>CM033400.1:7445009-8645009 GCA_019426215.1 Buddleja alternifolia
TGTTGGTCCCAAGTGGTATACGAAAGGGTCTAGAAGGGGGGGGGGGTTGAATAGACCCTGAAGTCTTTTTCGACTTCTTAAAATTCGTATCACTTTGAAGTATTTGAACGCTTGACAAGTTTAAGCGCTGGATGTGGCGCTTGAGAAACGTTAACTTAGACTCGGTGATTTCAACGCTTACCAAGTAGGGCAGAGTTTAGTCACTAAATCAGAGTTAGCACAGCGGAAATGTTTTTATAGCTTAGCGTTCGTTTTTTACCGAATTAGTCGCTTATTAGTTTTAAGACTTTTCAAGATATAATATGACAGTATAATGTAAGACAATAAAACAGTAAATGACACAAATATTTGTAAGGTTCACTGGGTGATGTAATCCCAGCTACGTCCTTCTTCTCCTTTTATCAGGGAGGTTTTTCCACTATGATGATTATCGAAGAGTCACACAGAGACTTCTACAAGATAGAGGGAGATTGGATATGATCTTGGAACTCCTTGGTCACACAGATTTCAGCTCCACTAAAGATCTTCTATCCCCTTGCTTCTTTCACTCAGAAATGGTGCAAGTTACTTTTGATCTCGGAACTCCTTGGTCACACAGATTTCAGCTCCAATAGAGATCAACTTCAACAAGCTTCTTTTACACAAAAATATTGCTTGCAAGTCAACCAGCTTTCTCACTCAGATGAAAGGTGTTGATGGTTTTGGTCACGGGTTTGTTTGTTTTTGGAAAGTTCAAACAACTTGAGGATATCTCAATGGTAGTATAGGTTCTTCTTAAAAAGAGATTTGAGATATGGGTGACTGTCTCTAGAATATTTGTGAAAAGCTTATATGAATATTTGGCTATGATTTTTAGTAAGCTTTTCTTTCAACAAGGTAGGTATTTTTGTGTGTGTCACTTTTTCATCTGTTTACTTGTTTGTTGAAAGAGCTATTTATAAGGTATTGGTGGTTTTTGTCCGTTTGACTCGGTTGGAGTCTCGTTTCCCCAAACATTCCTTGAGTTCAGACATTTCTAACTTTGGGTATATTTAATTGGTTGGGCATGGTCTTGGTTTCATAAACCTGACAGTCTAGGTCAAAGATATGGCTTGCCCATAAGTTATAGTGCTTATATTTTAATAGCACTTATCCGACTTTTAATGCATCTTGTTTTATTTCCGTTGGAAATAATTCGTCCGTTTGATTCATGCATTTTTTAAGTCTTTGGATGGTTTTGGGTCTAAATTCTTTTCAGGTTACGTTCTTTGTAGGTTGTGTTGGTTTAACCTTTTTGGACGCTTGCTGAAGAGAATAGTTATTCTCGTGTATCAGACGCTTGGACTGATCCTGACTTTCTTTTCTTTATTTCAGACGCTTACTCTTCAATCTTGTCTTGATGGTCTCACTGAAATTCCGTCATTTCACTTGATGTTGAGTATTCGGCCTGAGTTATCCATTCGTAGTTTGAGCACTGGGATAATCCCTAAAGCGTTTGACGGACGCTTCAAGATATCTTTATCCATTGTAGCTTTAGACGCTTGATCTTCACCTTCATCACTTGGTAGACTCACCCAGAATTTTCCTAAGTGTTTTAGTGTCACATACTTAGTCTAAGGAATTCTACAAAGATAAATACTATAAGCCTAAGATAAATAAGCTTTCAGGTACTTATACATAACATTCTATGAAAGCTTTCACACTTTTCGGAGTCTAACAGAAAGTCCTATTTGTCATCATCAAAACATCTAATATGAAATTCCTAACAATTTCCCCCTTTTTGATGATGGCAATACTTATTTGGTTCAAGCGTTAGATACCTGAAGGTTAGCGTAAGTTAGTAAGTTAGTTTGAGCTTTAACGAGATGTTTCAGCTGTAAATGCATTTTATATATATATTTCATAGTGCAGGCATTTTACAACTACAAAGAGAGAGGCACAAGTAAAATTAAGATCGTGGCTTGATCTTGTATCTCTTAGTCATTTCAGCACGGATTGCTTCAGTTATCTGATCTTCTAACGTCATCATTGCCGCATGATCTTTACTGATTATGTGCTTGTTTTCTTGAACTTGTCGTGCCTTAAAGGCAATGAAGTGTTTATCCCATTCCTCTGGACTGATGCCTATGTATCGTAGGCAAATTCTGAAGGTTTGGTCGAAGTCAGACATTTTTCTTTCTAAGGCTAATACTGCTGGATCAGTTGGTTCTGGAATTGATGCTCTGAGAAGAGGAATGTCAAACTGTTCAAGCAGTGCTCTTGAAGGCAACGGAAGAGTTGGATAGAGCACTCTGGGGGTTTCTTTCTTGTTGGACGCTTCAACCGATGTGGTTACCCAAGAGGGATAGGGATACCTTGGTTCTGCACTCAGTGTGAGAGAAGTATCAACGTGTTGACGCTTGGATGGTGGAGGAGGAACTTGATCTTTAGATGTTGACGATTTCCTCTTTTCTCCCTTCTTTTCCCCCTTATTGCCATCATCAGTCTGTATGAAATGCTGAGTAAGAAGACTGACTTGAGCAGCAATCTGAGCGACAGAGGCCTCAAGAGTGGTTAGACGCTGGTCGAAATGTTCTTTCATGACCAGGAGTTGAGCTTGATTAGCGTCTGTGAGAGAGGTCTCGAGAGCCGTGAACCTGTCTTGTAGATCATTGGTTAAAGCCACATGACTTGCCTGAGTAGCTGTAGATAGTTGCTGTATTTGAGTGAGGCATTCAGCCATGGACGGTTGAGCGTGTGGAAGTGCAGGGCGGACTTGAGGCTTAAAACGAGATGTGTGTTTGAGAGATTCAATAGATACTTGATTAGTAGGATCAAATACTGTTCCTCGAAGCTCTGGAGCAGTGTTGGACTCGGTGGATGCAGTAGAGTCGGATTCAGTTGGACTGGGAGAATGAGGCGCTTGAGGTAACTCTAATAGGCGCTCAGGAGCAGTTAACAGTTCAGCGGGTGCTGCAGGAAATTCTGATTCTATTCGGCTAAAGTCCGTAAACCGAAAGTCCAAGCTGGCAAACGGTTCATCTGCATATGGATACGTAGCAGTCTGCAGGAGTTCATTCAAATGTAGAGTGGGGAGATGAGTACCTTGAATGAACGTTCTGATAGGACTATCCAGTGCCCTGATATACAGTGGCCCGAGGATATCCAGCACATGAGTGGGAAAGAGTTTGGAGGGCGCTTTGCAGATAGAGAATAAGGCATCTGGGCAATAGTGTTGTGAGAAGCCAATTAGCCGATCTGTTGGGAGAGTCTTCGGTTTCCGAGAGGCGGGAACGCGGAGCTGGTAATACTCTTCCAAGTATGGGTAGATGGCTGAAGCAAGCGCTTGAGATCTTTCTAGCAGCGATAAACCAAAATCATAGTGACTGGAGACTTCTTGTCGAATAGACGGAAGTAGTGGATATCCTCTGAAAGAATTGATCCGAGAGCCATCCCATTGTCGCAGATTGTCTGTGAAGATTTTGTCGAATAGAGAGACTGGAGGCATAATTGCCATCATGAGAGAAAAGTTGTCTTCACATTGGCTAGGGGTGCAGTTCAGACAGGACATGGGAGAAGAACCGCTGGTGGACGCTTGATCATCAAAGCGTAGAGAAGAGTTGGCCAGTTTGTGCAACGCTTGTCTTAAGCGGTGTTCAGGTTGATGGCGGATCAGAGGCAGCTTCAGAACGGGTCCAAGTCTATGCTGGCGCTGCGTCAGCATGTAGCGTGCAAATTTGGTCCTTTTATCATGAATCCCTAGTCTGAACAGATGGGGAGCACTAACCAAGTCTTCAAATTTATACTTGTCACCCATGTAAGCTTCAGCCCATCGTATCTCAGTCATACAATACTCAGTTCCTGCATTAAGTATAGCACGAAACCCTTGGTGATGAATATCACAGATGGATTCAAAACGATACCTGTCGGGTTGGTAGTTAGCGTTCCAGACGCAGTCAAAATATGCATCGGTTTCAAGTTGAATCATCTCGGTCAGGGATGCTGGACGCTCACCGGCATGTACTCCTTTATTCTTCCACAGGAGGAGAGGATTAGCTGAGTTCTTGTTTTCCTCGCTTTTGACCAGTGTTAGAGAGTGAGAATAGCCTTCTCTGTTTAGTAGCTCTTCCGTTGGTTCAGAAGCTGATCCTGACGCTCATAGACTCTGATGTTGTAGTCGCGGAGAGCGAAGCCAGTGGGTTTGCTTGTCCCACAGTCCAGATAATAAGCTAAGTCAACATCAGCTCTAGGAGTCGTGCCTCCTTGCCGCTGAGCTTGGAGAGTGACAGAAGCCGGGATGTGTGTGGGAGTCTTTCCGAGTTCAAGCGCTTTGTAGTAAGCTTCATCAGCTGGGGTGGAGGCTGTATTAAAGAGAGTGTTGCGTACAGCCAGATCAAACTTTATGAGCTTGGCGATATCATTTTCGGCATTGATAAGACTTTCTTCATTGTAACCTGCAGGTATGAAGTTTTCTGCGGGCGCTGGAGGCAAATAATCGACTGAGTGATCGATAGTCTTTGAGGGATCCAGCTTGAAGAAAGTGTCGATGGATCACAACGTCGTTAGCATCGCTCTGACCTTCTGAGCGTGCCTCTGTTGTACTAGGTAATGCAAGCAATGGTTGAGCCCTTGGGATTTCAGGTTCATCCGGCTCGAGATTTGTAGATTCGATGGCAGCTTCATGTGCGATGGCCACAATTTGGGTCATATCAACATCCAGATGGACATCAACTGGTGGTTCGGAGGATGATATCGGGACAGCAGCTATGGCTTGATCTCTTTGTGTAGTCTCAGAAGAGATGGCAGCAGTTGGACGCTTACGCCTTTTGAAGATACGCTTCACATTTATACCTTCGGCGGGGAACGCTTGAGTCTGTGGAACTGCAGGTTCTTCAAAGTCAATATTCTTGAGAACCTTTTCCAGATCTTTCCGACTAATGAGGGGTATAGAATCCTCGTCATCTTCATCGTTTTTAATAGGTTGAGCCTTGGGCTTTCGAGGAGCCCGTTTCTTTGTGACAGTGGGACGCTTCACAGTACGTTTGGCTTTCTCCTGATCTGGACGCTCAGCCTCCTCATCTGACGCTGCGCGGACAACTTGGCGCTCAGAGAGAGGCTTAGCAGCACCTCCAACTTTGGGTGGATTGAAGAGATTATTGATGATTCTTGGCCCATAGAACTTATGCTTGGCCACGGTGACTCCTGCTGAAGAGGTGCACTCTGCTCGAAAGAGTAGATCACTTAAAACTAGACCATAAGGTCTGTTTGAAGTGCGTAAACTGTCTCTGAACCTGCTGAATATATAGGCGCTCCAGTTGATCTTTATCTTGAGTAGGATGGCAGTCATCATCTGGAACTGGGTTGGGTTGATTTTGTCGAAGGTTCCCACTCTGCATTCGATGTTTTTACTGCAGAAATCAGCCAAGACTCGATACCTGTTCACTATATCCTTCTTCTCAAAGTACGGTTTGTATGGAACATCATCGTAAGCGCTAATCTGAGTCCAGACTTCTTGAATTTGTTCTTCAGTGATAGTGTCTAAAGTGGCTCCAGCATTAGGTAGAGAGAAATTCTGGGCAATGGAGGCCGCAGAGAGAGTGAACGTCTTTGATTCCTTCTTGGAGACAGGAAACAAACACGTGATGGAAGTCTCATCGTCAGACAGTCGAGCATTTCTCCAGAAAAATTCTAGTTCTTCAGGAAACATATATGAGTATTTCGTGAGAAATTTCTGAAGCCCAGCCTCTGCTACAGAATCCATTATTTCCGTTAAATCAATTTGGGGGTTTTCATAGAGAAACTTCCAATCAACTATAAGGCCTTCAGTGATCTTGACAATAACTTCAGAGGTTCCAGCAGTAGCTTTCTTGGGTGCCATGAGTGAGCAGTAGACAGAGATTACGAAGGAAAATTTTTCGTTTTTGAAAAAGAGAGAGACTTGTTTTTTGCACGAATGGAATAGAGTATAAGAGTGTTTGTGTTCTGCAGAAACTTCAATTTGAATGTTCGGTGTGTTTGAAGTTTGAGATGTTGACACGTGGAGGAGTATAAATCTCAGCCATTAAAATATAACTGTGGACGTGAATTTAGATTAAACAGGCACGGTTTCTTTTAGTAACTGCCACATATACTATTTTGAAGTCCGTTTAAAAGTTTAAAACAGAGACTGAGAGTGATGCGTGTGCCCATGAAAAGCGGATACGTTCTTTATGAAAACTGTTCGGGAATCATAATTTTGAACACTATTTAAATGCCCGCCAAAAATTTGTTAAAGCGTCCGGACTTAGTCAGAATGACGCTTGAAACAATTGAGTGTTATGTGGACGCTTGAAAATCTTGGGAGTCTCTTTCAAGTAACAGGTTGTGCTTTAGCGGTCATTGTAACATATAGAATTATTCCTTTCAGGGTGTATATGAGGACACAGTTTCCCAGTACTTATCATTAGGTCTTGGTAGTAGTGTTTTACTTTTGGTTTAAAATATTCAGCGCCGGTTGTACTCGTCTAAGATACATGGTAATTGTACTGACGCGTGTACATGTGCTGAACCATCTTTGAAAAACGTGATGAGTACCCATGGGTTTTCTTGAGCGAAGGGTGAGGAATGTCAAGTCAGCATTAATTGCATTGATTGACTAATCCACTTTCTCGTTTTGGCGTAGGGTAATGTACGCTTGCTTTTAAAAGGGTCTTTTTACTAACTGCTTTAGCCGGGAATAAAGCTAAGCGTTTAGTTTATTTTGAAAGAAGTGCAGACGCTAAGACAGATTTGTGTAATAAGCGTCAAAACGGTTTTAAGTGTATGGTGCTAAGTGCGTATGACCGATGCAAGGGAAAACATTTTTGGTCATATTCACTTAGGTATAGTTTAGCTCTTTGAAGGTTCCCCCTATGTAGGTTCCCCATAAATTTCATAACATACATTGAATTCCCCCTAAATTTCATGCCTAACAAAAGTATGATGTTTCGAATGATTAAGCATTTAGATCAATCATACCTAGTTCACTTCTTAAAGTGAGAAAACGTTGTTCGTTAAGCGCTTTGGTGAAGATATCTGCCAGTTGCTTTTCTGTATTAATGAAGTGCATGGAGATATCTTTCTTTTGAACATGGTCACGTAGAAAGTGATAGCGAATGTCAATGTGTTTGGTTCTAGAGTGAAGAACTGGATTTTGAGTCATTGCTAAGGCGCTTTGATTGTCACAATGGATAGGAGTTGGATCTAGGATTATTCCATAATCTCTAAGTTGTTGCCTCATCCAAAGGATCTGTGCACAACAGCTTCCAGCGGCTACATACTCAGCCTCAGCGGTGGAAGTAGCGATGGACTGTTGCTTCTTACTATGCCATGAAATTAGTCTATCACCTAGAAATTGACATGTTCCACTAGTACTTTTTCTATCTATTTTGCATCCTGCAAAATCTGCATCTGAATAACCGATTAGTTCAAAAGGAGAATCCCTAGGATACCATAAGCCCACATTTTGTGTGCCTTTTAGGTACTTAAGGATTCTTTTAGCAGCAATTAAGTGTGATTCTCTAGGATCAGCTTGAAATCGTGCACACATGCATACTGAGAACATAATATCGGGTCTACTAGCTGTAAGATAAAGAAGTGATCCAATAATACCTCTATAGTTAGTGATATCAATTTTCTTTCCATTATCGTCTCTATCTAGCTTAAGCGTCTGGCTCATTGGAATTTTTGAAGGTGATGCATTTTCCATACCAAATTTCTTGATCATATCTCTAGTATATTTAGTTTGATTTATGAATATGCCATTAGGGAGTTGTTTAACTTGTAATCCTAGGAAGAAAGTTAATTCACCCATCATGCTCATTTCAAATTGATCTTGCATCATTTTCGAAAATTTCTCACATAGACGCTTATTGGTAGATCCAAATATAATATCATCAACATAAATTTGAACTAGGAGAATATCTTCATTATGGGTAATTTTGAATAACGTTGTGTCAACGCTGCCTTTTGAAAAGCCTTTACCTATAAGGAAGATAGAGAGAGTGTCATACCATGCTCGTGGTGCTTGTTTAAGACCATAGAGTGCCTTGTCCAATTTGTAAACCATGCTTTTCCCATGGTTGTTGATGAATCCTGGTGGTTGCTCCACATATACTTCTTCTTGGAGTTTACCATTCAGAAATGCACTCTTTACGTCCATTTGATACACTGTAAATTTGTTAAATGCTGCAAACGCTAGAAACATGCGGATTGCTTCAAGTCGGGCAACTGGAGCGTATGTTTCATCAAAGTCGATGCCCTCTTCTTGACAGTATCCCTGAGCTACGAGTCTGGCTTTGTTTCTAATCACAATTCCATTCTCATCCATTTTGTTTCTATAGACCCATCTAGTTCCAATGACCCCTTGGTGGGTTGGTCTTGGTACTAGCGTCCATACCTTATTTCTTTCAAATTGGTTTAGCTCTTCTTGCATGGCTTCTATCCAACTTGGATCGTTAAGCGCTTCATCCACTTTCTTTGGTTCCATTTGAGATAGGAAGCTTGCAAACATGGCCTCATTTATTGTAGCGGCTCTCGTTCTAACGGGTGCTCCAATATCTCCAATAATTAGTTCTGGTGGATGGTCTCTGAGCCATTTTCTGTCTGGTTGGAACGAGTTAAGAGATTGATCTAACGTTTGATTAAACTGTGTAGGCGCTTGACCAATTCCTTGCGTAGGCGCTTCAGTGTTTGTAGATTGAATTTGCTCTTGATGAACATACCCTTCATGATCATCAGCGTTTCTTGCAATGTCATCGTTGATGTCTTTACGAGTAGTCTTAGGATTAGGTATAATGATTTCATT
Source organism: Buddleja alternifolia (assembly GCA_019426215.1). Lineage (NCBI taxonomy): Eukaryota > Viridiplantae > Streptophyta > Magnoliopsida > Lamiales > Scrophulariaceae > Buddleja > Buddleja alternifolia. The sequence goes on from CM033400.1 coordinate 7,453,792, forward strand.
ATCTTCATCAATATCACTATCATCACACAGATTGATTTGTGACGCTTGTTGAGATAAATCTTCAATTCCTGCATCATTAATATTAACCTTACTCGGTTCTTGGTTAGCATCATCAAACACAACATGAATGGATTCTTCAACCTTCGATTTGATCTTATTTAAGATGCGAAAGCTCTTTCCATTTTTGGCGTATCCTAGAAAGATTCCTTCATCTGCTTTAGGATCAAATGTCTTTAGGCTTTGAGAACCATTGTTATGAATGAAACATTTTGAGCCAAATACATGAAAGTATGAAACATTCGGCTTACGTCCCTTCCATAACTCATATGGAGTCTTTTCATGTTGCTTGTTGATCATACACCGGTTCTGAGTGTAGCAAGCAGTGTTAATAGCTTCGGCCCACAACCTTTGAGGCAGCTTAGATTCGGCTAACATAGTCCTAGCGGCTTCTTTAAGCGTTCTGTTCCGCCGTTCAGCAACTCCATTTTGTTGAGGTGTTCTAGGTGCTGAATACTCATGAAGTATTCCAAAGTCTTTACAAAATTTCTCAACAATATGGTTAGTAAATTCAGTTCCTCTATCACTTCTAATTCTTGTTACTTTTAGATCTTTTGAGTTTTGTAGTTGACGAATTAGAGAGGTGAGCTTGGCACTAGTTTCATCTTTAGATGCTAGAAATTCTACCCATGTATAGCGTGAAAAATCATCAACTATTACTAGTGAATACTTTTTACCACTAACGCTCATGATTTGAATAGGACCAAACAAATCTAAATGTAGTAATTCAAGTATTCGAGAGGTCGATAGATGAAGCTTCTTCTTAAAGGATGATTTAACTTGTTTACCCATTTGACAAGCATCACATAAGCGATCTTTATTAAAGGAACCTTTAGGTAATCCCTCTATGAGATTTAGAGATATTAATTGAGAGATTGTTTTGAAATTGAGGTGATTCATTTTTCTGTGCCATAACCAACCTAATTCGTTTTGATTCTTAGCTACGAAGCATGTAGGTTGTTATCTAATGTTGAATCCCAATCTACTAAGTATACATTGTTTGTTCTTCTTCCTTTTAATTTGGTAGATCCTGTCTTAACATCGATTATCTCGCACAAGTCACTAGAAAATTTAATTTCAAAGCCTTTATCACAAAATTGACTTATGCTTAGGAGATTATGTTTAAGACCCTCGACATAGTATACATCATTGATCATGATGTTCCCCCTATGCATGATACCTATACCTTTAGTTTTACCTTTAGAATTATCACCGAATATAACTTGAGGACCATTGGTTGCACGATAGTTGATCAAGAGGTCCTTTGATCCAGTCATGTGTCTCGATGATCCACTATCTATGTACCATACTGAAGCGTCGGTGTTGGCTCTAGGTACCTGCATTCAAAAGGCCAGATCTAATTTCCTTTAGGTACCTATTTTGTTATGGGTCCTTCTTTGTTAGTGACGTGAATTAGATTTTTCGGAACCCATATTTGCCTTATCTTCACTACGGGAGAAAGATTGGCCTTCTTGGGTTTCGTTTTGAGTTGCATACCTTTTCTAGATGTATAGAAGTATCCTTGATTGTAGTGATAATCATAATCGTATTCACAATTATCATAGTGTTGATAATATGAACTGGATTGTTTTGGATATGGACGTTTGATTCTGTTTGGTACTGGCTTAGGATGCACTTTTGGTGCGGGACGCTTAACGTTTGATTCACTGGCAGAAAATATCTCCTTAGTTTTTTTAGCGTTTGGATATATTTTCTTTTGTGAGACGTTCACTTTGGTCTTTCCTTTGCCTAAGTCAATGTTGACTTTATCATTAACTTTTGTACCAGTATTTGTTGATTCATTCAGCGTTTGTCTGATTGAACTTTCTTCAACAAAGATTACACCTTTTCCTTTGTTGATTGTTGTAACATTGGACGCTTTGGCTTTATAACTGATTTTATCAAAACCTAGACCGGTCTTTTCACCAAATGCCCTGGTTACTTTAGTCACATTATCTAGCGTTCTAGACGCTTTTGATAATGAAGAGATAAGCTGCTCTGATTTGGCAAGTTTAGCGACCATTTCAGCTTCTCTTTTGACTATTATATCAAGATCACCTTTTAGCTGAGTAATTTCACTCTCGAGTGATTGGTTTTTCTCAATGCACTGTTGCTGAATTTGCAACTATGCTTTGAGCGTTAAGTTATCACTTCTGAGTGCTGAAATAATACGATGGTGATTTTGGAATAATTGGGTGGCATCTTGACAATCTGTATAATATTCTTTTACTTTGTCAAGTAATTCATCATAAGAGAGAGGATGATACAGATCAGTGGTTACCTCAGATGGTACGTCGTTAGATGCTTCATTTACTCTTGCCATGCCATGAGACAAATGAATGCTGAGTCCTTTGATGGTTCATCATCGCTGCTTTCATCTGATGATTCCAAGTCCTCTTCAGGCGTATAGAGAGGTTCTGATTCTGCTAGCAAGCCTTGTTGTCTCAGGTTGCTCCTGAATTGGTTTCTATCCGTGTGATCTTGCTTTGTAGGTTTAGACACATTTGGATATGGGCAATTAACTTGGAAATGCCCTGGTCTCCTGCAGTTGTAACAAAGATTGGTCTTCATCTTTTGTTCGTTTGTTAATCTTGTGGATCGTTGGTTTAACGCTGCAGGCGCTGAGAGATCTTGCTGAGAAGGAGTTTGATATTGAATTGGCGCTAGGGAGGAGGACGCAGGATAGTGAGGCGTTTGATATTGTGGTTGTATTTGAGGAAGCGCTTGATATGAACTTTGTCCTGGGTGCTTAGGACTGTTTCCCTTCTTTTCATATTTCAGGAATTTCCTGAATCTATTTAGAAGCGCCAGTTCTTCTTCCTCACTTATGTCCGAACCTTTTTCTTTGATAGGTTTTCCTTTGATTGATGCCATTAGCGCTCCAGATTCGATTACTGGATTACTTACTGCATCACTGGCCGAATTCAGCTCAAACTCAAACGCTTTGAGTTCTGAAAAAGCATCTTCTGGAGTTAGGCTGTCCAGATTGTTTGATTCTCTCATTGCAGTTGTTTTCATCAGGAATTTGCTTGGAAGACTTCTAAAGATTTTGACCACTGTTTCTCGATTTTGTAGCTCCATACCCAGAGATGTTAGTTCAGTGACAAGGGCTGTAAACCTCATGTCTAATTGCTCTAGCGTCTCATTAGGTAGCATCTTGAAGCCGTTGAATTTTTCTTTGGCAATTGATAATTTGTTTTCCTTTATTTGTGCTGAGCCCCCACAAATAGTAGCCAACTTATCCCAAATTTCTTTAGTTGTATTGCATGATTTGACTTTGTTGAATAAGTTGTCGTTGTCACCAATGGCTGTGTATAATGCATTCCGACCGACATTGTCCAGATTGGTTCGTCGACGCTCATCGGTGGACCATTCTTGTTTGGGCTTCTCCACATACCCGTCAGGTGTTTCTCCTGTGGCTTCGGGCGCTCTGGTGATAACTTTGTATATTTTGATTGGCCCATCTGAAATGATATCGCACATTTCATCATCACATGAACACAAATAAGTAAACGCTTTGACCTTCCAAGAGTCATAATTTGACTCGGTCAACTTGGGAACTTTAGAAAATGCCATGAAGAATTTTAAAGTAATTTTGAAGCGACTATATTAGAAAGATGGATCTGAACAAGCAGTTACGCTTGGAAACGCTTAGGTTTCAACTTCAACCGCTCTGATACCACTTGTTGGTCCCAAGTGGTATACGAAAGGGTCTAGAAGGGGGGGGGGTTGAATAGACCCTGAAGTCTTTTTCGACTTCTTAAAAATTCGTATCACTTTGAAGTATTTGAAAGCTTGACAAGTTTAAGCGCTGGATGTGGCGCTTGAGAAACGTTAACTTAGACTCGGTGATTTCAACGCTTACCAAAGTAGGGCAGAGTTTAGTCACTAAATCAGGGTTAGCACAGCGGAAATGTTTTTATAGCTTAGCGTTCGTTTTAACCAATTAGTCGCTTATTAGTTTTAAATGCCTTTTCAAGATATAATATGACAGTATAATGTAAGACAATAAAACAGTAAATGACACAAAATATTTGTAAGGTTCACTGGGTGATGTAATCCCAGCTACGTCCTTCTTCTCCTTTTATCAGGGAGGTTTTTCCACTATGATGATTATCGAAGAGTCACACAGAGACTTCTACAAGATAGAGGGAGATTGGATATGATCTTGGAACTCCTTGGTCACACAGATTTCAGCTCCACTAAAGATCTTCTATTCCCTTGCTTTTTTCACTCAGAAATGGTGCAAGTTACTTTTGATCTCGGAACTCCTTGGTCACACAGATTTCAGCTCCAATAGAGATCAACTTCAACAAGCTTCTTTTACACAAAAATACTGCTTGCAAGTCAACCAGCTTTCTCACTCAGATGAAAGGTGTTGATGGTTTTGGTCACGGGTTTGTTTGTTTTTGGAAAGTTCAAACAACTTGAGGATATCTCAATGGTAGTATATGTTCTTCTTAAAAAGAGATTTGAGATATGGGTGACTGTCTCTAGAATATTTGTGAAAAGCTTATATGAATATTTGGCTATGATTTTTAGTAAGCTTTTCTTTCAACAAGGTAGGTATTTTTGTGTGTGTCACTTTTTCATCTGTTTACTTGTTTGTTGAAAGAGCTATTTATAAGGTATTGGTGGTTTTTGTCCGTTTGACTCGGTTGGAGTCTCGTTTCCCCAAACATTCCTTGAGTTCAGACATTTCTAACTTTGGGTATATTTAATTGGTTGGGCATGGTCTTGGTTTCATAAACCTGACAGTCTAGGTCAAGGATATGGCTTGCCCATAAGTTATAGTGCTTATATTTTAATAGCACTTATCCGACTTTTAATGCATCTTGTTTTATTTCCGTTGGAAATAATTCGTCCGTTTGATTCATGCATTTTTTTAAGTCTGTGGATGGTTTTGGGTCTAAATTCTTTTTCAGGTTACGTTCTTTGTAGGTTGTGTTGGTTTAACCTTTTTGGACGCTTGCTGAAGAGAATAGTTATTCTCGTGTATCAGACGTTTGGACTGATCCTGACTTTCTTTTCTTTATTTCAGACGCTTACTCTTCAATCTTGTCTTGATGGTCTCACTGAAAATTCCGTCATTTCACTTGATGTTGAGTATTCGGCCTGAGTTATCCATTCGTAGTTTGAGCACTGGGATAATCCCTAAAGCGTTTGACGGACGCTTCAAGATATCCTTATCCATTGTAGCTTTAGACGCTTGATCTTTACCTTCATCACTTGGTAGACTCACCCAGAATTTTCCTAAGTGTTTTAGTGTCACATACTTAGTCTAAGGAATTCTACAAAGATAAATACTATAAGCCTAAGATAAATAAGCTTTCAGGTACTTATACATAATCATTCTATGAAAGCTTTCACACTTTTCGGAGTCTAACAGAAAGTCCTATTTGTCATCATCAAAACATCTAATATGAAATTCCTAACACAATATGAATAGTAAATCAGTAAAACAATGAATGCTTAAAGAAGTAAATGACACAAGATATTTGTAAGGTTCACTGGGTGATGTAATCTCAGCTACGTCCTTCTTCTCCTTTTATCAGGGAGGTTTTTCCACTATGATGATTATCGAAGAGTCACACAGAGACTTCTACAAGATAGAGGGAGATTGGATATGATCTCGGAACTCCTTGGTCACACAGATTTCAGCTCCACTAAAGACCTTCTATCCCCTTGCTTCTTTCACTCAGAAATGGTGCAAGTTACTCTTGATCTCGGAACTCCTTGGTCACACAGATTTCAGCTCCAATAGAGATCAACTTCAACAAGCTTCTTTTACACAAAAATATTGCTTGCAAGTCAACCAGCTTTCTCACTCAGATGAAAGGTGTTGATGGTTTTGGTCACGGGTTTGTTTGTTTTTGGAAAGTTCAAACAACTTGGGGATATCTCAATGGTAGTATAGGTTCTTCTTAAAAAGAGATTTGAGATATGGGTGACTGTCTCTGGAATATTTGTGAAAAGCTTATATGGATATTTGGCTATGATTTTCAGTAAGCTTTTCTTTCAACAAAGTAGGTATTTTTTGCTTTTTTTTTGTGTCTTTTTTTTACTTGTTTGTTAAAAGAGCTATTTATAAGGTATTGGTGGTTTTTTGTCCGTTTGACACGGTTGGAGTCTCGTTTCCCCAAACATTCCTTGAGTTCAGACATTTCTAACTTTGGGTATACTTAATTAGTTAGGCATGTTCTTGGTTTCATAACTTCTGACAGTTTCGGTCAAAAGAATGGCTTACCCATACGTTATAGTGCTTATATTTTAATAGCACTTATCCGACTTTTAATGCATCTTGTCTTATTTCCGTTGGAAATAATTCGTCCGTTTGATTCATGCATTTTTAAGTCTTTGGATGGTTTTGGGTTTGAGTTTTCAGGTTACGTTCTTTGTAGGTTGTGTTGGTTTAACCTTTTGGACGCTTGCTGAAGAGAATAGTTATTCTCGTGTATTGGACAGACGCTTGGACTGATCCTGAGTTTCTTCTCTTTATTTCAGACGCTTACTCTTCAATCTTGTCTTGATGGTCTTACTGAGAATTCCGTCATTTCACTTGATGTTGAGTATTCGGCCTGAGTTATCCATTCTTAGTTTGAGCACTGGGATAATCCCTAAAGCGTTTGACGGACGCTTCAAGATATCTTTATCTATTGTAGCTTCAGACGCTTGATCTTCACCTTCATTACTTGGTAGACTCACCCAGAATTTTCCTAAGTGATTTAGTGTCACATACTTAGTGAATTCTACAAAGATAAATACTATAAGCCTAAGATAAATAAGCTTTCAGGTACTTATACATAACATTCTATGAAAGCTTTTACACTTTTCGGGGTCTAACAGGAAGTCCTATTTGTCATCATCAAAACATCTAATATGAAATTCCTAACAATTATATTTTTGGCTTGTTGTTGAAGTCTTATTTATAGGCATTCTTGGAGAAAGTGTTCATTTGACACATGCACAGGCGCGTGTCTCTCACTTCCGCGAGTGAACAACTTTTGTCCTTTTTCCTGAAAATCTGTTGCACAAAAGTCAGTGCTGCAGTCTATGAATAGTTGACAGTCCAATAGGGTGGCTTCTCCGTACGTCTGAAAGTGCTTATTACATTTAATGCTCTTATCAGCATTTAATGCATTTGAATTAAATGTCCGTTGGCACTTAATGCGTTGAGAATATTTGCATTAAACTCCTTCCGGACTTAGAAATAGATTCAGGTGAAATCAGTCATTGATGGACGCTTATCCATCCTTGAATCACTTCTGTCCTATAAGGTGACGCTTGATATAGCTGGTCATTTGGACGCTTGGAGACTTTATCTTTATTCAGACTTCAGGCGGTTGAGTCTTCAAACTTTACCACTAATAAACTAACTCAGAAATTATCAGACACTCAGCCTAAGACTACTTAAACTAACAATCTAGAATAAAAACAAAACAAAGCCTATAAAGCCTATTACAAATCTAACGCTTCAAAGCTTATACATGATTTCTACTAAAATCAAGCTTACATATATTGGGGTCTAACATAAAGTCCTAATTGTCATCATCAAGACATCTAACATGAAATTCCTAAAAATAGCTCTGCCACCTCTGCCGCGCCTAAATGCCATTTTACCCGCGCCTAAGTGCCATTTTACCCTTGCCTGGGTGCCGATATAACCGTTTTTCATTCCTATAAAGCCAACTTTTCAGCACTTGTGGTCTTATGAGAGACTGTTAAGAAGGCCACGATAGAAAAAGAACTCAAAGCCTTGAGGGATTTCTAGGAGCAGGAGCAGCGCAATGCTGCATTGTCTTGCAGGGTTAGGACTTTGGAGGAGAGGTTGCAGGATGTGCTCATTGAGCAGGAGAAAGAGCTTCGTGACACTCTGATCAGGGAGAGGAAAGCTTGGACTATTGTGTTTTCCCTTTTCTAATGAGGGTCGAGCCTTTGCTGAACAGGTCAAAAACGCCATCCTGGCTTCAGATGAATTCACCGAGAAAGTTGAGGACAAATCCTTGGAGTATTTCTATAAGGGTTTTCAGGGTTGTAGAGCCCAGTTTGCTGCGCGAGGCATGCCACCACCCGGAAGCGATGATTCATTTTTAGATGTTGAGGCCGCGCTGGATGCCTCTGTTCTTGGCGTAGAAAATGTGGTTTCTCCTCCTGTTCCTACTGACGCGACTTTGCCCATGATCAATCCGGCTGATCAGCCTTTTGAGGATCCTGCTGGTCATCTAGCTTTGGAAGATGATGAAGCCACTGAAGTGGTGGGAAATGACCCTACTAACATAGAGTAGGGTTTTTATCTTTTGTGGATCGTAGGCCTCCTGAACAATGTTTTTATCTTTCTTGTTGGCCTGCCTTAATATGCAGATGGATGCTTTTGCTCCCCCCTTCTCTTGAAAGGGGTTTGAATGTTTTGATTATGCACTATGTCCTTCTATAACTCCCTTGCCTTGTATTTTCCTGCAAAAGTCCTTCGAAGATTCTACATTCATGATAGGTGAGTTGCATACTATTTAAAAAAGTCAAATTCTATCTAAGAATCCAGAAATTATAACTTTACCATGCTTTGTCATTTTTACAAAGTGTTTTCACAGTGAATGAGATATAAAGAAAATGGCCCAACAATTTAGGAAAGCCAAGCTACTTGTTTGGTGCTTTCCTGCCGAGCTGTTTTACCAATCCTTAGAAAATCAATATTTTTCAGGTAGCCACTTATGATAAATATTTTCTGGTGCTTCATATGCAGATACATGAACTTACAATTTTGTATCATTTTGGTTGTCCTTATGACTCCCTGCACCGTCCCGTCCCTCATATTTTTAGTCCTCACGGGCTTGCACCTGGCCAGGGTGCCACCACGACATCCTTCCTTATTCTCCGGGCGCCGATTTCCCGCTTTGTATCACCAGGGCATCGGAATGGACCTAAAGTCTCACCCTAGCCAAAGGAGTGGACCGGAGTCACACTCAACCTTATCTCTCCAATGTTGCCTTATATTTCCTAAGGTACGGGTCGGAGCCACGTCCTTCCGTCCTTATTTCTCCGGTATTATATCCATCCTTCTTTCTTCTTAGCGTAGGTCCAGGTAGATCCGTAGTCGAATGGCACCTCACTTAAATGGATCCCGGTGTCCCACCCAGGTGTTATATTCCTAGTCACCATCTACCTTCACATCACTAGCTCCCCCCGAAACTACCATTTTGAGCGAAAATGTATGAGGTGCTTGTGCATTTATTAAAAAGAAATCATCAAGAAAAGAATAAATAAGTGCGGGATTTTATTGATACTTAGCTGATTTTGCAGTTTCCCGCCCTGCAAAAGAGGCTCACATTTCTCATGAAATCATTTATTTAGATGGTAACAATAATAGAAAAGACAATAAATCAAAATATCCCCCCGCTCTTCTTGATCCTTCAGATATAGAATTTCTTCAAGTTCTGGATGTTCCATGGCCTGGGCAACTGCCTTCCTTCACCGTTCTGTAGCTCGTAAGCACCATCTCTTAATATTTTCGTAACCTTATATGGGCCATCTCAGTTAGGCCCTAGCTTCTTCACAGCATGCGTTACATCCACTCTTTTTAGCACAAGGTCTCCCACCTGAAATGATCGTGTCTTCACTTTTGTTGCCTGCGACCTTGCTATGCGCTGTTTGTATAGCTCGATTCGTCGATATGCTATCTCCCTTCCTTCCTCTATCAGGTCCAATTCTTCCCTTAGGCGGGCTTCATTCTGCTCGGCCTCGAAATGCTGAACCCACAGGGTGGGTATCCTGACTTCAGGTGGTATCACGACCTCAGTTCCATAGACTAATAGGAATGGGCTATCTCCCGTAGTTGTCTAGGGAGTGGTTCTATACGACCATAATACTGATTGCAACTCGCCCACCCAGCTGCCCCCTGCTTCCTCCAACCTGGTCTTCAGTCCTTGTACTAATATTCTGTTGGTGACCTCCACCTGGCCATTCGTCTGGGGATGTGCCACCGAGCTGAAATGTTGTTGGATTTCCATTTCTTCACACCATGCTTTCAATCTTTCCCCGCTGAACTGTCGGCCATTATCAGATATTATCTCTCTGGGTATACCATATCTACATATTATGTTTTTCCAGAGAACGCATATTACTTCTGCCTCTGTTGTTCGAGCTAATGCCTCTACCTCTACCCACTTCCTGAAGTAATCTACTACCACCAGGAAAAATTTCTTCTGTGCCCGCCCTATTGGAAAGGGCCGGACTATGTCCATTCCCCATCTGGCAAACGGGCAAGGAATGCTGACGAATGTAAAAAATCTGCTGGCATAAGTATGAAATTGGTGTGCTTCTGAAATTGCTCACAACTCTTGACTAATTCAGCTGCGTCTCCTCTTAGATTGGGCTAAAAGTATCCAGCTCTCAAGGTTTTACCAGCGAGGGGTCCCCCTGCGATGTGGCTACAATAGCATCCCTCAGGAATTTCTCTCAAGATATACTTCCCTTCTTCTACGGATATGCACTTCAAATATGGCTAAACAAAGCCTTTCTTATACAAGACCCCATCTAGGAGAGCAAATCTCTCAGCTTGCATGAGCATTCTTTACCGGTTGTACCAATCCACTGGCAGGGTTTCATCAGTAAGGTATCTTATAATTGTCGTCCTTCAATCAGCCTCGTCTGTCACATTGAATACTTCTTCTTATCACCTTTCCATGCTAGATCGATTAGCTGTTTGTATGGTAATATGTCTAGACTTGCAGTCTACTATTGAGCTTCCTAGTTTAAACAGGTAGTCAGCCATGTTGTTCTCAACACGAGGTATTTGGTGAAATTCAAATATTTAAAAAAAAATCTCAAGGATTCTACTATCTTAAGGTACGTTGCCATCCGTTCTTTTTTTGCTTCATAAGCCCCTTCTATCTTCTTGGTTACCGCTAGGAATCTGAATAAACTATCAGGTTTTCTGGTCCTCCTTTTATTGCCATTTTTAGCCCAATGATGAAGGCTTCATAATCGGTCTCATTGTTGCTAGCCTTGAACTCGAATTTTACCGCATACTCCAGCTGGTCTCCCTCAGGGGTGGTCAGTAGGATTGTAGCCCCACTGCAGGTATGGGTGGCAGACCCATCTACATGTAGTAGCCATATCTTTTCTTTCTCCTCCTCTTTTTCTTTGGGCTTTGTCATCTCGGTAACAAAATCTGCTAACACTTGTGCCTTAATGGTCGTGCGCGCTGCATATTCAATTTCTAATTCCCCTAGCTCTATTGCCCACTTTACCAGCCTACCTGAGGTACCTGTCTTCCCCAGCACCGTTTTCAACAGTTGGTTGGTTTTTACTATAATTTTATATGTTAAGAAGTATGATATTAGTCTCCTTGTTGTTATCACCACGGCGAATGCTAGTTTTTCTATCTCTGAGTATCTTGCCTCAGCATCACTTAACACCTTGCTGACATAATACACCGGCCTCTCCACTTTCTCTTTCTCCTTGACCAGAACAGTACTGACAGCCTTTTCAGCTACAGATATATATAATATCAGCAGTTCACCTATCATAGGCTTGGTCAGTAAAGGCACCTGGCCTAGGTATTCCTTTAGCTCCTTGAAGGCATGTTTGCAATCCTCCGTCCAGCTGAACCCATCTATTTTTCTTAGCACCTTAAAGGACGGCAGACTCTTCTTTGTTGATTTTGAGATAAAACGGCTTAAAGTCGTGACTCTTCCATTTCATTGTTGCACCTCATTGACATTACGTGGCTCCTTCATGTCTTGAATGTCCTTTATCTTCTCCAGGTTACCTTCTAACTTCTATTCCTCTCTCCGTGACCATGTAGCTGAGAAATTTTCCACTTTTAATTTCGAACACACTTAGTTGGATTCAACTTCATTCTATACTTTCTTAAGGTCTCGAATGACTGCAGCAAATCTTCTGCGTGGCTGCTGGTGCTGCCGCTTTTTACTACCATGTTATCTATGTATACCTCTATGTTCTTCCCTAGCTGGTGGCGGAACATCATGTCGACCAGCCGCTGGTACGTGGCTCCTGCATTTTTTAGTCCAAATCGCATTACTACATAGCAGTATGTGCCAAACGAAGTAATGAAACTGACTTTTCTTTGATCTTCGTCATCTAGTGGTATCTAATGATATCCACTCTATGCGTCCATCGTGCTGAGAAGCTCGAAACCAGCTGTCGAATCGACGAGGTGGTCTATCCTGGATAAGTGTTAATGATCCTTAAGGCAAGCCAAGTTTAGGTCTCGGAAGTCGATACACATCCTCCATTTATTGCCTCCCTTTGGTACTAGAACTGCATTGGAAACCCGTTCCGGGAATTATATCTCCACGATATGTCCTGCCTTCGGTAGCTTTTCCAGCTCGGCTTTGATGATTGTATTTTTTTCAGGGCTAAAATGCCGCGTTTTTTGGATTACAGGCTGGGCATCCGTATATACATTGAGATGGTGCTGTATTACAGCAAGGTCTATTCCGACTAGATCGTCTACTGACCAAGAGAAAACGTCAGCGTGCTCCTGTAAGACTTTTACTAGTTTCTCCTTCAATTCTCCTTCAAGGCGAGAGTCGATCCTTACCGTCTTCTTTGCATCCCCTGGTACTACTTCCACACTCATGAATTCACTTGCTGGCTCTACATGTGTTGCCATCTTTTTCTCCTGACCTCTTGTCTTGAAATCTACTTTTCGCTTCTTGTCTTCCTGGCTTCTTTCTCTTTTCCCAAGGATGCCACGTAACACTTTCTAGACATACTTTGGTCTCCTAACACCTCTTCTACTCCATCCAGCGTAGGGAACTTGATTTTCATGTGAGGTATAGAGATCACTGCCTCGAATGATACCAAAACTGGCCTTCCAATTATCGCATTGTAGGCTGAGGATGTATCAACTATCAGGAATTTTATCAGCCAGGTCTTCCGATTATCCTTCTCTCCCATAGACATGGGCAGGGTAACTTGTCCGACGAGCTGGACCACTTCTCCAGCAAATCCATATAGGGGAGTGTTAGTATTTTCTAACTTGATATCTTCCAGGTCCATTTGCTTGTACACTTGGTAAAATAATATATCCACCGAGCTGCCACTGTCTATGAAGATGCGTTGCACCTGGTAGCTGGCGATGGTAGCAGAAATGACTAGAGCATCATTATGAAAGGTTAACACGATTTTTGCATCAGCTGGTCCGAAACATACTTTTCCTTGAGGGCGGCTCTGGCTAACATTCAAGAAAAATTCAGGCACTTGCTCAGCTGTTCTAACTTGCCTAAGCAATATTCTCTTCGAAATTTCGGGAGGCATCCCCTTTGATATCATATGTATGAATCCTTTCTTGGGGTTGTTAGTTGTTATCCTCGTTGGTGCAACCTGGCTATTGGCTCTAAAGCTAGGCCCACCGCTTAGTTGTTGAGAGAAATGTCCCCTCCCTGCTGGTCCAGCTAGCCCTGCTGGTCCGCCTCTTCCTGCTTCGCGATCTGGGTCAGTTCTCCCCCTATTCCAAGAGTTCCCTCTTCCTCGTGATGAAGTTCCTCCTGAATAGTTTCCTACACTGTTATATATCATAGGCCCCTTCATTTCGCCTGATCTGATGAGATGTTCAATCTCCTCTACAAAAACTTTGCAACTATCTGTATGATGCCCATATTCTTTGTGGAAATAGCAATACGGTCTAACCGGTTGTCCCTCCAATGCCTGTGTTAAAAACTCAACCCTGCTGATTCTCTTACCGTAAACCACTTCAGGAGTGATTCCGATACTATCCGCACCACCTCCTCTAGGTGCCACCAGAGTTCTCTCGGGTACCTGTGACATTAAACTACTTTCCTACCTTCGGGATCCTTATGGATCTGGGTTCTTCATGGCTTTTTCAATAGCTAAGTCCACAATTGCTTGTAATTGCTCGGCTGTTAAATGGTAAGCAGGATTTGGTGGCGGCTGATCAGCTAGTCCTTCCGGCTGCAAAGGAGTCTTTTTCTCTCCGGCTGGATCCTCAGTCACCTTGTCCATCGGTAACCCTTGGATTTCATCAATCAATCGCCTAGCTAGAATAGCAGGCGTCTCAGGTACATGATTATCCTTACCCGAACAAAGTAACATCTTTTTCTTTTCTTCGTTCCTCATGGCATCTTGCATCTCGGCCATACCTTTTTCTGCCATCAAAATTCGATAACAAATACTCACAAAAAACAAATAAAATTTACCTCATGCCTTGAAACTCAATTTCCCACAGACGGTACCAATTGATGCGTGTCCGATTCACACCAACGTTATTTATATTGCTTTATGTAGGATTATTGAGTACAATATATGAGGCAATATGTATTTACGTATATATTTTGACAGAATAGTAATGTAAAAGCATAAAAAGTCCTGATTTATTCATCTTCAATGGGAGTATTTATACAAATCTTGAAGGCTTAGTCTAATCGTGGCAGCTGGAATAAAGTTTGCTCCTTTCCTTATCCAACTATAATAAAATGGCTAATCAGGATAGCTGAAAAATCAAGAGGCTCATCTTGCAACAAATCCAGTAAGGATTGAGCCCAGATTGCCTTGATTGAAGGAGGTTCAGTATGGTAAGAGCTTAATTTTTGGGTCATGTCTTCTTCCTAATTGATCTTGATTTGTCTTTGTCTTTTGGTCAAAATCTTTTCATAATTCAGCCCGAATCCAGCAAGGCAAATCGACTACCTCGGCCTGAGCTATTGTAAGAAAATTAATCTTTCCTTACTAGCAATTGGACTTCTTTTAACTTGGCCCAATCTATATGTAAGTTCCACCCCCAATCACCCTCCGAAAGCCTTGCTGTAGGCGCACCCTCTTTCAGTAACTAGCACTCCTCGCCACTCCTCTCTTCTCCAAGTAATACAACAAAATTGGGAAATCTTTGTATCTGATCATCTCGCTGAACTAAGGTTTTCTTCGCAACTCCTCTTTTTCTTTAATTTCGGGTATTTCGCCTCATCTTTTTTCTCTAAAAACAATATGTATTGATCAGAAATGTTTCTGCATAGCAAGTGTTCGATGAAATGTTAAAGTCGTTCACACAACTTGATACTATTGTATTATCCTTTTCGTATCCTCAAGAAACTATTTCTTAGTTTGATTCAGTTATTCTGACTCTGATTTCATTTCATCGTAGGTGTAGTGAGGATATGTAACAGTTGTATAATTTATATATGGCTGCTAATAAACCTCGGAGTAGTAGTTTCTCGCGCAATTTTTCTGCGGCATCCAATGCAGTCTCAAATACACCCGGGCTTAAGCATGGTCCAAATGGAACTATGTTTCTTTCATCTGGCATTCCAGACCTTGACAGTAATTTCCCATTAACGTTTACTTGTTTTGAATTCGCCTTATCATCTGAAATTCTTTTTGATATGGACTATCTATGGTTACAGAGATGTTGGGAGGTGGGCTTGCATTGGGAAGTCTAGTGATGGTTATGGAAGATCCAGAGGCGCCGCATCATATGTTGTTGTTGAGAAATTTTATGGCTCAGGGGCTGGTCCATCATCAGCCTCTTATTTATGCTAGTCCTGCAAAAGATCCAAGAGGGTTTCTTGGCACTTTGCCTAATCCGATGGCCTCCAAGGATGATAAAGCTCGTTCCCATGACACAGAACAGGTCACAAAATGTTTCCTTTTTCTCTATCGTTGAATGTGAGTTCACCTTGTTGTGAACTTTGTTTTTGAAAGAAAAGTTTGTATATATTCTGCATTACAGGAGAAGGGGTTGAGAATTGCTTGGCAGTATAAGAAGTATTTTGGAGAACAGAATTCTGATTCTCATAGAGGTAATTGGTAGTTGAAATCCTTCTCATCTCTCCACTCGTGTGTTGTCATTATTGTCATTGTCATTATTCATTAGTCAATTTCATCACTTCTTCTTTTGACTATGATTGGGTCGATGCAAGATAAGGCCGTTCATTTGGAAGAAAAAATTTCTTCCTTTTTTCATTTACACCTTTCTCTTTTCCCTCGTGATTTTGGAGGGAGGAGAAATGCTTGGGCCTACCTATCCTGGTAGGACACCGTAAAAAAATTGGAGACATAAGGAACACTTCTCGACTTGATTGTAGTATCATCTCCACTGCATCATTTAATCTCCAGAACGATATTTGCTACCTTATAATGATAACTGGATTGGAGGAAGCACATTTGAGAAGCATTATATAGATATCACGTAGAAATTAGCTAAGTTCTGAACCAAAATAACTGCACAAATACGTATTTCTTTTTAAGAAATAGTATCATGGCAACATTATTGTGACATTAAACTTTAATTGATTTATAGGAGAAAATAGTATGATTTGCCGGGCGTAATTAATAAAAAGGTTATATGCAAGAAAGTGATGGCTAGATTGTGAGTGGACCAGTCAGTTCATATATATAAGAAGCTGCTTCTTTTCTTACTGGCATATGTTATAGCTAGTGTAATTCGATAGAAAATAAACAAAAACTAAGTATACTCTTAAAATGTAGGTTGGGGACAGTTGGCTAGAGCTTGAAACTTTGGTTACTACATATCCATCATTTCTTTAGATAAATTTGTCGTGATACTTCTTTGCTTATTTCTTACTGGCAACGTGTAGTTCTTTGCAGTTTGCACCTATTAATGATATCAGTTTTTCCATATGCAGATTCAAAGTCAGAGTATAGCAGTGAGTTTGACTTGCGAAAGCCCCTAGAGAGGCACTTCTTTAATGGACAGAATATTGATTGCATTAGCCTTAAAGATTCTGCGGATCTTGCCGCATTTCATGACCGTTGTTCAAGCTTCTTATCTCAGACTCCTCGGTAGTATTGTTTGTACATTTTCTGCCTTTAATTATTACTGCCCTTAGCGATAAAGTTCTTTTGGATATGATTGGGTTATTGTTTTTAAAAATGTGCGGCCTTTTGGAATCAAATAATCACAATTGTTTGCCCTTTATTATGTAGTGTGAACCTGGCCAACATTTTTCATAATGCAATTCATAACTTAATTCAGTTGAACCAATCGTTTGGTCAGATTCGTTGAGATTATATTTAGGGCAAATTACATAGACACCCCTGTGTGAGAACCTTAATTACAAAAAACCAACCCGAGATTTGAAAATTTACTGTAATTCCCTTGTTAAAAAACAGATTACAGTTTAACTGCATATTTTTCGTTGTTAGGATCTAACAGGGGTGTCTTGGTAATTTGCAAAAACCTCAGCGGATTCGTGGTAATTACACAATAGTGAAGGGGTGAGCATGTAATTGCCTCTTGTATTCATTCTGATAGTTTTATCTGCTCTCAGAAACAATGGAAACGTTACAAGTGCTCGTATTGCTGTTCAGTCATTGTGTTCACCACAATGTGAATTTTCCAACAAGGTCACGATTCATGTCCTTTTGAGTTTTAAATTTGGATATTTATACCAAATCTTTTTAACTTTTATTATAGAAATGCCTAGAGAATTTTATCCAATTTTCTTGCAAAATAAAAATGTCATATGTTAAAAGGATTCATATTCCTCTCTGATAGGAATGGGAGATGCTTTCTTTTGTCAGATCTCTGAAAAGTGTGATACGATTGTCAAATGCAGTAGCGGTTATAACCTTTCCCCCTTCTCTTGTTTCACCGGCCTTTTCGAAGAGGCTGCAGCATTTGGCTGACACCTTAGTTTCTGTCAAAGCAATTCCAGGTGCTTATGCTTCTTCTCTGCTTGTCCATGCAATATAATCTAATGACATTATGTTTGTTCGTAGAAAGATAATTTCGTAATTTCTGCTTCAATTAGATGAAGATAAGGAACTTGCTAAGCTTCTCACCGGGTATCAAGATATGGTTGGCCTTCTTAGTGTACATAAAGTTGCACGTATTAATACACAGGTATTTTTGGTAAATAACGTGCCTAAATTGAGCGTTTCCTACCGGATGATCATGACATGCCACATCGGCATAACACAAGCGTCATTGCTGATATGGCATTATGGCCACCATGTCTCTGCATAATGTGAGTCACATTTCTGATGTGGCATGACCGTCACCACATCAGTAAAAATTGTCTTATTGATGATGTGCCATTATGTTGATTACGTCAACATAAATATGATTCTCATTAGTGATGTGGTACTATTATCGCCACATCAGCGTAGCAAGTCTGATTGCTGGTGTGGCATTATCATCGCCACATAACATAAGGTGACTAGTGTTGCTGATGTAGCATTATCATCAGGGCGCCAGCATAACATGACTCGCACAAATGATGTGGCATTATCGTCACCACGTCTGGCATTATTTTCGCGACTTCATAATAAGAGTCATTTCTGATGTTGCATTATCATCGCGAGATCAGCATGAGATGAGTAGCATTGCCGATGCATTATCATCACTTTTCAGTAATTTGTTTTCCTAATGAAAACACACCGGTTGTAGATAAGAATGTTATGTATTTGCGATTTGCTATGCAAGAAGCAACATTTTATTCCTTGTTTTACTTAGCTACTACTTACTACTTTATATTTTAAAAGCAGGTCCCTGCAATTCTAGAGGCGACGACATTCTCAATGAAATTGCAGAAAAGAAGATCGTTGATCTTGGAATGTCTAAATCAAGCCCCCGTAGATGGTTCAAGTGGAACTTCATATGCTTCTTCTGGTAGTTGTTCTGGCTCTTCCAAGACAGGAACCCTCGATTTTTAGTTAATCCATGAGCGAAGATTTGTGGTCCTTTTGAAAGCCCAATTAACTGTGGCTTTAATTTGAAGGCTACGAAAAACATTGTTACATGACGTGCAATAGTCTCCAGTTCAACAAGAAATCTCATGTGATTATTGAACAACAGTCGTATGCTCTTTCTGAACGTGGGAGGTTGGATTAGTTTAGAATTTGCTTTGGATATGTGAGGTAGTGAACTCTGTAATTGACATTATTAATCTCAAGTCTTCCAATTAACTTTATTTTTCATTTCTTTCTTCTTTTCGCCAAGTGAATTTGATCACTGGGTAATTGCTTATGTTTATAATATATTGGGAAAATTACACACGGACCCTCCCAGTTATTGTGTTATTATTACCAAACCCCCCCCCCCCCCCTCCCCCCCACCCCACACACATTTATTTGAAATTACTTGCACACTCTCATGTAAAGGATTTCTTTTTAGGGAAAATTAGGATTAGGGGAGTAGGAAGTTTCATAATTAATAAAGACATAGTAAGTTTTAACTAATTGAGGAGAAGAGATTGTTAAATTTTACAAATTACTAAAATAATATAATTTTACCACAAAATTTTATTTATATTACTTTTATCCATTTCTTTTCTAAAGAATGTCTATTTCTTCTTCCATATTTATTCAAAACTACTTAAAGTTTTTTATTATTCTTTCTTTCATGTTCTATAATATTTTTGACCGTTTTGAGTGAGAAAAATTGCAAGCGAATCAAGAAAATTATAATTTATAGAAAAAGTTGACAAGTTTTTTTTTTCTCTCTATGTTTTGTAAATTGATTTTATTTATTTATTTATTTTTATTTTTTGAGAAATTTTACTTCAAGGGAATAAGAAATTGAGAGAATTGTTAAACTTTAATTTATAAATTACTAAAGCAAACATTTTTAATACAAAATCTCATTTATATAATTTTTCACCTTTTTTTTTTGAAAGAATGTCGATTTTTTGTTTAAAATGTTTCTAGCATCACTGAAAATTTTATTATTAAAATATCTTTTGACCTTTTTATGGAAAACCTTGTAAAGTACTCGAATTTTTTTCATTTTATTTAAATTCCGTATCAAGCAACACAATTGACAAAAGTGATGTAAATTTTAACAGAGCAATATAGTGTTACTACATGATCAATTGAACTTTCATTCAATTGTTTTCTCCAATTTTTTTGATATAAATAATATCATCATCAATCAATGATTTATGGGGGAAAACTCCACTATCCCATATGTTGTGTTCCAATACCGACCAATTTTTAAATCTCATTTCATCTTTTTGTGGCCTAGAAGTACGAGAGAGTTGGAACCCCAAGAAATTTTAGATTTATTGATTCAATTGGTAATTTGTGTTTTGTCATCAAAGTTGAGAAATTATTTCACTTGTTATAATCATGATTGCGTAAAGTTACTAATAATTCAATATTTTTAAATTAGTTTATCTGCAAACTGAATTATCTAATATTTTTTTGCTTTTATTAATTTTTGCTGATGAAACACAAAATATGATTGTTATGTTGATAAACATCATATGTACGAATAAGAGCCAATATGAATTTGGATATTGGTTTTGCTTTGTTATGCAACGAAGAAAAAAAAATCAAATTTGTATGACATACGAGACAAAAAACTTTTCAATTTCTTATATAAAGCATAATTTTCCTGATTTGCTTCCACTTTTTTTCAATTAAACCATTCAAAAAAATACTATCGAACATGAAAGAAAGATTAATAATAAAACTTTAAATAGTGTTGAATAAATTTTGGAAGAAGAAATAGACATCCTTTAGAAAAAAAATGAATATAAGTAACATAAATGAGAATTGTTACTTTATTAATTTGTAAAGCTTAACAATCCCTTATCTTTAATTAGTTAAAACTTACTGTGTCTTTATTAATTATGAAACTTCCTACTCCCCTAATCCTAATTTCCGCCTTTTATAATTACACTTTCTGTATGTTTAAAAATTCTTACAGTTTTATCTCCTATAAACCTTACAAATAGACATCTTAAGGGGGTATATTGGTAATTTCTAATGAGTGGAGATTTTGGTAATTATACAATAAGTTAGGGGATCTGTGTGTAAATTTTCCTAATATATACTAGTAAAGGACACGTGTGTCGCACGTGATTCATACGAATTCAACCAAATAATTACACAATTTAAATACTTAAACAAATAAAATTATAATTTTCGAACAACACTTCATAGATAAATTAAAATGATCTACAACAATTAAAGTTGAGATAAAAAGTAGCACTAAATATAAATAAAGTAGGTTTAATCTTATTTGAAAGTCTCATTAGTCCTTCTCTTGTTTGATCTCGATGGACGTTGCAACTATTACGTGTGTGCCTCAATGTCAATGAGGAATTAGATGTAAATAGGGCACTGATTTATATTGTACGAATATATAAAGGTAATGAGTTTTTGTTCATGTAAAGCTGACGGGACCAGTGCTTGCGCTAGTTGTTCAGTTGGTCTGATATGTTCGCTGATGAACACGAGAGTCCGAACATTGAGTAACAGGGGGTGTTTTGGTCACCATTACTAACACCCTCTTTTCTCGTATCAAAAAAAAAAAAAAAAAAACTATATGGCATTAACTGTATTGAACAAACAAGTCCCTAAGATTGAGGTGTGCTCACCACCACCTATTTGATAGTGTGGAGGCACTAGTGGAGTTAAGCGCTTGATCTTATAATATGGTTCGCTAGTGAAGGAATCTTAATTGGGCATTAAGATTCAACTCGTGTGACACTTTCTTTGACAAGGACTGCTAGTCTTACACTGATTGCATAGTGGGAGCAGGTGTCATGGACATGGTTAACGGAGTTAACATATTCAAACACGACTCGCAGTAATCCAATCACATGGGTTTTTACTCAGTGACTGTTAATGTTTGGATTACTGGCTATGATAGTATGCGTGAACCTTTGACCTGAGGATTCACTATCACGATGTGCTTGTGACATTGGATCTGTTACTAGAGTAGTTAGGTCCAATTCACCCGTTGGTGGGGCCGACCTCAAAGTGCGATCCCAATGGGCAAGTAGCAGTTGTGAAGTGATTGCCAAGAAGGGATTTACTGTCTCGAAAGTAAACGAGCAGATACCCTATGCGATCATAGGTAACTGAAATGAAAAGTCTTTGGCCAAAGCAGAAGAATTGACTCGTATAGGACACGGAGGTAGTTCAGTCATTTCATGTTACTATGGTTCATAGCATAGCATCGAGTTATGTGAGTTTGACATAATCCATGACTCTCACTCGATCGGGGTACATCAGTGAAGGGCTTATACTCATATGGAATTCATAGTCAAGAGGTTCGTAATGACATAGTCATTCGTACTTGGTTGGGCTACGATGTGGGGCCACGAGGCTGGCTAGGTGTTCACCCACATCCTTTGGTATCCTCCCATTGTCAATCAAGACGAACCTATAGAGTCGCGCTACCAGGAATGAGCGGGAAATCACTTTTTGTACTTGGAGGGGCATTTTGGTAATTTGTCATTAGATGGACAAATTAATTGAATGAACGGATTAATTTAATTAGTTATTTAATTGGATTACACAATGGAACATTAAAATTAGAATACTTATTTAACTGGGTTAAATGAATTTGGTTAAATTAAATATTAATTGAATCACACACATATTCAATTAGATTAAATATGACATGTAATTAAATTAAAATAGACTAAGTTGATTGGGCCAACTTTGCCCATTAGGGAATCCACATGGGCCTATGAGGCGTTTAACCTAGGTCCACGTAGGAGACTTCTATTTAAATCCTCCAACACTTAGATTTAGGTTAAGAAATTATTAGTTGCCACCAGAATTACACAGTAAAGTAGAAAGAAAATATTCTCTCCCTTTTCTTCTCTTCTAGCCACCATTTGGAGATGGAGGAGGAAGATTTTCGGTGAATTCCGCGTGTGATTATCTAGAGACAGTACTCCCGGGAATTGCTGCTATAGACGGTGGATCAAGAAACAAAAAGAAGTACAAAGAGGTAAATTATTCTATCTCGTTCTTCGATTAAAATCAACGAAAAGCCAAAATTGATCCATGGCTCAGGAATCGAATTGAAATTTCATTCCGCTGCGTATTTTGAGTAACGATTCCCAACAGTGGTATCAGAGCCAAATTTATGGCTTCGTTGATTTTTGTATGCGAATTCATATGTTTATTTGATATTCATGTTTGATACGCAATCGTATGATTTAGAATCGTATAATATGGATCGAAAAATCTGAATTATAATGGGTGAATTTATTGAATCTAAAAATTGGATTTGGAAATGTTTGTTTCTAATTGAATCTGAAATCTGTATCTGAAATTTATTTTGATCGGATTGAAATCTGGAAAAACGAAGATGAATTGGAAGGGGTAGCGGCGCCGCCATCGCGTCGCCGGCAATACAGCAGAACAACTTTGTTGCCATTGTTGACAACAACACAGCGTTGTTCTACTGCCACTTCCGGCGACACCAGAAGCACCGCCAGGGCACCACGATGGCGACGCAAGGTGTGTCCCCCCGCCCTCGCCACCCGACGACCAGCGAAGTCGCTGGCGCTGGGCGCCACGACAACGATGGCGCACTGATGGGTGTTGCCTATCAGCATGTTGCGCTCGGCCAAACACAAGATTAATTCAGCGATGGGCCTGTCCCAATGCATTTAATGTTGCACTGGGCTTGGCCCAGCACTGGGGTAAACCAAATATGCCCAACGCATTGATTTGAAGAACGCTGGGCTTGTTAATCAATGAATATATTGGGCTCGAGCCTAGCGCATTAATTAAAGCCCAGCATATTAATTAATGAATAAATGCATTGGGTTTCACCCAATACATGTGGTTGCCCCATTTGAATTAATTAATGGCCCTTTCTATTTCAGATTTCAAATTAAATTGGATTTAATTTATTTAAATTAAATTTATTTTCTTAGGTTAAAGGGTATATAAATTAGATTTATTTTAAAAGGTTAAATTATATTTAATTACCCCTTAGTTAATTTAGAAATTTGATCTTTTCTAGTAATTAAATTTGATTTAATTACACTTTGATTTGATTATATTTAGTCATATGAATAAAATAAGTTAGACTTGATTTTATTCTTGATCAAATTAACTTTTTAACTGGCCTATCAAAATAGATTAAATTTAATTAAGTAAATTAAGATTTAATCTCCAAATTAAAGAGTATACAAATTAGATTTGTTTTAAAATTAAATTGGAATTAAATACCCTTTGGTTAAATAAAAATTTGATCTTTTCTAGTAATTAAATTTGATTTAGTTACACTTTGATTGAATAATATTTAGTCATAATAAATTAAGTTGGACTTGATTCTTGATCGAATTGAATTTAACTATCCTGTCAAAACAAATCGGATTTGATTTTGATTGTTTACTTGGATTTACACTTGAATAATTGGATTCAATTTGGATTATGTAAATTGGATTTACAATTAAATCGGATTTAATGGTTCTTGGAATTAAATTAAACTCAATTTCTTATGTTCACACTTGAGTAATTGGATTCGATTTGGATTATGTAAATTGGATTTACAATAAAATCGGATTTAATGGTTCTTTGAATTGGATTAAACTTAATTTCTTATGTTTTTAGATTTGTTCACCCATAGAGACTTTATTGGATATAGTCTCACTTTAATTAAATTAGATTTAATTAAAGTAGTCAAAATAGATTAGAAATATTGTTACTCTTTATTTCGGTAAGATTAAATAAGTTTTTGATATTTTAAATCAAGTTGAAATTAATTTCATCATGAATTAAATTAGATTGTATTCTTCTTATGGCATTTAATTTCTACTAGGATTAAATTTGATTTAATCCCTTGTGTAAATTAAATTGGATTTAATTTCCAAATGAAATGAAATTAAATTAGACTTAGATTAAATTTGACTTAATTTTATATGCCCATAAGAATCGTGTGAACTTAATTTGCTAGATTTAATCTTCTCATTAAAATTAAATTGGATTTGATTTTTATGAGTTAGATTCTCGATCCAACTTAAATTAAATTGGATCTAATTATTTATTAAACAAGATTTAATATGATCATCACATATGTGTATAATTGTTTTAGTGCTCCCTTTATTATGTAATGGTGACACCTCATATGGACTTAGAGTTTTGGTTTTCTTTCTTTTATCTGGGTTGTATTGGGCCGGAGTTTGAACCCCCCAGCTTGTATCTTTATTTTATTAGAAACTTGTATAGGCTTGTTTCTCTGTAATAAAATTAGATAGGTCCAATGGAGCATGGCGGTTCCACAGGATACTTGGAGCTCAAAAATTAGATTTTCTGTATAGGTGGAAGCTCTTGTAATAGATAGAATCTCTCTCCGATTGGCTTGTTAGCTCAAGCTAATCTAAATAAAGTCCATATGAGTGTGGGTTATTAGAATTGCTAGGCATTTTCTAAGTATTATATTTTCTTAACTGCGCTGAAAGAAATTAATGTGCAAAGTGAGGCCTTATAAAATTAACAAATTCTCCAGAATAAAAGACACTAAGTAAGAAAGGGATATTGGATATCTTGGCTCTCCATCAAACTTTGAGAGATAGAATTATGGGTTATGTATGGCATCGTCCTGACTAATGGGGGTTATACACTAATTCACAATTCAAATCTCTCTAAGTGCATTTGATGTCATCGGTCGAAGCAACTCTCATCCCATACACCATTACAGGTTGCAAGATGAGATTCAACTGTTTGATCGAAAGGAGTTGATGGGAAAGTACTTAGATGGATCACCATCAATATTTCGTTACAGGCTGAGGTTAAGTGATCCATGAGCGAAAAGTAAGATTGAACCATCAGTTGGAATGATTGGCGTGGAACGCCACTTCAAAGATTCCAATGACCCATATATCGTTACAGATTGCAACTTATTGAAAATTTTGAAGAATTCAATCACTCACTATGAAATCTGTCCAACGAGATTTACGTTCATTGCAATGGGAGTGCAATGGTTCGAAAAATGTAGTGGGAGCCAAGTAAAAGTAAAGTTCTAATTTTACTTGGGTACAATATAATCATCTAATCGTAAATCTTGGCTTATTTTCTGCATTATATAACTCTCTTTCAAAGGACCCTTAGTTCTTTTTTTGGAGAATGTTCCAACTGACCTAATTTAACGAGTCATTGGATAGTATGCTTATTGCAAGCATTACTCATGTCCCAATAGAGGGGTCAGTGAGTAGGGCTATGGTATGAGGCACACTGAGAAATAGAACTTGGTTCTTGGAGAGCTAATGTTCTATAACTGACTTCTTAGATCAAGTGCTAGAAACAAGTGCAGAGCTGGTGTTGGGAATCGACACACGAAAAACGCATCGGAATAAAATTTCAATTCCCAAAGCCATGGATCAATTTGGGCTCTCGTTGATTTTAATAAAAACAAAAAATACGAAAATGTAAATAATCTCTTTGTAGCGTGTTTCGTTTCTTGATCTACCATCTACAGCAGCAATCCCTAGGACTCCTGCCTCTAGATAATCACGCGCGGAATTCGCCGGAAATCCACCTCCTCCATCTCCATATGGCGGCTAGAAGAGAAGAAGAGGGAGAGAATATTTTCTCTCTACTCTATTGTGTAATTTTTGTGGCAACTAATAAGTTCTTAACCTAAGTCTAAGTGTTGGAGGATTTAAATAGAATCATCCTACATTGACCTAGGTTATATGCCTCATAGGCCCATGTGGACGGCCAAGTGGGCTAAGTTGGCCCAGTCAACTTAGTCCACTTTAATTTAATCACATTTCATATTTAATTTAATTAAATATGTATGTGATTAAATTAATATTTAATTTAATCAAATTCATTTAACCTAGTTAAATGAATATTCAAATTAATTAATTTAATGTTCCATTGTTTAATCCAATTAAACAACTAATTAAATTAATTCGTCCACTCAATTAATTTGTCCATCTAATGACAAATTACCAAAATGCCCCTCTAAGTACACAAAGTGATTTTCTGCTGATTCCTTGTAGTGCGACTCTCTAGGTTCGTCTTGATTGGCAATGGGAGGATACCAAAGGATGTGGGTGACACCTAGCCAGCCCCGTGGCCCCACATCGTAGCCCAACCAAGTACGAAATGACTATGTCACTACGAACCTCTTGACTATGAATTCCATATAAGTATAAGCCCTTCACTGATGTACCCCGATCGAATGAGAGTTATGGAATATGTCAAACTCACATAACTTGATGCTATGCTATGAATCATAGTAACATGAAATGACATATCTACCCTCTGTGTCCCACACGAGTCAGTTCTATTGCGTTGGCCAAAGACTTTCCATTTCAGTTACCTATGATCGCATAGGGTATCTACTCGTTTACTTTCGAGACAGTGAATCCCTTCTTGGCAATCACTTCACAACTGCTACTTGCCCATTCGGATCGCACTTCGAGGCCGGCCCCACCAACGGGTGAATTGGGCCTAACTACTCTAGTAACAGATCCAACATCACAAGCACATCGTGATAGTGAATCCTCAAGTCAAAGGCTCACGCATACTATCATAGTCAGTAATCCAATCATTGACAGTCACTGAGTAAACACCCATGTAATTGGATTACTGCAAGCCGTGTTTGAATACATTAATTCCATTAATGTATCTATGACACAAACTCCCACTATCCCATAGTGTTCAACTAGCACTGTTTGTCAGATCATGTGTCATACAAGTCTATTTAAATCTTAATGCCCAATTAAGATCATGTGTCTCCAATTAAGATTTAGGAGAGGTGCCGCACATGCAGCGAAGATAAGCTTCTAAACATTGATTGACACACTCCGTTTGTCCATCCGTTTGAGGATGGTAAGCCGTACTAAGGTGTTGTTGGATGCCGAGAGTGGTAAGTAGTTCCTTCCAAAAGTGACTGGAGAAAATACGGTCTCTATCTGAAACGATGCTGGATGGAAGGCCATGCAATTTGTATACCTGTTCCAAGAAAATCAAAGAAAGGTTAGAAGCAGAAAAGGGGTGGGAAAGTGAGATAAAGTGAGAGTATTTTGTGAATTGATCGACTATGACCCAAATGACAGTCTTACCCCCAGAACTAGGAAGTTGTTCGATGAAATCCATGGTGATATGCATCCATGCCCGTTCAGGTATAGGAAGGGGATTTAAGAGGCCCGGCTGCTTAGAAGTTTCATGCTTACATAATTGACAAACTGTACATTGAGAAACCACAGTCTTCACCAAATCTCGCATATGGGGCCACAAGAAAGTGATTTGAGTACGCTGGAAAGTCCCTTGGACGCCCGAATGACCCCCACTGCTAGAAGAGTGTAAGTGATTAATCACAGTAGCCCGAAGATCAGTGTTGGAACCAATGTAAATCCGTCCCTTATACTTCAAAAGGTCGCCCTGATAAGTGAAAAAAGACATATCAAAGGGGTGAAGTGTACAATTAGTGATTGCTTCTTGAGCCACCGGGTCACCAATATAACTACTTTGTATTTCCTGAACCCACATTGGTTGGACTATAGAGATTGCAGTACAAACCCCTTCTTGAACATCCCTTCTGGAGAGAGCATCGGCTACCTGATTTTCAGTCCCCTTTTTGTACTCAATTGTATAAGATTAGCCCAGAAGTTTGCTCATATATTTGTGTTGAAGTGGAGTGGAAATGTTTTGATCTAAAAGATACTTGAGACTGTGTTGATCTGTCCTTATACTGAATTCACCTTGTAGCAAATAGGGTCTCCATTTATCAACAGCAAGAATTATGGCTAAGAATTCTTTTTCATAAACTGAAAGTCCTATGTTCTTTGGACCAAGAGCTTTGCTAATATAAGCAATAGGATGCTTATCTTGTAAGAGAACAGCCCCTAAGCCTGAGTAACAAGCATCGGTTTCAACTATAAATCTTTTCTAGAAATCAGGCAACTGTAGGACTGGAGCTTGGCACATTGCGTTTTTGAGTTGAATAAAAGTTTGATCAGCATCTGGAGTCCATTTAAATTGACCCTTCTTTGTTAATTCAGTTAGTGGCATGGCAATTACACCATAATGTCTAATAAATTTCCGATAGTAACATGTAAGTCCCAGAAAACCCCTTAAAGCCTTCACATTCTTAGGTACTGGCCACTCTTGCATTGCTTTAATTTTTGTGGAGTCAGCAGCAACTCCTCGCTCACTAATTATATGTCCTAGATAATCCACACTTTTATGTCCAAAAGCACACTTGGAGACTTTAGCAAACAATTGATTTTTTCGCAACTTATCAAAAACAATTTTTAAGTGATTTTGGTGATTGGCCATACTCGGACTATATATGAGGATGTCATCAAAGAACACAAGGACAAAATCTCTGAGTTGTGGTCTGAAAACATCATTCATGAGAGACTGAAATGAAGCCGGGGCATTAGTCAAGCCGAAGGGCATGACCTTGAATTCGTATAGCCCTGAACAAGTAGCAAATGCAGTTTTTGGCTCTTAGAAGTGATCTTTAAAGAAGTGATCTCAGCTCCATTTTTGGCTCTTAGAAGTGATCTTTAAAGAAAATTATTTAGTTAAATTGAAGACGTGTGACATTACAATTCTTAACATAAAAAATTATTCTGTATCTCAATTATTTGTATAATAGAAGATTCGGTACATCTTCATTATATAATTCTTTATTGTACACTCTGTCCTATTTATAAATATATCTGTATATATATATATATATAGACACACACATATATAAAAGACTAATCGGCAACTCAGTCCTATCCTACTTCTTTTTCAAACATCAGTCAAACAATCTTCTTTATGTTCCAAATATTTAAAGCTTTAGGGTCTCAATCAGGCCATAACCACTTCTGAAGTAATGACACCAATATTCTTTTACCAATATTTTTACACATAGAATATTAGTTTCGCTTATGGGATGATTGAAAAGAATCATCTGTACCAGGCCAAAAAATATACTTCAGCATGGATATTGTAAAACTACTCTAATTAAATTTAGGACTTTGATTGAATGACATGCCATTTTTCATTTTTAAAATTTTCATAGTTTTCTTTTTAATTTTGAAAACGCATATGGTTGATACCTCTTACAAATATTTCAAAGACATGTTCTAAGAAGATATTCCACAACAATAATGTTGAATTTCCTTGAAAAATTGCCTTTGTGAGAAACTGGTATGAATTAGGTTTTGTTATATAAAAATATCTAGACATATTTAATTAAATTTGTTCAAGGTAATCAAATACAGGTAAAATGAAACTTAATTCGCACCGTTGGTCATTTTGAATTAAGATATCTGATTGGTTTGATGTCAATGTTGAGATATCGATATTTAAACACTTTTTTTTGTTATATATTGATGTTTTAATTGTTGTGTAGGCGGTCTAATCATAATAATAATAAAAAAAGTTCTGCAAAAAATTATGAAAGAATTATCAATTTAATCCATTTTTCAAGAAATTTTTTAACTTTTTTGAAGGAATATTTGCTATAAAATTTCTTTGAGATTTATTTTTAGGGTGCCAAAAGAATATTATTTTGACTGAAAAATCGGAAAAACAAAGGCTATGTTTGGTTATGTTTTAGGATGATATTTTGGTGAGAATTATTGGTGAGAAATTTATGGGGACACGTGCGTGTTTGATGAGATTGTGTTTGGTTTTATTTTGGGAGTTAGTTTTTGGGTGTTTTTTTTTTTGTGAGATAATGTTTAGTTTTGTTTTTAAATGGAACAAAAATTATTATAACAGTCAAATCATGAAACTTTTGTCTGTTAGAGATGAGAGAGAACACATAGAAAGGAGTGTAGGGACCAAGTAGGTATAGAGAGATGAAAAATTATTATTATATTTTTTTTAACCAAAAAAGTAGTGTATTTTTTATTAAATATTTTATGAATAAAACATGATTTGGTGAGAATTTTGGATCAAACATGGTATGAAAACATAACCAGCCAATTTTATTTTTTTTATATTGGCCTTATCATTGTCATCCTTTGATTGGATGACAAAGCCAGCTTCATGGAGGCTCATTGTGGCCTAGGGCCTTAACCACATATGAAAGCGACCACAACAATAATTCTAAGTTTCTAACCACTATTTTTAAAAATAGAATAATATATTAGTTTTACAAAAGGGAACATCCACCCTTAAACCTTTATTCGAATGAGGGGCCGACAAAGATTGAATCTTCTTCAACGATACCAAAGAACAGTAAACCTATAATATTGAGAGGAACCGAGTAGAAAATGATATGACCAAATTCAGGGAATATTTGTATATACTGGGTCTTGAGCTTCATTTATGTATTATTTGAATGTGAATAATATATATTATTTAATATATAATTTTGAATTGAAAAATAAGTGAGGTGTTTTATTCACAACCATAAGGTTCACAGGTGGAGCCCAAGACCCGGTTCATACAAGAATTTTCCACCAAATACATAGGCTGTGTTTGGTTTTGTTTTGGGGTTTTTTTTGTGAAAAAATTTATTGGAAGTTGTGTATTTTGATGAAAATGTGTTTCGTTTTGTGTTTGATTTTATTTTCAGAAGAGACAAAAGTTACTGTAGCAGTCAAATCATGTAAGTTTTTATCTGAAAAGTTGTGTTTATAATTAGTTAATGATTGAAAAATATAATATAATATAAGTTTTAAATGATTATATTGTAGTTGATGTAATTAATAGGCACCCAAAAGTAGAGACAAATAGGAAGACAATAGCTGACAATTTTTTTGACCAAAAAAATTCTTTTTGGTCAAAAAAACGTAAAGCAAACAAGTTTTGGCCAAAATTGGGTTGAAAACAAAGCCAAACACAGAGTCTCTCATTTTTCAAATGCACCCAAATAATTCTTTAAATCTATTATTTATCTCATTTTAGTATCTCATCTCTCAAATATGCTCAAATTATCCTTCAACTCTTAGATTCATCTCATTAAAGTCTTTGGAGGTTTCTTTTTGCTCTTTTTACTTTTGCAAAAAAAAAAAAAATGCCTCCAAAACTACCTACCAACCATGTACAACAACTAAAAGCGGGTAACGGGGGTAGCAACGTGATGGGAGTTGGCCGCGTTATTTGCAGATGGTGGAGGAGGAGGTGGGCAATTTGCAAATGGTAGACAAGGTAACTTTGGATTTGTAGAGGATGGGGCGACACTGTTGGATTTTCAGAGGATGGGGGTTGTAGTGTTTAATTTTTCAAAGGTGGGGAGAACGTCATTTGATTTTCAAAGTGTGGGATTAACGACGCAATTTGAGAAGGGTGACAGTGGTGGCAACGCAGACGGTGGATGGAAGGTGGAGAGGATGGATAGGGGATTGGCTATGAGAGTGGGATGAGGGAAAAAGTGGGTATATGTTGGGGTTTTAGGGAAGAAAGGACAAAAAAGAAGAAGAATTAAATCTAAAATAATTAGAAAAATAAATAATACAGATAAAAGTAGGAAGTTTTGGGGGAAATATTCTTGCAAAAGTAAAAAATGACCATGTCCTAACATGGTGCAAGTCACATGCCTTAAGGTTCCGTCAGTTTTAACGGATAATTGAGTCGAAGGACTTTAATGGGGTGAATCTAAGAGTTGAGAGACTATTTGATCATGTTTGAGTGGCGAGAGACTAAAGTGAGACAAATAATAGATTTGAGAGACTATTTGAGTACATTTAAGAGATGAGTGACTATAGTGAGACGAATGATAGAGTTGAAGGACTATTGGTGGTATTTGACCAAATGTTATTAGGAAATCACGATAAAATTCACATATGAGGCTTTGTTATTTATTGTTTTGAGTTAAAATTCTAAAATTTTAATGGAGAATGCGTATTATGGGTAGTTGTGTGAAAATAATATAAATATTGTGTATTTGTATATGTTATTTAGTAAATTGTTGGAAGTTGTAAAATATGTCAAATGAAGAAAGGTCTGTTGATGCATGATGTATAAACAATTCAAATCTTTTTTATCATTCTCGTGTAACATGCATAGTTGCGTGAGAAGTGCATGCGCAAGTAATTGAGATGTGAAGAGAAAAAGACTTACAATGGAAAAAAAAAACAAAAGTTTTCTTTCTACATCCCAATCACCCGTGTGTACACTTATCACGCGTGTATGCTTGTAACAGAAGATCTGTACTGATGTATAAAATGAATGAATTAAATATTTTGATAATGATTATATAATTGAAAAAATAATAAAGTAAGAAAGACAACTGCTAAAATTGTTGGATTAGATAATTATTGATGTAATGATTGATACATATTTAAATGAATGAAAAAAAATGAAGTTCAAAAATGTGTTTTCAAGTGAAAATGATTTGTAGTATAGATTTTTAAAGTACTAGTAAAGAGCACGTGCGTTGCACGTGATTCATAAAAATTTATTTAGATAATTACAAAAATTAAATAAATATTAATGTTAATATGTAAAATAAAATGAATAGAAGACATAACATCATCCTTACTAAAAATTGTACATCGAAATGTTTTATATGAATTAGTTGGTAATATTGCTCGATTTTTCATGTAATCAGCTAAGCGGGCATGTTTTTTTGTAAATATGGTGAAATAGCTCTAATAAAGTGGTATACTAATTCATCTTCATTGTCATACTCAATAATCATCTTATTTGGAATTTAATGTTACCTTCTTATCAGTTGGTTCATCACTGTTTCCAACTCTCAATAATTACTCACTGAAGTTAGGATCACTTCTAGTCCTCATATTCTTTGAACTATACATCTTTATGTGAATCTCAAAAATAAATAATCAACTTTTATAGGAAAGCACAAAAGTTTTGCATAATAGTATTTGGTATTATATATTAATTAAACCTAATTTTTATTAACTTATCTAAAGTTAAATAATTACTTATTAAAGGGTTATATACAATTAACATCAATAATTCTTATAATGGTCCCATCATTTTACTATTCAAAAAATACGAATACTCTTAAATTTTTTATTTTATTTATTTTTGTGAAAATTAAGATAAAAGAACTCTATTTCATATTTCATACCTCCTTATATTATCATAAAATAGAAATACATTTTATCACAAAAATATTTAAATTAATAAAAGCCAACATTTTCTAAAAGAGATATTCTTCAAGGTCGGTAAAATCAAAGCTTATCAAGAGATCTAAGACATACCAAGGTAAGTATAAACAAAATTGCTCATTGGGGAAAGGAAAAAAATGCTCTCATGCAAGGTTGATGCTCATTTTGATTGAAAAATGACTAATCTTATAACGATGACTTCTTTTGAACATAAATTAATCAAATCAAATCAATAGTTAATCAAATACAAAAGATAAACCTACATAATTATATGAAGTTGTTGAGCTTAGTTGAAAATATCAATATAAACATTTCCTCTTATTTCTTTTTTTTCCTGTTACCATGTTCAAATGAAACTTCGATTCAACTTTAAGAAAATGCATGTTGTTAATTCGAGAACATCGGACATGCCGGTTTGCGAGATGAAAAGCTAGCTTGGATAGGTGTAGACAGATCAAGGAATTATAAAAGATTTTAAAGTAAAAAACTTGATTGAAAATAGAATGTAAAAATCGTTGGAGTCGTGACTATAAATAAGTTCATGAAGCTGAACCATTCATATATTCGCAAAAATAATTTAATTTAGTGTTGAACTAAACCTAATATATATATTGGACAAGCTTGTGAACTTTTAATTTCAAGTTCATGCACATTGATATATATATATATATATATATATATATATATTTGATAATAATAATGCAGGGTGAGAGTCAAGTCCCGACAAATGTAATTGGATAGGTGTGTAGTATTAAAGGTGGGTATGTCCAATGATTGTAAAATTGATTCTACAAAAAACTGATATTTGCATAGTTGATTTTTGTAGTAATTGGTTTTTGTAGAAACTAATTCTGGAAAAAAATTATTAAATTTTCGTCAGTCAAAAGTTCTAATATTTGAATTTTACAAAATGCTATATATTGTGTTAAAAGGAAAAAGTTCTTTCCAATTTGGGTTCGTCCGGAAAGATCAAACATGATTTCAATTTAGACTGTTGAATGCCTTCAAAAATAATGATAATCCAAAAGTGACTTTAGTTAGTTTGTCAAACACCTCCTCAAGTTATTGAGGAGGTCTAAAAATGACTTATCAGAATTCATAAGCTTGGCAAACTCACCCTTAGAAGGTTTTTCATTCAAATTTCAATGGACTGGGTAGGAATTTAAGACTAAGGAAAAATTGAATCAACGGTGATGTCCATACAATTTTCTTCTTTATTTTCCTCGTACCCAACATATGATTAGCTTCATTTTTCTAGCATGTTAATTGTAAAGGACAAAAAAGACCACAATGGAGAACACTTGGAACCTTTGACTCTACTTTCCACCATCATTCCATTTATCATCTTGAGTTTTCAAGTAACAGATTCTCATCTCATTCAATCTTAAAGCCAAAATCATTCACCTCTGAATTTTGTAAGCAAGTAGACGTGTACAAATTTTACGATTCTAATTGTTTTGAATAATGAAATAGTATTTCAAAATGTATACAATACATTTAGCAAAATCACCACATCAGATAATATTACACATGAAGGAATAAAACATGATAGAGAAATACTAAATTATTTCTCGTTTGTGGGAAGTAAGAAAATTACTTCTTTATTTACATAGGCAATTGAGTTTGTGGTTTAAAACTTCTAATATGACAGAGCCAAAATAAAGATAAATTAGTATACTATGTAACTTGTAATAAAAACCTAGAAATAATATAATCAACGAAAACAAACGATAATCAACAAAAAAATTAAATTTACCATAAGACAAGAAAATATATACTATCGAAAAGACAATGTATTGAAACTCCATGCATGTCCAAAGAAACTAATCAGAAAAGACAATATAAGTAGATTTTGAAATTTATAAGAAGACAACTGTAATTAATAATTTATTGAGATTATTGTATGGTATTTGCAGCAGGACTATATAGGAGTTTTAATTGTTGAACATTAATATAGTTCATTAGGGCCCCCTCCCTTTGCATTCTGAAAAATAAAAAGAAAATTTGTATACGACACTTTTAGCAAAGCTACCAAAAGCATGCTTGAATAGACCTGATGTCCTCAACATATAAAGTTATCCAAAAGCATGCTTAAATTATACCTGATAAATCATGTACCAATATTTTAATCTACTAACACATAATGCTTAAAAGATTATATATTCAAGATACAATAAAAAGAGCCATATAATAAAACAAAGAGAATAGAAAATTGAAGATAAAAATGAGATCGACAGTTCTTGAATAAGCATGTAAGAGTAGATTTCAAATTCATAAGAAGATAACTGTAAATTAGTTATTTGTTTTAATTTTTGGATGACGAAGGGTACACTGAAAGGAATTAACCTAAGTATCCAACAAAACTCGCGTTTACAGTCAAAAGTCAAGGCCACGTAGGGCTGAGCCCATCTTTCTTGAGAAGTAAACCAGAAACCTCGATCGGGGTGTCAATAGTCCTCGAAGTGAGCTCGAGCCCCTTTTAGCTATCAAGTCAACGACTTGGTTTGCTTCCCTCCACATGTGAGAGATGTTAATATGTCGTGATGGGCTGAAATTGAAATGTTAAACTTAGTTCAAAGTATGTTGATTGGAATTTAGTAGTCACATGGATTCATGTCTTCAAGGCTTAATTTTTCATGAAATTTAATGACATGAGTCTTTGGGGCTATGATTCTATTAATAAAGGAAATGTGCACCTGTTCAAGAAAATCCTATGATATTTGCAGCAGACAAAAGGGAAACGACTGGGGTGAGCTTTTGGATCTAATTATTCTTGTTCTTTGATTAATTAAGAAGAAGAAAAGTTTTCATGAAATTTAATGCTTCCTTTATATTTCTCATTGCTATAATTAATCATTTTGTACATGGATTCATCCAACACTTGTACCCCAGTCCCGAGTAGCTCTTAATTTCTCTAAGTTTTATTGATATCTAAAAGTTGCATGCTCATTCATCTTCCTCAAATGAACGAACATTAAAAAAGAAGTTACATCTTCTGAATTGCTTTCCTGCCTTCATTTATTTTAGGATGATGCAAACAGGCTAATTTTTTTCAACTTTTCATGCTTCCTTTATTACCTGAACAAAATTCTAGAGCAACAAATCCTAATTCCCAAATCCCATCTACTGAGTCCTTAAGAGAACTTCGTAAGAAAAAGGGGGGTGAGGGAAGATTGAGGAAGATTAATTGATGCCAAGAATTAGTGTTCTTACCAGAAGGGAACAGCACCATTTATTAAAACGAAAAGAAAAAGGAAATTATTGAATATATGCATTTTATATCAAAAATTGCTATTTGGATTTGACCAAAAAGGCTTAGCATTAGATGAAGCTTGAGAACAATATGATTCTAAGCTAGATATGGTGTGGGTATGTGTGATTGTGCACCACTGACTGGTGGAACGTACGCGGTGACAATTTGATTGTTTGTTAAGGACTATTGAATGGAATTTGCTGCAAGATAAAGGAATTTATATGTGACTTGAACCATTCATATTCTTGTAAACTATGCATATTAATATATATTGAACAAACTTATTTACTTTTAATCTCAAGTTCATGCACATTGATAACAATAAAAATTAATCTATATTAATTGAATAATTAATTTTGAGGATGAAAATATGTTACTTGAATCATTTATATTCTTGTGAACTTTTAATATTCTTATCTAACTACACCTACATATACATTGAACAATGTTAACTATTAATTCAAGTTCATACACATTCTTTTATAAATAGTAATAATAAGAATTAAAGGATAATATTAATTAATTACTATGCATATATTAAGAAATACAAATCATGTAAATCATTCCATATTATTCATACTTTTAGAATTAGAATAGAATTAGAATTAGAATAGAATATATATATATATATAGATAGATAGATAGATTGAACTATTCACATTCATAATAACCATTTAATTTAGTATTATAATCCACTAATCATATACATTGAACAAACTTGTGAACTATTAATTTAAATTCATGCACATGTAAACAATGTAAATCCTCTCAAATGTAAATCATGTAAATCATCCTAAATCATTCATACTTTTAGAATAGATATAGATAGATTATGATCCACAAAATAAAAAATGGCATTTTCATTATCATTTGTAAATGAAATTATACAGTTTACATTATTCTCAACTGAAAATATAATTATTTTTATTTTTACTTTCACATTCCCCAATAACTACATTTTATTTTACCAATTCACACTCACATTTTTCTTTCTCTCACGTCTCCTTCTAAAATTCATTTTTTTGACAATAATTGTGGTGCTATAGTGGAATAAAATATATAGTATTAACCTTCATAGGCTTGTGCACATTTTAAGACCCATACAGTTTTGGAGCCAATTTTTATCATTTTTACTTACAAATATATTTAATCAACATAATATTATTTATTATTTAATCTATATTATATATATAATCATTACTTTTAACTAGCTTGAACATTTCACACATTATCAAATTATCAATTCCAATCATTTTTAGAAACATAACCAAACATGCCATCATTTTCACACAAAAATCAAAAGACTCATTTTTCCATCTATTTTAGAAAATGATAGCTCAAATGAAATGAAAATACATATAAACAGAGCCTTTATGTTTTTGAATTTCATTTTCTATATCCTAAATTATAAAATCCTAAAAAACTCCACTACAAACTATTTCTATCCAAATTCACATTTTCTCAACTTCATATTCTCTTATACCTATACAACTACCACTATTCACTACATCCATCATTTCACACAATCATCAATCAATAATTAATTACTATAACTAATATTTTTCTCTTTCTTTTTCATACTTTACAATTTTAATTTATATTTAACTTATCATACATCAACTAATCATTTTTTATTTGATAAATTTTACAAATTCCAACCATTATTAGAAACGTAAATAAACACAACACACACTATATCATTTTCCAAATCTCAAAAAATCTCCGTAGTGGGCATTTTCCAATATTTTTTTCAGAATTCTAACTAAAAAACATAAACAAACAAAACGTAAACAAACGAAGCCACAAGTCTCTCGCAGTGCATCAGAGTATGGACTCAAGCTATATAGATACCTTTGAAATGTATCCAAGTACAAGACAGGCAACATTTGGGTGTCACATTATATCACTGACAGCAAATACAATAAACGTTGCCTATGTTAATCAAATATTAATAAACTGCAACAAGATCACTTGTCCCGGAAATTCTTTATTCAAAGACAGCACCACATATAAATACAAAAAACGGACAGCACATAAAAGACCAACAAAGACCATGAAACAATACCGAAGAGAGAGTACGAAAAGAAAAGAAAAAATCCGGTTTTTCCTTATACTGTGTTCTCATGAAGAAGCTGAATCTTTGGGAGACCACAATAAGAAGTTTTCACTCGGCCTTTAACGATTTCTCAACATCAATTACGAAACGGTACTTGACATCGGATTTCGAAAGACGCTCCATTGCGGTGTTCACATAGTCTATTGGGATCATCTCCACATCTGGTAGTATATTGTGCTTTGCTGCAAAATCAATCATTTCTTGTGTTTCTTTCAACCCTCCGATTGCACTCCCGGCTATTGTCTTCCTCCCTGTTATCCCATTGTAGATGTTAGCCTCAAATTTGTACAAATAAACATCTAGGGTCATTCTACATCATGCACCCAGTCTACGCTGACTAGGAAAATTCTAGTTCGGAGGATCGACCGATCCCAAGTGTAATTCAAAACTTGTGATTGGTTACAAATTACAATGTTTATGAATTACACTTGCGATCAGCCGAACCTAGTCTGAACGAAAAATTCCAGACCACACCATAGGATTCGGGGGGGTCACCTCTTGCTCCCCCTTGATCAATGGTGTTGGAAGCACCAAGGATGTCACTATGCCACCATAGTATGAAGATAAAAAAGGGTAAATGAATGTGCATACTAACCGACAATCATTGGAAAAACGGGTAGCTCGAGGGGCTTTTCTGGAGCACCAACCATGATAAGCTTCCCATGAGCTTTTAACAAACCTAGTAATGGCACAAGGGGATGTTTTGCGGAGACGGTATCAATGATACCATCCAAGGTGCCTGCCGCCGCCTACACACATGAAGAAGAAAATTACAATTTATGTATAATAATTCAATAAGGTTGCATCGATTCGAGTACTTTGGACTTATTTTTCCAGTTATCGTGGTAAATTTTGATATCCACTGAATCCTGGAGTCATTTAAAATCTTTTGCTCCCAAATCCTTCCATCCAAACACAAAAGAAAAGAATTTACAACAAAGTCCTACGTAATGTACCTGCATCTGCTCTGGGTCACTGCTAACCAGAAACTCATCCGCCCCAAGTTTTCCAATCGCTTCCTCCTTCTTACTTAAAGATGTACTTATGACCGTCACCTTAGTCCCAAAAGCCTTAGCAAATTTAACGCCTAGATGACCGAGCCCACCAAGCCCAACAACACCGACATTCATTCCTGGTTTGTCGAGCCCAAAGTATCTCAACGGGCTATAAGTTGTAATACCCGCGCATAGGAGAGGAGCACCAATATCAAGAGGCAAATTTTCAGGCCAACGAATGACAAAGTGCTCATCAGCAACCATGAGATCCGAGTACCCTCCATATGTGATGGTCCCGTCCACATACGGCATACTATATGTGAGAATTTGTTTCGGGCAGTAATTTTCAAGGTCATTAGAACATTGGTCACATTGGCGACACGATCCAACCAAGCATCCAACGCCTACTTTGTCCCCGATCTTAAATTTTTCCACCTTGCTACCAACCTCGGTTACAACTCCCACAATCTCATGCCTACAATTCAAGAAATTCACTTTTGTATATGTCCCCTTCAAAAATTAATATAATCCTTTACTTAAAAAATGTATGAGAAATTGAGTCCAATTAACTTGAATAAGAAAAAATAAGTAGTGCACGTCGAAAACATTAGGCTTATTGCTTGTTACACTTCAAAGAGATTAGCAAAAAATTGACCTATGACAAGATATAGGAGCTACTTTAATCAGTAAGATCCAATGTATTTGGCGTGGTCCCCAGTTCCGACTAGCCCCAAAATGCGCACTTCCCGCACCAATAATAAAGATAACAGATTACCATCAAGACCACTCTCTTCAATAATCAGATCCAAGCTCATTAATTTTAAAAATATTACAAACAAAAGATTTTTTCAAAATATTTGCTTAGGCAGATATGAGAGTTTCAATATGAAATTAACTCATCCAATATTCAAAATTAAACTCATAATTATGTAAATCCACATCTCAAATAAATAGTCAAACTAGAAGGAAAAAAGATAATATTTGGAATAAAGCCAAAATTACTTGATGGATGCACAACAAGACAAGACAGAAATTAATTTCTGAGGCAACAAAGACAATTTGAGAGTTTTCAACACCAAAATATCCAGCAAAACAGAGAGAGAGAGAAAGATTGAAGCAGCATACCCAGGTACAATAGGATACTGGGTGAATCCCCATTCATTCTTCACCATATGAAGATCTGAATGGCAAACACCACAATATAGAACTTTAAACTGCACATCATGCTCCCCAGTGTTCCTGCACCATTAAACCAAATATTTTAGCGACGCGGGATCAAAGTAGTTCTGAGTGACAATTAGGAGCTGGACTCACACGACGGACTAGACAAGTTTTTAAACGGGGAATAATGTTGGCACTCCACTAATTTTTATACACTGATTTTTATACGAGCTCCATCTTGGCCCAGTGAATTAAGATTGTTACTGGGATAATTTGGAATCGATCTGGTGTGCTCCTAAGATCGATTCCCAACATTGTTAAAATATTGATTGGCCAGCGACAGCCACGCACCGCAAGCAGGGATTAATCGAGGTACGCGAAAATTGATCCGAACCCCCGTGGGGAAACCAAAAAAATAAATATATGAGCTCCATCTTTAATTTTTTAAAAAAATATATAACAACAATGCCCATAAATCATAAAATGCATTAATTATAGCTTTCAAGATTTAAATCAAAATA
This sequence comes from Buddleja alternifolia, assembly GCA_019426215.1. Classification (NCBI taxonomy): domain Eukaryota; kingdom Viridiplantae; phylum Streptophyta; class Magnoliopsida; order Lamiales; family Scrophulariaceae; genus Buddleja; species Buddleja alternifolia. Next base: position 7,495,629 of record CM033400.1, read on the forward strand.
AAATAATATCAAGTTGTAGATGTTTTCTTTGCAATTTACTATTAAAGTTAATCCATTATAAATATAGAACATTATCCACAAAATAAAGTATATAGCATGTTAGATTTGAAAAGACAATTGTAATATATACCAACAGGTAACTAAATTCAATTTAATTTACTTCACTTTGAATGGATATGAGCATCTAGCTAGCAATCAATTTCCAACATTTCTTTATTCAATAAGTGATGTTATATACCACCGATTATTATTCATCGAATTTTCTTTTCTTTTAATTTTGGTAAAAATTGAATACAACAATTGCATTTGATTGATTTCCGTAATTTATGTTTACCATAACAAATAGATATCTTACCATATCAACAATTGGTGATGAAAGCATATAAATAGTTATCTTAGGATATCAACATACTTAAGCAACAATTACACATAAAGAAATGCTCAAACAAGCATAGATTCTATTAAATTAAAAAATAAATTGACAGAAGTAGTTAGTAGTTAGTACCTTTTTAGCATGCATATAAATTGACAAAGTATATGAGCATGTAATTCATATTCGAATACACAAAGAAGTTAAAAAAATATATATATTCCTTTGGTGATTTTCATTTTGTACAATTTTATGCTTGGTAAAAGCATATATTTTATACCACTGTGCAATTCATATACATATTATTTAGATAAAGAGAAAATATTACATTAATTCATAAAAAAAGTAAATGGTGGAAGAAAAAGATATACGAGGTATAAAAATTTATTGATTATTAAAATATATTTTTGTTTCGTAAATTGTCAAGCTTTTATTTGTAAATTGGTATTGATGTTCTTTTTTAAGATAAAAAAAGCAAAGTAAATCTATATAGTAATTTGTGGAGCTTTAAATAGTCTTTAGAGTTTTTAGGGTGAATATTAGATAATTAAGCCAAATTTGTCAATTTAGCCCGCAAAGCTGCAATCATATTAATATTGTGACTTTCTCTATGACCTTAATTATAGAAGGGTTAAATTACCCAATTACCCTCATTATTTATGGATACATCATTTAGTTAAACAAACATGAAAAAAGAATTACGAATAGGAAAATATCATTTTTTCCAGTAATAAAAGCCGGTGAAAAAGAATAAAAATGAAAACTTTGACTTATTATATGATTGAGGTTTGAAATATACATATATATATACACACACACATATAAGTACCTTCTTGAGAATTTGAAGGGAGAAAAAAGCCCATATGTGTCCATTGCAGCCCATCCGAAAGCCTTCACTGGGTGCTCTGTTTCTGGTGATTTCGCCATTTTACGGGCTAATTTCTATAAGCAAACTATTGAGTGTATACAAATGAAATGTGAAGATGTTAGTGGATCTTGATGAACTTCAAAGAGTGGTATTTATAGCAAGAGCTTATGCTTCGTCGGGTAGACTCTTCTTGGTGTTATTGAATATTGAATATAAAAATGCGTGATGGCTAATGGAAAAATGAAAAATTATTCCATGATTTATATCTACCTTTATAAGCTATGATCCACCAATACAGAATACGAATACAACAGAAACAAAAAATTACAAATCTCAAAATTTCAAAATTTTAGAATACGCTATGTTAAAGATACGTGTATAATATATCCAAGTATAAAAAAAAAATTAATTCAGTAGATTCATTAACATAAATAAAATATCATCTAAATTCCTTAAATTTCTTTGCCGTTAACTTTTATACTCTAAGTTTTAATAAAAGACAGTAAAAATTGAAATTTTTTGTTTTAAATAAAAAGTATTGTATTATATTTAAAAGTACTTTACATGATATTCAAAAGGTGTTTAATGCTTCAAATTTTGTATCGAATACGGTATTTAAAATTTCTTCTTTTCTTTTTATATTTGGACACTTCAAAAATAGTCCAGACACAATATCAGGGAATATTTGTATCATATACAGGTACGATGCAAATACCATACGAGATGAGATCAAATTTAAGAGTATTCGTGCATCATAACCTATAAGCGTGAGATTTGAGTTCCACTTCAAGTGACCTTTAAATGAGGGTCGTCCAAGAAAATTATTGAATATATAATCAAATTAAAGGCAATACAATTCTTTATACGAAATATTATCTTTTTGCCTCCAAATCACTCTGTATATAGTGTTACATTCGATGTATCTTCGTCTCACGATTCTTTATTCTTTACTCTGTTTATATATATATATATATATATATATATATATATTCACACACACTGTAGGGAGGTGTTATTCGGACTCCATCACAAATTTTATATTGAACAATTAACAAGATATCATTTGATTTTAAAAGCACTTAATTTATTTGATCAGACGAAACTACCCTCAGCTCCATTTTTCATCATTTAACATGATCAAACAATACCATGATGAGGCAAAGGTAGCAAGGGCTGGTCATGGGAGGAGCCAAGTGACACAAGAAGGTTAAATATTGGGATAAATTCGTTGTGGTCCTTTACCTTTTACCTCAATCCCATATTGATCCCTGTGCTTTTAATTTGTTTCACTTTAGTCCCTGTAGCAATCATTAATCCTTACTTACTATCTTAATAGTTAGTAATATTGGTCTCACCACAAAATATAAGTAAAACAGGCCCAACATGTTTCCGGGATAAAATTAAACTCCCATAAATTCATACCTTTGTTTGACGGCGTTATTTCTGGGTATCTCAAGTCCTCGTTTTTACGGATTTGATCCAATCACACAACCGCCGTAGATGGTTCGCAGGTACTTAGTTCCTTCAGTTATAGACAACACAACCCTAATTCATTTTCTACCTTAGGGCGTTGAAGGTTTTTCAGAATGAGAGAACAATTGGAATTTTTGACAAACATGTTGAACAAAAGCCTTAAAATTTTATTGATGAAATGAAGTTTGATATTATATATATATATATATATATATATATATTCTACTCCACTATTGGAGGAGAAAACCTTTCCGCCTCTCATATCAGTGGACTAAACTCTTTTGGGGAAGTTCCCATAAACTTGTAAAGAAAATTACAAAATATTTTTTTTCTAAGTTTTTAGTTTTTATTGAAGAGTAGGAGAGGAATTTCGATGTCCTCCTTCTGCTTCCTTGCTCCCTTTTTATAGGCCTCCGCGGACTTCAAATGCGGATTCCAAACTTGTGTAATGTTTGCTAACGTCATTGCTTACGTCTCAACTTGTCTTATCATAAAAGTTGTCTTCCATTATTTGCTGGCCGTGTTTTGTTGTGCAGCTGTCCTCTTTCTTTTGTTAGCCAGTGTCCGTCGGCCACTCTCTTTTTACAGATGGTTCCAGCTGTCCTTTTGGTCATTAATTTACAATGACTAAAATTAGTACAAATTACATATTTAAACTAATTATTACATTAATTTAAATGCATAGTAATTTGGAGCCTAGTTATACTCTCTTTTGTTTCTTAATACATTTTGAAATTTTTACCGAGGTTTGTGAAAACCCCTCGGGTATGCTTTTCTTTTTTATTGTCCTACTCGGGCTCAGGTTTCTTTTTTGTAACCCTAATTCGGGTACTGAACAAGGATCTTTCTTGAATTTCATAACTCAGGCATATATGATTATGCCATTGATCCACATGCATCATGTGGTATGCTTTTCTCCTGATATTTTTAGTTGCGGGTAGTTTGTTCATCTAGATAACTGTTCATTTTTGTTGGAACAATTTTTCTGCATACTCAATACTTTTTCCTGTCATGGAATTTAACAAAAATGATCCATTTACTTTGTTTGAGAAAATTTTAAATGGATACTTTACTTTGTCCGTCTCAATGAGACATACCTAAAATCTGGGCTCTTCTAGTGGAGATTTCATCTTTGTTAATAGCAACTACCAAAGGGGCTGCTCCTGTCCCGACTTTGACCTTGTTATAGGCCATCATATCTGGTCTCTGTAGCTTGATGAAATGAAATGCTGGATGAGGCCCCTTTCCTGCTATCTCTGGAGTTGCTGAAATGAATTTTAGCTCCAAAATATCTTCTTGCTTCAGGTGCGGGTTGTTTTGCCATGAATCATACACAGCGCCGCAAATCCATTCTAGAAGTTTTGACATTCAGCTTGATATCTAATAATACATGCTTTCTCAATCTTTGATTCAATTTTATTTTTTAAGAAAGGTTTAACATTCGTATTATCAACTTTCAATGTAAACTTCTTTGGCTAATAATAATAAAGGTCATTTTTTAAATGCCTTCCAACTGCAAAGAATTCTGTCTTGTTTAAATGCCAGGGTTTGGCTTGTTGTTCAGTGAACAATCCTCTTGTATATCTACAAGTTTCTTCACCTGTAGTTGTCTTTTTCATGAGCACTTCTGCCCACCTATAATCATTAACATCTATATAGACTACCAAATCATCATCGTCTTGTGGTATTGTGAGTTTAGGCAAGTTATTACAAACTTGTTTCAACTTACAAATTCTTTGAGTGTGAATTTTTTTCCTCTTCCATTTCGAACTTTCTGTCTCCTTCAAGAGTGGACGAAAATCCTTTCTGTATCTTGCAAGGTCTTTGATTAAGACACCTGCAAAATTCACCACGCCCAAACAGCTTTGAAGTTGCTTTTATCTTTTAGAACTTCAGGAAAATTGCGAATCTTTTCCACAATGTCTTTTTGAAGTTCAATACCTGTTTCATCAATAAGGATGCCAAGAAATTCTATCCTATTGACTCCAATTATTGCCTTCTTTTCAGATAACACTAATCTTTCTTTAAGACATACAACAAAAAATATCTCAAGATTGTTGGTCCCAAGTGGCATACGAAAGAGTCTAGAAGGGGGGAGGGGGTGAATAGACCCTGAAATTCTTTTTGAATTTTAAAACTTATTTTTAGAAAGATAACTTAGACAATAGTTTTGAGTACTTGATCAAGATGGATCGGGCGCTCAACACTTATATCAGGGTTAGCACAGCGGAAGATTTGTAAAAATCTCTTATTGTGAAAAAATAGGCGCTTAAAAAATGTTTTAGTTGCTCTTAGGGATTTTAATAAGGTATGCTTTATGATAATGTAGGAAGATAATAATGAATAAAGCAATAAAACAGTAAGTAATAAAGACACGAGAATTGTAAGGTTGACTGGGTTTATGTAATCCCAGCTACGTCCTTCTACTCCTTTTCACGCAGGAGGAATTCACTATAATGAATCAGAAAGCTTCACAAAGATAGCTACAACACAATAGCAAAGTAGGTTTCCAGTGGCAGTGCAGCCTTTCCGGCGTGCTTTTCCTGAGGAAAAACTCAAGATCCGGCCAAAACTTAGAAAAATCATAATTAATTCATTCCTTGTCTGTTTGGCCCATAATATACCATTATGAATGTCTTCTCATGCTCTCTAACATAAAACAACAACTGAACACTTAACACAATAGAAGCATGTTGGATTTATGGACCAGAAAATTTCAGATTCTGAAAAATGTCTCGACAAACTTTGAAACATCACATAAAATTCATTACTAATCCATTTTCTATGAATTTTATATCGATTTAATTGTCTTTTCGAGATCTATCCAATGGTATTTAAAAATATACATAAAAGCACCACAACAGAACTGAAATTGAAATTTCAAATTCAAATTTTGCCGAATAAACCAAGGATGCAATCGTTTTTCAATTCATTTAATTCCTCTAACATATATTACATCAACAAAAGTGTATAAACATCGAATACAAAAATTTGTAATAAATGAATACTATCCTCATGCTTCATATATCAAGAAAAAACGAATAACATTCAATAAGTGGCGAGATCGAGCCCACACGGCTCTGATACCACTGTTGAAAATAAATATACTTATTATATTTCACATAAATATATAGAGATTCATGAACATACCTTTCATCGGTATGAATCTTGCAGCGAAATAATGATTTGAATCCCAATCGCTCTCGAGCCCATCTACAAGTCAACAATTGAATGAACTCCTTGCCGGTATTGTTCGTTGCTACTAGAACTTCCAATCAATTGGACACCTTAAATCCTTGGAGCAACTTTTTGGTGATTCTCTAAGAGGGAGAGAGAAGAAAACATGAAGATGAGGAGAGAGAGAGAGTTCTGTCAGAATTGTCTGGTTAGTTGTTATACGTGATATTCTTATCTCTCTTATTTATTAATATCCCAAAAGATATTTATGAGATTTACTTCCATTCACATTAGGATTCTCAATCCTAACTAAATATGGATGCAATTTGGGTCGTGGGCTAAACTCGACCCATGCACTCCAATAGAAATAAATTAAACTCAAATGCCAACAAAAAGAAAAAGAAAAGTGAAGAGTGTGTGCCTTCAAATTTCTAAGGTGAGCTACCGGCATTGGAGTTCCAGAAGGATAGTAAACTTCAAATCAAAAGCAAGTGAAGATACAGTTGAAAGGGGTTCGACACAGAAGGCCTAGAAAAACTATAAAAGGTGAGGTTGATTGAGTTCTTAGTAAATCTGTAATGATAAATTATATAGATGTTAGGTTTCGCGTAAAAACTCATAAACGCAGCAGAATGATTTCAAAAAATTAATAAAAACCCAAAGTGTTTCTCTAATTGCATAATTGAATCTAAAAACTGCTTTAACGAATAAATTCAACTTACCCGTTGAAGCGAGGTGGTAGGAGAATCCAATTCTTCTTCAAAACTTTAGATTGATGAACTTCTTGAATTCTTCAATCCTAGTATTCTTCAAGTCTTGAATTCTTGAAGTTGAGTGTAGAAGAATCCAACAACGAATCACATTGCCTCTAAATTATCACGCGTGAATTGATGATGAAAAATTCTCTTCTCTTTCTCTATATGGGCGACGGCTATGTGTATAGAGAGGGGAGGATATTTTTCTTTCTTCTATTCTTTGGAGAGTTATAATAGATGTAATTCAATTGTTGTCTAGGTTAAAGTCAAGAGAAGTCTCTTATACCTCAATGACTTATCGACTAAGACAAAACAAAAGAGACCACTTTGATCATCAAACTAGCCCGGACGCCTCACATGGGGCCCGAGATTTCTTCTTTTTCTTATTTAATTAATTCTTTATTCAATTAATTATTTATTTTATCCAATAAATAAATATATTAATTAAATAATAAAATTAATTAGATAAATTAATTCATTAATATATTTCTCTAAGAAATTAATTAATAATTAATCTTATCCTTTTAATTAATTATTTTATCCAATAAGCAATTAATTAATTATTTATTTAACTTATCCAATAAATTAAATCTCTCCACAGTAAAATAGAAAATAAAAAATTCTTTTCAATTTTCTTCATCAATTCTTTAGCGCGACTCTTTAGGTTCGTTTCATTTGGTAATGAGAGGAAACCAAAGAAAGTGGGTAACACCTAGCCAGTCACGTGGCCCACTTCATAGCCCAAATGAAATACGAATGAATGGATCATTCCACAACCTTCCAATCGTAAATACCATATATGTATAAACCCTTTATTCACGTTCTCTAGTTAAGTGAGAGTCATGGTTATGTCAAACTCACTGTACTTGACCATATGTATAAATTATAATAATACGAGATCATTGAGATCGATTTGGTGCCTAGCACAATCGTCTCTTTTGCTTTGGCCAAAGACTTTGATCTCTATTTATCTATAATTACATAGAGTACATTCTCATTCACTTATGAGAGAACAAATTCCACGTTAGATATCTGCTAAGACTACCACTTGCCCATCAAGTCCGCATTTCGAGGTCGTCCCCACCAATGGATGAATTGGGCGTAACTACTTTAGTGAAAGACTTGACGTCACAAGTGCATCTTCAGCCCGATAGTTCAGATCAAAGGTTCACATATACCTATTAGCATAATCAGTTTCGTCATTGACATTTACAGAGTGAAAACCCATGTGACAAAACCGATGCGAATCATGTTCGAGCATATCAGTTCCAATGATGTGCCTACAGTCTTAAGTTCCCACCATCACATGGTGTTCGACTGGCACTCCCACGTCAAAGCTAAGATTGTACAAGTATTCGAAGTCTTTATTTGCTCATTAAAGACTTTATATTACTTGCGAACTAGTTTTAGTAATCAAGGTCGATCTCTCTAGTGCCATTCTTCCTATCCCATAGGAAGTAGAGGGATCACACTGAAAATATGGACAAAATATTTTACACAACTTATAGATGCAGATAAGAATTAAGTCAAAACTAAATAATGTCTTTTATTATAAATAATATTTAAGTTCAATACAAGATAGATGCCCTGTTCATACTATCCTTTATGGCATCTAAGGGCATAATCCTAACAATCTCCCACTTGCACTCAATGCCACTCATTATGGTATCTAATACCCACCCTTTCCAGGTGTCGGTCCAAAACAGCCTGAGGCAGTGGTTTGGTGAACGAGTCAGCTATATTGCCAGCTGAGGCTATTTTTTGCACTTTTATCTCTCCTCTGCCAACGATCTCCCTGATGATGTGAAGTCTTCTCTCAATGTGTTTGGATTTGTTATGAGGCCTCGGTTCCTTAGCTTGTGCTATTGCTCCATTGTTATCACAATAAAGTAGGGAGCTGAGCACTAGGGACCGATTCAAGTTCTCCAAGAAACTTTCTCATCTAAATAGCTTCTTTGGCTGCCTCTGAGGCTGACACATACTCAGCTTCAGTGGTGGAATCAGCAGTTGTGCTTTGCTTCGAACTTTTCCAAGACACTGCTCCACCATTGACAGTAAAAACAAACCCTGAAGTGGATTTTCAGTCATCAACATCAGACTGAAAGTCTGAATCAAAATAACCTTCCATCTTCAGGTCTCCACCTCCATATATGAGAATCATATCCTTAGTTCTTTTGAGATACTTTAGGATATTCTTCACAGCTATCCAATGTTCCTTTCCCGGGTTTGCCTCAAATCGACTCACCACGCTTACAGTAGAGGCAATGTCGAATCTAGTACACAACATTGCGTACATCAGGCTACCAACTGCTGAAGCATAGGGCACGTTACTCATCTCCTGTCTATCTTCCTCACTTTGAGGACATATAGAATTGGATAAGTGTACTCCATACCTTATGGGAAGAAACCCTTTCTTAGAATTGTCCATCCTAAACTTCTTTAGGTCCTTTTCTAAGTAAAGGGCTTGGGAGAGACCTATCATTCTATTCGTTCTATCTCTGTAGATACGAATTTCTGGAATGTATGTCGCTTCTCCCAAGTCTTTCATGGAAAACGTACTCGAAAGCCATTTCTTGACTGTCGTGAGCATTCCTACGTCATTTCCTATAAGCAGAATGTCATCCATATATAGTACTAAGAACGAGAGTTTGCTCCCACTAGTCTTGTTGTAGACATAGGGTTTATCTTCGTTCTTGATGTAGCCATATCCCTTTACTACTTCATCAAAACAAAGATTCCAGCTTCTGAATGCTTTCTTAAGACCGTATATGGACCTCTCAAGTTTACATACTTTATGGATAATGGTCTCGGACACAAAACCCTTTGGTTGTTCCTTATAGATATCCTACTCGAGGAATCCATTCAGGAAAGCTGTTTTGACATCCATTTGCCATATCTCATAATCTAAGTATGCAGCTATGGATAATAGTATTCAGATGGAGTTTATCATAGCCACGGGCGAAAAGGTTTCTTGATAGTCAATTCCTTCTCTTTGACTATACCCTTTCGCTACGAGCCTGGCTTTAAAGGTGTCAACCTTGCCATCACTACCTATCTTTGTTTTGTAGATCCACTTACATCCTATAGGTTTGATGCCTTCAGAACGATCTACCAGAGTCCAGACTTGGTTCGATTGCATAGAGTCCATCTTTGTTTTCATGGCTTCTCGCCATCTTGAAGCGTCGACATCCACCATCGCTTGATCATAGGTACAAGGATCACCTTCATGACCTTCTTATACTACAGTGTAAAGCTCTGGCTCCCCCTGTAGTAGATACCCATACCTCTCAGGTTCATCTGGTATTTTACTAGATCTACGAGATGGTTGTGCTCCTATTGGTTCAGGCCTTGGTTCTTGGACAGATGTCTCTGGGGGAGTTTCATTTTGTTCTTGTAGAACAATTTTCCTACCTTTGCCCCCTTCCAAGATGAACTCATCTTCAAGGAAGTGAGCTTATAGGGCCACGATGATTCTCTGATCATCATGCAGGTAAAAAAAAATCTGATGGAATCTTCAGGATAACCAATGAAATGTCCCATGAGGGATCTTGTCTCCAATTTCTCCACTTTAGTCTTCTTGACATAAGCGGGACACCCCCAAATCTTAATGTGGTTAAGACTTGTTTTTCTATTACTCCACATCTCATGCGGAGTTTTAGGAACGGATTTGGAGGGAAATCTGTTCAATATATATGCAGCAGTTAGGAGCACATGCCCCCACAACCAAATGGGTAAATCAGTATAACTAAGCATGGAACAAACCATGTCCAACAGTGTTCAGTTCCTTCGCTCGGCTACTCCATTTAGTTGGGGAGTTGCGGGTGGTGTTAGTTGTAACATTATTCCCTGTTGTCTAAGGAATTCATCAAACTCGGCACTCATATATTCTCCTCCACGATCCGATCGTAGAGTTTTTATATTTTGCCCAGTTTGATTTTCTACTAAGGCTTTGAACTCTTTGAACCTTTCAAAGGATTCTGACTTTTGCTTCATCAGATACATCAAACCATATCTTGAATGATCGTCTATGAAAGTGATGAAGTAGTAGAAACCCCCACGAGCAATTTCTCCAAATGGTCCGCAGACGTCGATATGCACTAATCCTAAGACTTGAGTAGCTCTTTCAAAAGTCCCTGTGAAGGGCGATCTAGCCATCTTGCCTAAGAGACATGATTCATATGTTGGATAAGGATCCGATCCCAGTGAGCTTAATAGTCCATCTTTTTCCATTTTGTGGATCTTGTGCTCTCCGGCATAGCCTAGTCTAAGATGCCACTTGAGTCTTAGGTTAGCTTCTTGCCTACCATGTTTACGAGTTACAACATTCACATCAAATGAATTACGGACATTTAAATAATACAAACCATTAACTAAAGAAGCATTGCCAAATAATTTATTTCCATAATAAATGTCGCAATTTAATTTAGAAAAACGGAATGTATATCCAATCTTAACTAAGATAGGAATAGAAACAATGTTTTTAAGCCCCTTGGGCAAAACTAAAACATCATCTAATAACAATAAATGTCCAGAATTCAAATAAAGAGAAGTAGATCCAATCCTAGCAGCCGCGACGCTTTCCCCGCTGCCTACTTTGATCATCACTTCTTCTCGGCCCAGCTTTCTACTTCTCTGCAGATCCTAATCCAAACAACAAATATGGGCACTAGTCCCTGAGTCCAGAATCCACGAAGTAGAAAAAACGATCATAGAACAGTTAGTTTCAAAAACAAAGAGTTCCATACCTTTTGCGCCTTTGCCTAAGTTGGGGGACAATTCCTCTTCTAGTGGCCTAGCTCAACGCATTTGAGACATCTATCCATTTTCTTAGGTCCTTTGCTCTTATAAAACCCTTTAGCCTTTCCCTTACGCTTTTGAACACCCCCTTGAGCTCCAAGTTCGCCAAATTGCTGCTTGTTCTTCTTCTTTTTAGACTTAGACTTTTTAGGTCCAGAAGAGATGATAAAGGCAGTTTCCTTCCCCTTTGGGTTCATTTGAGATTGTGCAGTAACCAATTTTTTCATTAGCCCAGCTAAATTGCACTCTATTTCATTGCAGTTAAAGTTAATTACAAATTGGGAGAAGGAATCAGGAAGAGACTGCAAGATTAAGGCAGTTTGAAGGGTGGCGTTCATGGTGAATTCGAGAGCTTCCAATTTCTCAATCCTCAAAATCATTTTGAGGACATGATCACCAACCTTCTCACTTTCTTTCATCTTGGCTCCGAAGAGCTCTTTCGATATCTCATATCGAGCAGTTCGACTGTGCTCACCATAGAGCTCTACCAGGTGAGCAAGGATAGCTCTTGCAGTGGACATCTTATCATGCAACCTTTGAAGATCATTGGTCATGGATCGCACCATGTATCCTCTCACCCGGAGGTCGTCCTTAACCCTTTTTTCATAGGCTTGGACCTCTTCCTCGTTGGCACGTGTTCTAGCAGGAGCCGTCGGGATATCAGCCTCCAAGACGTATCCCAGAGATTCCATATTGAGGACAATCCTCAAATTTCTAAGCTAGTCCACATAGTTGGGTCCAGTAAGAGTATTCTTTTTGAGCAAAATTGAAAGTGGGTTTGTCATATTTGAGAGAGATAAAGGAGAAAATAACTGCAGAAAAGAACCAAATTTAATTAGATTACTTGTTTTGACTTAACCAAGAAAAATTAAGGATTTAAAATTAATCTTGGCTCCCACTGCATTTTTCGAATCCCACACTCCCATGTGAAAATTGGGAATCATCATTGGCATCGATTCCACAGCGGGTATTGAGGTCTTCAATTAATTAAATAGGTTGCAACCTAGTCGATTTCAGTCCCATTAATTATTTGAAGTGATATCTAATATCAATTTATCCAATAAACATTTCAATAGCTTTCCCCATAGTTCACCAAACCGCAACCGAACAGGTTTCTAAGCTCGTGAACTACCCGAGTTCATTCCCACTAACTCCTATAATCTAATATTTGAATTTCACCTTGCAACCGAACAGGTTTCTGGGGTGAAATATGCATCGATTAAGGCATTTCATGCACTTAATAAAATTTCAAATTATTTCTAAATGTATAACCCCCATAACTGGGAAGCATTACACATTTATAGTAATTGTAATTTTAGAAAGCTTAGTGGAGGGTGAGGATGTCAAACATCCTTTTCTAACTCGATATTATTTATTTAGGAGAATTTAAATTGTCAAAAGTTTTGGTCTCACTTTGCACATTATTCAATTTATATAGCGCTTTTATTTCATACTGATCATGCATAAAAATACTACTAGTAATCATGACTTTCAATATAAATGTTCATGGAATTTAAATAAATGAATAAATAAATTCATCACTAGATTATGGACTTTTACTAGAGGGCCCGAGCTAATGGGTCATCAGTAAAGGCACAAATTAAAACCTATTAAATATTCATGGGCCTTTTGACTTTATCAATACTAAAGTATTCTATTGCAGTTTCTAAAACAACTCATACATTATTTCTGAGAATATAATAAATAGCGTCAAAGTTGATAACCCATAAAACATAAAAGTAAAACAAATAAACCAAAATCCATGATCGGTGTTTCAATCACATAAGACATGCTCGGGTCAATTAATACATGCTCACAATATTTAAATGACTTATGTTGATTATTAAAATTTTAGTCCAACTAAAAAATCCTTCATTAAATTCCCAACCTTTTATACATTCATTATTTCAATTAAAATCATTCTAGTCCAACTAGATGACTTAGATATACGAAATTACAAATTAAGTACATCTACCTTTAATTAAAATAATATTAGTCCTACTAATAGAATACATAAAATATGAAATTCTATTGTATTATGATTTAATGCCATCTATTATTGGAAATGCTTTTGTTTGATCAAGGAATTAATTATTAGTCTCTAAGAAAAATAATTTATATTCCTTATTCAAATATTAAGTAATTCCCAAGTCGAGGAAAAATAATAATATTTAATCCATAAATTAATTATTAATTTCTAAAAAATAATTAATTAAGTTTAATTAAATATTATATCCCAATTAATCTTACTGGGCTCGATTTCATCAAACCCAAGTCACCATTCTTTTGGTCCACTTGAATTTAATTTAATTGGGCTCAAAATAATTAATTACATAACATGCACGTTTTATTAATTTCTTATTGGGGTAAATTTAATTTAAGTCCAAATCACCAATCTAATTGGCCCATTTAGATTTAATTAAATTAAGTCCAAACTAATTAACAAATCGAAATTGGATAATTTTCAATTGGGCTTAATTTAAATTATTCGAGTCATCATCCTTTTGATCCACCCGATTAATTAAAAACACCCAAAACCCAAATATCAATTTTGACCCATACATAGCCAGTTGTACGACTCGGATCCAAGACACGGATCAACGAATCGAGTATCAAAACGCACTACCCGTCGGGCCATGCACACGACCCGACGAGCCGTGTGCTGGGTGGCCAGGCCGCGCCCGACCTGCTGCGCGCTGCTGCATGCAGATTTTCGGGGCTCTTTGAGCCCCATTTTTTCTCGGTATTTTTGATTTTTCAATATTATCAAATATTCCCAGATTTACAATAACAAAATATCAAAAATTCTAGGCAAAAACCATAAAACGCAGATTTAAGAAAATATACAAACATGCTTCAAAAACACATATCATGCAAATCTTAAATCACGTATACAAGATCAAATATCCAAATCAGAGATTGGCTCTGATACCACTGTTGGGTTTCGCGTAAAAACTCATAAATGCAGCTGAAGGATTTCAAAAAATTAATAAAATCCCAAAGTGTTTCTCTAATTGCATAATTGAATCTAAAAACCGCTTTAACGAATGAATTCAACTTACCCGTTGAAGCGAGGTGGTAGGAGAATTCAATTCTTCTTCAAAACTTTAGATTGATGGACTTCTTGAATTCTTCAATCCTCGTATTCTTCAAGTTTTGAATTCTTGAAGTTGATTGTAGATTAATCCAACAACAAATCACGTAGCCTCTAAATTATCACGCGCGAATTGATGACGAAAAATTCTCTTCTTTTTCTCTATATGGGTGACGGCTATGTGTATAGAGAGGGGAGGATATTTTTCTTTATTCTATTCTTTGGAGATTTACATTAGATGTGATTCAATTGTTGTCTAGGTTAAAGTCAAGAGAAGTCTCTTATACCTCAATGACATATTGACCAAAACAAAACAAAAGAGACCACTTTGATTATCTAACTAGGACGCCCCACATGGGGCCTGGGATTTATTTTTTTGCTTTGTCAATTTATTCTTTATTCAATTAATTCTTTATTTTATCCAATAAATAAATATATTAATTAAATAATAAAATTAATTAGATAAATTAATTCATTAATATATTTCTCTAAGAAATTAATTAATAATTAATCTTATCCTTTTAATTAATTATCTTATCTAATAAGCAATTAATTAATTATTTATTTAACTTATCCAATAAATTAAATCTCTCCAAAGTAAAATGGAAAATAGAAAATCCTTTTCAATTTTCTTCATCAATTCTTTAGCGCGACTCTTTAGGTTCGTTTCATTTGGCAATGAGAGGAAACCAAAGGAAGAGGGTAACACCCAGCCAATCACGTGGCCCACTTCGTAGCTCAAATGAAATACGAATGAGTGGATCATTCCACAACCTTCACCATATATGTATAAACCATTTGTTCACGTTCCCTGGTCAATTCCCCGGTCAAGTGAGAGTCATGGTTATGTCAAACTCACTGGACTTGACCATATGTATAAATTATAATAATACGAGATCATTGATATCGATTTGGTGCCTAGCACAATCATCACTTTTGCTTTGGCCAAAGACTTTGATCTCTATTTATATATAATTACATAGGGAACATTCTCATTCACTTATGAGAGAACAAATCCCATGTTAGATATCTGCTAAGACTACCACTTGCCCATCAAGTTCGCATTTCGAGGTCGACCCCACCAACGGGTGAATTGGGTGTAACTACTCTAGTGAAAGACTTGACGTCACAAGTGCATCTTCAGCCCGATACTTCAGGTCAAAGGTTCACATATACCTATTACGCATAATCAGTTCCGTCATTGACAGTCACAGAGTGAAAACCCATGTGACAGAACCAATGCGAGTCGTGTTCGAGCATATCAGTTCCACTGATGTGCCTACAGTCTTAAGCTCCCACCATCACATGGTGTTTGACTGGCACTCCCATGTCAAAGCTAAGATTGTACAAGTATTCGAATTATTTATTTGCCCATTAAAGACTTTATATTACTTGTGAACTAGTTTTAGTAATCAAGGTCGATCTCTCTAGTGTCATTCTTCCTATCCCATAGAAAGTAGAGGGATCCAACTGAAAACATGGACAAAATATTTTACACAACTTATAGATACAGATAAAAATTAAGTGAAAACTAAATAATGTCTTTTATTATAAATAATATTTAAGTTCAATACAAAATAGATGCCCTATTCATACTATCCTTTATGGCATCTGAAGGCATAATCCTAACAATAGCTAGGTAGAAAGGTTATGCTGGCTAGGCCTGTCAATCAAGCCGAGCGAGCTGAGCCTGGTCAAGCTCACGCTCGGCTTGATATTCTACGAGCTTTCATCACCAAGGTTTGAATTTGTACGAGCTTTTTTTTCCAAAGCTCTGGCTCGGCTTGAAAATTAATGCTAGCATCTTCTTTCTTCACTGTATGAAATTTCTTATCAACTTCCATATGAAAATGAGGTGGTTTCTTTTCATTCACAATTATATATGCTTTTTCTTATGTTCGTTATTTATCATTCTTTTAAAGAACATTATTTATTTGTTTACATTTTTTATTCTTTTAATCGAAGGTAGCCTGAATACGTAATTAACGGTTAGTGTTTAATATACACTAACCGGGAATGAGTCAAACTCACTCAAATAATAAACCCGTTTTATATATACGAATGAAACTAATTTTGTGGCCAAATATTTCAAGTATCCTTTCACGGGGATTTTTCAAAATATAAAAAAGAAACCAAATACCTTTCTCGAAATTTTTGTGTCATCAAATTTTACTAATAGTTGTCATGGTTGAATAATATTTCAATTTATTAGTAATTAAATCTTTTCAATTTTTTTTATATTACTTGATTTTTTTATCTCATTTTATTTGGAGTTAGTGATATTGTAGATTTTTTTATTTGATGCAAGAAATTAGCTAAAAAGTAATAATATGGCTTTTGTTCATCATAGTTCAATGTACAAATAAGTGGAATCAAGAAAATAACATCAAATGAAAAGTAAAAAAAATAAATTTTAACTATATTATAATAATAATAATAATTACTTTTTAAAAAATAAAAGTAACAACTATAGTAGAACCACTTTAAATTAATACTCGATAAATTAATAGACTCTCTAAAATAATAATTTTCTCCGATCCTGACTTGGCCTATTCAAAAAATCATCGATTTCAATAAGTTAATAAGATAAAATATTTTGGAAAGATCCTTAAATAATTTAATGTTCCAACTAATATCATAAAATAATAATTCTTCAAAATTACAAACATATCTAGGACAATTTAATAAAATATGATTCTATTGTGTGGTTTGCTTTTTCTTAAAACATAGTTCTTGTCCAATAAACTCATAGTTGTGAGTTGTACTCACTTTATACAATGAATATTATTTGTAGTCAAATTATACAATGTACTATATTGTTTGATTTTGAGAAACAATGAACAATACTTATTAATTCTTACTAATGTTATGTACAATGAATCTATTTTTAACATTAATTCAGTGAATATGATACATAAGTTTACAATTCAATATTTTTTTATGTAAATATAATTTACATTCGTTGAATTGAGAATGCACTCTATAAAAGAGTAAATTATTAATTTATCGATTAATTAATTCCTCTCTAAATTAATAAATTTTCATGGTCCCAACAGTATTAATTTATAGAGGTTTTACTGTATTAGCATTACTATCAATCATCATTTTATGCCTATCTGTTGGTGATGAACTCTAATAATTGATGGTGATAAACTATTTCTTGTATTTTTTTGGTTACCAACAATATTTTCATAGGTTATAAGAAAAGTACTTCTTAATTTTATATGATATTTTCTTCTCAACAATATTTTTTAATAGATTTTAAAAAAATTCTTATTAATTCTATTAATAATTAAGGAATTTTTCAGAATTTAACTTTTTTTTTTCAATAATTGATTCTTCCTCTTTCCCTTTTTGTTCTCCTGATAATGGACCTTTTTAGAAGCAAGAATA
Source organism: Buddleja alternifolia (assembly GCA_019426215.1). Taxonomy (NCBI): domain Eukaryota; kingdom Viridiplantae; phylum Streptophyta; class Magnoliopsida; order Lamiales; family Scrophulariaceae; genus Buddleja; species Buddleja alternifolia. Next base: position 7,513,556 of record CM033400.1, read on the forward strand.
ATCTTCTAAATAAAAAGGAAAAAAATCAGTGCCAAGGTTGAGCCTACAAGTATCGATCACACAACCTAGGCAACTAGAGGAAGAGCACTGATCAACTTGGCTGAAGAAGTGTTTACATATAAATTGTTTTATTATTTATTTTTGCAAGGTAAGTGTTTACATATAAATTGTTTTATTATTATTATTTTTTTAGGGGAAGGGAAAATTCTATGCCACACCGGTACTAATGGTCCCGGTGTGGCATACACCATTGGATCGGGAAGTATTTTAGTAAATGTCCCCCCTATTGGGGGATCCAATGGTGTATGTCACACCGAGACCATTGGTACCGGTGTGGCATAGAATGGCTCGGGGGGAGTATATACCCGACAAAAAGCACGTAGTCATAGGAGAACGATGTTTGACTAAAACTAGGCAAATTTTGACCTAAATGCTAATTTTCAAGAATTTTGGGGTTTTCTATTGTTTAGGAATTTTGTCATCAACCAAATGGGTTGGCGTAGTGGTTCAGCGCTTCGTCCCTTAAGTTGGGAGTTCGAATCCCAACTCTTGTGAATGAAAAAAAACTCCTTAGTCAGCCTCCTACCGCTTAGTGCTCTGACAGTGGGGTGAGGGATTAGTCTCACGGCGGTCGGCTGTAGGGATACCTTGGAAAACCAAAAAATAAAAAGAAGGAATTTTGTCATCGATTCAAACAATCCATGAGACACTTTAATCCCTCTATCCCCTCTCACCTCATCTCTCTCTAAACCCCAGTATTCTTTTTTCTTTTATTTTTCTCTGTCGGCGATGGCTTGGTGAAGCAGTCCTCTACTTCACCACTGTTACCACCATCATCATCGGCGGATTGGGTTGGAGCACCCTTTTTCAAGTTGTACATCACATTTTCAAATCTGACGAGACGGATATGGATCTAAAGATACATCTCCAAATCTAACGAGACGGATATGGATCTAAAGAGACAAAGACAAATCTGACGAGATGAAGACGGGTGATATTTAAGTTTTTAAATTTATATAGCGCTTTAGATATTTTATTTAGTATTTTATTTTCTCTTTCGTATGAGAGTTTGCTTTCTCTCTCGAATGAAAGTTTTATCTCTCCTTGAATAGGAATTGCACAAGAATTTTCTTGTGTTCGTTTGTGAGTTTTTAAGATTTGTTATCTTCAAGAACTTGATAGTTGGTGTTTCAGATGTTCTTACTACATCGTTTGAGTCGATATGACTTGTATTGTTTCAAGCGTTGTAAATTTTCGATTGAATGATATATAAAACCGATTTTTCTTAAAAAATAAAAAAAAGGAATTTTGTCATCGATTGGTTAACTTAATTATAAAACTGAATCTCAATGTAATTATAGTTACAATGTTAAATGACTTAGTTTTTGATTAGTTAAAACTAATCTAAAACACTTTGGCCATTCAAAAAACTAGTACGTGCCGTGTGTTATGCACGAAAATCATTCGTAATAAAAAGTTCAAATGAGGCTTAACGTTCGCAATTTCGCATACATTTTGACTATTAATAAATATATTTTTCAGGTGGTCGGGGGCGTACAAAAATTGCAGAGGGGGAGATCTGTCGGGGGTAGGTGAAGGGCCACAGGCTCAATTTTCCTGGACACAGCTTTGAAAAATCAGACAAAGAGACGAGGGAGAGAAGCATCTTAGAGAGAGAGGAGACAGAAGTTGCTGTTGTTGCTGCAGAGCCATAAGCAGAGAGAAAGAAAGTGTAGGATTGTGTTAATCCCCCTTAAATGTAATTCTCATTATGCGTAAGAATATATAGGAGTACAAAAGATATCCTATCTACATACAAAATATATGAAAAGATATACCCTAACAATATACAAGGAAATAAGAGAGATCCTAGGCTAAATACAATTAAGGAATGATAACAGAAAATATTTGTCTAACACCCCTCCGCAGTCGAAGCTGGAGGTTCCCGAATGCTGAGACTGGTACGAAAATCAGTAAATAATGGCGAGGGAAGACCCTTCGTAAAAACATCTGCAAACTGATAATGAGAAGGAACGTGCAACACACGTAACTCCCCTAAGGCAACTTTTTCACGAACAAAATGTAAATCCAATTCAATATGTTTGGTACGTTGGTGCTGAACCAGATTAGAACATAAATACACAGAACTAATATTATCACAATAAACTATAGTAGACTTACGAAGAGGAGAATGCAATTCAAGAAGAAGATTGTGAAGCTAACACGTTTCAGCCACTGCATTAGCAACAACACGATATTCGGATTCGGCACTAGATCGAGATACAGTTGGTTGACGTTTAGAAGACCAAGAGATGAGATTGGAACCTAAAAATACACAATAACCAGAAGTAGAACGACGAGTATCAGGACAACCAGCCCAATCAGCATCAGAATAAGCAGAAAGAGTATCAGTAGACGAGGGATGAAGAATAAGACCATGAGACAGAGTGCCTTTTAAATAGGGAAGAATACGCTTAAGAGCATGAAGATGAGACTCACGAGGGTCATGCATGAACAAGCAAATTTTTTGAACAGCATACGCGATGTCGGGACGAGTAAAGGTAAGATACTGTAGAGCCCCAGCTAAGCTTCGGTATAGGGTAGGATCGGAAACGGGCAGGCTAGACGTGCCAGAGAGCTTAGAGTTTGTATCGACCGGTGTGAGGCAAGGGTTACAATTTTGCATGGATGCACGATCAAGAATGGAAGAGGCAAATTTTTCCTGAGAGAGAAAGAGACTGGACGACTTGCGAGAGACAAAATTCCAAGAAAATAGTGAATTGGACCTAGATCAGTCATGGCAAATTCATTTGAGAGGAGAGGAGTAAGATGTGCAAGAAAAGACGGAGACGAGGCAGTAAGAAGAATATCATCGACATAGAGAAGGAGGAAGGCAGAGTCATGTCCGTGATGATAGATAAAAAGAGAGGTGTCGGCCCTACTACAGATGAAATGGATCGAAGAGAGATAGGTCGCAAAATGATGATGCCAAGCTCGCGGCGCCTGTTTAAGACCGTATAACGCTTTCTTTAAGAGACAGACATGAGTGGGAAATGAGCTATCAATGAAGCCTGGTGGTTGCTTCATATAAACTGTTTCAGATAAATGACCATGGAGAAAAGCGTTTTTCACATCAAGCTGATGAATGGGCCAAGACCGATATAGAGCAAGACTAAGGACGGTACGAATGGTGGCTGGTTTAACTACTGAACTAAAGGTTTCCTCATAATCGAGGCCTGGTTGTTGGGTGTAACCCTGAGCAAGACGCGCCTTATAGAGTTCAAGGGACCCGTCGGCATTAAATTTGTGACGAAAAATCCATTTCGAATCGACGATATTGGTATTGGGAGGACATGGAACAAGAGTCCAAGTGTCGTTGTGAGAAAGTGCCGAAAGTTCGGCATTCATAGCCGATTTCCAATTAGCATCTTTTAAAGCTTGAGCCGTGGTACGGGGAAGGGGAGAAGGAGAAGATGTAGAACCAGAGAGGTTAAGCATTTGTTTGGGTTTTGTAATACCAGACTTTTGGCGAGTAGTCATTGGATGAGAAGAGATGGGGATAGGAGGCTGGGTAGCGGCACGGGGAGACACTAGAGGAGAAGTGGATGGGATAAGGGAGTGACGAACAGCAAGAGGGGGTTCGTCGGGAGGAAGAAGGAACTCATAGGATGTGGGATTAGGGGGTGTTATAGAGGAGTAAGGAAAGATCGATTCATTGAATAGGACGTGCCGGGATATAATGACACGGTAGGAGGAGAGATCGAGGCACCTAAAACCTCGGTGATTAGATGGATAGCCGAGGAATACACATGCAGAAGAACGAGGAGTTAATTTATGAGGGGTAGTGGAAGAAAGGTTAGGATAACATAGACAGCCGAAAACGCGAAGGTGAGAATACGTTGGAGGAGTTTTAAAAGAAAGAGTTTTAGTGGGAAGAAGGTTTAGTAGATGAACCGCCATGTGGAGTGATTCGACCCAAAAAGTGGAGGGGAGTCCAGCTTGAAAGAGTAAAGAGCGAAGAATATTATTCGTGGTTTGGATAATGCGCTCGGCTTTTCCATTTTGCTGAGACGTGTGAGGACAAGAGAAATAAAAAACGAGACCATTGGCCGTAAATAAATCATGAAAAGGTTTTTGATCAAATTCTCTACCGTTATCACATTGAAATTGTTGGATATCCATTTAAATTGATTCTTAACATAATTACGAAAATTAAGAAATACATTAAAAACTTCAGACTTTTGACGTAAAGGAAAGACCCAAAAAAAATGAGAGAAGTCGTCTAAAAATAAAACATAGTAACGAAAACCACTAAGACTAGCAACCGGAGATGTCCATAAATTCGAGTGAATAATTTGAAAAGGTGCAACAGAATGATTAGTAGATAATGAAAACGGAAGTCTACGGTGCTTGCCTAATTGACAAGCATGACATAAATTGTCTGAAATTTTATTACAAGGAATAAATTTATTTGAACTTAAGAAAGATAGAACAGCAGCTCCGGGATGCCCGAGACGACGGTGCCAGGTAACGTCATCAATAGCAGCGGAAGATAGAGCAACGTGAGGCGGAGGAGAGGCGGAAGAGGAAGGTAAAGGATAGAGTTCCCCGGAGCTGTCACTGCGGAAGAGAAGAGTTTTGGTCTGTAGGTCCTTCACAGAGAAGCCAAACGGGTCAAACTCAATAGAACAAGAATTTTGCTTAGTAAATTGACGAACGGAAATAAGATTTTTAACAATGTGAGGACTAACAAGAATATTATTTAAAACAAGAGACCGGGGATATGTAGATAAAATAGAGGAGCCCAAAAAATTAACCGGAATACACGCACCATTACCAACCATAATCGATTTAGAATCACATTTTGTAAATGAATTTAGCATACCTGTGGAGGAGGACATGTGAGCCATGGCCCCCGTGTCCATATACCAATTTGCATCCGGATTTTGAAGTGTCATGGTGTGGAACAAGTGAGAGAGGTCTGTGGGCTGTTGATTGGGTGGGGCGGCTGTTTGGGGAAGGAATTGGGCCGCTGGATTGCTGGAGGCAGCGGATACTTGTGTGAAGTAGTGGGTCGTTAGAGTGGGCCATGTAGGAATTGTTGGAGCAGGGGGTAACTGGGCCACGTGACTTGGGTGAAAATGGTGAGCTATAGGGCTGTATTGATGCGGGCCAGCTGGAGGAGAATTCTGAAATTGGGTCGTTGGTTGTTGGGCCGCCAGGAAAGCAGCTGGATTAGGAGGACGCTGCCATTGGGCTTGCGCAGCAGGAGTAGAAGTTGAATTTGCAATTCGTTGAACCGGAAACACACCAAATGGAGTTGAAATTTGATAAACAATAGTGGGGGCAGCCCCTAAAATTCCAGGTGCACTATTACTGTTGTTACTTCGTCCATGGTTGTAACCATGACCGCGACCACGACCTCGACCACCATTGTGTTTATGAGAGAAATTATTATGGGGAGGGGTAGGATGAGCATATAAAGCCGTGTTCGAATCAAGAGAGTTAGAAGGCATATTTTTAAGGTGTTGATTTTCTTCCAATTGTAACATGGGTCGGACAGTAGCAAATGACGGAAAGGGTTGAGTGTGTGTAATAACAGTGGCCACAATTTTGAAAAATTCAGGTAAACCGGCTAAAGTTTGAAGAACGAGGACCTTGTCAGAAATAGGGTTTTCCACCTCACTTAAATTATCGGAAATTTCTTTTAACTTACGACAATAATCGTGAATGGCTAACGAACCCTTTTTAAGTGTACGAAATTGCTCTTCGAGTTGAATGGAGCGGGCAACTTTATTATCTTGAAAAAAAAATTCAATATTGAGCCATATATCACGAGCATGATTACCCTTTTTAACGACGGTGGAAACAAGATCATGAGAAAGAGAAGAGAAAAGCCAAGAGCGGACCTTGGCATCCAAACAAATCCATGTTGAATCAGTAAGATTTTCGGGGGTGGGAGCTTTAAGGACATAATTTTCGACCATATGACCTATGCAAATAGCGAGAAACATCTCGCGCCATTGACATAACGGGATTCAGTGGGAGACAATTGAAACGGCATAAGATGGGAGACATTAGATAGTGCATATGCCGGGTGATGGACGGGTTGAGCCATGTTTGAGAGAGAAATAGAGACTTACGTAATGAAAAAGGAAGAAAGCCAAGGTGATGAGAGGAATGGCAGCAGCGTGCAACAACCAGAGATGGAGAACACCAAAATAGCACAACCAGAGAAGGCAGCCCCAAAAAAAAAAAAAAAAGGAAGAGGTGATGGACGGCAAGAGGTTGTTTTTTTTTTTTTTTTTTTTGCTGGAGAAGATGATCGCCGAGGGGGGGGGGGGGTCGGCTAGAGGGAAGGAAATATTTTCCTGGTGATTGATACCATGTAAGATTGTGTTAATCCCCCTTAAATGTAATTCTCATTATGCGTAAGAATATATAGGAGTACAAAAGATATCCTATCTACATACAAAATATATGAAAAGATATACCCTAACAATATACAAGGAAATAAGAGAGATCCTAGGCTAAATACAATTAAGGAATGATAACAGAAAATATTCGTCTAACAGAAAGTCCTATTCTGAGGCCAAAATAATGCTCGGCCATATATAACTTTTAGTTTCCTGACCCAATATCGTGTAAACCAAACATTTTTTTTCTGACCCAAAATCCTGTAATCCAAATATTATCCAGCCAAAATTTTGGGCCATAATGTGCCCAAACATAGCCCTAAGTTTTGAAAAATCAAGCAAAACTATCGACTATGTGGTTATATAAATTTGTTTAGAATCATTTTTATTATTCACTTATTCCATGAATTATATAGATGACCTATTGAATTTCTTTTTGCCACTAAATATTTTTATCATCTTATCTTCTAACATCTAATATAATTATCTCTACCTTTAGAAGAATGCAAGATTTTGGTTAGTAAACTCAATTTAAGATTTAGACTCAAACTCAAAACAAACAAAATAACTTACACGTGGTTAATTTATTCTCAAAAAATATCTAATACCTTATTCTTTTGGACGTTGGGTGTACTTTGACTCATGCTTTGATATAATATAGCTCCTCTTTTGTTCAAAATAAAAAAATATTTAATACCTTATTTTGAGAAATTAAACATTAAAACAAATAGTTTTCCCGGGTCAACAACTCGTACATTTCAAAAATAAAATAAGATCTAATCCACTCGAAAGAATTAGGTCAAATTATGCACCCTAGGTGACACAAGTGTAGACTAATGTTTGTAAGAGAAGGGGGAATGAGCTATCTTATTCATACAAGCTTCTAAACTGCCATTAGTTTAAGGGTCAAAAGTGTTGTCGATCCCAAACATATATCGGCTGAAACACTTTTGTGCATAATTTATTAATTTTTACAACCAAATACCAATCTTTGTAAAAATTGTTACAAGTTTGTCAAATGAAAAATTTGAAATATTCTCTCCAAAAGCCGGTCACATACCTTAGACATGTCTTAGATTGTGTATCAAAATACACATATCATTCAATTATAGATAGTCAAGTGCACAAATTGACATAGGATAAGATGCAAAGTGCACGCATACATGGGTGAACTATCTAAATCAAATTATTCCTCCGATGGATTTTCTCGTCACAATTTACAAAAATTAGGTACTCAGATGTAAAAGTTAATAGATTATATACCAAAATGCTCAGACCGACATAGATTGGGTCGAAAATGTGTTTTACCCTTAGTTTTCTTTCCTATGAGTTCTAGCCTCACTAAGAATAATCCTTCGACTACAGGGCATTCAATAGCAACGGTTATAAGGGTCAAGCATTTCGATTTTTTCCTTTAAGGTGTAGAGGATTCTGGTATAACCAGTCGGCTATCCACTTCTAATCCACGCAAGTCATTGAATGTTGAAGGCCCTTCCACCACTTAAATATGAACTCAGGCTAAATATGCACAAATATTAAGAAGAAGAAAAAGAGAGACACAACATTTGACTTGCATTATCATGACAGCAATACAATAGGCGTCGCATATGTTAACCAAATCTTAATGAACCGCAACAAGATCACTTGTCCTGAAAATTCTTTATTCAAATATAGCACATAAAAGACTAACAAAGACGATGAAACAGTCCCGAAAAGACAGTAGTACAAAATATAAGAAAAGAATAATTATCCCGTTCTTTTCTCAATACCGAGTTCTCTTGAAGACCACAATAAGGAGTTTTTACTCGGCTTTTAATGATTTCTCAACATCAATTACGAACCGGTACTTGACATCAGATTTCAAAAGACGCTCCATTGCGGTGTTCACATAGTCTATTGGGATCATCTCCACATCTGGTAGTATATTGTGCTTTGCTGCAAAATCAATCATTTCTTGTGTTTCTTTCAACCCTCCGATTGCACTCCCGGCTATTGTCTTCCTCCCTGTTATCCCATTGTAGATGTTAGCCTCAAATTTGTACAAATAAACATCTAGGGTCATTCTACATCATGCACCCAGTCTACGCTGACTAGGAAAATTCTAGTTCGGAGGATCGACCGATCCCAAGTGTAATTCAAAACTTGTGATTGGTTACAAATTACAATGTTTATGAATTACACTTGCGATCAGCCGAACCTAGTCCGAACGAAAAATTCCAGACCACACCATAGGATTCGAGGGGGTGGGGGGTCACCTCTTGCTCCCCCTTGATCAATGGTGTTGGAAGCACCCAGGATGTCACTATGCCACCATAGTATGAAGATAAAAAAGGGTAAATGAATGTGCATACTAACCGACAATCATTGGAAAAACGGGTAGCTCGAGGGGCTTTTCTGGAGCACCAACCATGATAAGCTTCCCATGAGCTTTTAACAAACCTAGTAATGGCACAAGGGGATGTTTTGCGGAGACGGTATCAATGATACCATCCAAGGTGCCTGCCGCCGCCTATACACATGAAGAAGAAAATTACAATTTATGTATAATAATTCAATAAGGTTGCATCGATTCGAGTACTTTGGACTTATTTTTCCAGTTATCGTGGTAAATTTTGATATCCACTGAATCCTGGAGTCATTTAAAATCTTTTGCTCCCAAATCCTTCCATCCAAACACAAAAGAAAAGAATTTACAACAAAGTCCTACGTAATGTACCTGCATCTGCTCTGGGTCACTGCTAACCAGAAACTCATCCGCCCCAAGTTTTCCAATCGCTTCCTCCTTCTTACTTAAAGATGTACTTATGACCGTCACCTTAGTCCCAAAAGCCTTAGCAAATTTAACGCCTAGATGACCGAGCCCACCAAGCCCAACAACACCGACATTCATTCCTGGTTTGTCGAGCCCAAAGTATCTCAACGGGCTATAAGTTGTAATACCCGCGCATAGGAGAGGAGCACCAATATCAAGAGGCAAATTTTCAGGCCAACGAATGACAAAGTGCTCATCAGCAACCATGAGATCCGAGTACCCTCCATATGTGATGGTCCCGTCCACATACGGCATACTATATGTGAGAATTTGTTTCGGGCAGTAATTTTCAAGGTCATTAGAACATTGGTCACATTGGCGACACGATCCAACCAAGCATCCAACGCCTACTTTGTCCCCGATCTTAAATTTTTCCACCTTGCTACCAACCTCGGTTACAACTCCCACAATCTCATGCCTACAATTCAAGAAATTCACTTTTGTATATGTCCCCTTCAAAAATTAATATAATCCTTTACTTAAAAAATGTATGAGAAATTGAGTCCAATTAACTTGAATAAGAAAAAATAAGTAGTGCACGTCGAAAACATTAGGCTTATTGCTTGTTACACTTCAAAGAGATTAGCAAAAAATTGACCTATGACAAGATATAGGAGCTACTTTAATCAGTAAGATCCAATGTATTTGGCGTGGTCCCCAGTTCCGACTAGCCCCAAAATGCGCACTTCCCGCACCAATAATAAAGATAACAGATTACCATCAAGACCACTCTCTTCAATAATCAGATCCAAGCTCATTAATTTTAAAAATATTACAAACAAAAGATTTTTTCAAAATATTTGCTTAGGCAGATATGAGAGTTTCAATATGAAATTAACTCATCCAATATTCAAAATTAAACTCATAATTATGTAAATCCACATCTCAAATAAATAGTCAAACTAGAAGGAAAAAAGATAATATTTGGAATAAAGCCAAAGTTACTTGATGGATGCACAACAAGACAAGATAGAAATTAATTTCTGAGGCAACAAAGACAATTTGAGAGTTTTCAACACCAAATATCCAGCAAAACAGAGAGAGAGAGAAAGATTGAAGCAGCATACCCAGGTACAATAGGATACTGGGTGAATCCCCATTCATTCTTCACCATATGAAGATCTGAATGGCAAACACCACAATATAGAACTTTAAACTGCACATCATGCTCCCCAGTGTTCCTGCACCATTCCAATTACACCAAATATTTAGTTAAACAGGAACAAGAAAAAAACAAAGTTCGAAATTTTCATTACTTCCAGTAATAAAAATGGGTAAAAAATGAAAACTATGACTTATATTATTGAGGTTTTGAGATAACAAATATAGATATGTATGGATGTATACCTTCTTGAGAACTTGAAGGGAGAAAAAACCCCAGATGTGTCTCTGGCAGCCCATCCAAAAGCCTTTACTGGGTGCTCTGTTTCCGGTGATTTCGCCATTTTAGAGGCTAATTTCTATAAGCAAATGTGACAAATGTAAAAGGGTTGTTGGATCTTGAATAACTTCGAAGAGAGTGATATTTATAGCAAGAGCTTATGCTTTGTCGGGGTAGACTTTTCTTGGTCTTGTCACTGAGGTTTACATTATCAATCACTTTTCTATCGATTTGCATTATAATTATTTGAATATACATATTTTATATCTGTGTGCGTATGATTAAATGTGATTGTGTTAATAAGGATTTGGAGTAAAAAGAAAAAAAAAATTCGAATGCTAAAGAAAAATTTAATTACATTTACAATTAATATTATTGATAGTATATAATTACTTAATAATTGAAATGTGGTTGTATAATCAGTGTTAATAATGATTTGGAGTAAAAAACACATCCCATGCTAAACCAAAATTTAATTACAATTAGAAATTATTAAGAGTATAATTACATAACAATTGAAGTATAATTATGCCATTTTTTTTAATAAATCGGTTACATGATACATGTTATGAATATCAAATTGCGACAAGTTACAACTATTTAAGAACTCAATTAAGCTAACAACTAGGGATGTAAACGAGCTGAGCTCGAGCCAAGCCTGGCAAATTTGCAAGGCTCGAGCTCGTCGAGCCAGGGTTTGCTCGAGCTCACGAGCCCGAGCTCGCGAGCTCAAGCTTGAATTGGGCTCACGAGCCTGGTAATTATAATATATAATTAATATTTAATATATATAATTAATATTTAATATATAAAAATATATATATAAAATTATGAAAAAGCTCGCGAGCCGGGCTCGCGAGCTTTTTGCAGATACATTTAGGCTCGAGCTCGAGCTCGTGAAACTCGAGCTCGAGTCGAGCCGGCTCGCCAGGCTCGCGAGCCGGCTCGGCTCAACTTACATCCCTACTAACAACTACTCCATTTTTGGTGGAAGTGAATATCAAAATCTATAATATTTTTGGGGTCTCAACTTTGCAAATAGAATTAAGGTTGTATAATTATGTCTTCAAATTGAGAGTTGGCTGAGGTGGTACATGCCTCAATTCTCTTAACCAGAGGTCTCGGGTTCGAGCTCTGGGTATGGATAAAAATCCTCCTTGGGAGAGTTAGCCTCATACTTCTTATAGATGTTTTCGATTCGAACAACATTAGTCTGGCCCAAAGGATTAGGACACTTTAGGAAACAAAAATAAAATAAAATTGAGCAAACACTTTGCACCGTATATGAGCAAAGAAACGAGTCAATAGTTCAATGACGACGGTGATGTCTGCATACAGAAATTGAAGATCAATTTTGATTCAAATTAAAAATATACAAAATAATAAAATAACAATTGCAGACAAATGTTACAGATGTAAATTTATTTATTTTTTGGTACAAAAATGTTCGGGTGGGATCGGTGCTGGTCCCCCACCCGGATCAGGGCATGCCACACGCTTTCTACGGAGCTGGGAAACTTACAGATCGCCCACCAACAACTGTCCTCACATCAGCCGAGAATCGAACCCCCGACCTTTATTGGGCCGGAAGCCGCCTCGTACCAACTGCACCAACAGATGTAAATATAAATGCTCTGCATGAGTGATCTGAAGCCACTATATTTAATTTAATGACCAGCTCCACAATTGTTTATATAGCTCAGATTGCCCAAAATGCCCATATATGTTCTTTAGATACATTATAGTTTACGAACCCACCAGGACCACCGCATCGCACATTAAATCAAGGAAAAAGCCCAACTCACCGTCCGTAAGGTTCCACAACCTTACAGACGGCTGCTAGCCACAAATTGTGGCAACTAACCAACCGGCAACTTGCACCGGTGTTATGTAAGATAAATTGTAAATAGCTCCCCGCATACCTTAATTATTTTAATTAACCCACATAATTTAGATATCCAATTTTTCACCAAATTACAATTTTTTGTTAACTTCTTTATATATTTGTTTCAACTACGAATACATCTTGTATCATTTATAAAATCAAATTCTGAAAGAATTTTAGAATAAGTGTCACAACACCAAATAATACTAGTAAAGTTCTCTAAGTATTATAGGCCTTAATTTGATGAAATATTCATCTCTAAGAATTTCTTTCATGAAAAAATAGAGATTTTTAGGGATACGATATGTGGTGTTAAAAGTTTGTTACTATAAGTCTTATTTTAAAGAAAAACGTGTTATGATTAAAGTTGATCAAATGTGTCCTTTTTTGTTACTAACTTGTTTGGATGAGGGCTTTTAGATATCATTTCTTATGAATATATCTTATAGTAAAATACATCAATTTAGACAACAAAAAATAAAATAAAAAAGTGAATTTTATTTCAAACATCGCTTTATTTCGAATTAGAATATGTAATTAATTTGACTTTCAATATTGAGAAATAGCCAAACAAAGCCCTTGTACTTGTTGGATGAACTATCAAATTATGAGTAACAAAAAAAAACTCATTTTTATCTTTTTTTCAAGAATGTTTTCGAAAATTAGTTAGTTCTTCAAAATTTTCCAAAATATAAATAGAAAATATGAGATTAATTTTTACCGAAAAAAGTCTTGGTAGGCGCGCATGCCATGCATCCATAGATGCTTTTCAAAACTTTTTTTCTCTAAAAGCTCAATTCAAGGATGATCATGCCATCCAGTTAGACCCATTATTATAAATATCATTTATTAAACAAATTTATACCGCCCATTTTCACGAAAAGGAGAGTCTTCTATATATATCTAAGAAATACAAACGAAAATATCTCATTATTATACTATCAAAAAATAATATATTAGTGACAATATTAAAGTTGTCGCAAATTAACATATTGAGTAACAAAAATTTTAGTTTTATCACAAAATAATTTTCAAAAGTTTAATAGTAACAATGATTGTATATAAGTTGTGACTCATATATAACAACTAACGAGAAATAATTTGTTATCACTATTGATAATTAATAACATTGTTGAGTAACAAATTAGTGACACCAAAAATAATTTGTCAATATATTTGTGTTGTTACTAAGCAAATGTACTAATTATGATTAGTGACCACTTAAAAAATTATTGTCACTAAAAATCAAAATTATGACGAAACAAAAATTATTGTCACTCATTATGTATATCTAATAATATTTTGGCATAATTGTCACTTTGCATTTCGCCACTAATTTTATTTTTTGTTGCAGTGTTATTTACCACCAAAAATTAAAAGTATAAAATTATAAAAAGTTAATTAGTATGTTGGTAATTGAATTAAGTGAAAACAAAACTATATAAAGTCCCCTTGCTTAAAGTAGATTATTTTATATATCAAATAATAATAGGAATTAAGAGGGAGAAAACCAAGAGAGATGGCCCCTGCAATGGAATTTCTTCCTTCTCCAATTTCAGATATGATTGTATGTTTCAGTTTCACCAAACTTGGATGTTAGAGCTATTTGTGCTATTGGAAGAGTTAGATTGTGCTAAGTTGGTTCTTTGCAATTTGCTAGAAGTTAAATTTGGGGTCTTAAAGATAATATAAATTTGTGGAGTGCATACAAGATTAATTCTTGTATTAGTTATTAAACCGGCCGTAGTCTGTCAGATTAGCACTACTCATTAAATCAATTCAATAATTTATGTTCACCTAGTCTGTAAAAATGTAACGCACACATTTGTACGTGTAAAAAATAAAATTTGATAAAAGGACTTTTGAGTAATTGAGTTTAACTTTTGATTTAAAAAAAAAAGAGTTCAACTAAAAGATGATTAAACAAAAAAAATATATAAATAGAAAAAAACAAAGAGATGGAAAATACAACCTAAAAAACATATAAAAAGAAGAATATAAGAAAAAATTTTCCTTATCTCATGGAAAAAGTTGTACCCAACAGCTACTTAGGCGTGATCAATTATATTACGATATTGACAATGTTTTAAGCTATATTCAATGTAGTAAACTTATAATAGTTCGGTAATGTTAATATATTATATATCCATCTTGCACGGTTTGGTGAGGAAATCATATTAAAATAATCTAAAAAGAATTATTATTTTTTAAATATTTTATACACCCATAAATTCATATTACACGAAATAATACCATAAGAAAATAAAATTGATCGGTTAATGGGATTACTTTTTAAAAATCAATTATTGGTCAATGGAATCAATGAATCGGGTAGGTTGCAAATTGATGATGGTGGTGGGTAGGTGGAAACCATTCATTATTGTTACTTTACGAATAAAAATTATGGGATTAGCTAGGTTTTATGGCCGTCTCAGTTTGGTACATTCACATAATTTAAATTATTTTTATTCGCACACTTGTATAGTTTTAAATAACTTTAATATTTCTCTTTTTTTTTATATAAAACTTTAATATTTCTCTCCAAAAGAAAACAAGAGTATCTTTAGTATTCAATTTTATTGAATTAATAGTAATAACTAATAAGTAAACAATAAGAGCACTTGCGCAAAAATTTATCTTATAGCTAGGTTATTGTTAATTGTTTATATTTTATACGACTTGATAGATTAATTAAAATTTAATGAGTAAACATGTTAATAGGGTAACTAGTTTTTCAGAAATATCATTTCAATGGTTATACTCTTGTCTAGAAAGTTTGTATAAGCATTACAGACAAAGCTTTCTAAATGTAATGTTGACATAAAAGAATAAAGAATTATAATTAATTTTTTGTAATATTGAATATACAATATCTTCATTATCTAATAAGAAACAAAAATATGTACCAATAACCATGGTTCAAAGTTTCTTTTTTTTTCCTACCGAAACGTCCGAAAAGTTTCTATTTTTCAACTTACCGAAAAAAAATCACCATGTAGTTTCAAAATTACATTGTTTCTTAGAAAACTCTTAATGTTTCCAATATTTTCATGGAAACTCTCAATGTTTCCACGGTTTCCATTTTCTTTTTCATGAAACATGGAAACCATGGAAACATTGAGAGTTTGGTAATTTCTTTTCAAAAAGATTTGCTCTATCGCCAACGCATTGAGAGTTTCAAAAAGATTTTCATGAAAATCAAGGAAATATTGAGAGTTTGGTAATTGCTTTTCAAAAATATTTGCTCTATCGCAAATACAACAGAACTCTCAAATCTCTTAATGTTAGGGAAAAAGGTCAAAAAAAGAAAAAAAAGAAATGAAGAGTAATAAATCTAACAATCAAACAAATATTTACTTCACCGAGGAGCGACTTTTTATCACGCGACTCAAGATGAAGAATAATGTATTATCGATTAAAGTAATTTTTTTATATAATTTGCAGACGAGTTTGAAACTATGGTATCATCCATATTAACTTTTTATAATTTTTACGACAACACTTTTAGAATTTTTTATTTCACAGTTTAAGTTACTAATTTTTTTTCAATTGTATATTCTGTGAATGCTAAACTTGAATAAAACATTACCACTTTTTATTCTTTTCACGACAACACTTTTAGAATTTAAGTTATTAAAGTTTTGTCGCTTATATCTTCTGTGAATGTTAAACTTGAATCAAACGTTACCACTTTATTTATTAATGTAATTTGATCGATTATTGATGTAGATGTATAAACATTTTACACAACTATTATTTTTTGTTAGTAAAAAAAGGAAGCAACTCTTCTTTACTTCTTTTTTCACGATTTTCACCTTGTTTTTAGCATTTTTAAGTTTTTCATGTCGTTTTCGAAATGTTTCCGATACGTTTCTTATATTTAAGAACTCGAAACTTATCATCGAAACGAAATTTTAATCCTTGCCAATAACCCCCTGTGCCTAATTATGCACTTACCTCCCGGTAAGATTACTAGGCGAAACAAAAATTATCTAATGAGATTACATTGGTTTATAATAAATTAAAGAAGCATATCACTTTATGAGATGAGTATGCTCCAGAAATTTGGAGTGGGCAAAATCACGATAAAACTTTGGAGTGGGCAAAATCACGATAAAACTTGCACAAACAAGATAATAGAAGAATAATATATATATATATATATATATATATATATACACTTCTATACCATTAATTGTTGAAGAGGGATGAATGTGAAGTTATAGACTGGATAGTAATTTTGATGTGACAGTAACATTTTAACAAGTGTCCAAATTTCTCTATTTCTCTTTGTTCTCTCGTTTCCATATTCTTTTTTTTTTTTTTTTTTCACTTTCTCATATTTTTCTTATTTTCTCTCTCACTTTTCTCTCTCTCCAACGTATTTTCAATTAATTACAAATCTTAAATCATAGGAGATAATAACAAGATATTATGCTTACAATAAATTAATTAAGAAACAGAATTATAATTTTTAATTTATTAAACACATGCATCGAATGTGCATATCCAATTAGTATATATAAATATTAAACTCTAGCACGAACTACTCATGAATTCTAATTTATATTTTTATCAGCAAAAAAAAAAAAGAATTCTAATTTATACAGTTAAACCTCTGTACACGAATACTCTATATAAGAATAATCTTCTTATAGTAATAAAAAATCATGGTCCCAACTCGGGACCAATTATAAATAAGAATAAACCCTACATTATAATATTCCATGTTTTTTGTAGGACCATCCTTAAGAAATTTACCTCCATATTGTAATAAAATGACATTATATTTCAAATATATTTATTTATCTATATAAAATATCTAGAATTATTTAACTATGTTACATTAAACTAAAGATGATATGAAATACTTATCTAAAGTTGTTTGAGTTCGTTTGTTTTTAGGTGCCATGACTTGCTTGAAGTAGAAAATGTATGATTTGAAATGATAATGAAATTCATGATTATGCTAGCATTTATATATGTATATAAAAAAAAAAAAAGCCAAATGAGAAGACATTTCGAAAATACAACATACATGAGTGGATATTTTAAATGCATACATGATGTACATACATTTTTTTACATTGCCTAGATACATACGTGAATGAATCTTCTAAATCTAATATATACATGATGTACATACATTTTTTTACATTGCCTAGATACATACGTGAATGAATCTTCTAAATCTAATATATACACAATGTACATGCATGATGTACCTACATTTGTTTTTTTTTTAAATTCATGATTCTTATATATCTTTTAAATTCATGTTTTTAAAATATGAAAGGACACATTTCCAAGTGTCGTATGATCTGTATTAGTTATTTTATTAAATTATAATTTGTAAATGTAAACCTCTATTTAAGCATAATCTTCCTATAGTAATATTTTTCTCTAGTCCCGAGAATATTACTGTATAGAGATTTTATTGTATGACGCACCTATCATTATCTGATACATGAACCAGTTCATAAGATAAATACAAAATACAAATTATTCTTATCATGAACCATAAGATACTTGTCCTTTCTTTTAACTTATTATTCTTGAAAATTGCTAGTTATTATTTATAATAAGAAGTTTTTGAGAACTAAGTGGACCATATTCAAGCCAATTAAAAATATTTTTATGAAAAAATTGGACCGATGAAAAAGATGATGATAATTACTCCATTTATTGGATGGGATTTGGTGGCTAAGTTGACAAAACAATATGAAATGTTGGGGTAATGAAGTCGAATCAAAAAGAAAAGTCGAAACCTGAAAAAACAGGTCAAGACCAAAAGTTGAGCAAAGATATGGCAGTCGCGGCGTCTAACGTATGTCTTAGCCGCTGAAACTCAGTGCAAAATTTCACACTTTGTATCGGTGAAATTTTAGCCGCGACTACTAGCTATTAACTGGCAACCCGGGTAGCAGTACTTTGATAAGGTTTTATCTTCCTCTACTATTATAAATACAAGAACTCAACTTGTAATTGGTGATTGAGTCTGAGAAATAAAAATGTAGTTTACTGTTGGACAGTGGATGTAGCTAATTTGTCGAACTAAGTTGAATTTCTTATTATTTTTTTTATTTCTGGATTATTTTCTTCAATCCTTAACAATAGTTATCAGAAGCATAGTTTTTTTACATTTAATAGACATTTTAGATAGAGATCTATGGGAAGCGCTTAATGTTAGCACGTATTGTTTCGTGGGAACGATAGTAGGAGATGAAGAAAAAGTCTAAATCGACAAGTTCATTGGCAAGTAGCACGAAGATAGGTCGGGATGAAGCAGGAGAAGATGACGAATAAGGTATAACGTTAGTTATATCGCAAGGCCATGATGAGTAATCTCGTTCAACATTAACAAGAAAGTGTGGAAGAATTTTGGTGCAAGATCGACAGATTCACAGTAGCAGAGGTAGATTTTAGTTGCTAGGTGGGCAAAACACAAATCTAGTGGGAACGGTTGTGGTGCCAAGAGGCTGATTGGTAGAGCCAGAGGTTAAAGGGCAGACTTCCATCGCCGAGAGGGCAATATGCATAGCCAAATACCGGAAAGGCAGAGTTGCGATGTAAATAAGGCTAATTCAAGGAGCCAGCCAGAGGCTAGAGTGTAATGATGTGTAGCTGGAGGCCAGAGGGCAGAGTTGTGGAGCTAAGGAGGCAGATCCACATAGAGGGAAACCATGAAGGCAGGGACACGGAGTCGAGAGCGAGCCCGTGGAACCAGAAATCATGGAGGCAGGCTGCGGAACCAGTTCGGAAGTTTCACGAAGCTGGGGTTTGTTGGCAGATGGATCAGACATAGCTCATGCAGTGGGAGCATCGAGAAGATATTTGAGAGATCCAACATTGCCATTGGAAAATCAAAATTGTTGGCGAGTGGATCAAACATTGCTTGTGCAATGGGAGCATCGAGCAGTGTGTGAGAGATCCGAGATTGCCATTGAAATTGTTAGCAAAGGGATTAGACATGCTCATGTTATGGCAATAGAGAGTAGATATGTGAGAAATCCGAGCCATTGCAAAATCATTGGTGTAAAAATATCAATGTTACGTGTTGAACCTAGCGATTGTCCTCCTAGTGAGGAGGAAGATGCAAATGGAGTGTAACTTAAGCTACAAGATATGAGATATGTTTTGGGTCTTAGAAGGAACCTTATATCTGTGGGTCAGTTAGACCGAGAGAGGTATGCCACAATATTTAGTAGTTAGTTGATCACCAATGACATTAAAGTAGGGGCAAAGGGTTCAAAGCGGGGAACATTGTATATATATGAGACAATGAGAGAGTCCGTCAAGTGGGAAGCACTGCGCGCGAGTGGATGAATTGATATTGCATAGATTAAGTGAAGTGAATGAGTTGTTCCAATTGAGTTGAGATTTTTTATTAGTCTCCAAGTTGGAGATAGTTGGTTAGTAGAGCCAGATCAAAAAGAGGAATATAAAACTCAGAGATACGGCAGTCACCATGGCTAAAGTGTATTAGCCACGACGACCCAGTTCAAAGTTTCTCACTTTGAATCAGACAGATTTAGACACGACTACTGGTTGAAAGCAGTTCTAACAACCAGGTAGCGGTTCGGGCGTGTGTAGTTTTTGCAGTTTTTATTGTTCTTTTTGTTTCCTAGTGTTGTTAGACTTGTTTCCTTTTATTAGGATTGTGTTTTTTAGTTTGATAAAGTTTTATCGTACTATATTATTATAAATATGAGGATTCAACTTGTAATTGGTGATTGAATATGAAAAATTAAGATATAGTCTAGCGTTGACCTGTGGAAATATGGAGTTTTCCGAACCCCATTGAATTCCTTGTGTTTTTTTATTTCTTAATTATTTTATTCACTTTCCATTAGTGTCATTCTTAACAATCAAAGACATGAAAAATTGGTTGCCGAAATTAATGATTAAGGTTAGGCTTTCAATGATTAAGATTGAGTTTTGTAAGCTTGTTCTACTCCATGTTCTATATTATATACTACTTTTTTATTTTTTAACAAAGTATTATCTACTAGTCCACTTAGGTCTGTCAATGGGTAGGCCAGACCCAAACCCAGACCCAGACCCAAAAAATAAGTTTGGGTCTAGACCCAGACCCAAACATTAAACTAGACCCAATCCAGACCCAACTCAGACCCAAAATTAAAATCTAAACCTAAGGCTCAAGTCCAATCCATATTTAATGCAATTGATATTTAATCCATATATATATAATATAATATTTAATAGTATATTATTTTGTAAATTAAATAAAAAAGAAAAAGATAAAAGATAAAAGATAAAAGAAAAAGAAAAAAAAGGGGGGTGGGGAACAGCAATCGTCCCCCCCCCCCCCCCCCAACACACACACACACAACAATACACACACACACATATATATATATAAAACCCACACACACACGCACAGTAATAGACACACACACACACACATATATATATAACCCACACACACACACACACACACACATATATATATATATAAAACCCACCCCCACACACACACGCAACACACACACACACACACGCAACACACACACACACACACGCAACACACACACGCACAGTAATACACACACATATATATATAAAACCCACACACACGCACAGTAGCATACACACACACACATATATATATATATAACCCACACACACACACAATAATACACACACACACATATATATAAAACCCCCACACACACGCACAGTAATACACACACATATACATATGTATGTATATATATATATATATAATCCAAACTTTTTGTAATTGAAATTAGATTGAGATGCAATTCAATAAGTTGTGAGTAAATTGGGTATTTGGGTCTAATAAATTCAAAGTTTTGGGTTTGAGTCTGGGTAAGAATTGCCAATGACAGGCCTAATCTACTACCAGCTATTTCATATTGGAATTCTAGATTTTAGCTTTTGGAGAATTTAGTTGGAAAACCATTTGTTCTGAAAAAGTTGACAGAGTATCATTGGAGGGAGGGAAGACATTACAAAGATGACAAACATAGGTTGGGCTATGTTAGATTGATAGGCCCTTGAATGATGTTGAGGCATTTAAAATCAACACGGAAGATTGATAGGGCCTTGATTGATGATAGGCCCGTGATTGATTATGACATTAATGGCATAATGTCACATGTCACTAAACATATGTAACTAGTTATTTTTAATGACAATTTAAGAAAAGTTCTTGTCAGAAATAATATGTTTGTGGCAAAACAAAAATTATTATATATTACTCATTATGTATATTTAGCGACATTTTTTAAATTGTCACTTCAAATTTTTTATCACTAATATTTTTTTTTAGTGATATCAGATCTTATTAAGGCCTTGATTATATTGTCGTCTCTACCTAAAAGTTGGAGCCCAATAATTGTTTCATAACCATCTTGCAAAATCAAAAAAGGTCTATCTAGGTGATGATACACCTTTGTATGTTGTAGAGACGAGTGAAGTTCTGATAGAGATTGATGGAGGAGTGTAAAGAAAATTGCAAAATGACAGCCATGTTCCAGACATTAAGAGAAACCTTATTTATATCCATAGACCATAGGTTAGATAGACAAGTATGGATACACCATAACATTTGAAAGTGGATTATGGATTGCTGGTGAGCAACTGAGGTTGGACATTGTGGCCTCTGATCACTTGGGAATCGAGTATAGCTGAGAAAAGAGAAAGGACGGGCAACAAGCGCAGCGTCGCATGGCCGCGACGTCAAGGAGACGGGCCACAACGCAATAACATATTAAAAATCATATTTTACCAAATAATATAACATTTGTTAATCTTAAAATTCTCAAAAAAGTAAAATTATAGATGTACCAAACACAACAAATTAACTAAAATATTGAACATTTTCAAATTGTACACACTAAAGAGGTTATGGGGCATATGTTTTGGAAGAAAGAGAGTATTAGGTCTTATAAAAACAAAAGGAGAATGTATAGATTGTTGGAAGTCGATCATTCTTGTGTGTTAACATATATTCGTAGCATCATTTATATATATATATATATATATATATGTATATGCATTGGTAGCATCGACCAACTATACTTGAATAGTTATATTGGTGCAGAATTGTTCAAATTTAAGGGAAATATTTCTGATCCCAATTCTAAAACGTTCAAGTTTCAACCACTGATACCAAGCTACTATTTATCTATTTATAATTTTTTCACTTTGTTGGACATATTTAACTTGCCTTTTACTTCAAAATAATATTGTTAGCTTGTGAAATCAAATTTTATGGGAAACAAGTTAAGGGAGGAAATCAGAATGGAGCTTTCAGTTTGACCAAAAAACATCACAAACTAAACCATAGTTTTTATACAAAAGAGGAGACACCCAACTCAAGAGCCGACAAAACAAAGGCAAGTACTGATTGGAACAATCTAGAGGCGATACAATCCAGAGTGAAAACAATACTCAAGCCTCCTCAATAGCATAACTTCTACTTTCAGGGAAGCAAGACAACACTCTTATTCTTTACATATATATTTTTTAACAAGACGGTAGAGAAACGACCAGCATATCAACCCTCACACGACGACAATTTTACTCCTTTTTTAACGAATTGGCCACATCAATAACAAACCGGTACTTGATATCACCTTTCTCGAGACGCTCCATAGCCGTGTTCACGTAATCAATTGGGATAATCTCCACATCCGGATGTACTTTGTGCTTTGCTGCAAATTCAATCATCTCTTGAGTCTCTTTCACCCCTCCGCTCGCGCTTCCGACTATCGACTTCCCCCCTGTTGTTCAATTATAGAAGTTGCGCTATAATTTCTGTTCTACATCATTGAACCACAATAAAAGAACATAGATGACAATAGATATATACTTACCCGAAATCATGAGAGGAATCGGCGCATCAAGCTTTTCCATAATACCAACCACGATAAGCTTCCCGTATGTTTTTAACAAATTTACCAGTGGTAAAGTGGGGTGAATTGCAGAAACAGTATCAATTATACCATCCAAGGTGCCTGCTGCAGCCTATAACATTCGACAAAATAATATAACTAAAGTTAAATTGCATCATGGTAGAAGAATTTAATCCAAAGTACCAAAAAGGGCATGGCTCGTTAGATGCAACACACTCCAGCATTACCCACGTGGAAATATGATCTCTTTAGATTACATGCATCAACATATTCGATTTATGAATCCACTTTGATAGTACTTAAGTAGATAACTTCAAATTTTCTAGTAAATACCTGCATCTGCTCCTGGTCGTGGCTAACCAAAAACTCGTCCACACCCAAATTCTCGATTGCTTCTTTCTTCTTATTGGCAGATGTACTGATGACCGTCACCTTGCAGCCAAGAGCCTTGGCAAATTTCACGGTGAGATGGCCAATCCCTCCAAGACCGACGACACCAACATTGATTCCTGGCTTATCGAGCCCAAAGCGCCTCAAAGGGCTGTAAGTTGTGATCCCGGCACATAGGAGAGGAGCACTCTCAAGGGGCAAGTTCTCAGGCCAATGGAAAATAAAATACTCGTCACTAATCATGATGTCTGAGAAACCTCCATATGTAACTGTCCCATCATAGTAAACCGAATTGATTGAGTACACTGGTTTTGGACAATAACTTTCCTCATTGGTCTTGCATTGCGCACATTCGCGACACGATCCAACCAAGCATCCAACGCCTACTTTGTCACCAATCTTGAATTTCTCGACCTTGCTACCTACCTCAGTTACGACCCCTACAATCTCATGCCTGCATCAAGCAATTTGTTTTAGTATATGCATCAAGGTACTTACCTACTAGGAACAGTTTACTAATTATTTCTTGATTGTGTATCGACATGAAAATCACAGCCACTACAAACAAAAAAAATCCAGACGGACTTGGATGAAGAAGTAATTAAGGAGCCAGAATTCTAGGTCATACAGTGAGACAATTCTTCGACTAATCGTCATACAAAACACAAATCTTGTTTATCAAAAGACAGATTGATGAGGCTAACACAATAGTTTTTGTCTTGTTAGTATGAAGGTGGTAATATAATTTTGAACTCTTGACACAAGTAATTGCAAAAATTTTACACACTCAAATAAGTTTAGATTTACTAATTGTTCTGATAAATTATCCCAAAGGCATAAATTAAAACATAAAATTTACTAATATTACAACAAACCGTGCCCTTGTTAGATATTGGTAGATTTACTAGTAATTATTATAAGAAAGTATTTTCTAGTGTTTACAAATAAATGATGCATTTGTTTAACTTAATTCCAGCAACAACTCAGTACAACATGCTAGCACATTGAATGGCAAAATCTATACATAATTTTCTTAAGCGCATATATTAATGTTGTAAGTATATATGGCTTGTTTGTTTATGTTTTCGAAGACTATTTTCTACTTTTTGAATCAAAATATTCTAAACGTCTACGTTACAAATCATTTCCACCACAAAATACTTCTTTTCAACTTCATTTTTTTATTTCCTTATATAAATGTCTATCAATCACTAAACCCATCATTTTATACCATCTCTTATCAATAATTACCTACTCCAACTATTTTTCTTTTCCCTTTCTTACTTGGCTATTTTTCCAATCACATAATCATTACTGAAATAATTAACTCAATCATTTTATACATCACCGAAAGCTTTTTGATCTGACAAATTTTACAACTTCCAACCATTTTTTAGAAACATATACAAACACACGTTATGTTCACATGAATACCCATAATACACATTCCCGATTTCTTTTCAATATTTCAACTGAAAAAATAAACAAACAAGGCCATAATTTCTAGGAACGCCTTTCCAAAAAAGAAAGGCATCTCTAGCATATGTACATTCATGTATATGTGAATCTTACCCAGGTATAGTAGGATACAGGGTATTACCCCACTCATTCTTGGCTATGTGAAGATCCGAATGGCAGATACCGCAGTACAGAACTTTGAACTGGACATCAGTTTCACCAGTAGCCCTGCAACATTAAACCCAATTAAAACTGAAATCTCCGAATCATAACCACCGTTCCAGTACTATTGCAATATTGTCCGTCTCGCCAGTTAAAACCAATCTTCTCTTAACGTGCACAAAAATATTGGAAAAAAAAATCTGAAAAGTATTAATTGTATAAGCATGATATGATTGCTATATGTGAGGGTCTAAAGTCTCAATTGGCAGTAAGCACAAAAATTGAAAAATAATTAAGTATAAACTTTTTATTAAAATCCTAAAAATAGCATTGATAATTCTTTCTATGTTATTTTATCAATTTAACTAAAGTTAGCTTAAAATTTTGCAGGCCCTGTTGTCATCAATTAAATTAGATTCATACTTAGACTTACTTATATATATATATAATTATGAACATATAGAGATTAAACAGAGATGTATATACGTACCTTCTTGAGAATTTGAGAGGAGAAAACTTTCCAGATGAGTCTTGAGCAGCCCATGCTAAAGCCTTCACCGGGAACTTTGTTTCTAGGGATGTAGCCATTTACCAAGCTTAAGCAAAATGAGAACTAAAATCCAAGCAGCTGAATATTGCAGTGGGTTTTTCCAGAATGCCAAACGTTGATATATATATATATATTAATAGTGGGGAGCATAAAAAAGAGAAAATAGTGGGGAGCAAAGTTACGTGTCTAACTATGATAACTTGATGTTGCTTTCATCGATTTGTACATTGAAAACGAGAGATTCTTTTAGTAATATAATAAGAATTCTTTTAGGAGCATTTGGGATAATTTATAAATATCTAATATAGGATAATTCTTGTATAAATTCCACCGAACAAGTGTCTATGGTGGGCGTTTTGCATATACCACCCCTGACGTATTTACTTTTGTCAAATGACACCCTAATATATGAAATCTTGGCATATAACCCCCTCTTGTATATTAACCAATAGATAAATAATTATAAGGAGATAGGTTGACATTTTTTGCCCATATTCATAGACAACATGTATTTTGGTGATTTTTTTTAATGTTTAAGTCATCTTCACAATCTGGTTTCATTTTGTAATTCGGTCCTAACCGATAAAAAGTTGAAGTAAATTTTAATTAATTTTTTTAAAATATAATTACAAATAGTTAGAGATCTAGTTAATTAAATAAGAGATAATAGAAATGAAGTATTTAATATGCACAAGTGTATGAATATCTTATAAAAATTTAGGTGAAAACCTCATCTCATAATTGAAAAATAATATATGTTAGTAGAAGTACAAGCAAAATATGTATGTAAAATTATTGGCTAAAAGTAAAAAGAGATTATATATATAAGATTTTTTTACTCATTAAATTGTTCGAGAATTATTACATATGCTTTAGCACGTCACTGATTAATGATTATAATACATGACAGAAATGATCATTTAACAAAATTAATATTCTTATAAATTATTGCGTTTTACATGTATTTGTTTGGTTAATATTTTTAAATAGATTGTAATTACATTTTCAAATTATGTACCATAGTTACTTTTCGTGATCATAATTCTTTATTATTGAAGTATGGTAATACACTAATAATTTTGCTCTTTTTAAGATGCTGTTTATAAATCTATTTATGAAATGTTAAATTTAATTCACAAATAAAAAATAAGTTGATTGTGAACATGACTTAGAACACCCAAACTCTTTTTCAGTTAACAAGGACAAAGTTGTCATTGAATCCTTTTCTATCTTTTGATCCAATGGTTACTCTAATAGAAGGGATTATATGCGAAAAAAATCGTAGTTCAGAGGGTTGATCGCCAAATGAAGATATCTCAAGGGTGGTAGATATAGATTAATATGATCACCAAATGAAGGACAAATCAATTTTTTTTTCCTAATCATATCATCAGAATTAATGTATATACGACAATCACTTTGCCAATTGTGCTAAAATAACTAATGGCGTATAGGAAAAATATGGTATAATTTTTAATGTGGTGGAACATTATTTAAAGAACCCGTAAAGTTGGAAATCAAAGATGCTCAAATCAGCGAGCTCAAAAATGAACTTGCCTTCAAATTCCGGAGGCCTCTTAAATGATTGAAAAATGGTGGATGGATAAAGAAATAAAGTGTTCATGCACCAAACTTTGTATATGAAGTTACATTAGTAAATAGTAGAATATGATCGATTTTGCTAGTGTGGATCATTTCAATGATTTGGGGCATCTAGTTCACACAAGTATTTCCAGAAAAACCCCATAAAATCAATTTCCTTAATATTTTTACCATAGATTGGATTGGACGAGGGTCAAAATCTAATGTCTCCCCGATTTTACTGTATCCCTTAATATAAACAAACTTCTGAGGACAGAATTGCAAATTAATCTAGTTACACTCTTTGCTTCATTATACTATTTGTCAACTTGTGTTGGGAATACTCCAGGGACAAAACCAAAAGAAAAGTACGGTAAAAAAAAAAAGAGAAAGAAAAGAAAAGGAGATGGTCAAAAGTAGTAGCTACTTTGGACTATGCAAAATGGTCCTAGAAGCTACTTTGGACTTAATCATAATAAAATTATCGTAATATCAGTTGATACTTATCTGTACCGATCCAATAATATCAAAAGATATCAATTACTTTTTCATGTTTGTATATAACGTAAATAACATCCGACAATATCAAATTATATCGCCAATACAATAATATTTTTGGCATCACAATATTATTGGTGATAGTATCGAGCATCTTGGATGTTATTTTCAATAATATTTATTTTTTATTTTTTTATAATTATGCTTTGGGATATAATTTAATGGATCTATTGTTACATACACATTAAAAAGTTATGATATAATTATCAATTAGCTCTTTTTTATTACAAATTTAGTTTCAACAATAACAATAGATTTAAATTTGATGTATATCTAATGCAATATTTTCTTTTACGATAAACCAGTTAATGGAAACTTTTAGTTTCTATATTTTCTACAATGTTACAATTTTTTAAGAATTATTTTAGCATTATATCATGTATTTATTATCGTTCAGAAATATCACGATACGCCGCGATCAATATGAAATAATACCTGTCGATATGATTATTGATATCGCGACTTTGAATCATGTATTTAATTGCAAGCAAAGTATTGGCTTTGTGAAATAATCAAGAAGTAGAATTGTTCAAAAAATAAAAATAAAAGTAAAAAAGTCAAGAAGTAGAAATCTTGGATTTTGCTATCTTGTGATGAGGTAAGTGCTGACGAATTTCTTTGCCCTACATGGGTGAGTAATCAACCGACAGAGACATCCGATATCATAGGAAGGAGGAGATCAAGGTGTGTGTATAAGAGAGAATAGTTTATGACAAGTCAAATTGTCGTGGGATGAAAGTGGAGCCACTATATGGTTGCTTGCTTGGAATAAAACAAAAGATTTGGGAGTGATATGTTACTTCAAGAGTAGGATAAGAGTGTCCATTTTCGAGTTTGGTATTATATTCAAGTTTGTATTTTTGTTTTCATAAATTGTATCTCAAAATGGAAGAATGGAAATTCATGTGAATGTAGGTGAACTTTGCCGACTTACATATATCTTATGCCCATTATTATTTCATTATTTTATTTTTGTCGCCTACTTGTCAGTAGGATTTTGCAATCCATAATAAATTAACTCTCTGTCCAACTCGGTTTCAATGATATTGTTCCCAACAAATGACATTAGGGTCGGTTAAGGATTGAAAATTGAGGTTTGATGTATCAAGATGAGCAACATGTTGAGGCCAAATTAAATTACCATGTCAGATTTTGATTGCAATGGTAGTTTAAACAAAGAAAGATGAATGACCTCCTAATTTAATAGTGCTTAATTAGTAGATGCATTGAAGGAAAAAAAGTCGAAGCAGGTGGACATGGATATGGAGGATGTATGGTAGGAAGATTTATAATCGATGTATTAGCATGATTTGGTTTTATATTGCAAATAATATCATTATGGATGATGATTCTGAAGATTCTGCACCAAAATTGTAGACAAAGTTAGAAAATTTGCATGTCAAAAAATCATTTATCATTGAAGTTTCATTTGAAGTCGCAATTCGATAGACTGAAAATGGAGTGTGAGAATCTATGGGATCACATGAAGTCATGTACCAATTTCGTGGATCAACTTTTGAAAGTTTGACATTAGAATTTAGGATGAAGATAATGTTATTTTACTTCTTACTCGCTCCCTAGTTATATAATAGCCTGATGACAACTTGTTGTATGGAAAATTGTTAGAGATATGCTCTTCAATGCCGTAGATAATAGTTTATAGTAGGGTTTAAGCTTTGTAATTGTAAACTCTTTTTATCAATAATAGGCATTTCATTGTTTCACATAAATCTTATAAAACATTCAAAAGTAGTGTTCAACATCTAGTCCACGTGTGAAAGAGTAAACTTTCTACTCCTCATGGGATAAGGGGATTGACACTGAGAAAAGTTTAATAACTTTCTGAATGGAGTGTGAGAATCTATGGGATCACATGAAGTTATGAACTAAATTCGTGGATCAACTTTTGAAAGTTGACATTAGAATTAAGGATGAAGATAATGTTATTTTACTTCTTACTCGCTCCTTAGTTATATAATAGCCCGATGACAAATTGTTGTATGGAAAATTGTTAGAGATATGATCTTCAATGCCATAGATAATAGTTTATAGTAGGGTTTAAGCTTTGTAATTATAAACTCTTTTTTATCAATAATAGACATTTCGTTGTTTCACATAAATCTTATAAAGCATTCATAAGTAGTGTTCAACATCCATTCCACGTGTGAAAGAGTAAACTTTCTACTCCTCGTGGGATAAGGAGATTGACACTAAGAAAAGTTTAATAACTTTCTACTCTTTATGGGATAAGGAAACGAACATTAGAAAAGTATAATACTTGTATATTTAAGATGTTCGCAAGTCATAGAAACTCAATTGAGTATTAAGTTTCAACAGGATTTGTATAATATGAATTTTGATATGGGAGCATCAGTCGAACACAATGATATAGTGAGAGTTTATGTTATAGATACTGATGTGGGTAGAAATTATCTATTGGATCTAGCTGACAAGCCCAAGAATTAATGGGTTAAAGCCCTAAGAAGAGCTAGACCGATGCTTGCATAAATGCTGCCAGGCTCGATCAGGGCCTGCACAAGAGCAGCCCGGCTAGGCCCGAGGCTGGGCCTACAAAGGAAGACCAAATCTTTAAACAACAAGACTGGAGACAAAATTCAATTAATTAAGGACTTACCATAGTAGGCTGAGGAAATCAAGTTGATTAGGCCTGATCCAAGAACTTACCATAGCAGGCTGGAGACACTTTATATAACGATGAAATATTTATAAATGCCTAGGCTCACACAGAGAGTGATTGGTATTCTAATTTTTCAAAATAAATACATGTCAAAGCACACTCACTTTTTCAATGATTAATTATAAGGTAGGCCAAGTAAACTACCAACAGTCCATCTAACACCGATGGATATTTTTACCACTGTATACCTGCATATGACCCGATACACTTTCCTAAACACGACACTAATATTCAATCGCCACCATTGACAATCAACCCAATCATAAGTTGATTCCGAGTGTACGACACAATAGAATAGAGTGTGCCGCATCTCCATCCACATCAAATATACCAACTCCGCTAAACAAAAATATTATCAAAACATTGAGAATTAAATATACACGACTCACCGATAATCAAACGATCCAAAATAAACGCCGCTATTCAATCCCGAAGCATATTCTTAGAATAACATTCCTTGAACTACGCATCATTGTTTACCGATCAGGAATCAACAACACAACTTGCAATTTTGATTAAACTTGCCATTAATATTGCCAAGAAACTCATACCACGTATCATATTCATCTAACACGTGTGGCGCACAATCATATGAAACCATGAATTGCCCATGTACACCAGCGTGCTACAAAAAAGCAATAAACATAAGAAAATTAATAAAACACACATAAATAAACTTTCGTTAACCCATTTTGCCAATCAACTAGAAAAATACTATTGGATCCCTAAAAATGGCAATGACAAGAAATTACAGTTGGTGGATATGCACTACAAGGATATAGAAAATTTAACCTCAATATAACCAATCATCCCCTCAACAACGTGGTAATGGGGATAATTATTCTCCAACTAAACAAAAATCAATCAACAAATAAATTTCAAGATTTTCTAAAATTTCAAGTAAAAAACAACATCATCAAAATACAAATCTTAATTAGAAATTAATCAAACACAACATTAAGAGGGCCACCCTAAAAAATCCAACAGTTGAAATATTCCATATAATTCCAATTAAGATCTATAAAAATCAAAACAATGCCAAATCATCAATCACCACGATAAACAAGAAAAGGAAGTCACATCCATAGAATACTAACAGTCCAACACTCGTATACCCATTAACCTAAAACGCAATTCACCATTTTCGGGACAAGACTAATTCCTTACGCATAAAGAAAGTAGGCAATTAAAAAATGCAAATAAAACAAACAATATGAACAAAATAGATCATCAATCAATACATATTCAAGATATGGCCATCATAAAAAATAAACAGCCAATATATATATAGGGATAAATGCAAAAAAAAACCTGTATTATGATTTTTTTGCTAAAAACCCCCTGTGATCATGAAATAGCCTAAAAACCCCCCGTGTTAATCAAAAAGTCTGCACAAAATTCCCATTCCGTTAGAAATTAACAAAATGGGGATGCACGAGCGGGTTCTGCTGCTGGGAGCCTTTTTTGGCCTCTTTTCAACTTTTTTGACCTACCTAATTGACAATTATACCCTTACCCTATATAGCAAAGCCTTAGAATTGTGATTGGATTTAACCCTTATTAAAAATCACTTTACAACTAAATTAATAACAAGTTGACTAAACTAAAGTTACTTTTTACACCCAATAAAATCTTAAAGAAAAAATTAATATCATTCTAAAACTGACATTAGATATAATTTTACAGTTGACTAAATATTTTAAAAATTAAATATACAAAATTAATAAAAAAAATTAAACTTACTAAAAATGACAAAAATAAAAATAAAAAAATAAGTCATCTTCCTCACCCCCTCAACCATACCCAGGAACTGTCTGCCCCCACCATAGCTTCCATTTCTCCCTCTTTCAAGCCTCAATTTTAGATTCAAACCCACCAATTTTAGTTTCAAACCCACCACCAAGCTTCTATCTTTTAACATATATAATCTTTTAATATATATCACTACTACAGAAAAGGCCTGTTACAGCGGTTTTTTTTCCACTATTACAGCGGTTTTAACCGCTGTAATACGTATCGCTGTAATTGGTAAGTTCCCTATTACAGCGATTTTTAACCGCTGTAAAATACGACCTATTACAGCGGTTCAATAACAAACCGCTGTAACAAACCAAAAAAATAAATAATATAATTAAAAAAATTCAACTATTACAGCGGTTCGGAAAGGAACCGCTGTAATAGTTGACCTGTTACAGCGGTTCGTAAACGAACCGCTGTAATAGGTCACCATTTTTTTTAATTTAATTTTTTTTTTAAATTCTGTTACAGCGGTTCGTTATTGAACCGCTGTAACAGTTGAGCTTTTTTTTTGTTTTTTTTATTATAATTTCAGTTAGCTCTATCCTTCCCAGAAGCTCAAAATTCAAATCACATAAAACAAACCAATTGCTCAACAGAAACAACAAATTAAAATCCTAAATTAATTTCATTCACGAAATAATAATCTCCAATAATTACAAATGATAACGAGTTTAATTTACAATAAACCAATATAAACTAATCACCACTTTTGCATCAAATAAAAATTTACAATAATTTACAACTTACACCGCCGGCATATCAAAAGCGCATTTAAAAATGTATTGTGCCAATTCAGAACGTGCTTCATCAAGTTGCTCTATAGTGTAAGTGGCGTACTGACAATCAGCAAAGTACTGCAAGACAAATATTAAAATCCAACAAAAATGTTTAATAACTTAAAAGGGACATTAGAATTTGATTAATATTAATTAGGATTATGCATACCGTCGGTGGAATTATAGATTCTCCGTGTCTAATAATATCGTTCATGAATTTCATGACGAAGAAGCCACAATCTATCTCATTTAATTGAATGGGGCACTACAAATTAAATTCAAATCAAAATTGTATTAGAACAAATAACTTTTATACAAATAATTTCTTGAAACTATAATTAAAATAATATAATTACCCTAACCTTTATACAACTCCATTTACAGGCCTTGTTTTTTGATTTGATCTTTTGGTTGTTGTTATTTGCTCGAAACATCAACACAGCGCTGTTGAAAACATCAAAAAACAAGGAAATATGTCAATATCAAGCAAATATATATATATATATGAAATCTAGTTATAATATATATACTTTAAACTTAATATTAAATATAATGAACATTTAATTGAATGATAAAACTTACTGATTGATCATATCTTTCATATCACGTCGGTTATTTGGATCACCGCCGTACACAGAATCCAAATAATAAACGATCTCTTGAATTGGATCAATCACGAGCAACAACCAATGCCCCCTAATCAGCATATTCAAAAGATAGATTTAAAATTAGTTATCCCTACGTAACAAATTTTTAACATGTGAACAATGTCTCTTTAGTAGCTCACCCGGAGTTGTGAGGTGCAATAAACAACTTCCCCTCCCGCTGTGCACTAGCTATCATAGTATTTGCTATATATTGCGATTGGTCAACACGCTGGGGAGTAATTCCTGCTCCTGCAGATATAGAATGTGGGCTAAGGAACCCGAATTTATTTTGTTTTTGTTCGGGGACCACGTGATTAACCCACAAACACCTACAATTAAGCATAAAATAAATTTGTGTCACAAAAATAAACATAGTTCAAATTACTTCAGTAAAATAATTTAATTAAAAGCTTACTTTTTATTAATTAATATTTAAAAACTTACTTGATGTAAGCAGAAATGATAGAGGCTCCTATCTGTTGTTTATGCAGAAAGTGACCGATCTCCTCCCGCCCAATATATTCTGGAAAGGGGATATTGAAGATTTCCACGGGCATGTCTATCCGGATAGTATTTTCAGCAGCCATCATCTAAAAGAACCTATCAAGAACTGCAAGTGAATGAGGGCGTACTGGAGCAGGAGGGTTGGCCACTAGAGGTGTATTTTTGACATGTGAGTGCTTCGTCGTCACTGATTTACTTTTTCCTACTGATGATTTGGATTTTCCGCGAGACTAGAAGCAAAAGAATTCAAAACGTGGGCGTTATCAATGAAAGTATATTTATTAACATTAAACAATTGTTATAATTTATTAATGACTAGCTATTAATAATTACGTACCGATGCATCACTGACAATGACAAGACTCTTAGGCCAAGCAACCATGTATCCCACAGCCTCGGATACTGTGAACACTCCTTCATCATCGAGAGGGACTGGTAGGGGTGCAACATCTTCAATTGCAATGTCAATCGTCACTTTCACGAGGTGGGAGGCTAATGGACATGTATGCAATGTTCTATCCTCTGGTCGATTGTACATTTTTCCTCTAGCCACCAAACGATAAGACGGTGTAGTAAGTGCTAATTGACACTGCAAGACATCATATATATATATATACCATTATATTAGAAAATTTTGTATATTATACCGTTAAGTGCTAATGTTCGAAGAATACCCTTCTGGAACTTTCACTCCACAAAGAAACTCACATAATGCAATTTTTTCTTTTCTAGATAGTGTGTGAGCTGCTGGAGGTAAATAAGTACGTTTTCCCTTCATTGTTGGTGCCAATTTACCTCTTATCTTCATTTCAACGAAATCCAACCTTGCCTTTACTCCATCTTTTGTCTTGCCGGGCACATTTAGAAGAGTACCAATGACACTATCAAATACATTTTTCTCAATATGCATTATATCAAGAAAATGTCTAACATGTAAAGATTTCCAATACGGCAACTCAAAAAAAATTGACCTTTTTTTCCACCCAGTTTTTGCAAGGCCGCATGCAAAAGTCTTTCCGAACTTGATATCCAAGTCTTTTACATTCTCAAACACCTCTTCACCGGTCAAACACTTAGGAGCTCGACATTCTTCTATGCTCCCATTGAAAGCTTTCTTCCACCGACGATATCGATGTTCTCGATTTAACCATCTTCGATGCCCTTGGAATGCATATTTCTGAGAGTGTGGGAGTCTATATTGATCTATACTCTTGACACATATGGGGCATGCACATTTCCCATGTACACCATATCCCTCGAGATTAGCTTATGCTGGAAAATCATTGATTGTACCAAACAACATAACTTTGAGATTGAAGCTCTCTTTTCTAAACCCATCATACACTTTAATACCTGTCTCCCACAACTCCTTCAAATCCTCAATTAAAGGGGCCAAGTAGACATCTATATCATTTCCAGGTTGTTTCGGCCCGAAAATTAGTATAGGCATCATAATATGCTCTCGCTTCATGCATCGCGAAGGGGGTAGGTTGTAGATCATCAAAATCACCGGCCATGTACTATGTGAGCTACTTTGCAAGCCATGTGGGTTCATGCCATCTGTAGCCAATACAAGGCGTAAATTTCTTGGTTCTTTCCTAAATTCAGGGAAATCATTATCAATCTTTTTCCATTGAGGAGAATCTGAAGGATGTCTAATCTTGTTATCTTCAATCCCTTCTTCAACCCTTCTATCAGCATACCATGTCAAGTCCTTGGCAAACGCTTCACTATTGTACATGCGTCTAAATCTAGGTATTATGGGCAAATACCATGCTGTTTTGACAGGAGCAGATCCATTCTTCTTGTACCGTGAGGTGCCACATTTCGGACACACCTTCAATGGTGCATAGTCATTTCTAAACAAGATGCAATCATTGAAACAAGCATGTATCCTCTCATATCCCATGCCAATTGCAGTTAACATCTTCTTAGCCTCATAAGTACGATTAGGTAACACATTATCATCGGGTAACATACTTTTTAATAGACCAAGTAAGTCTGTGAAACTCTTATCACTCCACCCATTGTTAGCTTTTAACTTGTAGAGGTTTAGGACTGTTTTCAATCTTGTGAAATTACTACCACTATACAGGGGTGTCTTTGAATCACTTGTCAAATTGTCGAACATCTTGGGACAATTTCGCAAATCCTCCTCAATCACATTGGTCATCTCCTCCAAACGATCATGCTCACAGTCATCCATGTCAAAATCTACTGATCGATATGATGTATCACCCAAATCAGCTGAGGTGCCACTGCTTTCACCGTGTCTTGTCCATCGTGTGTAGCTTTTATCAATTCCATTACACACCAAATGATCTTACAAGTCACGTGGACTAATTCTCTTTCCAAAACAACAACGTAAACACGGACAACTAATCCTAGTCGGATCCGATGCATGCTCAACCGCAAAGTCTATGAATTCTTTCACCCCTTTCACATATTGCTCCGACATATGATCCGCTACAATCCAACTTCGATTCATCTAAATTCTCAATTAATTAAATTAAATAATTTTAATATCAGTTGATAGTTAAATTAATTAAATAAATTTATTTTTAATTTATTCTATAAAAAATTCGGCAGAGTAACGACGCAAATATTTCTACCAAGTTCTCAACTTAATCTTCCCAATGGGTTGTAACCAACAAAAGTCGAATCTTACGATCCGCTAAAATCTCAACAGGGTAACGACGCAAAAAATACTACCAATTTCAACCACAACAAACCCAACATTCTAATCTTTCACCCACAACGAACACAAAATGATACAAAAATATTGATCACCAGTTGGATCACATAAAACATAAAATTTCTAGCTAGCAACTACAAATATTGATCACCAGTTGGATCACATAGATCACATAAAAAACTACAAATAAAGCATCATATTATAAATATTGATCACCAATTGGATCTAAATAAATCACATAAAACTACAAATAAATTAAAGCATCACGATATAATTATTTTCACAAAAATATGTAAATCTCAAGTATAAATGTTCGTTGTGACATGACGTGATGCACAAATACCATGAATGCATTAAACAATGTCAACAAAACAATACAACAACAATCCAATCATATATAATACCAACATATCATAACATAAATCAAAAATCCAAAAATCAATAAACCCTAATTAAAATTACATATATATCACAAAAACCCACATTATATAATTAACAAAAACATAAATTAAATCCACATTATATACATCACAAAATCCTAATTAACAAATATATATAACAATAATTTACAAAATCCTAATTAACATTATATAACAATACTTAACAAATTAACATATAACCCACATTATATACATCACAAAATCCTTATTAACACAACATAAATATATAACAAACAACAAATTAACACATAACCAATATTATATAAATTAAATCACAAAACCCCAACACCTATATACAAATATTAACCTAAAATATATACATAATATATATATATAACATAACATATATATATACCTATAAAGAGAGGGAGGAGGAGTGATTGGTGGGTAGGGAGGCGGCGGCGCGGCGGAGGCGAGGAGGCGGCCGAAGAGGAGCTGCGGTTTGGGGTGGTGGCTAGGGGACGGGGGCGGGATTATCTTGAGAGTGAGAGAGAGTATAGAGAGAGAGTAGAGTATAGAGAGAGAGACCGAGAAGAGAGATCGAGAATGAGAGAAAAAATCGAGAGGGGCGACGACGGCGGCGGCTGCGGCTTGTGGTGGTGGCGGACCGGCGGCGACTCAGGGGGTGGGGGTGGGCCGGGGGCGGAGAGTGAGAGAGAGAGTAGAGTAGAGAGTGAGAGAGTAGAGGAGAGAGAGAGAGAGTAGAGAGAAATGAGGGTGGAGTCGGTTTTGGGGGGAAAAATGGGGGGGAATTTTTATTTTTTTTAATTAACAATTAAAGCGGTTCAGGAATGAACCGGTATAACTGATAATCAGTTATAGCGGTTCAGGAATGAACTGCTTTAATTGATTATTAGTTAAAGAGGTTCTGTAATGAACCGCTGTAACCGGTTTGAATCAGTTACAGCGGTTCAATATTGAACCGCTGTTAAAAAACTTTTTTTTTTTTCGGTTCGACTTATAATAGCGGTTTTTTACCGAACCACTGTAATAGGTTTAGTCCTATTACAGCGGTTTTATTACCGAACCGCTGTAATAGGTTCCGACTTAGTTTCATTTATAACGGTTCACTTATAAACCGCTGTAATAAGTCTCTCCGTTCAGCGGTTTTCAAAAAACCGCTGTAAAATGTGCGCTGTAACAGGCCATTTCTGTACTAGTGTATGAAGTATATATATACACGACATATATGTATATGTATGTACGTAACTGATATGAAAAGTAGCAGATCTAAAAAACTCCCACACCGACAGTGGCACAGACGATGACAAGGACGTCGACGAGTGTTTAAGACTGTGGCGGTTGCGAGTAGATTATGGCGAGGCCAAGTTTTCAGAGTAGAGGTTGTTGGGTTGGGTGGTCGCGACTACGGAGGATGCTGGGGAGAGTGGTCGTGGTGATGATGATTTGCGGGGTGGAATGGTCTCTGGACAGTGGCTGTTGTGGCGGTGGAGGTGTGGATAGTAGATGGAAGGCAGAGGGTATTGGGGAAGAAGAAGAAAATGGGGGAAAAGGGAAATGGGGAAAAGAAATAAGTTCAAAAAGGAAATGAAGAATAAAAATAAATCCTAATGTAATATGAGGGGTATAACAAGAAATATTGGAAAAGAATTAACGGAGTTAGTGTTAGTTAACGGCGAGGACAAGTGAGCATACTTTTTCATTATCACGTGGGAGTTTTAGGCTATTTCGTGATCATAGGGGGTTTTAGCAAAAAAGTCATAACACAAAGTTTTCTTTGCATTTATCCCATATATATATTATTTGATAAATTATAATACCACTTGATGGTCCCAAGTGGCATACGAAAGGGTCTAGAAGGGGGGCGGGGGGTTGAATAGACCCTGAAGTGTTTTTCGACTTCAAAAACTTTTGTATTACTTTGAAGAATTTGAACGCTTGGAAAGCATAGCGCTAGGTCAGACGCTTAAGAATAGATAACTTAGACTTAGTGATTTCAACGATTACCAAAGTAGGGTAATGTTTCAATCCTTTAATCAGGGTTAGCACAGCGGAAATGATTTTATAGCTTAGCGTTCTCTTGAACTTGATTTAGTCGCTTAATTGTTTTGAATGATTTTTCAAGATATAATATGCAAATGTAAAGTAAAGCAACAAAATAATAAATAACACAAGATATTGTAAGGTTCACTGGGTGATGTAATCCCAACTACGTCCTTCTTCTCCTATGCACTTGGAGGAATTCACTAGATTGATTATCGAAGAGTCACACAGAGACTTCTACAAAATAGATGAGAGGGAAGACGATCTTGAGCTCCTTGATCACACAGACTTCAGCTCCACTAGAGACCTTCTTCAACAAACTTCTTTTACACAAAAATATTGCTTGTAGAATCAACAATCTTTCTCACTTAGATGAAAGGTGTTGAGGGTTTTGTCAAGGGTTTGTTTGATGTTGGGAAGTTCAAACAACTTGGGATATCTCAATAGGAATCTAGAGTTCTTCTTTGAAGATGTTTGAGGTATCTATGACTGTCTTTGGAATATATACGAAAAAGCTTGAATGTTTTTTTTTTTGGATATGGAGTTTGTATGCTTTTTCTCTCAAGTAATTTCAGCAAAGTTTTTGACCTTTTTCTTGTGTAAGTTTAGGGTTTGCTGAAGGATACTATTTATAGGGTTTCCTGGGATTTGTCTGTTGGACACATGTGAGCGCGTGTACCTCAAGCAGCGAGTTAAGCAGTCCCATTCTGACATTCCTGAAATTCTGCTGGTTCTGATTGGACATGAGCAGGTTTTGAACTCTGATTTCTGACAGTCTAGTCAAAAGGTGGCTTGTGCACAAATCATAATAGCTTATCACATTTAATGCACTTATCAGGCATTTAATGCATTTGAATTTATTTTCCGTTGGAAATAAATGTCCGTTGATGATTACATTTAAGTTCTTCATGGCTTGAGAATTTATTTCAGGTGAATCTGATCCTTGATCGCTTGAGTGCTTTGAGCGCTTGATTCAACAACCCTGAAATAGTCCTTTAGCATTTGACAGACACTAAGAACAAATCTTCATCTTCACTTGACTTCAGACACTGATCTTCAACTTCATCTCTAATAGACTTACCTAAAATTCTACTAGTGACTTGGTATCCAATACTTAGTCTAAAATCTACAAAGATAAAAATTACAAGCCTAACAAAATTACAGACTTTCAAACGCTTATACAATTGATCTATGAAAACATAAACTTACATTATATTCTGGGGTCTAACATAAGATCCTATCTTGTCATCATCAAATATCTAACATGAAATTTCTAACAATTTTCCCCTTTTTGATGATGTCAAGACTTTAACTCTTATAACTCTTTTATAGATTAAGAATTTGAAAAAAAAAGCCCAAAATAAGCATAAGTTAGCATTTAGAAAGTTAGTTATATTAGCTAATGTTAGATTAGCCTCAACAAGATATTTCAGCGATAAATCATTCATTCATAAATATGAAATTTAAAGAGTACATGATTTATACTGAAAAAAATAGATAGCGACAGCATTCACAAAGAAATAGAGAAAAAAAATGGAAAATCATTTTGTTTGTCGCTTCTTCGAAGCCTCTTC
Source organism: Buddleja alternifolia (assembly GCA_019426215.1). Taxonomy (NCBI): domain Eukaryota; kingdom Viridiplantae; phylum Streptophyta; class Magnoliopsida; order Lamiales; family Scrophulariaceae; genus Buddleja; species Buddleja alternifolia. The sequence continues at coordinate 7,554,791 of CM033400.1, forward strand.
TTGATAAATGTCATTCGCTAGATCTAGCAGGACTCGATTGATATCTATCATTGTTGTGTGATAGAATTCATCATAGTCATCGCTTCGATTCTTAGCGCTTCGATTTAGTTCAAGTAACCTTTCCACCCAATCCCTTGCAGAGATCCCTAGCGTTCTGATGAGATCATGGTAGATGTCATGCCTTCGGTCGTTGGAAGGTTTCCAGTCGAGAGGTCTTCTCAGCGGTGCCGCGTATGGATTAAAACCCATACCCTCTAAAAATTCTACATCAATGTCTGAAAGCCTGTGCATGCCTTGGTAGTATCTTGGCTTTCGCTTCTTAGTGAGCATCTTCTTTATGCTTACTATTTCTTCAAACATGGAGCGCCAATGTTTGTTTTGTTTTAGAAATTGGCTCAGTCAAGGCTTTACCTTTGGCTTTGGACAAAAGATATTTTTCTTTCTCTTCTTCCCCCTTCTTGACATCATCAAGTTTGGCGCTGAGTTCAGTGATGTCACAGCGAAGAAGTCTGACTTCATCAACTAAAAGAGCAACTTGCTCAGCGATACTCTGATTGATAAAATTGGAAGAATTATGTCGTTCAATATCAGCAGATGGATTCTGAGCAAGAGAGTGATTGAACTCTTCAGACAAACTGGTAATCAGTGGAACAATTTTATCAAGAAATTTGTTTGAGCTCTGAGTCACTTGAAGTCGCATGTCAGTCACTCGCTGTCTTTCCACTGTTCGGATTATCTCTTGAGAGGATGCATCTAAGCGAGAGCAGGAACCCTGAATGTGAATGAGAGAGTTCTTGACTGTTTTCTTGAAGTCTATGGCTTCAGGATCACTATCAGAGTTCGATGAGTCGCTGGATGATATTAGTTCTTTAGAAGGCATCGCTGTAGGAGTTAATTCTCTTTCTAAAATTCAGCTTTAAATACCACTCATACACCCACAAGAATATTACTCTCAATTTCAGCTAATTGTAATGTAAGTTGTCATAATTAATCTCTTTCTTTTTTATCAGTAAATAATTTGGTGAAATGCTTTCATCTATGGTTCATATGTTTGTTGTTCACAGGGCTTCTGGGTTATGAAATTTATCCATGTAGGCTTCCCATTTTGACATACGATCGTTTATAGAGGTATATTTTTTCATGTATTCATTATTTTGTGTACATGCGGTTTTTATGTTTGTCTCTGTTGTTTTTTGAGCTAATGATTTATTAATGGACAAATAGTAGCACATTCATCGTTTTTTTTTTTTCGGAAAAAAAACTAATTGCTTGGTAACTCTGTTTTTGTTTTTTTATGTATCTTTATATATATTTTCTTATTCAATCATATATAAATATGCACTCAAATAAACAAAGTGTATTGTAGATGAATTTTATGATGAAAGAATTTTATGTACAACTTTGTAGCTAGACTTTTTTTTTTTAAGGATTTCTTGTATGTTTTCAAACTACTGTAAGTTTATTGAAAGTCAAGCTTTTACATGAGATTATTATTGTTTCACTTATCTATTAAAATTAACAAATGTTTGAATATTTGCATACACATTTTGTCAAAAAAAATTAATGGTAATTCAATCCCCAACATTTCGTTTCTGGATCCGTCCCTAGTGACTTACAATAGCTATTGATTTAATTGCATTGTTAATATAATAAAGGAATAATTTACATGCACACACCCTTACTTATTAGATAATTACCACAAACGTAATTACAGCTCGAAAAGTAGAGGGTGCAATTGGAATTTGTTTTTACTGACATGAAAAAATATGGTAATGTTTCAAAACTCGGGGTGTTTTTGGCAATTAGGGTTTGATAATTTATCTAAGGTCTAAGATCTCGATCATGGACAAGCGTAAAGTGATTAGTCAGCCAAGTCGCAAGAAATTAAAGATGATAAAACTCAACCAAAACCCCATAAAACAATTTGCGATGTAAGCCATTTGGGAGAAAGGAGTATTCAGTTTGGTCAAAGAATCTGTTGGATAATTTTCAAATTAAATTGATTTAATTATTTTGAATAACCAAGAGTTAGAATTTTCTAAAGGTTGCAACTTTTTATTAGAAGAGATTTTATTTAAAAATTTGAAATTTAAAAATAGCCGTTGGCTTTTCTGTTGAAGAACTGAGTTCTTTAAGAAGTTGTGTCCTTTCATTTTAATATGCAACAGGCATCTATATGCCTATTTGCAGTTTACATGAAAAAGAGTTTTCGGAAATTACTCTCACAGCACCCGGTTTTCATATGAAACCAACAAACATTTTCTTAGTTAATTTCTTTTTGAGAAAAAAAATTGTTTTTAGTATTCCAGTGTCAAAGCAAAATTGAGCAGAAACTTAATGCCCCAGTTTGTTTTATTGCACCACACACACGTATAGTCGAGCTTACAGTTTCGAGTACTTGGGTTTGTCTTCGAAGTGCAATTCGCAGTCAAACAACAGTTCTGGTAACTGGGTTCCATTGTATCTTGGAACAAATTTGCTACATAACTCGTTTGCACTAGGTAGGGGTGAATATTGTCTTGAGGAAAGCGTAAGTTTTACGTGCTTTAGAGGTCATACGAAATCATTCATACGAGTTGATCGACATATTTTTCTAACAATCTCAAGACAATATTTTGGCTTCTCAAAGTTTGCTACAACTCACGAATGATTCATGAAATCGAAGAAATTCTGTGGTTGGAAAATTCATCGTTTATCTGTGGTGAGAATGGTGAGAACGTGAAGAAAGAAGCGGCAACCGTGGGGAGAATATGGGGTCGAATTGGAAATTACCTCAGAATATTTGGTTACAGAGTGACTATTGGAGCCATTTGCAAAATGTTGTCATCTAACAACTTGCAACATATTCCAAAATATTATATCAGCCGAGCTTTCCATATCCACCAGGACTTTATAAACTGCAAAATTTAATACATCCATTGTATTGACCATAAGATCTTTGTGTGGTTCAGTCATCCCATTATAATCACTATCATCAAAGGTGATAAGTTCATCCTCCATTACGACAAATAATACATTAATGGGCTCATTGCGGTTGACATGCCCTAATCTCTCTAGCGTGCCTTTTTTTGACATTCAAAGAGTCACCATTAGCAGAGCCCCCAACTATCATGTGAATTTCACCCCTTGTAGCCAAGTTCTTAGCCTCGTGTCCTTCACATCGTCGGTTATCACGACGAGGATGAGGTTGATCATTTTGACGTTGATCCTCACGCCTCAGCTGTTCTTCATTTTGCCCATGGTAGCCTCAATTATACCCACGATCCTGCGATGTACTTCGCCAACGTCTTACCTCTTTTGTGTGGTCAGCCTCTGAGATCTTACTTCTGCTAGAGTGCATTCCACTTTTTATCAATATTTCAATTTCATTGTTTAGTTGAAAACATTCCTCTATGTAGTGCCCTGAATCTTTATGAAATTCACAATATTTGTGGGGGGTTTTACGACGCCCTCCTTTATTTGTTTGGGCCATTGAAGTATATTCATGTGTTGCATGGCCATTAGAGCTTGCCTTCGAGGGGCATTAAGAAGAGTATACTATTCATGGTGTCTGTTGGACCACGACCCTTCATGTCTTTCCTTGTTCCTATCCCTTCGATCCTTTCGATCGTTCCTAGGATGAAAAATTCCTGAGACTTTGAACAAATTCATTTCTTCTTCATTGATATATTGTTCCACCAATTCCATGAGGCCTTCATGATCTCGGGGGGCTCCACAAGCCAATGCTGATGCAAAGCATCCCTTTTAGAGACCTAAAAGCAAGAATGCTTACCTTTTGTGTCAGCTCCAGTATTTCCAAGACTTCCTGATTGAATCGATGTATAAAATCTCTCAAACTCTCCACAACATCTTGATTCAATCCCATCATTTCCGACACCAACTTCTTTGCCTTTTTGCTACTAGCGAAGTGATTTTTTGAACTAGTTGTTCATACGACATGATGGCACTCGGGGTTTGGCTCGTAAACCATTCGAGCACCCGTCCCGTTAGAGTCGTGATGAAAATTCATGCCTTAACGGCATCTGATTGTTCCTGCAGAGAAATCATTAATTCATAAGAAGTCATGTGAGGTCGTGGATCTCCTGTGCCATCGTAGCTCGTTAGTCTGGGCATCTTGAAGTTGGCTAGCGGAAGTTCGCTCAGGATATCCACACAGAAAGGGGAGTTCTTAACCATCAATGGTGTAACGTGCCTAAAATTCCTCCTCGGAGCTTCCACTTTTCGGCTAGCCAGATTTATTTTTTCATAAATATCCTCAATCTCAGCTCAGGAGAGGGTAGGTTTTGCTTTCGGAGCCTCAGTCATAAGTATTTTTCCCTTATTACCTTTATCCCTTAGCATCACTCAACTATCTACTTCATCATCGAACAGTGTATTTGTTCCTTGCATCGCCCCTTCTTAGGATTCTCCTCTCGCTAATCGTGGAAGAGTCTCCTCGGAGTTGGTGGCGAAGGGTGCACCTGACCTATGTTGGGCGTCATTGGAGTTTGGGCTAGAAACTTCCTCAACATTTCTTCTCCATGCTTCTTGAGCCTTCGATCCAGCTCCTCCATATTCAAAGTGATCACTCCCGCACTCGTAGTTCCTTCTTCTCTTCGTCTCGGCTCATCCGGATGATTAGTAGAAGACTCTTCAATCTGAACCTGCTTCAACTTCTTATTCGTAGCATCCATATCTGATATTCTACTCATCAACCCAAAGTAATGTTCCCACAGACGGCGCCAACTGATTTAGGTCAGATTTAGGGATCCTATCTATTTCAGTCTGAGTCAGTTCGTAGGACAGAACGAGACGATAATGTTGATTATAAACCGCACTTAGATAGTACTAAACTGCCTACGTACCCACTTGAGGATCAAGTCTAACGTAGTTCAACAAGAGAATATGCTTCCAGTTGGAAGGTCATCTAATGAAGGGAACTTACTCTCAAGTCTATAGTAGAGATACTAGATTACGTGTTTTGAGGTAGAATTTATAGATGTCCATGTTGTACTGATCTGATGGTGACAATTGGGCTTCTCAGATGAGGCCACATGGCAATCATAGATGGTCAGGATCCCGGGTAGTGGTTCGGACCACGGGTCGACTCGACCCGGTTCATTTAAAAACACACAGATCCTTCATGTCAAGTGCTAGAATAATTCATTCTATTGTGAGATGTTGGTTCGTGTATTCAAACGAGAGACCCCCATGCAAGTATGTTCAAGGGTTAAACCGTAATATCTTAGGGCCTTATATTTGTTATATCAAGAATATAACTAAATTTATGCAAAAATCACCCATCCTCTGTGTTATGTCATCTAAGGTGAGACGAAGAAATTTCAAAGACCTGGGGATACCAATCCCAGGTGGCTAGAGTAGAAAGCGTGCATGCTCAAATTTAGTTTATTCTTATAAACTATGGTACCTAATAACCTGAAAAACCAGGGCGTATTTTGTTTTATGTTTTTTTTGAAAGATTTGGCAGTATGTGTGGAAGACAGTGTAAATGTTTAAAGCACGTTGAAGTCCATGTTGACAATGGACACCTTCCATGAAACTGCAACATATGCAATAGGCATCTTAGAGTTGCATGCTGTGTGAATTGGGAATCCTAGCGGAATCCTAATTTAATGAGAAAATAATATGTACAACTTATCACTTTAGTGCAAATTACCAGGCCTGACTTTTCAAAATCATATAAAGTTCCCATAATGTTAAGATATTTTTACAATTACACCCCCTGTGTATTTGAAAATTCTTACAATTTTACGCCGTAAACCTTACAAATAGACCCTTTAAGGGGGCCTCGTTATAATTTACCAAAATTCAAGGGGAATTTTGATAATTAACACTAAACTGAGAAAGTGTGCATGTAATTCACCCTAATTTAATTCCAATAATTTAAAATTTAATGCATTCATCAGCCCCAATAGCCAATTTGCCATCAGTGAGCACTGAAGTCAACGTGTTTCTTCCGTGTAGTCCCTTTTTGATAGCCATTAGCCAAAACAATGTTGCTACAACTAATAAGCTAGCCCGTTGACTTTTCAAAACCCCAAACATCCTTATTCATGGTCATACTTAATAGCTCCAAAGAGTTGGACTCCATGTGATGGTGGACCCAGGCAAAATTGCAACTTTGGTACATCAAGTTGGCCTCTATGTTTTTTCGGTATTCTATTTTGGCTTACTGACAATTTAGTTACACTAAGTTGCAAAATTGACAATTTTAGAACAAGTTTTGCCAGTAAATTCAAAATTAGCCGGAAAATGTCATTTACTGGGAAAATTAACTTGAATTTGAGGATTTTGCTGAAATTGGAAAAATTGGCTTGAATTTGGGTTTTTTCTAAAATAGAGGAAAAAATTAACCTTCAATTTGGGGATTTTTCCGTATGAAGGGAAAATTGACCTTTCATTTGGGAATTTAACTCAAATACTTTTTGTTAGGAATTTCATGTTAGATGTTTTGATGATGACAATTAGAACTTTTTGTTAGACCCCAAGATATGTAAGTTTGTTTTAGCTTTGAAGCGTTAGTTTTGTAATAGGCTTTGTTTTATTTTTTATTCTAGATTGTTAGGTTAAGCTGTCTTAGACTAAGCGTCTAATATGTTCTGAGTGAGTTTATCAGAAGTAAAGTTTGAAGACTCAAGCGCCTGAAGTCTGAATAAAGATGAAGATTCCAAGCGTCTAGAATGACCAGCTACACCAAGCATCACCGTATAGGATAGAAGTGATTCAAGGTTGAATAAGTATCTATCAATGATTGATTTCACCTGAATTTATTTTTAAGTCCAGAAGGAGTTTAATGCAAATATCTTCAATGCATTAAATGCCAACGGGCATTTAATTCAAATGCATTAAATGCTGATAAGAGCATTAAATGTGATAAGCACTTTCAGACGTACGAAGAAGCCACCTTATTGGACTGTCAACTATTCAAAGACTGCAGCACCAACTTTTGTGCAGCAGATTTTCAGGAAAAAGGACAAAAATTGTTCACTCGCGGAAGTGAGAGACACGCGCTCTTGCATGTGTCAAACGGATACTTTTTCCGAGAATGCCTATAAAAAGGACTTCAACAACAAGCCAAATAGAGAGAACAATTATCAAGTTAAATTGCTGTTGCATTGAAGTTTCATTCCTTACAATCTCAGAAAAGCCAGAATTCTCAAGAAAATATTCTCTTTGCTTTTCTTCAAATCCTGAGACAGTCAACCAATATCTCAAACATTCTTTTTGGAGAAACTCACATTACTACTGAAATATTCCTAGTTGTTTGAACTTTATCAAAATCAAACAAACCTTTTAGAAAAACCCCTATCCAAGCCTCGCGATCTGTGTGAAGTCGAAATTGGATACTTGCGATATTTCTGGGTGAAAGAAGCAAGGGGATTGAAGTGATTTGGAGAAAAAATCTGTGTGATCAAGGAGCTCAAGTCATCGACATCTATCTCTCCCTAATTTGTAGAAGATTCTGTGTGATTCTTTGAGAATCATTTTAGTGCATTGTCTCCAAGTGTTCGAGGAGAAGAAGGACGTAGTTGGGATTACACCACCCAACGAACCTTACAAATACTGTTCTTTACTTTACTTTCAGCATTCATATTGTCATATCATAAACTAATAAAGTAAAACTTAATCAAACGCTAAGCAACTAAATACACTTTTTTGTGACGCTAAAGCTTTCAAAGAGAAGACTCCAAAAATCATTCCGCTGTGCTAACACTGATCAAAGAAGTGAACGCTCAAACCTATTTGGTTGTAGTATTCAAGTCTTGAAATCTAAGTTAACTTTCTAAAAACAGTCTTCGTTAGACGCTTCACCAAAACGCCTATATTTTAAGTGAACGCTTAAGTCAAGTGTTAGACACTTCAAGCGTCTACTTTCCAAGCGTCCAAAATCCTTTTAATACGAATCTTTTGAAGTCAAAAAAGACTTCAGGGTCTATTCAACGGCCCCCCCTTCTAGACTTTTTCGTATGCCACTTGGGACCAACAAGTGGTATCAGAGCTGTTAAAATTGAAATTTTAAAATTTTCAAGCATAACTGCTTGTTTAGATCCTTTTTCAAACTTAGTTGCTTTAAGATTTTAAACATGGCATTTGCTAAAGTTCCCAAACTGACTGAATCAAATTTTGACACATGGAAAGTCAAAGCATTTACATATCTCTGTTCATGTGATGATGACATGTGTGATATTATTTCAGATGGGCCAATCAAAATATATAAAGTTATCACAAGAGCGCCTGGAGCCACGGAAGACACTCTCGATGGTTACGTTGAAAAACCGAAACAAGAATGGTCTCCACATGAGCGTCGAAGAGCTAATTTGGATAATGTTGGTCGTAACGCTCTGTATACGGCTATTGGTGATAATGACAACCTATTCAACAAGATCAAGTCTTGCAAAACCACTAAAGAAATATGGGATAAGTTGGCTACAATTTGTGGTGGTTCAGCTCAGATCAAAGAAAACAAACTTTCCATTGCCAAGAAAAAGTTTAACGGATTTAAGATGCTACCCAATGAAACTTTAGAGCAATTAGATATAAGATTTACAGCTCTAGTTACAGAACTTACATCGTTGGGAATGGATTTGCAGAATCGAGAACTGGTGGTTAAGATCTTTAGAAGTTTACCAAGTAAGTTCTTGATGAAGACAACTGCTATGAGAGAATGAAATATTTTGGATCTCCTAACTCCAGAAGACGCCTTTTCAGAGCTCAAAGCATTTGAGTTCGAGTTGAATTCTTCTAGTGATGTTGTGAGTAGTCCGGTGGTTGAATCTGGAGCGCTTATAGCATCAATCAAAGGCAAATCGGGCAATAAAGGAAAGAATTTAGATATCAATGAAGAAGAGGAGTTGGCTTTGCTGAATAGATTCAGAAAGTTCTTGAGATATGAAAAGAAAGGAAATGGTTTCAATAATCAAGGACAAAGTTCATATCAAGCGCCTTCTCCGATGCAACAACAACTTCAAGCGCCTCAGTATTCTGTTCCCTCACCCCAAGCACTTGTTCAGTACCAAGCGTCTACTCAAAATCTCTCAGCTCCAGTGGTCTCAAAACCACACATTGCAAGGTTAACAAATGAACAAAAGATGAAAACTAATCTTTGTTATAATTGCAGGAAACCAGGGCACTACCAGGTAAATTTCCCTTATCCAAACGTATCCAAGCCCTCAAGGCAGGATTACTTGGATAGAAACCAATTCAGGAGCAACCTTCGTCAACAAGGTTTGCTAGCGGAATCAGAACCAGCATCCGCACCTGAAGATTTAGAATCATCAGAGGAGAGTAGTGACGATGATGAGCCATTAGATAACTCAGCGCTCATATGTCTCATGGCCAGAGATGATGAAGCGTCTCCTGAGGTATTCAATGAACTATCTATTCCCCTCTCTTATGATGAATTACTTGACAAAGTCAAAGAATACTACAATGAATGTCAAGAAGCTGCCAAAATATATCAAAATGATCCCGCTATCATCTCATCACTCACAAGAGATAAAGTAACACTCAAAGCAGAGTTGCAAGTTCAGCAACAGTGCATTGAGAAGAACCAATCGCTTGAGAGTGAAATTATTCAATGAAAAAGCTATCTTGATATAATAGTCAAGAGAGAAGCTGATTTGATCACTAGACTTGCTAAATCAGAGCAGCTTATCTCATCATTATCAAAAGCTTCTAGAAAGTTGGATAATGTGACTGAAGTAACTAGATTATTTGGTGAAAAGACCGGTTTAGGATGCGATAAACTCGGTAAACAGCCTAATAAATCTAATGTTACGGCAAACAACAAAGGAGAGGGTGTTATCTCTGTTGAAAAAGGTTCACAAGGTCAAACACAAAATGAACCTAGTGACAATGGTAAGAGGCCAAATGAGAAAGTCAAAACTAACTCGGGCAAGGGTAAGGCTAAGGCAAATGATTCACAAAGACGGGTCTATTCAAACGCTCAAAAGGCTAAAGATAAATCTGACCACTGTGAATTAAGCGCTAAGCGTCCAGCACCATAAGTGCAACCCAAGCCAGCGCCAAGGAAGTACCAGCGTCAATATCCAAGACAGTCAAGATCATATTATCGATACTATGATGATTATGATTATGACTATGATTATGACTACCATTATAATCGAGGACATTATTATACACTCAAAAAGCACACACAACACGTTGAGAAACCCAAAAAGGCCAGTATTCCTACAATGAAGACTAGGCAAATATGGTTTCCTAAAGTTCTAATTCAAACTAACAATGTTACTAATGTTAAAGGACCCAAGCAACAATGGGTACCTGAACAAAAATAGAACTTCCCTTTTGATTGCAGGTACCTAGAGCTAGAGCCGATACATCTTTGTGGTACTTCGATAGTGGATCGTCAAGGAACATGACTGGTTCCAAAGATCTTCTGATCAACTATCAAGCTGCCAACGGTCCTCAGGTTGTATTTGGTGACAACTCCAAAGGTAAAACCAAAGGTATAGGTACTATGCATAGGGGGAACATCATGATAAGTGATGTTTATTATGTTGAGGGTCTGAAGCACAATTTATTAAGCATAAGTCAATTTTGTGATAAAGGCTTTGAAGTCATATTCTCAAGTGACTGTTGCTATATAAATGACGCTAAGACTAAGTCTACTAAATTAAAGGGTAAAAGAACTAACAACGTATATTTGGTAGATTGGGGTTCAACACTTGATAACAACCCAACATGTTTTGTTGCTAAAAATGAATCTAAAATGGGTTGGTTATGGCATAGAAAAATGAATCACCTCAACTTCAAAACAATCTCTCAGCTTATAGGTCAAAATCTTGTAGAGGGATTACCAAATGGACCATTTCATAAGGATCGCCTTTGTGACGCTTGTCAAATGGGTAAACAAGTTAAATCATCGTTCAAGAGAAAACTTCATCTATCTACCTCTAGAATACTTGAACTACTTCACATTGATTTGTTTGGACCTGTTCAAACGATCAGTGCAAGCGGTAAGAAGTATACTTTGGTGATAGTAGATGATTTCTCTCTATTTACTTGGGTGAGATTTCTTTCATCCAAAGATGAGACATGTGACAAGTTAACAACGCTTAAGGTTGCAAGAATAAGAAGCGATCACGGTACTGAGTTTACTAACAAGATTGTTGAGAAGTTTTGTGCAAAAAATGGAATATATCATGAGTATTCAGCTCCCAGAACTCCCCAACAAAATGGTGTTGCTGAGCGCCGGAACCGAACGGTTAAGGAAGCCGCTAGGACAATGTTAGCAGAATCCAAGCTTGCTCCTAGGTTTTGGGCCGAAGCGATCAACATTGCCTGTTAAAAAGGACTTCAACAACAAGCCAAATAGAGAGAACAATTATCAACTCGAATTGCTGTTGCATTGAAGTCTCATTCCTTACAATCTCAGAAAAGCCAGAATTCTCAAGAAAACATTCCCTTTGCTTTTCTTCAAATCCTGAGACAGTCAACCAATATCTCAAACATTCTTTTCGGAGAAACCCACATTACTACTGAGATATTCCTAATTGTTTGAACTTTATCAAAATCAAACAAACCTTTTAGAAAAACCCCTATCCAAGCCTCGCAATCTGTGTGAAGTCGAAGTTGGATACTTGCGATATTTTTAGGTGAAAGAAGCAAGGGGATTGAAGTGATTTGGAGCAGAAATCTGTGTGATCAAGGAGCTCAAGTCATTGACATCTATCTCTCCCTAATTTGTAAAAGATTCTGTGTGATTTTTTGAGAATCATTTTAGTGGATTGCCTCCAAGTGTTCGAGGAGAAGAATGACGTAGTTGGGATTACATCACCCAACGAACCTTACAAATACTGTTCTTTACTTTACTTTCAGCATTCATATTGTCATATCATAAACTGATAAAGTAAAACTTAATCAAACGCTAAGCAACTAAATACACTTTCTGTGACGCTAAAGCTTTCAAAGAGAAGACTCCAAAAGTCATTCCGCCGTGCTAACACTGATCAAAGAAATGAACGCTCAAACCTTTTTGGTTGTAGTATTCAAGTCTTGAAATCTAAGTTAACTTTCTAAAAACAGTCTTCGTTAGACGCTTCACCAAAGCGCCTATATTTTAAGTGAACGCTTAAGTCAAGTGTTAGACATTTCAAGCGTCCAAAATCCTTTTAATACGAATCCTTTGAAGTCGAAAAAGACTTCAGGGTCTATTCACCCCCCCCCCTTCTAAACCCTTTCGTATGCCACTTGGGACCAACACTTTTAATCTTTTTTGTTTACTTTATTTAAATCTTTTGATAATTTCAATTCAATTTATTTATCTAAGTTATTAAAAAATAATTGTTTATTAAAAAACCGTAATAATTTAATGTTTATATAAATGCAGAATTTTTTTCCCAATGACGATATAAATATATTAAAAACTCAAAAATCTTAAAAGTAAAAAAAATCATTAAAAATAAAATAAAAGTGGAAAATAAAATAACATTTTATTTTTTTTGAAAATTTTTGAAAAAATAAGGGAAAATATCAAAAAAAAAGAAAAAAAATTTAAAAAATTGAAATCATTAGAAATTATATCTCAAACTAATTCTTAAATTTAAATAAAAAAATTAAAATTGAAAAAATATTTCCATTGACAACAACTAAATTGATTCAAATCTAAAAAATAAATAAAAAACCATAAGAAAAATCAGAAAAACTAGGGAAAAGAATAAGAAATATAAATTAAATCAAAAAAAAGAATCGAAACAATTTTGAAAAATCAGAAAATAATAAGAAATAGAAAAGTAGAAAATTAAAATAAAGCAAGAGAACAAAATAAGCTTTTTTGAAAGGAAAAAAAACTAGAAAAAATCAAAATATTAAGGGAAAAAAATCAGTTTGAATTAAATTCATATAATATTATCATTTATTAGTTTAGATTATTTTATAATTCTAATATTATCTCTAAATATTAATTATAAGTTTTATTTATAATAAATAGAAGAGAAAACAACTGGCATAAAAAATTTGAATCAAAATTTTCAAAAACTTAAATAAATTTTAAAAATTAAAAGTTTTTGAGCTGAATCCCCAAATTATAGGTTAGTTTCCCCTCACATATGAAAAAATCTCTAAATTGAAGGTTAATTTTGTTAGGTTAATGTCCTCAAATGTCATTAGAGGATTAGTAAATGTTAGGACATTATTAATTTGTAATTGTTTTGAATTCTATCAATAAAAGGCAATTAGTTGTTTATTATTATATTGACATTTATATATTGTAATAATCTATAAGTCCACGAACACAAGAGTTAACTCTCTAAGGCACTAGAGGAGTTTGATACTTGTGTACTAAAATAGTTTGCAAGTCAATGATTTTCAATTGAGCATTGAAAATCATGAAGACTTGTATGATATGAGTTTTGACGAGAAATGTGCCCATCAATCACTAGGAAGTAGTGAAAAATTCACATCATACGTGCATTGATGGAGATAGTGGCACTTAGACATGACTCTCATCGATTCTGTCACATAGGTTTTCACTCTTTGACAGTCAATGACAAAATTGATTAAATTGTAATAGGTGTGTCTGAACTTTAGACTTGAGGAATCGAGTTGAAGATATACTTGTGACATTAGGTTCGTCATTAGAGCAGTTAGGCCCAATTCACCCGTTGGTGGGGTCAACCTTGAACTACAACCTAATGGGCAAGTAGTGGTCTTAAATGATATCCAAGATGAGATTCGTTCCCTCGAAGGTGAACAAGGAATTATCCTATACATTTATAAGTAAGTTAGATCTTAAAGTTTTTGGCCAAAACATTCACTGATATGAACTTATTATAAATATTTCATAGTGTCAAGTCAGTGAATTTGACTAAAAACTATGACTCTCACTTAACCGGAATAAGGAAACGAAGAGTTTATATTCACACGGTATTTGCAATAGGAGAGGTAAAAATGATCTAATCATTTCATCTTATTTGGGTTAAAATTCAATGGAATCCTCTCATTGCCAAATGTAGACGAACCTAGAAAGTCACGCTTAAAAAGGAAAAATCGATAGAAAAATGGAATATTTTTTGTGGTGCTATTTTAAGTATTCGATACTTAAAATTAATTAAATAGAATTAATTATTTAAAGAAATACTTTAGTTTATTTATAGTTTAATTAGTATATTATTTCTTGGAGAAATAAAATTAATTAAATATTATCTATTATTTAATTAGATTAATTAATTAAATTGAACTAATTAATTAAATAATGGATTGGATTAAGCTCAAATTGGTGCACCAAGTGGCACACCAATGCCTACATGGGGCGGCCAATAGGCTCCTTTTATGGGCTAACTTGAGCCTAAGATATTAACTTAAGTGATATAAATATATCACATTAGTTAATACCAAGATCATAAGTTGAAAATGAATTAAGCCACAAGAAAAGAAATCCTTTCCCTCTCACTCTCCTAGTTGTCGGTCATCACCAAGTAGGAGGAGGAGATTTTTCTCATCAAGTTTTTCCGGCGAGACAATTTAGAGGCAGAACTCGTGGACTGCTCGGATCATCAAGTTTTCAGCCGAAGTATTTTCGCGAAGAAGTTGAAGGATTCAAGCTCGTAAGTTTCTCCTACCACTTCGCTACAACGGGTAAAGTTTATTTTACCCTATCGTACATACATCTGATAAAATCCCGGTATTGATCCTGTTATGGGGAAATCCAAAATAATTTTTAAATTCCGTTTCTGCTGCATTTGGTTATTTTTCCCCCAACAAATTTTCCTTTCATTTCAGCAAAATCCGTAAATTCAAGTCAATTTTTCCACCCAAAAGGCATTTTTCGACCAATTTTGAATTTTACAGCAAAATGTGTATTGAAATTGCCAATTTTTGCAACATAGTGTACCTAAATTGCTAGTAGGTTAAAATATAGTACCAAAAAAAAAGAAACGTACGTGCAATATGGAGGTAACAATATTGCAATTTTTTCGGTGGTCCTACCACATGTATATTTATACATGTGGGGTGAAGATCATCCGAGAGTTCCAACTCTCAGGAGCCACTAAGTATCACCTCTTATTCATATTCATGCACTCGCAACTTTAAATGAGCTAATTTTACTACTTTTCAGAATATACACAATACTACCAAATCAAATAAAAAACTAAACTGAAGATAAACTCTCTTATAATTATTTACTAAAAGAAAGGCTATAAATTAATAGCTATATATTTAAAATAAATGCATAAATTTGAAAAAGCTAATAGAGAAATATCATTTCAAATACATAATTCTGAAGAAAAAAATCTAAAGCCAAAATTTAGTGTATGATGTCATGATCAGAACATTATTGTTTTTACAAAATATGATATCATTAATTATATTTTTAATTGGATTTTGTAATTACATTTAAGTTGTGAAAAAGTCAAAAAGAAGCCCTACTCATATTTGGTAAAATTGTAAAGCTTTATCCTGAAGTTTCCACTCCAACAGAAATCAAAGTTCCAAATGGGATAATACAACGGTAGAACCGGAGTATTACTCATTGTTGATAGTATTATTATTGTGACTTGTGTAAGATTTATGAGAGTATTACTCATTGTTGATAGTATTATTATTGTGACTTGTGTAAGATTTATGAGAAGCACGTTGTTTGTTTAAATGCTATAAGTATAATTTCAACGGACAAAGTATTCATATAATTCCGACGCTTGATGCTAGCTTGAAAAAAGATAGTCTCCTAAATTGAACTAGCATCGCGGTGTTGTCGGAAATAGTCTCCTAAATCGAACTAACGTTGCGGTGTGGCGGGCCACAAGTGTCCAACATGCGCCACACTTGGTGGATTTTTACAAAATATTTTCATATTAATTTAAATTTCTCGTTTCGAATAAAATTTTTGGAAAGTTTCAAATTGCGATTTTCTACATAATCAGATTGAAAATGGAATTTTGTTAAAATAAAGGAGCACAACCACAGCGATGGACTAATGGGTAAACACAGCACATTGTCGCGAAAACATCTATTAATCTCATAAAATAAAGTTAAACACACACTCCATCCTTCTCATCATAGTAATTTTTGTCCCCTCATAATTAAAACCAACCGCAATTTAACCAATAAAATCACTCAAATATCACGAAATGGGCGAACCAAAAACATTCTCGCGAATTAAAATAAAATATTAATCTCTTAAATAAAATAAGGTCAAACACACACTCATCATTCTCATCATGAGAAGCACAACTCTCCAAAAGAGTGAGAAACCAGTTACGGGAATATGCTACTTAGGCTCCTCAATAGCATAAAATCGCCACTCGAAACAAAGATAACAATTTTATTCTTTTTATATATTTTTTCACAAGTAGAAGATGGTGGGAAACGAGTACATCAACTCTCAGACGCCATGACAATCTTACTCGGTCTTCTTTAATGAATTCGCAACATCAATAACGAATCGGTACTTGATATCACCTTTCGCGAGACGCTCCATAGCAGTGTTCACGTAATCCATTGGGATAATCTCCACATCCGGTAGTATTTTGTGCTTTGCTGCAAATTCAATCATCTCTTGCGTTTCTTTCACTCCTCCAAATGCACTTCCGACCACCGACTTCCCCCCTGTAATTCGCCATTCAATTATTGATGTTACACTAAAATTTCTGTTCCAATACATGGAAGCACATTAAAAGAAAATAGATGGAACATATATACTTACCCGAGATCATGAGAGGAATTGGCACCTCAAGCTTTTCCATAATACCGACCACAATAAGCTTCCCGTACGTCTTTAACAAATTTACTATTGGTAAAACAGGGTGATTTGCAGAAACAGTGTCAATTATACCATCCAATGTGCCTGCCGCAGCCTATATCATTCGACGAAATAATAAATTTGAAGTTAAATAGCATCGTGGTTGAAGAATTTAACCCAATGTACAAAAAAGAAGTATGGCTAATAGATGCAACCTACAATGATCTTTTCCAATGCATAGTTAGATTCGACTTATAAATCCACTTCCATAATACATAAGTGAGTAACTTGAAATATCCGGTGAATACCTGCATCTGTTCTTGGTCGTGGCTAACCAAAAACTCATCGGCACCCAAAGTCTCGATTGCTTCCTTCTTCTTATTAGGAGACGTACTTATAACCGTCACCTTGCACCCAAGAGCCTTAGCAAATTTCACAGTGAGATGGCCAATCCCTCCAAGACCGACGACACCAACATTGATTCCAGGCTTATCAAGCCCATAGCGCCTCAACGGGCTGTAAGTTGTGATCCCAGCACATAGAAGAGGAGCACTCTCAAGGGGCAAGTTCTCAGGCCAATGGAAAACAAAATACTCATCACTAATCATGATGTCTGAGAAACCTCCATACGTAACGGTCCCGTCATAGTAAACCGAATTGGTTGAGAATACTGGTTTAGGGCAATAACTTTCATCGTTGCTCTTGCACTGTGCACATTCGCGGCAACATCCAACCAAGCATCCAACGCCTACTTTGTCACCGATCTTGAATTTCTCGACCTTGTTACCTACCTCAGTCACGACCCCTACAATCTCATGCCTGCATCAAGTAATCTGGTATATGGATCAAGGTATTTACCTACTAGGAAAAATTTACTGTGTAGTTCTTGATTGTGTATTGACGTGAAAATAGCAGTCACTACAAACAAAAGACATTCTAAAAGACTTAGGGAGGAGTAAAATTTTAAAAGAACATTAGGTCGTTTGATAAGATAAATTCTTCGAACTCATGATTATAAAAAAATACTGCACTTGTTTATCAACAAGTATATTGATGAATGATAAGGTATGCGCTAAAATATTTGTCTTGTATGTGTACAAGTAGCAATATTATTTTGACCTCGTAATACAAGTACTTGCTGTGTTTAACATTCTCAAAATCAACATCAATATATTAATTTTTCCAATAAAAATCTTCCCCCGCCATAGTTTAAAGCCTAAGAATTTACTACTATTGCAATGAACAGTGCCATTAATTTTGATTGTTGGTTTATATACTAGTAACTTTATAAGAAATAGTATAATTCCAATTTGTCACAAATAAATTATGCCTTTTTTGACTTAATGACAGCACATGGAACTGCAAAACTGTACATAATTTTCTTAAGTACACGATAAATGTAAATCATGCACATATTCGCTTTTCAAAATCATACCCGATTCAATTAAATTTTTTTTGAAAACATTTGTTGGACAAAATATACTATTTTGTTTACAGGATCTGTCTGTACCCAACCCACATATTTGGATCCATTAAAGAGCCAATCCTGATGACCCAACCATATTTTTCAATTTGGCAACCGTAGGCTGAATATAATTCACAACTTGCATGTTTAGGTTAGATTTGACCGAACGGAACTTGATTCAGACTAGAATTTTTGATATATACATGCCTATTGAATCACTTAAATACAAATACATGCACAATTATATTGAATTAATCTTACCCTGGTACCAGAGGATATTGGGTAGTACCCCACTCATTCTTAGCCAGGTGAAGATCTGAATGGCAGATACCGCAATACAAAACTTTGAACTGCACATCATGCTCACCAGTAGCCCTGCAACATTACACTCAAATTAAAAGTGAAATCTTTGAATTATAAACATGGTTCTTAAGTCGTAGTAATCGTTGTTAAAGTCACCGTTCCAGTTTTCATTACAATACTAGATAACAGTTTCAGCCACTCAAAAAGTTCTCTTAAAATGCTCACAAAAGAATTGAACAAATTCTGAAAAGTATCAACTTAACATGATATGATTGCTATGAGTCTCTAATTGACAGAATTTAAGCAAAAAATATTAATTAATTATTTAATTAAGTACATAAACTTTACTACAATAAATAGCATATATTTATAGTCTTAGTATCTTACTGTGTTATGTTCTCAAATTACTTATAGTTAGCTTGGAATATATACCCCTCTTGACATCCATAAAATCAGAATTCGTAGCAGATTACTTATTATAGATATAAATAAGAAGAATTTCTGTTAGATTCAACATTTACACTGTTTGGTTGAAGTTTTTTTTCTTTTGGAAAACAAAAAAAAAAAAGGGGAAAGAATTGTCTCAAATGAATATTAATTTTCTTTTCTATTTTTTTTTACTCTTTACTTTCTTTAGTAACCAAATAAGGGAAAATAATTTTCTATGTGTTTTCTTTCCTTTTCCTCATAGTTTTCTTCAAGTAAACAGAGCGGCATTAAAGGTTAGGACTGTCAATGAGCTCAAGCCGGCTCAAAGCTCGTAAGCTCGGCTTGATAATTTTCAAGCCGAGCTTTATACAGGCCAAGCCCAAGCCGAGCTAGAGCCCAAGGATAAGGCTTGAATTTGAATTCAAGCCGAGCGTGAGCGAGAGTAGGCTCGGCTTGAATTGGGCTCGGGCTCGTAAAAATAAATATATACATGTATATATATATATATATATATGTTTTATACATTATATACAAAAATAAACATAGTACTTTTTTATGAATAATTCCAGATTGCATAGAAAATATCAAGATTTAAAATTAAGAAATAGAATTTTTAAATCAATCAGCATTCAATTCTAAAATATCCTAATATAAAACACTATCCTCAAAAAATTAAAAAAATAAAAAATTATCAATTTAAACCTACCAGCATCCAATACAAATATATGACAATTCACATAAACTGAGGGCTACTTGTCTTCAAGAACTGTTCATTTATTTCTCCTCGCAACTCAAGACAAAAGCAATTTTTTTTGTAAGTAAGTCTTTTATATATTTAGTTATAATATTTTTCAATTTTAATTGGGTGGAGCATATATTTCAATGAAATGAGATCATTCAAGGTACATTTTAGTTATGATTTGTCAATAGAACATGAATGAATGACGTTATTTTAGTATGTTTTTAAGATTATTATTTTTTTAATTTATATATTAGATTATTTTAAAGAAAACAAATTCAGGCCCGCTCGGGCACCGCTCGTACTAATTTTCAAGCCGAGCCCGAGCTTTGAAATAAAAAGTTCGTGCAAATTCAAGCCTTAGTGATAAAAGCTCGCATATTATCAAGTCGAACGTGAGCGTGACGAGGCTCGGCTCGCTCGGCTTAATTGAGAGCCCTATTAAAGGTGATACACACCAACAGTAAATATCTACTCCCAAATTTCAGGCAATTTATCACACAAAAAAGAGTACTATTCTAAAAACAAAAAACAAATAATTCATATTTTATTTTTTATTTCCTTTTCTCGTTCCAATATTTCCCCATTCACCACCACCACACCATTGATCTATACTTCCAATTCTAAACAGAGATGTGTATATATGTGTGTGTGTATATATATATATATATATATATATATGCGTACCTTCTTGAGAACTTGAGAGGAGAAAACTTCCCAGATGAGTCTTCAGCAGCCCAGGCCAAAGCCTTCACTGGATGCCTTGTTTCTAGGGATTTTGTTGTTGCCATTTACAAAGCTTATCAAGCAAAATGAGAATCCAAAAATCTAGCTAAATATATATAGTGCAGTGGGTTTTTCCAGAATGTTGTATTTTGATATCAATTATTAATTAATAGTGGGGCGTGGGGGAGCAAAGCTGCGTGTCTAACTACAACTGGATGACGTTGCTATCATTCTCTTGCGCATTGGAAACGAGGGATTATATAATTAATTTTATATCAATCCGAATCCAATGTCGTGTTTATATGTGCAAGACTGAAATTTTTTTGTGTACACAAGTCAAACATTTTTTCTTATATTTTATTATATCGTGGTACATGCAATTGAGTTCGATCCCAGGTGTTACAAGAATTTTCCGTGCGTGATTCTCTACTAGTTCCTTAACCATTACGATCAGTGTAATTTTGAATGAACAATATATGGTATATACCATCATATTTTTATATTTCTATTTTAGGTAAAAGATGAATAAATGATTATAATAACAGCAAATTAGAATTAAGTCCCTAATCAAAATTGGATTTTTGAAATCAGTCCCCACCTATAATTATAAGGTCTACACTCCCTCTTCCAATATGAAAATTTGGATTCAGTCCCTAAACCATGTAAAATGACTTAAGTACCCCAACTTACACAAATAATTACATAATACCATTTCCTATTCTTTTCTATTTTCCTTTTCTATTTCTTTTTCTTTTTTCTATTTTCTTTTTCTATTTTATTTTCTATTTTGTATTTCCTCCCACCCCCCACCCACCCCACCGCCGCCGACCACCACCGTCGCCGGAGACACCACCGGAAACCACCACCGTCATTGACGATACCTCCGACGACCACCACCGCCGTTGCTGGTGAAACCTCCGACGACTACCACCACTGCCGCCGGGGACACCTCTGACGACGACCACCACCGTCGCAGGCACCACCTCCAACGATGACCACCACCATCACCGACACCACTTTCTATCCTCAATATCAAGTATGATTAAAGCTAACAAGAAATATGGTTACATCTACGATGAAGTATGGTTAAAGTACACTTGACGTATATATACACTAAAAATGAAGTATAGATAAAGAGATCATGAAGTATGATTGTAGTAAACTATCGACAAATTTAAGCTCAAGTTTGAAGCCTAATCTGTTTTATACTAAACTTTTCTTGATAATATATGATACATTTCTGGAAAGCCCTATGTGTCTACTATGAAAAAAAAATGGTTTATGATTCCGAGCATTGTACAATACGTTATGGACTTTCTCCTGAAGTCGCGCAAAACTGTCAATAAATTTAAGCTTGCGTTTGAAGCCAAATCTGTTTTATACTAGACCTTTTTTGATAATGTGTCATATATTTCTAAAAATCCCTATGTGTCTACTATGAAATAAAAGAAAATGATTTATGATTCCGAGCATTGTACAATAAATTATGCAATTTCTCATGAAGACGCGCAAAATTGTCAATAAATTAAAGCTTACATTTGAAGACAAATCTATTTTATACTATACCTTTTTTGATAATGTGTCATACATTTATAGAAATTCGCATGTATCTACTATGAAATAAAAAAAAATGGTTTATGATTCCGAGCATTGTACAATACATTATGAATTTTCTCGTGAAGTTGCGCAAAACTGTCAATAAATTTTGGCTTATGTTTGAAGGCAAATTTGCTTTATGCTAGAACTTTATTGATAATGTATGATACATTTCTAGAAAGATCTACGTGTCTACTATGAAATAAAAAAAATTATGATTCCAAGCATTGTACAATACGTTATGGATTTTATCGTGAAATTGCGTAAAACTGTCAATAAATTTAAGCTTATGTTTGAAGCCAAATCTGTTTCATACTAGACCTTCTTTGATAATATTTCATACATTTTTAGAAATCCCTATGTGTCTACTATGAAATTAAAAAAAATGGTTTATGATTCCGAGCATTGTAAAATATGCTATGGATTTTCTCTTGAAGTCACATAAAACTGTCAATAAATTTAAGCTTATGTTTGAAGCCAAATCTATTTTATACTAGAACTTTTTTAATAATTTGTGATACATTTATGGAAAGACCTACGTGTCTACTATGAAATTAAAAAAAAAAATTATGATTCCAAGCATTGTAAAATACGTTATGGACTTTATAGTGAAATCGCGCAAAACTGTCGATAAATTTAAGCTATACATTTGAAATCAAATATGTTTTATACTAGACCTGTTTTGATAATGTGTCATACCTTTCTAGAAATTTCTATGTGTCTACTATGAAATAAAAAAAAGTGGTTTATGATTCTGAGCATTGTACAAAACGTTATGGATTTTCTTGTGAAGTCGCACAAAATTGTCAATAAATTTAAGCTTACGTACGTTTGAAGAAAAACTATTTTATAATAAATATTTCTTGATAATATGTCATATAATTTTGGAAATCCCTATGTGTCTACTTTGAAAGTAAAAAAATATTATGATTCCAAGTATTGTACAATGCGTTATGGACTTTCTCATGATGTTAATGGTATACTAGATGATTTGTATTTTATATTTTTGATCATATGAAATTAATGCATAAAGTATGAGGCTTCATAATATCACCGTGTAATGCCATTTGAGTGAAAAAAGACGACAAAATAAACAATACATCATTTTCACAGTATAATTTATATATACTAATACGTCAGCTTATTTGACCACATACGTCGTTAGACTACACACGTACGTCATTTTTATGAAAATAATACACACCTTAAATGTTAACATACAGCCTTGATATTTATTAGTACTTCCTTTTAGTTGTAACAATACATCATTTCATATGTAATACTAATTCGATTTGCGGCTGAAATACGTAATTTAAAATGTATAATTTATATATACTAATACACCATTAGACTATACCCATACGTCGTTACACTACACACGTACGCTATTTTTATTAAACTAATAGGTCATTTTAAATGTTGACATACGGTCTTTATATTTATTAATACATCCTTTTAGTTGTAACAAGACATCATTTCATATGTCATACTACTTCGGTTTGCTGTTGAAATGCGTAATTTAAAATGTATAATTTATATATACTAGTACGTCAACTTATTTGACCACGTATGTCATTATACACGTACACCATTAGTCTACACACGTATGTTGTTTTAATGAAAATAATATGTCATATTAAATTTTGACATCTGACCTTGATATTTATTAATACATCCTTTTAGATGTAGCAATACATCATTCCATATGTAATACTACTTCGATTTGCTGTTGAAATACGTCATTTAAAATGTATAATTTATACTATACTAATACGTCAACTTATTTGACCACATACGTCATTAGACTATATTCATACATCGTTAGACTACACACGTACGTCATTTTTATTAAAATAATACGTCATTTTAAATGTTTGACATGCTACATTTATATTTAATAATACATCTTTTTAGTTGTAACAATACATCATTACATATTTAATACATTCTTTTAGGTCAATTGTGACCTAAACCCTAAACCCCAAACCCAAAACCCTAACCCCTAAATTCATTGACACAGGTGAATATATTTGGACAAGTATTTTATGAACGAATGTATCAATTTGTAATGTTTTATGTTGTGATCATAGGAGTTGAATCGATAATGAGTTGTGTAGACACTACTACTAGTAATCACTTGACTTAGTAATAGGTGTACCAAAGACTATGTGTATCCACCCTACTACTATTTCTCACTTTACTCTATGTGTAAATCTTTATAATTTTGAGATATTTATAGACATTACTATTCATATTTCACAAACGTAATGTGTGTAGACGCTATTACTAGGTACACTAAATATGACGTATTAATACATAATATTGACGTATGAATGCAAGTCAATTGACGTATTATTTTCTGGAAATCGACATATGATTGTCTATCAATTGAAGTAATAATACATTTGATATGACGTATTAGTACATTTCCATTGACCTGTGAATGCTAGTCAATTGATGTATTATTGCCTATCAATCAACGTATATGTACACTTAATATGACGTATTAATACATAATATTGACATATGAATGCGAGTGAATTGACGTATTATGATTGTCCATCAATTGACGTAATAATACATTTAATATGACGTATTAATACATTTCAATTGACATATGAATGCTAGTCAATCGACGTATTATTGTTTATCAATCAACGTATAGGTACACTTAATATGACGTATTTGTACATAATATTGACGTATGAATGCAAGTGAATTGACGTATTATTTTATGAAAATCGACGTACTATTGTCTATTAATTGACCTAATAATACATTTAATATGATGCATTAGTACATTCAAATTAACGCAGGAATGCCAGTCCATTGACGTATTATTGTCTATCAATCGACATATAGATACACTTCATATAACGTATTAGCACATAATATTGACGTATGAATGCAAGTGAATTGACGTATTATTTTATGGAAATCGACGTATGATTGTCTATCAATTAACGTAATAATACATTTAATATGACGTATTAGTACATTGAAATTGACGTACGAATGCTAGTCAATTGACGTATTATTGTCTATCAATCGACGTATAGGTACACTTAATATGACGTATTAATACATAATATTGGCGTATGGTTGCAAGTCAATTGACGTATTATTTTCTGAAAATCGACGTATGATTGTCTATCAATTGACGTAATAATACATTTAATATAACGAATTAGTACTATCAAATTGATGTATGAATGCTAGTCAATTGACGTATTATTGTATATCTATCAATATATAGGTACACTTAATATGACGTATTAATACATAATATTGACGTATGGTTGCAAGTCAATTGACGCATTATTTTTTGAAAATCAACATATGATTGCCTATCAATTGACGTAATAATACATTTAATATGACGTATTAGTACATTCAAATTGAGTGATGAATGCTAGTCAATTGACGTATTATTGTCCATCAATCGACGTATAGGTACACTTAATATGACGTATTAATACATAATATTGACGTATGGTTGCAAGTCAATTGACGTATTATTTTCTGGAAATAACGTATAGTTTTCTATCAATTGACGTAATAATACATTCAATATGACGTATTAGTACATTCAAATTGATGTATGAATGCTAGTCAATTGACGTATTATTGTCTTCAATCGACGTATAGGTACACTTGATATGACGTATTAATACATAATATTGACATATGAATGCAAGTAAATCGACGTATTATTTTCAGGAAATAATGTATGGTTGTCTATCAATTGACGTAATAATACATTAATATGACGTATTAGTACATTGAAATTGACGTATGAATGGTAGTCAATTGACGTATTATTGTCTATCAATCGACGTATAGGTACACTTAATATGACGTATTAGTACATAAGATTGACGTATGAATGCATATTTAATTTAGCTTACATTTGAAGGAAAAACTATTTAGTTATATTTAGAAAGCCCTATGTGTCTAATTTTAAAAGAAAAAATATTTTTTATTGTTTCGAGCATCGTACAGTGCGTTATGGACATTTTCGTGAAGTCGCGCATAACTGTCTATAAATTTTAACTTATATTTGAAGAAAAAACTATTTCATACTAGATGTTTTTTGATAATGTGTCATACGTTTTAGACATTCCTATGTGTCTACTTTGAAAGAAAAAAAAAGGGTTTATGATTTTGAGTACCGTACAATGCGTTATGGACTTTCTTGTGAAGTCGCACAAAATAGTTGAGAAATTTTAGCTTACATTTGAAGAAAAAACTGTTTCATACTAGACATTTCTTGACAACGTGTCATACATTTTTAGAAAATTTTATGTGTCTATCTTGAAAATAAAAGAGCGGCTTATGATTCCGAGCAACGTACAGTGCGTTATGGTTTTCCTTGTGAAGTCGCGCAAAAAATGTCAACAAATTTTCGCTTATTTTTGAGGGAAAAATCGTTTCATACTAGAGATGTTTTGGTAATGTATCATACATTTTCAAAAAGCTCTATGTGTCCACTTTGAAAAAAAAAATCATATGATTCCGATCATCATGTAGTGAGTTATGGGCTTTCTCGTGAAGTCGCGAAAACTGTCTATAAATTTTAGTTTACGTTTGAAGACAAAATTCTTTCATATGGAACGTTTATTGATAATGTATCATACTATTTCTGAAAGCCGTATGTGTCTATTTTTAGACGAAAAAAGCGATTTATGATTTCGAGCATCCTACAGTGCGTTATAAACGTTTTCATGAGGTCGCGCAAATCTATCAACTTATCATATGAAAATACGTCAACTATGCACAAAATACCTCACACATGTTTTATTGATACTTCAATAGTTGTACATATGAAGTTTGGAAAAAAAAATTGTACTCAAAATATAGGCAATTTGGATCTTGATTTGTTCATTTTATCGTGGAGAACAAAATGATGTCACTTTTGAACAACTTCAATCGCCGGAAAAGTCTATGTAATCGGATTTGTGGTGAAGGAAAAATGGAAAAAAAAGAGGAGAGGAGAGAGACAAGAGAAGTGGAGAAGAAAGTGAATAAATAATTAATAAATTGAGGATATTTTCATCTTTTTAAGTGGGTAGGGAGTGCATCCAAATTTACATTATAAACTAGGGTGTTTATAATGAAAAAACATGTGTTGGGACTGGTTTTAAATTTTAATTAGGGATTAGGAATTTTTGACTAATTTTCCCTTATAATAAATGATATTGATTGCTTTAATACATGAAAACTTTTTAAATGAATGAAAGGTGAAAATGGTAGTAGCATAGTGGTATCAGCTTCCACTTTCACGTGGGAGGACGTGGTTTCAATTTCAGGATGTCATAAGTAGCGACTTTTCTCTTTTTATTTGGAGTTTTATAGGAGATATATGTAGCCCATGATTAAAAACTACAATCCTGGGTTCGTCGGATCAGGGTATCCTTCGTCTAGAATTTTTTTTTAAAAAAATTCACTTTATAAATGTCCGTGTATTACACCGTGATGTTTAATTTGTCTAAGCCCTATAACACGAATGATTTTGATTGTTGTTCTGAAATTTGAAATTTCTCCAATTTATATTTTGGTCCCCGTAGGTAATGACCATCTTTGTTCCTGAGTTTGCTCATTCTGCCTTTTGAATTCGCAGTTTAAAATTGTTGCACATACGACTGTCAATAAACTTACGTCGGCTCCAAGCTCAAAAGGTCGGTTTGAATATTTTCAAACTTGAGTCGAATGCTAAAGCTTGAATTCATATTCAAGACGAGCGTGAACGGAGACAGGTTCAATTTGAATTGAGCTCAGACTCGTATAATTAAATTATATATATATATATATAAATAATATTCTAACATGTAAAATTATATAAATATCACTAATATATCTGTCAATTTGTGTTGGGGTTATTAAACGGACAAAAGAAATAGAAAATAAATGAGATGGTCCCTAAGTATTGGCTTTAGTGAAAATTTGGATTTTGCTTTCTTGGGAAGAGGTGGCAGAGGAATCGGTTTAACCAGATTTTTTACCTATAAAATGTGGTGAGCAATCAACCGAGAGAGATCACTCGAGGGTATAGAAAAGCCTAGAGCAAGGTGTATCAATCTCAAGATAAATTATGCTGTACTTTCTTGAGGTAATACAAAGTAGTTAAGAGAGTGTTTTATTTATATAATTTTGAAATTAATTGAACAAGAGTGTATGTTCTTGAGTTTGACGTTAAATTTAAGTGTGTAAATTTGTATCAGATATGTTATCTCATACTAAAATAATGAAAATTTTCGAGGACTGAGTTAGATTTTGCCAAATTACATAAATTTTCAGTACAAAAATAATATATTAGTGATAGAATTTCAAGTAGCAATGTCAAAATTGTTATTAATTAAATATATTTAATGACAAGAATTTGTGATTTGTCACAAATTTTTTTTTAAATGTTTAACAATAACAAAAATTGTGTATAACACTACAAGAAAAATGGTTTGTTATTATAACACAAATATCACACCAAAACATGAAATTCGTAGTATTTCGAGAATTTTTGAGATGTAGAACAATAATAAGTTTTAATCCGGGAGGAAATATGATGTACATTATATATGCATGATAAGCCTTTTTAAGATTTATAATGTGTTCAATAATATAACTATTGATAGTAATTTTCGAGTCAAAATTAAGTCATTTTAGTTTTGACTTCTAGACCACTTTTCTATTAATTCAATTTTTGGATGGATTTAATATTGTTTTTGTTATAATTGAGTCCTAGTCTTATTCTACATAAGTCAGGAGAATTGTATTTGGTTTAGGTTATGTTAGAAAAGTCTTGCTTGTTATAGAGTTGGGTTAAAAGAGTTTCCAATTCTAGGATTACTAAGGAAATATGCTTTATAAGTATAAGCTTTTTAGGTTGTTATTGTGATTATTATCAAGTTTCTTATCAATAAAACGAATCTGAGTTTTTTAATATCTTCGGGTTTTCTCGAATTTTATCCGAAATTTTTGAAGATGTGATCTTCAAATTCTCAAATCATAGCTTCTGCTTCATCAAGTGTTAATCAGAGTCGTTGTTTGCCTGGGATGATAATGACCAACAATGATGGGGGCATGCTCGTATTGTAATCAAATAAATCAGGACAGAATTGAATCAATATGTGGCGGATCAACATAATTTCATGGTGGATCTGTATCAATCCATGACAGATTTGTGCGACAAGTTGGCTGGTATATCCCATATGATCGTTAATATGATGAATGTTGGCAGGGACGGATCCAGGATTGAAGTGTTGGGGGGGCCGGGTTTCCATTTAAAGTAATAATTTTTTTACAATATATTTGTGTAGATATTCAGATTTATTTTAGTTTTAATACATAAGAAATATAAAAATTATCAAGTGAAGAAAAATATCTTTCAATAAAATTTATTATTGAAAACACTTCTTGAAAAAGTTTGTCGAAGTTGTACTGTACATGACGTTTTTTCATATTATAAAATTTATCTATAATAGATGGTGCCAATTTTTTGTCTCATTTTATTTGGAGTAAATGACATTATCTATTCTTAGATACAAGCAATTAATTGAAAAATAATATTTTGAGAATCACAAATCAATGAGCAATTAATTAAATAAAGAAAATAACATTAGATTGAAAAACAAGATAAACCAATTTTAACAATATTATAATGACAAATTTTAAAAGAATATAAAATAACAACTATCAACAATAATAATCACTTTATGCGATAGCAAAATTTTTAACAATATTATAGTGATACTTTAAGTAACTACTATCAATATTAATTTAATCATTTTATGCATATCTCTAAATAATTGAATGACGGTTAACTTTTTCATGTTTATAGATTTTTTAATGTCTTGTATATTTTTTCTTATCATTAATGCTTTTTTATAATTTTTACGGAAATGTTTTCATTTTAATTATAATAAAAATTATTTCTAATAAGTATAGAAGAGGAATTCAAAAAAGAAAAGAAAATAGAATTGTTGACTCACCATTCAAACTTACTTGCAGCTCAAAAGGCAATTAAGAGGGGGAAATAAATAATTAAGTTTGAATTGTTAGCTGCCTTTTTAGGTGGAAAACAAGTATTTGGATAAAAAAGAGAAAATAGAAGAAGGGATGATAGGGAATCGAACCCCTCCACTCTAAAAGTCGTCCATATTACAGGGAACTAAAAAGAAGCTCCCTGCCAACTATGCTACAGCAATTATACATAGAGGTGCGAAAACTAAAAGTTTTATACCTATGGGGGGGCCATATCATAAAAATATACCTATCCTCCGACAAAAATTTGAAGTCTCGGGGGGGCCGGGGGGATTCGTCTCTGAATGTTGGTAATGGTGCAAACATGAAAATAAATTATGGTTGGACCCATGACGGTGTTTTGCCTCCGATCCAGCTTGTCATGGGTGGCAGTCCTGCAATGTTGCCTGAGTTTCATGCACGTGTTGCGTTTTACAATAATTATCACGAAAAGAACAAGCTTGAGGAGGTAATTCAGAAATCTCCTTACACCAATTTTCATAGCGGTGATCAAGAGAAAGTATCTAATGTAAACTTTCGATTGAATGATATATAAGACCGATATTTCTTAAAAAAAAAAAAGAGAAAGTATCTAAGACTTTATAAATTGTAGGGAAAACTTTTGTAGAAATCTAAAGTTATTGGAGACTTAAAGAAGATTCATGAAATTATGGGATCTATTAATGTAAAAGAGATTTCACACAATTCTGAAACTATCAAGATTTCTTCGAGTGAATTTCAGACAGATAATTGATATTGGAGCTCCACAAATTACTATATATAAGAGCTCCACTTTTCTTTATTTTTCTAGGCAAATGACAATAATACATATTCGTTAAAAGAAAGTCAATTGCTAACTAATTAAAAAATAAATGTTCCTTTCAATAATCAATTCATTTTTATTATATAATAATTTATCCAAATAATTGCTTGATGAATACATGGCACAGGGCACATACTAATTACATACATGTATGCAAGCACAAAACAATCAATTTAAGAACATAAAAGAAATGCGTAAAGAATAATTTTGTATTATTATTATTATTATTATGGCATTTAAATGCAAAATATATATTTATGTACTTTGGCACTTTATGTACAACCTAAGAAACTATAATCTACTTCTAATTTTATCATCTTATTTTTTATTATTATTATTATTATTATTATTATTATTAGTTCGCTTTTTATAGGGATTAGGTTTATTTTGGCAGTCCTTATTTATGGCTAAATCGGGATTGATTACCATAATAAACTATATGAAATTGATGTTTTGGTGTTAATATGCAGTAAAAATAAAATAATTCTCATTTGAAATCCGATGTTTTGTCATTTTCAATTTGATATACTATGTATGTTATATTGTTGATGATGTTCTAAAATTCTCAATGAGGTTGCATTCCATATAAATATTAAGCCTATTCAATTTTAAATTTGTGTATTTATTATTTGATATGTAATATAGCAATGAAGATAATATAATAACTTGTTTTGATTGCATAAAAATAGTTTTGAAATTTAATTTTGAAGTTTATAATGTTGTTATACTCATAACTCAATGTGCATTATTGTTATATTTTAGTATTAAAATAAAAAGTAAAACTCTTATAGTAATCTGTGGAGTGCAAATATTATTCTCTTTAAGGAATAAATTCAAATAATTTATTTGATACATTGCTTTTAGGTCAAGGATGTAATTTATCTCATAACCTTTATGATATAGCTAGAGCAATTATCCTCTTGCCAAAGCAAAATTATGTAATTCTCTTTTTTGCCCTTGATGGTCAAAGGGCTATATTTTCTCCTGAGTCTCTCTCCTGCTCTAAAATGGAAATATATAATCAATTGCTCTGTCTAGCATTCAAAGATATAAATGATGAAAATTTCATCACTTTCTGATAGGTTCTCTCACCCCATACTTTATTACTTTTTTTCTTTATGAATCTCACTAATTGTGTGTTTTATCGTAAAATTTTTTTTAATTAATAAATAACATCATGATCTTTGTTTCTAAAGCTGTGATCATTCTTGCATAGTTATCCATTAAAATAAAATTTTATATTAATAATATTTATTTTTATTTTTCATTAACAAATTTATTCACAGGAAATATTATGGTCTTTTGTTTTATTAATTGAGATAATCCTTGCATTAGTATCACGTAAAATATTAAATTTGCTTTCAAAATTTATCGATAGGATCATAGGAACAAGAGCATATATTTTGACATATGCAGAATCTCCATCAAATTCTTGTGTACGCTTCATCTCTTAATTTTGTTAATTATTTTCCGTTTCTTTTTGATGATAGTAAAAATCGCCAATCCTTGAATGTCACGTATTTGACCACGTGGGATGGTGGAACCGATTCAACGCACAACAAACTAGGTTGGAGGTTGATGAATATATAGACTGCACTCGCTGTTTAAGTGAGCTGCCTACGTACCCGATGAATATGGGATCAAGTCAGTTTGTAGTTCTGTATTGGTTTTACCCTCAGTTCTAGCTAGTGAATTTTTCTGGAGAGAGTAGATAATGATCATTTCCCAACTCCTCTAAGGTATTTATATGGAGCTGACAGTGGGCTTATGGGCCTTGGTCTTAAGTTTATCAATAGTCCATCAGGCTTAATAATTAACCTCTTTATTGGCACTTGGACTAATAGAATAGCCCAAGTATTCTTGGTGGGTCGTCGAGTCCCTTTTGGGCTTGACTGGTATATTACCCGTGGATTTTAACCCACTGGGGGCACCCCATCCCGAGCAGGGGATACATGTAATTACTGTAATGCCCTTAGATATTTTTGGTGCACGTCATAATGCCACCCACTCCCGGGTTTACCTGGTGGGATACCAAGGAGTAGAAGTAATCCTGCTTAGGCAGTGCCATTTAACTTCAATTTTTACTGGGTAGTGGGTCATAAAGGCCCCTCACCCACCTTTTGTTTAAGTGCGGGTGGGTTGTTGGCATTTAACCCACAACTCTCATTAATACCCTCATACTTTTTCAAAATTCCCTCCTTAGAAAATTCTCTCTCTAGGAGATCTTCCCATAGCCTACAATGGACAAAAGCCAAGGTGACCAAGGTAAAGATAGTATTTTTTGCACTTGTTTCTCCATTTTGGCTTATGGTGCCATGATAATAGCTTAGGAGATAGTTTGCTTTTCTACCCCCATTTTAGTTGATTTAACTTGTGACCTCCCTGCCCTCGTTGAGCAATTTTATTGGGGTCGTTGGATTTTACTCGGGGGCATCGAGCGTTAACTCTTAAACAGGGGAAATGGCATCGGGAGTCGACCCCTAGCTGCAAGGCGCGACGCCCCATGGCCTGGCCATGAGGTCTCGAGGCCTCACTGCCTCGAGGCTTGGTCGCGAGGCATGGGCCACGAGGTCTATTGCCTCATGACTTGGTCGCAAGGCGATGGGAGCTCCCTCCCCAGTTCGATTCATCCCGGGGGTGTTATCTAGGTAGCGGCTTCGATACCGGGTCGGTCCTTGCTTGTTCTTGATTAAGTCCCTTAGTATGCATTTGTGCTATCATTTTGGATATCCCTTATTTAGGACTGGTTTCTAATTGGGTCCCCCATCTTTCGTAGGGTGAGGGAGCCATTCTTCCCCGGATAGTAAGGGCCTGGTTCTTTAAGAGGGTTTTGATTTCGATACTCGTGATTCCACTGTCACTGAAGTCGAGCTTTTAGCACTCTTCTAGGATACCGTGGTGGATTTCGAGTTGCCCATACCTATAGCGGGTTGTCGAATTTCTAACCCTCCAGAGGGGCATGTGACCTTTTTGTTGGTCCCAAGTGGCATACGAAAGGGTCTAGAAGGGGGGGGGGTTTGAATAGACCCTGAAGTCTTTTTCGACTTCAAAAGATTCGTATTGAAAAGGTTTTTTGACGCTTGAAAAGTAGACGCTTGAAGTGTCTAACACTTGACTTAAGCGTTCACTGAAAATATAGGCGCTTTGGTGAAGCATCTAACGAAGACTGTTTTTAGAAAGTTAACTTAGATTTCAAGACTTGAATACTACAACCAAATAGGTTTCAGCGTTCACTTCTTTGATCAGTGTTAGCACAGCAGAATGATTTTTGGAGTCTTCTCTTTGAAAGCTTTAGCGTCACAAAAAGTGTATTTAGTTGCTTAGCGTTTGATTAAGTTTTACTTTATCAGATTATGATATGAAAATATGAATGCTGAAAGTAAAGTAGAGAGCAATATTTGTAAGGTTCGTTGGGTGGTGTATTCTTCTCCTCGAACACTTGGAGTCAATCCACTAAAATGATTCTCAAAGAATCACACAGAATTTTCTACAAATTAGGGAGAGATGGATGTCGATGACTTGAGCTCCTTGATCACACAGATTTTCGCTCCAAATCACTTCAATCCCCTTGCTTCTTTCACCCAGAAATATGGCAAGTATCCAACTTCGACTTCACACAGATCGCGGGGCTTGGATAGGGGTTTTTCTAAACGGTTTGTTTGATTTGAAAAAGTTCAAACAACTAGGAATATCTCAGTAGTAATGTGGGTTTCTTTGAAAAGAGTGTTTGAGATATTGGTTGACTGTCTCAGGATTTGAAGAAAAACAAAGAGAATATTTTCTTGAAAGTTTTGGCTTTTCTGAGATTGTAAGGAATGAGACTTCAATGCAACAACAATTCGATTTGATAATTGTTCTCTGTATTTGGCTTGTTGTTGAAGTCCTATTTATAGGCATTTCTTGGAAAAAGTGTCCGTTTGACACATGCAAGAGCGCGTGTCTGTCACTTCCGTGAGTGAACAACTTTTGTTCTTTTTCCTGAAAATCTGCTGCACAAAAGTTGGTGCTGCAGTCTTTGAAGAGTTGACAGTCCAATAGGGTGGCTTCTCTGCACGTCTGAAAGTGCTTACCACATTTAATGCTCTTATTAGCATTTAATGCATTTGAATTAAATGCCCGTTGGCATTTAATGCTTTGAGAATATTTGCATTAAAACTCCTTCTGGACTTAGAAATAAATTCGGGTGAAAATAGTCATTGATAAACGCTTATTCAACCTTAAATCACTTCTATCCTATAGGGTGACGCTTGGTGTAGCAGGTCATTCTAGACGCTTGGAATCTTCATCTTTATTCATACTTCAGGCGCTTGAGTCTTCAAACTTTACTTCTGATAAACTCACTCAGAACATATCAGACGCTTAGTCTAAGACAACTTAACCTAACAATCTAAAATAAAAATTAAAGCAAAGCCTATTACAAATCTAACGCTTCAAAGCTGAAAAACAAACTTACATATTTTGGGGTCTAACAAAGGTCCTAATTGTCATCATCAAAACATCTAACATGAAATTCCTAACAATTTCCCCCTTTTTGATGATGGCAATACTTACTCTTTTATAATTCAAGAGTTAGACAGCCAGAATAAAAGTTAGCTTTGATTAGATACGGTTAGTTAAAGTTAGTTACGCTTCAACGAGATGTTTCAGCTGAAAAATGCATTTTATATATATCAAAGATTACAAGCATTTTTACAACTAAACAAACAAAATATAAGAGACAAGAATATAGATAATACAAATCAAAAAGCTTTAATGACTTGATCTAACTTTGTGTCGCTTGGGCATTTCAGCTCGGATAGCTTCTGTCAGATTATCTTCCAAGGTCATCATCGCTTCATGATCTTTGTTGATTATGAGCTTAGTTTCTTCTGGTTGTCTCTTCTTGAAAGTAGTAAAGTGTTTGTCCCAATCAGTTGGATCAATACCAATATACCTTAGACAAATTCTGAAAGTTCGGATGAAGTCAGACATCTATCTGAAGGTTCTGGAATGGATGTTCTTTGAAGAGGGATGTCAAACTATTCTAACATTGCTCTTGTAGGTATTGGTAGATTTGGATATAGTGCTCGTGGAGGTTCCCTTAGTGTTCTACTAGGCGTTCTAGAGTCACTTACTTTAAAAGCAGTTATCCAAGATGGGAGACTCAGCGCAGAAGGAGAGGTTAAGACTTGACGCTTAAGAGGCGTAGGCTCTTGAGCTCTTGAACTAGACGTTTTCCTCTTTTCTCCTTTCTTCTTCTCTTCCCCCTTATTGCCATCATCAGACTTCAGAAAGTGTTCTGTAAGTAAACTGACCTGATGAGCAATCTGAGACATAGAGTTTGAGAGGTCGTCCAGACGCTTGTCGAAGCGTTCTTGCAGGGCGAGAAGCTTGGTGTTGGTAGCATCATTCAGAGATGTCTCTAAGGTTTCGAGGCGCTTTTCTAACTCTTCTTTCATGGCAAGTTGGTGGGCATGAGTAGCATCATGCATTTCTTGAAAAGTTTGTTTGCACTCACCAACAGCCGCTTGAGCTAAGCTACGCATATGAGCAATTTGAGCGCTCATAACGTGAGACTCAATCTTTGCCAAATCGTCTTTAATCCAGTGAAGGGATTCTTCATTCTGAGTAGCATGAGCACTGATATCCTCCAGAACAGATTTGAGCAAAAGACCAAAAGATTGACTCTCATCTGATTGAACCGCTTGAGGAGTCGGTCGCTTGAATCTGGATGAGTGTTTCAGAGAGTCAAGGGGAGCTTGATATGCTGGATCAAAGACAGTACTTCGTATGTCAAGAGAGAGATCCTCAGCAATATCAGCATCAACCGGTTCAGGAGCGTCAGGAATATCCTCTGGTTGAGACGCTTGAACAGGTTCTTCAGCAGACGCTGAAAAACTGGCAACTTCAGAAGTGGACGCTTCAATTGTCTTAGCAGGGGCTTCCTCAAGCGCTGACTCTGTTTGGCGAAAGTCATCGAATTAGAAGTTTCAATTTGCTAAATCGGCAAGAGAAGTGGACGAAGCTTCCAGAAGTTCAGTAAGTCTGGATCGAGAGCAGCAGAAACCAGAAATAAATGTGCGAAGAGGACTATCAATGGCCCTGATGTGCATGGGACCAATGATGTCAAGCACATGATGCGGAAAGACTTTGGATGACGCTTGACAGATAGAGAAAATGGAGTCTGGAAAGGAATTTCGAGAGAATCCAATCAAGCAGTCAGAGGGAAGAGACTTGAGACGCTGATCCTCAAGCACGTAAGCAGCGTAGTACTCTTCTAAATATGGATAGATTGCTTGAGCTAGTCCCTGATTTCGTTCTAGCAGTGAGAGAACAAACTCATAATGAGTGAGTACCTCTTTGCGGATAGAAGGGAGCAGTGGATATCCTCGAAAAGAATTGATGATGGAGCCGTTCCATTGTCTGAGATTGGCAGTGAAGATTTTGTCGAAGAGAGATAAGGGAGTCATGATCTTCACCATCAAGTTAAAATTATCTTCACAGTGGCTGGGGGCGAAATTCAGGCTAGAAATTTGATTACTGCCACTAGTAGACGCTTGAGCATTGAAATGTAGAGGAGTAATGGACAGTCTGTGAAGCTCTTGGCGCAGACATTGTTCAATTTGATGTCTAATTAGGGGGAGCTTAAGAATAGGTCCAACTCTCTATTGACGCTTCTTTACGCAATACTTGGCGAAATGACGCTTCTTGTCATGCATGCCTATGCCGAACAAATGGGGAGCTTGAAATAATTCTGAGAAAGTGTACTTGTTTCCCATGTACGCTTCAACCCAATTGACTTCGTTCATGCAGTAGTCTGTGCCAGCGTTGACAATAGCTCTAATGCCTTCATGGTGAATATCTCGGATAGATTCAAAACGATATCTATCGGTCTGATAGTTAGCATTCCAGACGCTATCAAAATACGCATCAGCTTCAGTCTGGATCAAATCTGTGAGAGATTCGAGACGCTCATCCGCATGAACTGCTTTATTTTTCCATAAGCGAAGTGGATTGACCAAAGCTAGGTTTTCAGGACTATTCGCAATATGAGGAAAGTGTGTGTAGCCTTCTCGGTTCAAGACTGCCTCTGATGGATTGAGAAAGCTAGGGCGAAGTGGCTCATACACACGGATATTGTAGTCTCTGAGAGCAAAACCTGTCGGCTTACTGTGACCAGAGTCGAGGTAATACGCTAGATCCACATCACATCTAGGAGTTGTTCCTCCTTGTCTGTCTTGTTGAAGAATGAGAGAGGATGGTATTTGACCAGGAGTTTTTGTAGTTCAATGGCCCTATAAGATTTTCTCTCAATTTCTGTTAACTCTGTGTTAAACACTATATCCCTG
Organism: Buddleja alternifolia; assembly: GCA_019426215.1. NCBI lineage: Eukaryota > Viridiplantae > Streptophyta > Magnoliopsida > Lamiales > Scrophulariaceae > Buddleja > Buddleja alternifolia. The sequence goes on from CM033400.1 coordinate 7,592,918, forward strand.
ATTTTATTGTCGATATCAATCAGCAGGGTAATCTCATTCTCAGCAGCAATATATCTGTCTTCATTATATCCGGCAGGAATGAAGTCATCTTCGAGTGCTGGAGGCATGTAGTTGATTGAATGATCAATCGTCTTCAACGGGTCCAGTTAGAAGAAGTGCCTTGGCTTTGTAACGTCTTCAGCAACGCTCTGACCTTCTGAGCGTGCCTCTGTTATAGCTAGAACAGTGATTGATGACTGAACCTCTTTGAGAGCAGGTTCTTCAGGTTCAATTGCAACAGCTTGTGCGGCAATGTCTTTGGCAATCGCCACAACTTCGGTTATCTCAACATCTAAATGGACATCGGTTGACGCTTCAGCAGCAGCTGGAACTAAAGCTGTAACAAAAGAACTATCCTCTATAAGAGCAGGATCTTCTACAGATGTAGGAATGGGAATGCTGTGGGAAGAAATAAACTTACCCTGAGAACTTGTCTCAACAGCAACACTTTGAGCGCTTGGCTCAATAGCAACTTGAGCGCTTAGCTCAACAGTCTCAGGCTCTTCAGGAACAGGAGCAGCTCGACGCTTGCTTGTCCTGGGACGCTTGAATATTTTCTTCACGTTGACTCCTTCAACGAGTTTAAGCGCTTGAGCAGGAGGAGCAGCAGCTGGTTCATCGAATTCGATTTGTTTGATGATTCCTTCCAGCTTCTTCCGCTTGAGAGGTAGCTTGTCCTGTGCATCCTCATCAGTTTCCTCATCATCTTTTTGAGGAGCAGGAACAGCTTGTACCTTGGGCTTTCTAGGAGCCCTCTTCTTAGTAACAGCTGGACGCTTCACGGCTTCCTCTGGAGCAGGACGCTCAGCCTCTTCATCAGACGCTTCACGTACAGTCTGACGCTCAGAAAGTGGTTTAGCAGCACCACCAACTTTAGGAGGGTTGAATAGATTGATCAGAATCCTTCGTCCCAAAAACTTGGTCTTATTCAGCGGGAGACCAGAGGAGTAAACGCAGTCTGATTTGCACAGAAGGTCACTCAAAACAAGTCCATACGGTTTGTTAGGGGTGTTCAGACAGTCCCTATACGTTGTTCGTTGAGTGCTTTGGTGAAGATATCTGCCAATTGTTTGTCAGTTCCAATGAAGTGCATGGAGATATCTTTCTTTTGAACGTGGTCACGAAGAAAATGGTATCTAATGTCAATGTGTTTAGTTCTGGAATGAAGAACGGGGTTTTGAGTCATGGCTAGAGCGCTTTGGTTATCACAATGAATGGGGGTTGGGCCTAGGATTATTCCATAATCTCTAAGTTGTTGCCTCATCCATAACACTTGTGCACAACAACTTCCTGCAGCTACATACTCAGCTTCGGCTGTGGAGGTAGCTATGGATTCTTACTATGCTATGAAACCAACCTATCACCTAGAAATTGACATGTACCACTAGTACTCTTACGATCTATTTTGCATCCTGCAAAATCTGCATCTGAGTAACCAATTAGTTCAAAAGGAGAATCCCTTTGATACCATAAGCCCACATTTTGTGTGCCTTTCAGGTATTTAAGGATCTTCTTAGCATCAATTAAGTGTGACTCTTTAGGATCGGCTTGAAATCGTGCACACATGCATACCGAAAACTTAATATCAAGTCTACTAGCAGTAAGATAAAGAAGTGATCCAATGATACCTCTATAATTAGTGATATCAACTTTCTTTCCACTTTCATCTTTATCTAATTTAAGCGTTTGGCTCATTGGAATTTTTGAATATGATGCATTTTCCATACCAAATTTCTTAATCATATCTCTTGTGTATTTAGCTTGGTTTATAAATATGCCATTATGAAGTTGTTTAACTTGTAATCCTAAGAAGAAAGTTAATTCACCCATCATGCTCATTTCAAATTATTCTTGCATCATTTTCGAAAATTTCTCACACAGACGCTTGTTAGTAGAACCAAATATAATATCATCAACGTAAATTTGGACTAAGAGAGTATCTTCGTTATTGGTAATTTTGAATAACGTTGTATCAACGCTGCCTTTTGAAAAGCCTTTACCAATGAGGAAGATAGAGAGAGTGTCATACCATGTTCGGGGTGTTTGCTTAAGCCCATAAAGTGCTTTGTCTAGCTTGTAGACCATACCCTTACCATGATTGTTGATGAATCCTGGTGGTTGCTCCACATATACTTCTTCTTGGAGTTTACCATTCAGGAAGACACTCTTCACGTCCATCTGATACACCATGAACTTGTTGAACGCTGCATACGCTAGAAACATGCGGATTGCTTCAAGACGAGCGACAGGAGCGTATGTCTCATCAAAGTCAATATCCTCCTCTTGGCAATATCCTTGAGCTACGAGTCTAGCCTTGTTTCTTATCACAATGCCGTTCTCATCCATCTTGTTTCTATATACCCATCTAGTTCCAATAACTTCTTGGTGAGTTGGCCTTGGTACTAGCATCCAAACCTTATTTCGTTCAAACTGATTAAGCTCTTCTTGCATGGCTTCAATCCAACTTGGATCACTTAGCGCTTCATCCACTTTCTTAGGTTTCATTTGAGATAAAAAGCTTGCGAACATAGCTTCATTGAACGTAGCGGCTCTAGTCCTAACAGGCGCTTCAATATCTCCAATAATCTGCTCAGGTGGATGATCACGCAGCCACAGTCTTTCTGGTTGAAAAGGGTTAAGAGGTTGAACAGACGCCTGACGAACAGACGCTTGATTATCCTCTTGCGTAGGCGCTTCAAGTTCACAGATTCTTGTTTGCTCTTGATGATCACTCTCTTCATGATCATCAGGATTTCTTATAATATTGTCCATATTAACCGCACGAGTAATCTTAGGAGGTGGCACTGAGATCTCATCATCGTCGTCAGTATCTTCATCAATAGTAATCTTGGACGCTTGATAACATAGATCTTCAACTGCTACATCATTCACATTAACCTTACTCGGTTCTTGGTTAACATCATCAAAAACAACATGAATAGATTCCTCAACCTCCGATTTGATCTTATTTAAGATGCGAAAATTCTTTCCATTCTTGGCGTAGCCTCGAAAGATTCCCTCATCCACTTTAGGATCAAATGTCTTTAGGTTTTGAGATCCATTATTATGGATAAAGCATTTAGAACCAAAGATGTGAAAATATGAAACATTTGGCTTACGTCCCTTCCACAGTTTATATGGAGTTTTCCCATGCTGTTTGTTGATCATGCAACAGTTTTGAGTGTAACAGGCAGTTTTGATCGCTTCGGCCCAAAACCTAGGAGCGAGCTTGGATTCTGCTAACATCGTCCTAGCTGCTTCCTTAAGCGTTTGGTTCCCGCGCTCAGCAACACCATTTTGTTGGGGAGTTCTGGGAGCTGAATACTCATGATGTATTCCATTTTCTGCACAAAACTTCTCAACAGTCTTGTTAGTAAACTCAGTACCGTGATCGCTTCTTATTCTTGCAACCTTAAGATTTTTCAATATTTGAAGTTGTCGAATAAGCGTTGTTAACTTGTCACATGTCTCATCTTTGGATGAAAGAAATTCCACCCAAGTAAATCGAGAGAAATCATCTACTATCACCAAAGTATACTTTTTACCGCTTACACTGATCGTTTGAACAGGCCCAAACAAATCCATGTGAAGTAGTTCAAGTATTCTAGAGGTAGATAGATGAAGTTTTCTCTGGAATGATGATTTAACTTGTTTACCCATTTGACAAGCGTCACAAAGGCGATCCTTATGAAATGGTCCATTTGGTAATCCCTCTACAAGATCTTGACTTATAAGCTGAGAGATTGTTTTGAAGTTGAGGTGATTCATTTTTCTATGCCATAACCAACCCATTTTAGATTCATTTTTAGCAACAAAGCATGTTGGGTTGTTATCAAGTGTTGAACCCCAATCTACCAAATATACGTTGTTAGTTCTTTTACCCTTCAATTTAGTAGACTTAGTCTTAGCGTCATTTATATAGCAACAGTCACTTGAGAATATGACTTCAAAGACTTTATCACAAAATTGACTTATGCTTAATAAATTGTGCTTCAGACCCTCAACATAATAAACATCACTTATCATGATGTTCCTTCTATGCATTGTACCTTACCTTTGGTTTTACCTTTGGAGTTGTCACCAAATACAACCTGAGGACCATTGGCAGCTTGATAGTTGATCAGAAGATCTTTGGAACCAGTCATGTGCCTTGACGATCCACTATCGAAGTACCACACAGATGTATCGGCTTTAGCTCTAGGTACCTGCAATCAAAAGGGAAGTTCTATTTCTGTTCAGGTACCCATTGTTGCTTGGGTCCTTTAACATTAGTAACATTGTTAATTTGAATTAGAACTTTAGGAACCCATATTTACCTGGCCTTCATTTTAGGAATACTGACCTTTTTGGGTTTCACAACGTGTTGTGTGTGCTTTTTGGGTGTATAATAATATCCTCGATTATAATGATAGTCATAATCATAATCATCATAGTATCGATAATATGATCTTGACTGTCTTGGATATTGACGCTGGTATTTCCTTGGCGCTGGATTGGGTTGTACTTTTGGTGCTGGACGCTTAGCGCTTGATTCACAGTGGTCAGTCTTATCTTTAGCCTTTTGAGCGTTTGCATAGACCCGTCTTTGTGAATCATTTGCCTTAGCCTTACCCTTGCCTGAGTTAGCTTTGACTTTCTCATTTGGCCTCTTACCATTGTCACTAGGTTCTTTTTGTGTTTGACCTTGTGAACCTTTCTCAACAAAGATAACACCCTTTCCTTTGTTGTTTTCTGTAACATTAGATTTATTAGGTTGTTTACCGAGTTTATCGCATCCTAAACCGGTCTTTTCACCAAATAATCGAGTTACTTCAGTCACATTATCCAACTTTCTAGAGTCTTTTGATAATGATGAGATAAGCGGCTCTGATTTAGCAAGTCTAGCGATCAAATCAGCTTCTCTCTTGACTATTATATCAAGATCGCTTTTTAATTGATTAATTTCACTCTCAAGCGATTGGTTCTTCTCAATGCACTGTTGCTGAACTTGCAACTCTGCTTTGAGCGTTACTTTATCTCTTGTGAGTGATGAAATAATAGCGAGATCATTTTGATATACTTTGGCAGCTTCTTGACATTCATTGTAGTATTCTTTGACTTTGTCAAGTAATTCATCACAAGAGAGGGGAATAGATAATTCATTGATTACCTCAGGAGACGCTTCATCATCTCTGGCCATGAGACATATGAGCGCTGAGTCATCTCATGGCTCATCATCATCGCTACTCTCTTCTAATGATTCTAAATCTTTAGGTGCAGATGCTGGTTCTGATTCCGCTAGCAAACCTTGTTGACGAAGGTTGCTCCTGAATTGGTTTCTATCCAAGTAATCCTGCCTTGAGGGCTTGGATTCGTTTAGATAAGGGCAATTTACCTGGTAGTGCCCTGGTTTCCTGCAATTGTAACAAAGATTAGTTTTCATCTTTTTTTCATTTGTTAACCTTGCAATGTGTGGTTTTGAGACCACAAGAGCTGAGAGATTTTGAATAGACGCTTGGTACTGAACATGAGCTTGAGGTGAAGGAACAGAATACTGAGGCGCTTGAATCTGTTGTTGCATCGGACAAGGCGCTTGATATGAGCTTTGTCCTTGATTATTGAAACCTTTTCCTTTCTTTTCATATCTTAAGAGTTTTCTGAATCTATTCAGCAAGGCTAATTCCTCTTCTTCATTGATATCTAAATTCTTTCCTTTATTGCCCGATTTACCTTTGATTGATGCTATAAGCGCTCCAGATTCAATCACCGGACTACTCACAACATCACTAGCAGAATTCAACTCGAACTCAAATGCTTTGAGCTCTGAAAAGGCGTCTTCTGGAGTTAGGAGATCCAACATATTTGATTCTCTCATAGCAGTTGTCTTCATCAGGAATTTACTTGGTAAACTTCTAAAGATCTTAACCACCATTTCTCGATTCTGCAAATCCATTCCCAACGATGTAAGTTCTGTAACTAGAGCTGTAAATCTTATATCTAATTGCTCTAAAGTTTCATTGGGTAGCATCTTAAATCCGTTAAACTTTTCCTTGGCAATGGAAAGTTTGTTTTCTATGATCTGAGCTGAACCACCACAAATTGTAGCCAACTTATCCCATATTTCTTTAGTGGTTTTGCAAGAGTTGATCTTGTTGAATAAGTTGTCATTATCACCAATAGCCGTATAGAGAGCGTTACGACCAACATTGTCCAAATTAGCTCTTCGACGCTCATCTGGAGACCATTCTTGTTTCGGTTTCTCAACGTAACCATCGGGAGTGTCTTCCGTGGCTCCAGGCGCTCTAGTGATAACTTTATATATTTTGATTGGTCCATCTGAAATAATATCACACATGTCATCCTCACACAAACAGAGATATGTAAATGCTTTGACTTTCCATGTGTCAAAATTTGACTCAGTCAGTTTGGGAACTTTAGCGAATGCCATGTTTAAAATCTAAAGCAACTAAGTTTGAAAAAGGATCTAAACAAGCATTTATGCTTGGAAATTTTAAAAAAACTTTTAACTTTAACAGCTCTGATACCACTTGCTGGTCCTAAATGGCATACGAAAGGGTCTAGAAGGTGGGGGGGGGGGGGTTGAATAGACCCTGAAGTATTTTTCGACTTCAAAAGATTCGTATTGAAAAGGTTTTTGGACCCTTGAAAAGTAGACGCTTGAAAAGTAGATGCTTGAAGTGTCTAATACTTGACTTAAGCGTTCACTGAAAATATAGGCGCTTTGGTGAAGCGTCTAATGAAGACTGTTTTTAGAAAGTTAACTTAGATTTCAAGACTTGAATACTACAACCAAATAGGTTTCAGCGTTCACTTCTTTGATCAGTGTTAGCACAGCGGAATGATTTTTGGAGTCTTCTCTTTGAAAGCTTTAGCGTCACAAAAAGTGTATTTAGTTGTTTAGCGTTTGATTAAGTTTTACTTTATCAGATTATGATATGACAATAGGAATGCTGAAAGTAAAGTAGAGAGCAATATTTGTAAGGTTCGTTGGGTGGTGTATTCTTTTCCTCTAACACTTGGAGGCAATCCACTAAAATGATTCTCAAAGAATCACACAGAATCTTCTACAAATTAGGGAGAGATGGGTGTCGATGACTTGAGCTCCTTGATCACACAGATTTCTGCTCCAAGTCACTTCAATCCCCTTACTTCTTTCACCCAGAAATATGGCAAGTATCGAACTTCAACTTCACACAGATCGCGAGGCTTGGATAGAGGTTTTTCTAAACGGTTTGTTTGATTTTGATAAAGTTCAAACCACTAGGAATATCTCAATAGTAATGTGGGTTTCTCTGAAAAGTGTGTTTGAGATATTGGTTGATTATCTCAGGATTTGAAGAAAAGCAAAGAGAATATTTTCTTGAAAGTTTTGGCTTTTCTGAGATTGTAAGGAATAAGACTTCAATGCAACAGCAATTCGACTTGATAATTGTTCTCTGTATTTGGCTTATTGTTGAAGTCCTATTTATAGGCATTTCTTGGAAAAAGTGTCCATTTGACACATGCAAGAGCGCGTGTCTGTCACTTCCGTGAGTGAACAACTTTTGTCATCTTTCTTGAAAATCTGCTGCACAAAAGTTGGTGCTGCAGTCTTTGAACAGTTAACAGTCCAATAGGGTGGCTTCTCCGTATGCCTGAAAGTGCTTATCACATTTAATGCTCTTATCAGCATTTAATGCATTTGAATTAAATGCCCGTTGGCATTTAATGCTTTGAGAATATTTGCATTAAAACTCCTTCTGGACTTAGAAATAAATTCGGGTGAAAATAGTCATTGATAGACGCTTATTCAACCTTGAATCAGTTCTATCCTATAGGGTGACGCTTGGTGTAGCAGGTCATTCTAGACGCTTGGAATCTTCATCTTTATTCAGACTTCAGGCGCTTGAGTCTTCAAACTTTACTTCTGATAAACTCACTCAGAACATATCAGACGCTTAGTCTAAGACAGCTTAACCTAACAATCTAAAATAAAAAATAAAGCAAAGCCTATTACAAATCTAACGCTTCAAAGCTGAAAAACAAACTTACATATTTTGGGGTCTAACAAAGGTCCTAATTGTCATCATCAAAACATCTAACATGAAATTCCTAACACTTTTAATTAGAATATTTTCGTTTGGGGCTCACATTTCCCTACCACGAGCTTTTTGTGGAAGTGCTGGCTCATTATCAAATTTGTATAAGCTAGTTAACTCCTACTTACTTAATCTTCTTTGAGGGTTTTATTTCTTGATTCACCGATTAAGGCCTTGAAATAAACTTGGATACCTTTCAGGCCCTATTCACGGTTAAGATGTGTACTTCTATACCATATGTGTACTTTTTTCCTTGGTCAACAGTTAGGCTCTTGGAGGGTAACATTAAACCTAGGGGTGATTGGAAATTGAAGTTCTTATATTTTTCAATCACCCACTTGGGTATATCAATGACTTTGCGTTGGAATGGGAGTGTTGCTCCTCATTGTGTCACCCGTGTGCAAAAATAACTCAGAGTTATCTTTAGCAAGGCGGGTCTTTTGATAGTAGATTTGACATTAGCCAATTCTATACTAATGGTACTTATACCTTCAATTTTAGTGCTTCTTGTTGTAACTTCTATGTGGTGTCTCGCCTTATGCTCTCACATACTAAACACTTTGTGGTTTTATTTATTTTATGAGGGCACTAGGGTGCCCACGGGTGAAACGGTGGGCTCTACCATGCCTCAAGCTTCCCACGCTCCATTCATTCGTGGCGATGGGGCCAGTCAGTTATGTCCTCCGCACCTCGCACTCTTAGATTTTGCTCCGCCAGAGCAGGTGCCATGCACACTGGACTTCGATTCCTTGATGGCAGATTTAGGCTCGAAGGGTACCCAAGGGCCTAAAGTGGGCGCCCTTGCTAGCCTTCAGGGCACCGTTGTGCTGGAGACAAGGGATGGCGAAAACGCTATTGGGAACTCAACTCATTCGTCTCCAAGAGCCAGTCGTGGTAAAGGAGTAGCCCTTCCCAGAGAACATGTGCCCTTGTATTCTTTGCCTCCGCCAGCTCCAACGGGGAAACGTGCTCGTGGTTATTCTCCAAGGAGCTCTAGCTCCACCGGACTTGGCACTGGTTTGTTTAATTTTGAGGCAAACTTGGACCCCGACGTCAGCTCTTTTTGGGATACTACTGATCCTGTGACTCCTCGGTCTATGAGGAGGATGGTTGTGACTGATTACGATGTTACCCGCTCATCATCCCTACCGGTTGAGCGTTTAGATCAGGTGATTTGGACCGTGGCCGATCGAATAAGTGTTTACACGTGTTATTGCCAATATTTAGAGGCTACATGTTCGCGCATCTAAGGTTTTTGTTTTCATTTCTCTTTTGTCAAGCAGTCCAACTATCACACTGCTTCCGACTTAAGTGTGAGGAGGTGGAGAAGGAGCATCGAGAGAGCCTCCAGCAAAACCAAAAGCTTTTTTCACTGTTCTGGAGAGCTAAGAGCTCGGCTGACAAATGGGAGGGAGAATATAGAGAGGCTCAGAAGAAGCTTGAGATGGAGAAGTACAACGGTACCCACTTCCTTAGCTCGGATGTTAGGAAAGAAACTCTAAGTGATGCCAAAAAGTCAGCGATTGATAAATTCCGCAAGAGTGCTGCCTTTATTGAGGAGTGTAACCAGCGGGTGTATAAGGTTGCTCGGGGCTTTATGACCAAGACGGTGCGCAAGTGCCGTAGGATCCTTTGCGATAGTGGTCAGTACCCTGACGATGATTTTACTTGGCTGTACGAGAATGTTCCTGATACCAGTGACAGGGAGACCGATGCTGGAGGCGGTGCCGCTAGTTGACAGGTTGGTCGCCTTGTTAGCTTTTAGGCCCTCTCAAGCTTTTACCCATCAGGGTTTATTCATTTGGCTTTCGGAACTGTCTTTATTCTATATCTTGTTTTATCATTTGTAAGACTTTATTTTTATTTGCCCATGGATGGGCTAACTTTGTCCTTAAATTGTTGTGCTTCGACTTGTAGCCTTTTGAGGCTTCTTAGATATTTAGTATCTCGTTGGCATGTAGCCTCTTGTGGACTTTCATTAATATTGGCCATCTCTTTTTGCCTCTTAGCTATCGTAGCACGTCGTGGACGTACTTTTCTAAGTGATAGATTATATATTCTATTCCTGTCTTAGTATCCTGTAGCTTCATGAGTTTTAGCTTTGGCACCGCTGGTGGTTTTTTCACCGCTGGTGATTTTTTCACCTCTAGTGGTTTTTTGTACATCAGTTAGCTAATAACTAGTCGTTTCTTTCTCCACCACATGCCCCTTACTCCTTAATATGTAAGTCAAATTCAATAGTAAGTGACCTGGTAGAGTCCATTTGGCGCCAGGGAGTTGAAAAGTTGTCATTTTATTTGGCGTGTAGTGCCTTTTCGATAGTGAGAGCTTTAGGCTTATTTTGACGTGTGTTGACCCCAGTGTTTTTGTGGCACAATGTTTTGTGATATTTTCACAAGGGTGGGATTTTTTCTTATATGCTTGAATAGCCACTGGTGTTATTTATTCATGAAGTGAACTACGAATCTCTCCTTAGTTTTAGTTGTGTGAGGTGAAAGTTCACCTTTGTCATATCTGTATGAATGAGTGGCGTGGCTTGTGATATAGCAACCACTTTTTAGTGGAGTCTTGGTCGCCTCTTATTTGTTTATTTTTGTATAATCTCGTTCCAGAACCTTAATGGGAGTGGGGAAACTTTTCATAGGTCCTCAACCTTTCTCGATATTACTGGAGGGTTTATGGGGTGACCCATCATCGTTCGAGTCTTTGACAGCTCGAGGGATTTTCGCGGTGCCACCTATATTGACCTCTAGTAAGGTCGCGGATAGTTTCATAATACCTCTAGTGGAAACTTAATTAGCTCCCAAGGGTCGTACTGATATTTTTTGAAATAGCCTCGGTCGGAAGCAGTGATTCCGAGGGGCGTTTGTTTTGGGTGTTGTTAAATCACCACGGGTAATATAGTACCCATTTATTATGCTAGCATGTTTTCATGTGAAAACAACATTAATCATATTTAATGAAAAAGGGTACTATTTAGCACTTAATAAAACATTCATCATCCATGCAAAAAATATAGGGGGTGTACATAGGCACCTCAAAACAATAACGTACGTGGGTGGACTTAGGAACCTCAAAAACTTAAAGTAAAAGGGAACGCAACACTTTGGCTCCTGGCCAACATGAAATTGTCCAATAGTAGAGTAGCAAATAAAGGGGTGTTTTCAATTTGTTACCTGCTGACACCTCATGGGGCTTAATGCTTTGTTGGGTCCGGGGGGTGATTCCCCATGATGTTCACTTGCTAGTGAGCTTCTCTACTGGCACGTGGTTGCCTAGGGTGACCGCTGGGCTAATTTGGCCTTGCTCCCCAAGCAAGCTTACCGCAACGATACTAAGTTGATGGCGATTTGTTTCCCTTTGTCTGTAGGATTCTTGTCTCCGTGCGTCCTCTTTGGTTTCTTCAATACGCTTTCATAACATTCCCTTGCGATCTTAATATCCCTGACAGCTTCCCCAATCCCCACGGGGATGGGAAATTTGACCTTCATTTTGTAAGTCAAAATGACTGCTTGAAATAAGTTTAAGCTCGGCCTCCCCAATATGACATTATAGGTGGAGGGGGTTTGACCACTAGAAGCTTGACCATCTTGGTGGAGCGGGCAGGATATGTGCCTAATGAAATGGGGAGAGACACTTCTCCCAAGGCTTTCACGGTCTCCCCCGTGAATCCAGTAAGGGGGGTGTTGACTGCTTGAAGCTGAGCGTTGTCTACCCCTAGCTAGGTGAAGGTGTCGTAGAATATTATGTCTGTTGAACTCCCACTGTGGATTAACACTTTTTTCACCCAAAAATTTGAGATGGTTGCTGATATTACCAAAACATCATTCACCAAGGGGATGCCCTCTCCCAAATCTTGCTGCCCGAACTCAATGGTATGACTGTTGGGCTCTATATGATTAACTTGCTCCCCATGGGGGGAGCTTAAGGTGTGCAGCCCCGTTGATGCCCTTAATGAGGCCTTCTTTGAGTTCACCGATTCTCCTCCTGCTGGGCCTCCTAAGATCACCCCTATGATTCCATTCTCTAGAGGTTATCCATGTCTGAGTCCGCCGCTGGGGGGTTGTTTTTGCCTCCATCTCTGCCCCTCTGTCTCTGGGGTGTCTAAACGGTTACATCGGATGGGGCAGCTACCTCTTATAGGTAGCCTCTTTTAATCAACTTGAAGGTGGTGGCATTCCTCGGTCGTGTGGCCTTTGTCCCGATGAAACCTACAGTACTTTTGAGTGTACTTGGAAAACCCCGAAGGGGTCATAGGTTTGCGTTCTTTGGCCTCTGGCATTTTGTCTTCGTCTCTTACCTTTCTCTTATTGCCACCGCCTTCACTCTTAAGTGGCCCAATGGTCTCTTCAATTCTTATGTACTTCTCAGCTCTAGCCAACAACTCTTCCGTGGTTGATGGGGGCTTCCCGACAATTGATTCCTTTAACCTACTATTGCATAGGTTCCTCTGCATAATTCCTGACAACAATTAATGGTTGACGTGCGGCATCTCTGACATTGCGTTGGAGAAACGCTGCACGTACTCCCTCAAAGATTCACCATCTTTTTGAACCACAGTGAACAAGAAGGATGATATCTTAGGGTATTTCTTGTTCATGGAGAAGTGATTGAGAAAACGCCTAGTCATCTGCTCAAAACCGGTGATAGTACCAACAGGCAGTCGATTAAACCAATTAAGCGCCCTTTCAGAGAGAGTGGTTCGAAAGATCTTGCAGTAGGCTGTGTCGCGGACGTCATACATGTCAGCCTTAGCGTTGAACTTGTCAAAGTGCTCCTGGGGGTCTCCAGCTCCCTTATACTCACTCAGATGGGGTATTTTAAGCCTTGACGCTAAAAACTCTGCCAAAATTGCTGAGCAGAAGGGACTTCTCTTTGGGGGAGCCACAACTAGTGGCACCACTTGCATATCTTCATATCACTCGTGTTCTCCGAGCTTCTGTCATGGCGAGGTGCGCACCTTCTCTGGCCTTCTTACCTTGGCAAGGCCTCCTCGGGGGTCAATGAGACTTGACCTTGATGTGGAGACCTGGTAGGCGTTGGCCTTCTATCTCTACCTCTCGGCGGCCTCTCGGGGGGTGAGACCACACTATTTTTTTCTCTTCTTTTGCTGTCCCATTCACCGGGGAGTTGGATCGCCTTGATCCAATCCCGCAGGGGGTCAAGGACTCCTGACCTCGGCGGAGGGGTTGGCTTGGCGCTCCTCGGTGAGGGAGACTCTTCTCTCGAGACTTTGGACCCCTACGAATAGATGGAGGGGGTGGATCTTGCGGTTCCCTCTCTTGAGGTTGGGGAGCCTCCTGATGGCTTCTCACGTGGGGGTCTTCCCCCATACTAGCTGATGGAACAGTTGGTGCCCGTGATGGATGTGCCTGGGCATATTACTGAACTGCCCTTTGGGCTGCTTGCATAGAGGCATCTTCAACCAGAGCAAGCAGTGCCTCTTGGGTGATCTCGAACACCCTGGAAGTAAGGGGTGGAATCACTGCTGGTGTTACAGGCGACACATTTTGCTCATTCGTCGGCGATGCTACTTTAGGACCTCCGCCATCAGTCGGGCAGTTAGGGGGGGGGGGAGGGTTTCTTGTCCCACTTGAACATTGGGCCGATTTTCAGGCGTTTGGTTAGGAAGTTCATCGGCAACAGCTGACTGATGATGGCTGGTCATTCTATCTCCGGTAGTACGAGCTTGTGACATAGTTTGCATACTCAGTGGATGGAGCGCTGTTCCCACAGACAACACCAATCTAATGATGGTAAAAATCGTCAGTCGTTGAATGTCATGTGTTTGACCACATGGGACGGTGGAACCGATCTAACGCACGAAAAAGTAGGTTGGAGGTGGATGAATGTATAGATTGCACTCGCTGTTTAAGTGAGCTGCCTACGTACCCGATGAATATGGGATCAAGTCAGATCGTAGTTCTGTATTGGTTTTGCTCTCAGTTCTAGCTAGTGAATTTTTCTGGAGAGAGTAGATAATGATCTTTTCCCAGCTCCTTTGAGGTATTTAAATGGAGCTGGCAGTGGGCTTAACTTTACCAATGGCCAATCAGGCTTAATAATTAACCTCTTTATTGGCACTTGGACTATTAAAATAGCCCAAGTATTCTTGGTGGGTCGTCAAGCCCCTTTTGGGCTTGACTGGTATATTACCCGTGGATTTTAATCCACGAGAAGAGCCCCGGCCCGAGCCAAAGATACATGTAATTACCGTAATGTCCTTAGACATTTTTGTTGCACATCACTTTTCTTACTCTTCTTTTTAATTTGTCCTCTTCATTATTGGTTCTGAATCCTTTAATTCTCTTTTAGTGAAATAAATAACAGACATCATGAATTATAGTATTCTTTATTTATTTAATATTTTATCATAGAATTTGTGACAATGATTATTCAAATAAAGCAGACACGGATTTCAAGTAAGTAATTTGCTTCAATGCTGTACTTCCATTTAAAATAATAAAGATGCAAAAAGAATTCATGTATGAAGAAAAATACTATGAACGTAGACATCATTACAAGAAAACGGAGGAGAAAATAGAAAGTAACTTTGGCAATTAGAGTCCAAAGAGATGTTAATTGATTATCGTGTGGCTGTTTCCTTATACATACGCTGTAATTTTGGTAAATATTAAAGATATTAAGTTATGATATTGACACTAAAGGGCAGAAAAGGGAATTAAATAAATTTGCTCCGGCTAAAGGATTTGTGCTCTGGCACTATCAACAGCCATTCCAAATTATCCTTTTTTTTTTTCATGGAAAGACGGAAGACATCCACAAAAGAAATACGACAATCATACCGAATATATCCATGTAGAAATTGTTGATTTGTTTACGATGAACTAATAGGCATTACTTGTATTAACATATCATATTAATATGCAACAAGTATGTTAAAACCTCAAATTTCTTTACTATTAATTTTATAAGATTATGTTCTATTAATCTATATCTTTAGTTTTATAAGTTAAATTACCAATACAAAAACCTAATACATTCTTGGCAAAATGTAAGTGACAATATCAAAGTTGTCACTAATCATAAATTTTCAGAGACAAGAATTTGTGTTTTGTCACAAAAATAAGTTTTACATGTTTAATAGTGACAATATTTGTGTATAAGCTATCACTCTTGATAATTAATGATAAGGAAGTTGTTGTCACTATTGAGAATTAGTGACACACCTTTAGTGATAAATTAGTAGCAACAATTATAGTTGTCGCTCTATTTGTGTTGTCACTAAATATGTGCACAAATTGTCAATAATGACATTTTTTAAGAAACTTTTGTCATTAAAAATTCTTATTATAACAAAGCAAAAATTGTTGTCACTTATGGTGTATATCTAGTGACAATTCTAATATTGTCACTTCAAATTTTGTCACTAATATTATTTTTTATTGTATTATATACCCAGTTGAACTGTTTTAGAATACTTCAAAATATTAATAATTTCACATTTTTAATGATGAAAAACGCAGTTAAATTTTGGGGGAATTACATTCAAATAATTTAAGCTCAAACACGCATGAATCATAGTATCTCTTGACCAATTGAGAAAACCCTTCCACGAGAAATTTCGGGGAATTACATTTTTCGTCCATGAAGTTGTAACTTAAAACACATTTGGTCCCCAATGTTCCAGTCTTGATAGATTTGGTCTCTCAATTTAATAATTTCGGCCACATTTAGTTCCTGTCATCAAATGTCCGTTTAAAACTAACGAAAAGGTTCACGTGCCGAGGACGTGAGCTCAATTCGGTTGGGTGGGGTTGGGGGGATGCTCAATTCCAAACCTCATTCATCTAGGTGGCATTTTTTTTAATTTTTAACAGAATTTAAACAAATCGATCTTTTTAGTATGAAAGATAAAAAACATGAAGAAATAAAAATATTTAATTAGAAAACAAATCTCAATTTAAATTAAATATTAAGAAAAAAAATATTTTATTAAATATAACGATTCAGCCTTTTTGGTATTGTTACTTTTGTGATTTTTTAAATTAATTTTATGTTAATTAAGTCTTTTAATTTGTCAATTTTATATTAATTTAAAAAATGGGGAAAAATAGATTAAATATTACGATTCAGCTTTTCTAGTATAGTTATTTTTTATTTAAGTTTTTAAATGTTATAGTAACACTTTAATTATTTTTATTTTTAATTAAAATTTTAATTAATTTTTAATGGTATAGTTACTTTTAATTGATT
Organism: Buddleja alternifolia; assembly: GCA_019426215.1. Classification (NCBI taxonomy): domain Eukaryota; kingdom Viridiplantae; phylum Streptophyta; class Magnoliopsida; order Lamiales; family Scrophulariaceae; genus Buddleja; species Buddleja alternifolia. The sequence continues at coordinate 7,609,252 of CM033400.1, forward strand.
ATTTTACCGTATGACGTATTGGGATTTGACCACTTGTCTCTCTTTTTTACCATGTGACAAGTCATGTGTCCACTGTTCACCTAGGCACAATTGATTTGAAAATTGAAAAACATAACAAAATTCTAATTTTGATGTTTTGGGAGGAATCCATTAGTTTAGACGGAAAGTCAACACCAGAGACTAAATGTGTTTGAAATTGACAGGTTGAGGGACTAAATGTGTAGAAGTTAAAATATGGAGGACTAAATGTATTTTAGTGGACAACTTCATGGACAAAAAATGTAATTCCCCAACAAACTGTTCAAAACTAAAACAAATATTAAAATGCCCAAATTTTTTGTTTCATCACTTAAAACTATATGATAGTGATTAGGGGTGTCCACGAGTTGAATCTGGCCAAATTACTCGGCTCGAGCTCGAGCTGGACGAGCCTGAGAAGATGAGCGTGAGCTTATTAGAGCTCGAGCTTGGGCTATATTCTCGAGCTCGAGTTTTCTTGTTTGTTAGGGTCGGCTCGAGCTTGAGCCGAGCTATTTTCAAGCCAATGCTGCACATAGTACGTCACCCCTATTAGTGATTGCACGGACGCATTTAAACCACTCATTCAACAATTATTACAAAAACCGATTAATCCATGGTCAACTCAAATATTCTAGGGGAATATATTGCTAAGAAAGAGATCTGCATAAAGAATTGTCCAATTTCACCACAAAGAATCAAGATACCAAATATGTTGTTATTATTATAGAAGAGAATACATAAGTTAGTAAACAAAATAGGAGATACCGACGTCAAGAGCCCGTAATACAAAGCCAAATGCCTAAAATAATAATAACAACAACAACAACACGAATAATAATAATAAATATATAGTAAATTTTATAATAATAATTTAATATTTATCATAGTAAATATTATAATAATAATAACTATTAATAATATCTATTATAATAATAATAATACTAATAATACTAATACTAATAATAATAATAACAACAACAACAACAACAACTATTATAAAAGTATGAATGATGAGGAATGATTTACATTTCTTAACTTTTTTGTGGAGACTAAACTAATCCTATATGAGTATTATTTTGGGGGGGGGGGGGGGGGGGGGGGGGAGTAAGGTTAATCAAGTAAATAACTTAATTGCATTTATAATTAATTTAATCTAACATTCTAAAAACGTTAATGTGGTTCATTGTAAGCATTACAATAATAAATGAGTCATGTTGTTCATTGTATTTATTCATAAGTAATTTTGTATCTACTTCTTTTAATTGGATGATGTTTAAGATTTTTGTAAAAATAATTGAGATATAATATATATATATATATATATATATATATATATTTACATAATAGTAATTAAGTGATTTTATGTATTCCACCACATATTTGTTTTAGTAATTATGCATTATTTATACAACAAAATTTTATATCAATTATACATTCACGTTTTTCTTGGCCATGAAACTTAAGTATGTGTAGTGAATCTTGTTTCATGCGCAGCGGAGACGTAAAACATATCCGGATTCACAGTCAGATCACTTTTGGGTTTTAATGATTTTGTAAATTTCGAAAATTATAAAAAGATGAAATCAAATTTCATCTAATTACTAACCTTTGTTTTGAATCAAATTCTTGATCTTTCGGATAGCAGCAATTGAATAACTCTTGCCTCTAAATATTACGCCGGAAGAAGTTTGAAGAAAAATCTACCACCTTTGCACTCCTAGAGGCCGACGGCTACCAAGGGGGAGGAGATAGATTTTTCTCTTCTTCTTTCTTTGCTGTTAAGTCAATTGTGAGAGCTTAGGGTTTTTGAACTAGGTAGTTAGATATATATAAGGAGTGATGGGCTTGGAATTAATTAATTCTTTGAGCCCATCAAACTCCTACACACACACGCCTACCACACGCCCATGTCATCCAATATTGGGCTAAGTTGACTTTCAACTTAGTCCAATAATTAATTAAGTCCAACATATTTTAATCTAATTAAAATATGATATTTATTAATAATCTTCTAAATTGAATAATCTAATTATTAATTTAGAATAGGATGACTATAATAAATACATCTATTATTTATTATTATTAATTTATTTTCATTAATCCAATTAATCAAGTAAATTGATTTGGTCACAATAAATACATCTAATTATTTATTATTAATTTATTTCAATTAATCGAATTAATCAAATAAATCAATTTGCTCATCAAATGGCAAATTACCGAAGTTATGTATTTGACAATGATTTTTTTTCCCGCTCAATTCCTTTAAAGCACGACTCTTTAGGTTCGTCTCAATTGGCATTGGCGGGAAATCAAGGATGTGATTGTCACTTGGCCAGTCTCGTGGACTCACACTGAAAACCCAATTGAGATGAATATATTAGATCAATGCGAACCTTTAGGTCACAGACACCCTGTGAGTATAAGTCTTTCACTGTAACATTCCGATCGAGTGAGAGTTGTGGTTTGTGTCAAACTCACAGAACTCAATGCCATGCTTTATGAATCATAGTAAGATGAAATTACTAAACTATCCTTGTGTACTATACACAAGTTAGTTTTTCTGCTTTGGCCAAAGACTTATAATTTTATTTACCTATGATCACCGAACAATTGCCACTACTTGTCCTTTTGAACCGCACTTCGAGGTTGATCCCACGAAAGGGTGAATTGGATCTAACTACTCTAATAACTCATTCAGTGTCGCAAGTCCAATCTTCGTGAATCCTCAGGTCTAAGGCTCACGCACACTATCGTGACCAGTAATTCAATCATTGACAGTCAATGATTAATTACCCATGTCATTGAATTACGGTGAGCCGTGTTGGAATATATCAATTTCATAGATATATCTATTGCACAAGCTCCCACCATCTAAAGTGACTGACTGACTCTCCTTGTCAAAACTTGTGTCACAGAAGTCTGGTCTTAATGCCAAATTAATACTCTTTTACTTGCGAACTCTAGTTTAAGTAAATAAGGAATCAGCACTTCTAGTATCGTTCTCCTCAAACCATGAGGAGTAGAAGCTCCTTCTTGATTACTCGGGATTTATTTGTTCAATACTTATATTAATGCTAACAAGATTGATATAAACAAAAACAAATGCCTTTATTGATAGAAAGAGTTTGTACAACATAAAGATAAATACCCTAATTAATCTAATTCCTTTATGGCATGGAGGGCATAATCCTAATAATCTCCCACTTGCACTCAATGCCAATCGTTAGGGTATCTAATACCCATCTTCTCAAGATGTCGCTCTAGCACCGCCTGTGATAGTGGCTTGGTCAGTGGGTCAGCAACATTATTTGCTGAATCTATTCTTTGCAGGGCGATGTCGGATTTTCCAAAGATCTCTCTAATGATGTGGTATCTCCTCTCAATTCTTTTGGATTTATTGTGAGACCTGGGTTCCTTAGTCAGCGCAATTGCTCCATTGTTGTCACAAAAAAGTGGCAACAGGAGCTCTATGCTAGGAACCACTGGAAGTTTAGCTACAAACTTTTTTTTTATCAAAACTGCTTCTTTGGCAGCCTCTGAGGTAGCCACATACTCAGCTTCGATGGTTGAATCAGCCGTCGTGCTTTGCTTGGAACTTTTCCAAGTCACTGCTCCACTATTTAAAACGAATACAAACCCCGAGGTGGATTTTTGCGGTCATCGACGTCTAACTGAAAGTCGCAGTCAGACTAACCTTCCACCTTTAGTTCTCCATCTACATATGTCACACACATATCCTTAGTTCTTCTTAAGTACTTAAGGATACACTTTACAACAATCCAATGCTTTTCCCCTAGGTTACCTTGAAACCTACTTACCACGCTCACAACATCGGCAATGTTTGGTCTTGTGCATAATATAGCGTATATAAGACTCCCTACTGCACATGCATAGGGGACTCCACTCATTCTCCTACGATCATCCTCACTCTGAGGACTCATCGATTTAGAGAGATGGTGTCCATGTCTCATGAGCAAGAGGCCTCTTTTAGAATCTTCCATCACGAATCTTTTCAGAACCTTTTCTAAATACAGGGCTTGGGAGAGACCCATTTTTCTATTCGCTCTATCCCTGTAGATGTGAATTCCAAGGATATAGGTCACTTCTCCTAAGTCTTTCATGGAGAACGTGCTTGAGAGCCACACTTTAACCGGAGTCAATAGGTCTATATCATTACATACTAGTAGAATATCGTCTATGTATAGTACTAGAAATGATATTTTACTCCAACTGGTTTTCTTGTAAGCGCATGGTCCATCTTCGTTCTTGATGAAACCACAGTTCCAAACTACCCCATTAAAACGAAGATTCCAGCTCTGCGAGGCTTGTTTAAGTCCATAAATTGATCTATTCAATTTACACACCTTATGAGAATTTTCATTGGACACGAAACCTCTGAGTTGTTCCATATAGATGTCCTCCTCGAGGTATCCATTCAAGAACGCGGTCTTCACATCCATTTACCAGATTTCATAATCTAGGTGCTTGGCTATTGCAAGCAGAATTCTGATGGATTTGATCATAGCAATGGGAGAGAAGTTTTCCTCAAAGTCAATTCCCTCTTTTTGACTGTACCCTTTCGTCACAAGCCTAGCTGAAAGGTATCTACCTTGCCATCCAGACCAATCTTTTTCTTGTAAATCCTCTTGCAACCGATTGGTACAATACCCCTAGGGCGGTCTACTAGAGTCTAGACTTGGTTCGAATACATTGAATTCAGCTCTATCTTCATAGCCTCATGCCATTTCTCAGAATCTATATCCTCCATTGCATGCTCAAAAGTAGAGGGACCATCTCCATAGTTTTCTTCTGCTACAACATACAAATTATGCTATCCCTGTAGCAGATAACCATATCTCTCAGGCGGCTTAGATACTCTACTCTATCTACGCGATGGTAGTTGCGTTTGGTTAGGTTCATTTTCAGTCTCTTGAACAGTGGTCTCTAAAGGGATTTTGTTTTGTTCTTCCAGGACAATCTTTCTTCCTGCACCACCTTTTCGAACGGGCTCGTCTTCGAGAAAGTACGCATGTAGTGCCACAATGACTTTTTGATCATCGTGCAGGTAGAAGAGGTATCCCATAGAATCTTCTGGGAAACCAACAAATCGACTTTTTAAAGATTTATCTTTCAATTTCTCTCTTCGTCTTTTCTACATAGGCTGGACAATCCCATATCTTTATGTGTTTAAGACTCGGCGTCTTTCCACTCCATATCTGATAAGGAGTTTTAGGAATAGACCTAGATGGGAACTTGTTCAAGATATGGGCTGCTGTAAGCAATGCATGGCCCCATAATGATATGGGAAGATTCGTGTAGCTGACCATCGATCGAACCATATCCAATAGTGTTCTATTTCGTCGCTCGGCTACCCTATTAATTTTTGGAGTTACTGGAGGAGTTCATCGTAATACAATTCCATGTTCAATTAAGAACTCACCAAATTCGACACTCATGTATTCTCCACCTCGATCAGATTGGAGTGTTTTAATACGTTTTCTAGATTGGTTTTCAACCAAAGCCTTGAAATCTTTGAACCATTCAATAGATTCAGACTTATGCTTCATTAAGTATACAAGACCATATCTAGAGTGGTCATCAGTAAATGTTATGAAGTATTGAAAACCTCCACTAGCTATTTTCCCGAAAAGCCCACAAACGTCCGTATGTATTAAATCAAGGACTTTATTGGCTCTTTAAAATGCCTCGTGAATGGTGACCTAGTTATTTTTCCTATGAGACAAAACTCACAAGTGGGGAGTGGGTCCGACCCAATGTGCTTATTAGCCCATTTTTCTCAAGCTCGCGAATCTTGTATTCTCCAGCCTGACCTAGTCTCAAGTGCCAGATGAGTCTTTGGTTTGTCCCAGACATACCTCATTTCTTGGTAATTGTATTCAAAATACATTTATTTTGGACATTTAAGTAGTATAAACCATTTAATAACGATGTAGAGCTAACAAACTTATTTTTAAAATAAATATTGCAAACATTATTCAAAAATCGGAAATCGTATCCAAGTCTAACTAATATGGGAATAGAACGAATGTATTTAAGCCCAATGGGAAAAACAAGGCAATCATCCAAAACAACTAAATGTCCAGTAGATAAAAATAAAGAAGTAGATCCTATGTGAGTAGCTGCCACACTATGTCCATTGCCTACATGGATCATCACTTCTTGCTCCTCGACCCTCCCATTTCTTTCCAGATCCTATTTCAAAACACAGACATGATGATAAGAGTCGTTTGAACGTGTTTTTAAGCCCCTTTAGTTTATGTTTTAGATTCATTTATCACTTGATTCATGTCATTTGTGCGTTTAATATGTGCGATAACTGATTATAGGTTTTAGTTTGATACAATCGAAGAAAGGGTGGAAAAACACTCCGGAACAGTTTTCACGTCAAAAACACTCACGCACAGGTGCACACTAGTACAGAAATGGCCTGTTACAGCGCACATTTTACAGCGGTTTTTTGAAAACCGCTGAACGGAGAGACTTATTACAGCGGTTTATAAGTGAACCGTTATAAGTGAAACTAAGTCGGAACCTATCACAACGGTTCGGTAAAAAACCGCTATTATAAGTCGAACCGAAAAAAAAAAAGTTTTTTTAACAGCGGTTCAATATTGAACCGCTGTAACTGATTCAAACCAGTTACAGCGGTTCAATACAGAACCGCTTTAACTGATAATCAGTTAAAGCGGTTCATTCCTGAACCGCTATAACTGATTATCAGTTATACCGGTTTAGGAATGAACCGCTTTAATTGTTAATTAAAAAAAAAAAATATTTTCCCCCCAAAACCGACTCCACCCTCATTTCTCTCTACTCTCTCTCTCTCCTCTACTCTCTCACTCTCTACTCTACTCTCTCTCTCACTCTCCGCCCCCGGCCCACCCCCGCCCCCGAGTCGCCGCTGGTCCGCCACCACCACAATCCGTAGCCGCCGCCGCCGTCGGCCCTCTCGATTTTCTCTCTCATTCTCGATCTCTCTTCTCGGTCTCTCTCTCTATACTCTACTCTCTCTCACTCTCAAGATAACCCCGCCCCCATCCCCTAGCCACCACCCCAAACCGCCGCTCCTCTTCGGCCGCCTCCGCCGCGCCGCCGCCTCGCCTCCGCCACGCTGCCGCCTCCGCCTCCGCCGCGCCGCCGCCTCCCTACCCACCAATCACTCCTCCTCCCTCTCTTTATAGGTATATATATATATATATGTTATGTTATATATATATTATGTATATATTTTAGGTTAATGTTTGTATATAGGTATTGGGGTTTTGTGATTTAATTTATATAATATTGGTTATGTGTTAATTTGTTGTTTGTTATATATTTATGTTGTGTTAATAAGGATTTTGTGATGTATATAATGTGGGTTATATGTTAATTTGTTAAGTATTGTTATATAATGTTAATTCGGATTTTGTGAATTATTGTTATATATATTTGTTAATTAGGATTTTGTGATGTATATAATGTGGATTTAATTTATGTTTTTGTTAATTATATAATGTGGGTTTTTGTGATATATATGTTATTTTAATTAGGGTTTATTGATTTTAGGATTTTTGATTTATGTTATGATATGTTGGTATTATATATGATTGGATTGTTGTTGTATTGTTTTGTTGACATTGTTTAATGCATTCATGGTATTTGTGCATCACGTCATGTCACAACGAACATTTATACTTGAGATTTACATATTTTTGTGAAAATAATTATATCGTGATGCTTTAATTTATTTGTAGTTTTATGTGATTTATTTGGATCCAATTGGTGATCAATATTTATAATATGATGCTTTATTTGTAGTTTTTTATGTGATCTATGTGATCCAACTGGTGATCAATATTTGTAGTTGCTAGCTAGAAATTTTATGTTTTATGTGATCCAACTGGTGATCAATATTTTTGTATCATTTTGTGTTCGTTGTGGGTGAAAGATTAGAATGTTGGGTTTGTTGTGGTTGAAATTGGTAGTATTTTTTGCGTCGTTACCCTGTTGAGATTTTAGCGGATCGTAAGATTCGACTTTTGTTGGTTACAACCCATTGGGAAGATTAAGTCGAGAACTTGGTAGAAATATTTGCGCCGTTACTCTGCCGAATTTTTTATAGAATAAATTAAAAATAAATTTATTTAATTAATTTAACTATCAACTGATATTAAAATTATTTAATTTAATTAATTGAGAATTTAGATGGATCGAAGTTGGATTGTAGCGGATCGTATGTCGGAGCAATATGGGAAAGGGGTGAAAGAATTCATAGACTTTGCGGTTGAGCATGCATCGGATCCGACTAGGATTAGTTGTCCGTGTTTACGTTGTTGTTTTGGAAAGAGAATTAGTCCACGTGACTTGGAAGATCATTTGGTGTGTAATGGAATTGATAAAAGCTACACACGATGGACAAGACACGGTGAAAGCAGTGGCACCTCAGCTGATTTGGGTGATACATCATATCGATCAGTAGATTTTGACATGGATGACTGTGAGCATGATCGTTTGGAGGAGATGACCAATGTGATTGAGGAGGATTTGCGAAATTGTCCCAAGATGTTCGACAATTTGACAAGTGATTCAAAGACACCCCTGTATAGTGGTAGTAATTTCACAAGATTGAAAGCAGTCCTAAACCTCTACAAGTTAAAAGCTAACAATGGGTGGAGTGATAAGAGTTTCACAGACTTACTTGGTCTATTAAAAAGTATGTTACTCGATGATAATGTGTTACCTAATCGTACTTATGAGGCTAAGAAGATGTTAACTGCAATTGGCATGGGATATGAGAGGATACATGCTTGTTTCAATGATTGCATCTTGTTTAGAAATGACTATGCACCATTGAAGGTGTGTCCGAAATGTGGCACCTCACGGTACAAGAAGAATGGATCTGCTCCTGTCAAAACAGCATGGTATTTGCCCATAATACCTAGATTTAGACGCATGTACAGTAGTGAAGCATTTTCCAAGGACTTGACATGGTATGCTGATAGAAGGGTTGAAGAAGGGATTGAAGATAACAAGATTAGACATCCTTCAGATTCTCCTCAATGGAAAAAGATTGATAATGATTTCCCTGAATTTAGGGAAGAACCAAGAAATTTACGCCTTGTATTGGCTACAGATGGCATGAACCCACATGGCTTAAAAAGTAGCTCACATAGTACATGGCCGGTGATTTTGATGATCTACAACCTACCCCCTTCGCGATGCATGAAGCGAGAGCATATTATGATGCCTATACTAATTTCCGGGCCGAAACAACCTGGAAATGATATAGATGTCTACTTGGCCCCTTTAATTGAGGATTTGAAGGAGTTGTGGGAGACATGTATTAAAGTGTATGATGGGTTTAGAAAAGAGAGCTTCAATCTCAGAGTTATGTTGTTTGGTATAATCAATGATTTTCCAGCAAGAGCTAATCTCGAGGGATATGGTGTACATGGGCAATGTGCATGCCCCATATGTGTCAAGAGTACAGATCAATATAGACTCCCACACTCTCAGAAATATGCATTCCAAGGGCATCGAAGATGGTTGAATCGAGAACATCGATATCGTCGGTGGAAGAAAGCTTTCAATGGGAGCATAGAAGAATGTCGAGCTCCTAAGTGTTTGACCGGTGAAGAGGTGTTTGAGAATGTAAAAGACTTGGATATCAAGTTCGGAAAGACTTTTGCAGGCGGCCTTGCAAAAACTGGGTGGAAAAAAAGGTCAATTTTTTTTGAGTTGCCGTATTGGAAATCTTTACATGTTAGACATTTTCTTGATATAATGCATATTGAGAAAAATGTATTTGATAGTGTCATTGGTACTCTTCTAAATGTGCCCGGAAAGACAAAAGATGGAGTAAAGGCAAGGTTGGATTTAGTTGAAATAAAGATAAGAGGTAAATTGGCACCAACAATGAAGGGAAAACGTACTTATTTACCTCCAGCAGCTCACACACTATCTAGAAAAGAAAAAATTGCATTATGTGAGTTTCTTTGTGGAGTGAAAGTTCCAGAAGGGTATTCTTCGAACATTAGCAGTCTTGTATCAATGAAGGACTTGAAGCTAAAGCATATGAAGACTCATGATTGTCATGTAATCATGGATCATTTGCTACCAATTGCTTTACGGGCCATTCTGCCAAAAAAGGTGAGAGAAACGATAACTAGATTGTGTTTCTTCTTCAAAGCAATGTGGAGCAAGGTGTTTGATCCTGAACAATTGCCTGCACTTCAGAAACAACTTGTCCTCACTTTGTGTTAGCTTGAGATGTATTTCCCACCCGCATTTTTTGATATAATGACTCACCTACCTATTCACTTGGTTAGAGAGACATAACTTTGTGGACCAGCTTTTATGAGATCTATGTATCCGACTGAGCGTTATATGAAGGTATTGAAAGGCTATGTGAAAAATCGTAGCCGGCCGGAAGGTTGCATTGTTGAGCGGTACATAGTTGATGAAGCTATTATATTTTGCACAGAATATCTGAATGATGGTAATGTTGCAGAGCGTCAAAAGTCTCCTGTTGTGGGGGGGGGGGGGGAACAGAAGGAGAAAGCGTAATTGGAAAGCAATTAGTGAGTGTTCCTAGCACACAAAAGGATCAGGCACACCTATATGTGCTCCACAACACCGATGAGGTTGAGCCATATGTTGAAGAGCACAAGGACCAACTTAGGAGAATAAATTCAAGTAAAAATGAAAGTTGGATTTCAAGAGAACATAACAAGAGTTTTATCGATTGGTTCCGAAAGTGTATTCAAGAGAAACAAAACGAGAATTCACTTTCAGTTTCAGATAAATTGGCACGGTTGTCGGTGGGCCCGAGCAGATTCGTATTTTGTCATTCGGGTTATCGTATAAATGGTGTCACGTTTTATACAAAAGACCAAGATGAACGGAGTACAATGCAGAATAGTGGGGTGAGTCTTGTAGCTGAAGCAATGCATATCTCAAGTGCGAAAGATAATAGCCCTATCTATGCCACTTTACCATATTATGGGGTGATTGAACATATTTTCGGGTCCCTGTATTTGGGTGTAGGTGGGTTGACCATAAAAATGGTGTCGATGATAGTGAAATAGGTTTTACTCGAGTAGACCTTGAAAAGGTGGGATACAAAGATGAACCTTTTATTTTGGCATCTCAAGCTAAACAAGTGTTTTTTGTCACCGATCCCGTCGATAAGAGGTGGTCCATTGTTTTATCGGCAAACAAAAATACTTGTATTGAGGATGATGACCTATATAATGAAGATGATGGAGGAACTCCTATCTTAGGTGGTTTACAATCCACAAATAGTGACGGTGACTTGGATATCAGTGATGATGAATTGTATATGCGAGAAGATCACCAAGAGGGAATATGGATTAATCCATCTGTTCGTCGGCGTACTAAACAAAATGGTCGTACTGAGGGATCACAAAAGACTAGTAAACCAGCGACAAAAAGAAAACGATGAAAGGTATTAGAACTTATTAGATAATTATATGAGTATTTGATAATTATATGAGTAACTTATTTGAACTCTTTTGTTAAGTATGCAATTAAAGTGTAAATTTTATTTGAACTTATTTGATAATTATTTGAACGCTTGTAATATTATATTAGTGAATGAGTTACACTAACTTCTGTATTTTTTTGCTTTTGTAGGTCGATAGCGTATACCACCACAGTCACCCTCTTCTCCGCCACTACCACGACGACCACCACCAATGTAAGCTTATCAATATTTGGTTTTGTACTTTTGGATGTGATTTATATGATCCAACTAGTTAATGATGTGATTAATGCATATATATTTGTTTGCGTTTGTTGTTGTTGAAATATTTGAGTTTTGGTGGTTGTAAGGTTGGGGGGAAGATTAAGTCGAGAACTTGGTAGAATTTTTTGCGTCGTTACTCTGCTGAATTTTTTCTAGAATTATGGGCATTTCTTAATTAGCACTATTTATATATTTGGTATATGAATCTAACTTCTGTATTTTTCACTTTTGAAATCTTGTAGATGGATTCTGGAGGTGATGCAAACAAAAATGTTGAAAATGAGATACGTAGAGGTATTACAGCAATGAAGAAAGTAATAAATGCCAAAAGTAAAGGCATAAAGCTACAAGTTGGTTGGAACGAGTATGGTCAGCCAGTTGACCCAAATAAATCAAATTTTGTTGGTTACATTGGCGTGATAGCTCGTGACAGGGTCCCTATTACTATTAATGATTGGCGATATGTCTCTGCAGCAATAAAATATGCCATTTGGAATGAAATAGCTCTAAGTTAGTTATTATATATATTATGTTTTTAATTGGTAAATGTAGTTTTTTTTTGTCTAAATTATAATTTTGTATATACTTTATTGTTTGTTTTTATAGTTGGCCTTTGATATTGACGAAAGTAGACAGAAATTCGTCTTAGCCGAGGCTGGGAAGCTAGCTCGAAACTATAGGAGCTACTTGAGCAGAATCTGGGTAGAGGATGATGATGGGAACATTAATTCAAGCCCACCCGAAAAATATCGTATTTCTCAAGAAGACTGGACAGAATTTGTAAAAGTACGCCAAAGTGATTATTTTAAGGTAATTATTTTAATTTATGGTTTCATTTTAATTTATTTGAAACTATATACATTGACTAATGCCTTGATTATATAATGAACAACAACTACGTAAGGACAATTCTGAAAGAGCAAAGGACCCTGAATATCCTTACAGGGCATCACGTCTTGGATATGCTCAACTGGAGCATACTGAGGTACGTAGTTCGTTACAAGTTTTAATTCTAATCAAATTTCCTTACAAATTTTCTAATCAAATTTATTTCCTTGCAAATTTTCTTATATAGAAGCAAAAAAGAAAGGATGCTGGGTCAGATGTCACAGAGGTGACACGAGCACTAGTGTGGAGGGTTGCACATTCTAACAGCCAGAACAACATTGATAATGCCAATGTTAAAAGAGTAGTGGAATCAATTGTGAGTTATTTGCAATTTTAGTTATATAGTATGTTGTATGTTTTTTTAAAAATAATTTTAAAATAGCAAATTTCCCTAAATTTTTGTATTTTTTAAATGTATTATTACAGGAAAGCTTATCACAGGAGGGTAGCCACAGTGGACCCGAGAGGACCCACAATGATACACTGGCTTTAGCTCTTAAAAAGAAGGAGCATCCGGGTCGAGTTAGGGGTGTAGGCTTTGAGGTATCACAAAAAGATTACTTTTCGGATTCAAAGCCTTCAAAAAATGCGGTGATTGATAGCTTGCAAGGCACGGTTCAAATGCTCACTCAATCACTATTAGAATTGCGACGCGAGTTTGACGAGCATAGGGCGTCTGCGTCGCAGCAGCCACATACAGAAGAGGCGGTTTCTTTGAAAGATAGCTGCCCAGAAGTGAAAAACCTACCTCAGATAATTAATGATATGAATTTGTTTAGTGATAACGTAACTTTCAATCCTATATTTCTGTATAATATACAAAATTTTCTAATATAATGGTATATATATATATATATAGGATGTCTTGCAGTGTCAATTAGCACTTACTACACCGTCTTATCGTTTGGTGGCTAGAGGAAAAATGTACAATCGACCAGAGGATAGAACATTGCATACATGTCCATTAGCCTCCCACCTCGTGAAAGTGACGATTGACATTGCAATTGAAGATGTTGCACCCCTACCAGTCCCTCTCGATGATGAAGGAGTGTTCACAGTATCCGAGGCTGTGGGATACATGGTTGCTTGGCCTAAGAGTCTTGTCATTGTTAGTGATGCATCGGTACGTAATTATTAATAGCTAGTCATTAATAAATTATAACAATTGTTTAATGTTAATAAATATACTTTCATTGATAACGCCCACGTTTTGAATTCTTTTGCTTCTAGTCTCGCGGAAAATCCAAATCATCAGTAGGAAAAAGTAAATCAGAGACGACGAAGCACTCACATGTCAAAAATACACCTCTAGTGGCCAACCCTCCTTCTCTAGTGGCCAACCCTCCTGCTCCAGTACGCCCTCATTCACTTGCAGTTCTTGATAGGTTCTTTCAGATGATGGCTGCTGAAAATACTATCCGGATAGACATGCCCGTGGAAATCTTCAATATCCCCTTTCCAGAATATATTGGGCGGGAGGAGATCGGTCACTTTCTGCATAAACAACAGATAGGAGCCTCTATCATTTCTGCTTACATCAAGTAAGTTTTTAAATATTAATTAATAAAAAGTAAGCTTTTAATTAAATTATTTTACTGAAGTAATTTGAACTATGTTTATTTTTGTGACACAAATTTATTTTATGCTTAATTGTAGGTGTTTGTGGGTTAATCACGTGGTCCCCGAACAAAAACAAAATAAATTCGGGTTCCTTAGCCCACATTCTATATCTGCAGGAGCAGGAATTACTCCCCTTCAGCGTGTTGACCAATCACAATATATAGCAAATATTATGATAGCTAGTGCACAGCGGGAGGGGAAGTTGTTTATTGCACCTTACAACTTCGGGTGAGCTACTAAAGAGACATTGTTCACATGTCAAAAATTTGTTACGTAGGGATAACTAATTTTAAATCTATCTTTTGAATATGCTGATTAGGGGGCATTGGTTGTTGCTCGTGATTGATCCAATTCAAGAGATCGTTTATTATTTGGATTCTGTGTACGGCGGTGATCCAAATAACCTACGTGATATGAAAGATATGATCAATCAGTAAGTTTTATCATTCAATTAAATGTCCATTATATTTAATATTAAGTTTAAAGTATATATATTATAACTAGATTTCATATATATATATTTGCTTGATATTGACATATTTCCTTGTTTTTTGATGTTTTCAACAGCGATGTGTTGATGTTTCGAGCAAATAACAACAACCAAAAGATCAAATCAAAAAACAAGGCCTGTAAATGGAGTTGTATAAAGGTTAGGGTAATTATATTATTTTAATTATTGTTTCAAGAAGTTATTCGTATAAAAGTTATTTGTTCTAATACAATTTTGATTTGAATTTAATTTGTAGTGCCCCATTCAATTAAATGAGATAGATTGTGGCTTCTTCGTCATGAAATTCATGAACGATATTATTAGACACGGAGAATCTATAATCCCACCGACGGTATGCATAATCCTAATTAATATTAATCAAATTCTAATGTCCCTTTTAAGTTATTAAACATTTTTGTTGGATTTTAATATTTGTCTTGCAGTACTTTGCTGATTGTCAGTACGCCACTTACACTATAGAGCAACTTGATGAAACACGTTCTGAATTGGCACAATACATTTTTAAATGCGCTTTTGATATGCCGGCGGTGTAAGTTGTAAATTATTGTAAATTTTTATTTGATTTAAAAGTGGTGATTAGTTTATATTGGTTTATTGTAAATTAAACTCGTTATCATTTGTAATTATTGGAGATTATTATTTCGTGAATGAAATTAATTTAGGATTTTAATTTGTTGTTTCTGTTGAGCAATTGGTTTGTTTTATGTGATTTGAATTTTGAGCTTTTGGGAAGGATAGAGCTAGCTGAAATTATAATAATAATAATAAAAAAGCTCAACTGTTACAGCGGTTCAATAACGAACCGCTGTAACAGAATTAAAAAAAAAATTTTAAATTAAAAAAAATGGTGACCTGTTACAGCGGTTCGTAAACGAACCGCTGTAACAGGTCACTATTACAGCGGTTCCTTTCCGAACCGCTGTAATAGTTGATTTTTTTAATTATATTATTTATTTATTTGGTTTGTTACAGCGGTTTGTTATTGAACCACTGTAATAGGTCGTATTTTACAGCGGTTAAAAACCGCTGTAATAGGGAACTTACCAATTACAGCGATACGTATTACAGCGGTTAAAACCGCTGTAATAGTGAAAAAAAACCCGCTGTAACAGGCCTTTTCTGTAGTAGCGTGCCACCTTTGCCACGCCTGTGTGCCAAGGAGAAGAAAAGAAGAGAATACATTCTGCACCTCACGTACAAGCGTGATCCTTGTCACGCCTGTGCGTCGCCACCCTCACGCCTGGGCGTGAGTAGCATCACGCCTGGGCGTGATGCACCCCCTGTGCCACGCCTGTGCGTGATTATCTGCTCACCTGGGCGTCGATGTCCTGTTTTGGATCCTCTATAAATACAACATCAAGACCAGCAGCTAGGGTTCACTTGGAGGCTACCTTTGAGGACAAAACTCACTTAGATATATCATATTTTGAAGAACAAAAAGGAGGATTAGCAAGGGATCGAAGCTTAGAACTTTATTTTCTCATCAATCAAGTGTACTAGGGAGTGATTTATTGCTTTCATTTCATCTTTAATCATGAACAATTACATGTTTTTCTCATATTTTCTTGTATCATTAATTATGAGCTAAATATGTAAGACTACGGCCATGTGAAGGCCTATTTGTGAAGTATCTATATAATAGTTGGTTGTTGAATAAATTCATGTATTGATATGTGTTGTGAGTATGTTCTTGTTCTACTTACATGTGCTTGATCACCATGTGTTCGATAAATTCCCTAGGTGAATGTTTCGAGAGAAAATTGATCTAGGGTGCATAAGATTCACAACATAATCCGCAAACAATAAGGAATTGCCTGTTAAGTGACAAATGGTAGAGATTCCCGGATGCAGTTAGCCGGATTAATCCGGGGAAATTCTAGAGCTTAAATGCATGATTATTGGTTAGATTCTCGGATAGAAATATTTTGGGAACCATCAATTAGTCATAGGATTATTATTTCCGAGACATCGGGTAGTAATTATAAAAGAATTTTTCCACCATAGCAATATAGGTCTAATGATTCAACAACTTACATTATTAAGATATTGTTCAATTTGAGCCTTAGCATGTGCCGTAGTCGTCTTTAACAATTAAAGTTTAAATCTGTTGTTTACCTTTACTCTCACTTTTTACACATCTGTGCTACTTTAACCTTTACTTTAGCATTTATCAAGAATTCTAAAACTAGAATACAATTCCCTGTGGGTTCGACATTCTGGACTTAGTTGTCCACTATTACTATACATACGACTAGTAATCTTGCTATATCATCGCGTTAGGTTCTAGCGTGTCACATGAGCACTAGCTTCTAAGTCTAGAATCTATGAAGTGGAAAATACAGTCATAGAACAGTTAGTTTCTAAAGCATAGAGTTCCATACCTGAGGAAGTATCGGCCTTTAGCTTTGGGCAGTCATGCTTCCAGTGACCAGCCTCTTTGCAGTAAAGGCAGATGTCTGTCTTCTTTGGTCCATGCCCTCTCTACTTCTAAACCTTGGTAGCCTTTCTTTTCCCTATGTTACCCCAGCCTTCAATGCCCCCTTTCTCTTTTTTTCTCTCTTCCTCTTGTTAGAACTCGAAGTTCCTCCAGAGGTCGAATGGTCAGAGCAGACTCCTTTCCATTTGGTTTCAAGTGGCCCTGGGTACTAATCAGTTTGTTCATCAGCCCAGCCAGTGTACATTCGATCTCATTCATATTGAAGTTCTCTATGAACTGGGAAAAAGTGCTAGGGAGTGATGGCAGGATGAGATCAGTCTGAAGGTGGAAGTCCATGAAGAAATCAAGAGCCTCCAATCTCTTAATCATGGAAATCATTTTGAGTAAGTGAGCTCCCCTTTCTCTCCTTCTCCCTTTCTAGCTCTGAAGAGCTCTCTTGATATCTCATATCGAGCAGTCCTATTGTGCTCTCTGTAAAGCTCCTTGAGATGCATCATGATCGACCTTGAGTCATCCATGTTTTCGTGGGATCTTTGTAGTTCATTGTTGATGGAGTCGAGTATATAACCCTTAACGCGATTGCCATCTTACACCAAGTGTTATAGGCTTCACGTTCATTGTCCTCAACATCTTCAGCTAGGCCTACGGGTTTATCAGCTTCGAGTACATAAACTTAGGACAATCCTCAAGTTTCTGATCCAGTCAATGTAATTTGGTCCAGTGAGGACGTTTTCTCAAGTAGTGTAGAAAGAGGGTTGTTAACCATTGTGAGAGAGATAAATAAATAACTGTAGAGAATAAAGAAAAATTCAATTAGGTTATTATGTTGTACACTAAGTAAAATTAGACAGGACTTTGATTTTTATTTGGCTCACACTACATTTTTTGAATCATTGCACTCCCACTGCAACATTCGCAAATCTCGTTGGAAAGAATTCGTAGTTAATGATTGATTTTTTTAATAAATACGGTGAGTTGCAACCTTTTAACGCTATATGGCTTACTAATTTTATTAAAGTGGCAATCCTTGCCAGCATCGTCAAACATGAAGTTCAATCTTTAATTTGGCTCATAGATCACGTGACCGCAACCGTTTAACAATATATAGGTTGTGATCTATCTGAACTTGGGCCTATCAACTTCTTATCAATCTAACAATTGAATTCCACCTTGCAATCCTTTGTCGATATTTAGGGTAATATTTGTTTCGATTGATAGTATTTAATGCACTTAGAGAATTTGAATAAATGTCACAATGCATAACCCCCACTAATGGGGAAAAAAATTATGCATTTAGACATTAATTTAATTTCTCCTAAATTTGATGAAGAGACAGGCCATTCAATTCGCTTTTATTCTAAATTCAGTATTTAATCCAATGGGAGAATTTTGCGTTTAATTGGTCTCATTTTGCACATTATCCATTTATAGCGCACATACATGGATTATAAAAATAGAAAATGCCTAGCAATTCTTTACACATGCTTTCAATGGACTTATCTAGATTGAGTCAAGGCAATGGCTCAATCGTGGGTTAGGGGACATATAAGATCTAACCTATGCCTAACTTTTCAGGTCTTCCAGCTCCAAGCAGATCCTCTTCCAAAAAGGTCATATTCTAATTACATAAAAAAGAATGCATCCTATACATAAATTTATGGAAAAATTAATATACAACCTGGGGGGTACTAAAAGATCCTGTACAACCTAGAAAAAAAACCCCCCCTCCTAAAAAAAATACTAGTCCATGGAAGGCATCCCAAAATATCAAACATCAAAGCATATAAAACGACAGCTAATATGTTGGAGTTCTTTTAAAAAAATAAATAAATTAAAATCTAGTTTTAATTAAGTGTGGTTTGAAAATAATAGAATTAATTTAAATCTAATATATAAATTAATTCAAATTTAATCTTATTTGATGATAAATCCAATTTAGTTTCAAAAAATAAATTTCCAATTGATTCGACAAAGAATTAATTCAAAAAAAGTTTCTTTGTTCTAGGATTAATTTTAATTTTAAATCCAATTGAAAATTAGGTATAAAACTAATTTCAAAAAATATTTTATCTTTTAATTAATTTTAAAAAAATGGGTTGAACTGTGAGTGAAACCCGTGGTTCGACCCGTCCGGTCAACCAGATTAGTTTTTTTTTTTTTTTTGAAAAAATAAATAAAATGGGCCGCGGAGCGACCTGATTGTATGGGCCGCGGCTATGCACGCAAAGCGCCCGCTGTGTGGCCCTTTAGGGCCGCGCGAAGACCTGCCTGGTAGGCTACTGTGCGCGAAATAAAGACATAAAGAAAAGTGGAGCTCGACTTATCTTTATGAATTGATACTGGAAAATAAATATTAGTTATCTTAGCTGATAACTAATATGAGATTTGTTCTCTCATAAGTGATGAGAAAGTGTCCTATGTGATTATAGATAATTGAGATTAACGTCTTTGGCCAAATCAATAGAGACGATTGTGCGAGGCACTAAATCGAACTCAATGATCTCGTATTATTATAATTAATACATATAGTCAAGTTCAGTGAGTTTGACATCACCGTGGCTCTCACTTGACTGGGACACGTGAACAAAGGCTTTATACGTATACGGAATTTATGATTGGAAGGTTGTGGAATGATTCATTCATTCGATTTAGTTTAGGCTACGAAGTGGGCCACATGACTGGCTAGGTGTGACCCACTTCCTTTGGATTCCTCTCATTGCCAAACGAAACGAACCTAAAGACTCGCGCTAAAGGATTGACAAAGAAAATAAAAGGATTTTTCTATTTGAAAATAGGAGATTTAATTTATGGGATAAATTAAATGTGATTAATTAATTGCTCATTAGATGAGATAATTAATTATAAAGATAAGATTAATTATTAATTAATTTCTGAAAGAATAAATTAATGAATTAATTTATCTAATTAATTTGGTATTTAGTTAATTTGTTTATTTATTGGATCTAATAAATTATTAATTAAACAATAGAGAATTAATTAAAGAGACGAGCCGGGCCAAATAAAGAGGGTCCGTTTGGACGCCTCCTATGGCCAAGTTAGGCGTCCACTTGGGTGCCCAACATGGGCTTTTGACTCTTATCTTAGTCAATAAGGCAAGTGATATTAAATACATCTCTTAAAGACTTTTGACCTAGATGAATTCATATTCATACAACTCTCCTAGAAAGAAAAAGAAAAACTCCTCCCTCTTTCCTAAACACCCTAGCCATCTGTCAACAAGGAAGAAAAGGGAAAAGAATTTTGTTTATCAATCTGCGTGATAATTTAGAGACAATGTGTGTCCGTTATTCGGATCAATCTTCAAGAAAACCTCAAGGAATTCGAGATGAGTTGATCGCATGAGGATTGAAGACTTCAACAAATCAAAATTTGGAGGAAGGATCGAGTTCTCCAACCACTTCGCTTCAATGAGTAAGTTTTAGCGAGTTTTATGATTCATGTATGCAAATCGAGATGGCACTATGGGTTATTTAATTTTCCTTGCGCAATTTTTCGCGAAACCCAACAGTGGTATCAGAGCCAATCTTTGATTTGCATATTTGATCAATGTTATGTGATTTTTGATATGCATATAATGTGTTTTTGAAGCATGCATTTATGCGTTCTTAAATCTGCGTTTTTATGGTTTTTAGCCTAAGAGTTAATCAGAAATGGGTTGGTTACGACATAGAAAGATGAATCACCTCAACTTTAAGGCAATCTATCAGCTTGTAATGCTTAACTTAGTACAGGGATTACCTAAAGGCTCGTTCCAAAAAGATCATCTATATGATGCATGCCAAATCGGTAAACAAGTTAAAGTATATTTTAAGAAGAAGGCACATCTGTTTACCTCTACTATTATTACACATGGACTTGTTCGGACCTATATAAGTACTGAGCGTCAGTGGCAAGAAATATACTTTGGTAGTAGTTGATGACTTCTCAAGATATACATAGGTCGAATTCCTAGCTCTAAAGATGAAACTAGTGGCAAACTCACAACACTAATCCATTAAATACAAACCTCTGAAGATCTAAAAGTAACAAAGATTAGAAGCGATAGAGGAACTAAATTTATTAACTATATTGTTGAGAATCTTTGCATAGATAATTGAATAATCCATGAGTATTCAGCTCCTAGAACTCCTCAACAGAATGGAGTCATTGAACATCAGAACAGAACCTTGAAAGAGGCTGGAAGGACTATGTTAGCTGAGACTAAGCTTCCTCAAAGGTATTGGGCCAAAGCAATCAACACTGTTTGCTACACTCAGAATCTATGTATGATCAACAAGAAACATGGAAATACTCCATATGAATTATGGAAGGGACATAAGCCTATCATTTGGTTCAAAATGTTTTATTCATAACAATGGTCCTCACAAACTAAAGACATTCGATCCTAAAGCGAATGAGGGAATCTTTCTAGGCTATGCCAAAAAAGGGAAATAATTTTTGCATCTTAAATAGGCGAATATCTAAGGTTGAAGAATCTATTCATGTTGTGTTTGATGATGCTAATCAAGAGCAGAGTAAGGTTATTGTTGAAAATGTAGGAGTTGATGACATTTCACACCAAACGTCACCATTAGATCTTAATGATGATGTTAATGACAGTGAAATGTTTGTGCCCCTCCTAAGATTCCCTCTCGAGAAATTAATGATCCTAATGTAAGAATTACTGATGAATATGGAGAGAATGTCCATCAAGAGCAAGTTGGAATTGTTGAAGCGCCTGTGCAAGATATTGATAATGGCTAAGAGTTGAACAATCAAGAGACTTATCAAGATCTTGACCCTTTTAAACCAGATCTCAAATGGCTTCACAATCATCCTCTGAGTGTCATAATTGGTGATATTGGCAATCCAGTACGAACAAGAGCAGCCACATTCAATGAGGCAATGTTCGCAAGTTTCTTATCTCAAATGAAATCAAAGAAAGTGGATGAAGCGCTCAGTGATCTAAGTTGGATTGAAGCTATGTAAGAAGAGCTCAAGCAATTTGAGCGTAGTAAGGTTTGGACACTAGTACCAAGGCCAACTCATCAAGAAATTATTGGAACTATATGGGTATTTAGAAACAAGGTAGATGAGAATGGTATTGTTACAAGGAACAAAGCCAGACCTGTAGCTCAAGGATATTGCCAGAAGAGGGTATTGATTTTGATGAGACATATGCTCTCGTCACCCGTCTAGAAGCAATTTACATGTTTCTAGCTTATGCAGCGTTCAACAAGTTCAAGGCATATCAAATGGATGAGAAGAGTGCATTCTTGAATGGTAAACTCCAAGAAAAAGTTTATGTGGAGCAACCTTCAGGATTCAGCAACAACCAACGCAAGGGTATGATTTACAAATTAGATAAGGTATTATATGGTCTTAAACAAGCGCCAAGAGCCTGGTATAACACTCTCTCTAATTTTTCTATTGGTAAAGGCTTTTCAAAAGGCAGCGTTGATACAATGTTATTTAAAATTGCCAATAACAAAAATATTCTCTTAGTCTAAATTTATGTTGATGATATTATTTTTGGTTCTAGATATGAGCGTCTGCGTGAGAAATTTTTGAAAATGATGCAAGATCAATTTGAAATGAGTATGATGGGTGAATTAACCTTCTTCTTAAGATTACATGTTAAACTACTATCAAATGAGATTTTTATTAACCAAGCTAAATATACTACAGATATGATTAAAAAATTTGATATGAAAAATGCATCATATTCAAAAATTTCGATGAGCCAAACACTCAAGTTAGATAAACATGAAGATGGCAAGAAAGTTGATATAACTAATTATAGAGGTATAATTGGATCTCTACTTTATCTAATACCTAGTAGATCTGATATAATATTTGTAGTTTGCATGTGTGCACGTTTTCTAGTTGATCCTAAAGAGTCACACATAATTGCTGCTAAGAGAATCCTTAAATACCTAAAAGACACACAAAATGTGGGCTTATGATATCCAAAGGACTCTCTTTTTGAACTAATTAGTTGTTCAGACGCAGATTTTGCAAGATGCAAAATTGATAGAAAAAGTACAAGTAGTACATGTCAATTTCTTGGTGATAGGTTAGTTTCATGGTATAGCAAGAAACAACAGTCCATAACTACTTCTACTGCTAAAACTGAGTATGTAGCCATGGGAAGTTGTTGTGCACAAATTCTGTGGATGA
This sequence comes from Buddleja alternifolia, assembly GCA_019426215.1. Classification (NCBI taxonomy): domain Eukaryota; kingdom Viridiplantae; phylum Streptophyta; class Magnoliopsida; order Lamiales; family Scrophulariaceae; genus Buddleja; species Buddleja alternifolia. The sequence continues at coordinate 7,632,682 of CM033400.1, forward strand.
GGCAACAACTTAGAGATTATGGTGTAATCCTAAATCCTACCCCAATCCACTGTGATAATCAAAGTACCCTAGCTATGACTTAAAACCCAGTTCTTCATTCCAAAACCAAACATATTGAGACTAGATACCATATCCCGCGTGACCCTATTCAAAAGAAAGATATATCCATGCATTTCATTGGAACTGACAAGCAACTAGTGGATATCTTTACCAAGCGCTTAATGAACAATGATTTCTCACTTTAAGAAGTGAATTACGTATGATTGATTTAAATGCTTAATGATTATGCATCATACTTTATTAGGCATATAATTTAGGGGAATCCGTCTTATAGTTATGTCTAAATACTTTTGAGAAGTTGTAACAAGTTATCAAGTTTATGGGGAACCTTAAAATTGTACCTGTACAAGCTATGTAAGCGTCAATGATCAAAAATTATTTTTTCTGCATAGATCATCAACGCTCACCTTTTGTGCATGATAAGTTGGACGCTCATACTTAAAATGTTTTGATCTAAGCTTTCGACAAATATCCTGAACATTTATGAAGCGTTGAACCAAGCGCTTAGTTAAATTCTTTGTAAAATCATGCATTGTTTTAAAAAATACATTGGCATGTTGGATAAACTCAAAAATTCATTTTGATTATTGTTCACGTGCTCTATCCAATCAAACTGGCGGGTAATTATAACTTTTCAAAAATAACAGTTCAGGGTTAGTACGTGCTTATATACGTGTCAATGTACTATGAGTGCGTGCATTACACTTTGAAAATGCCAAACATTTTTCAAAAGTTTAACCACGGATGTGAAATATTATACAAGGGAGTTACCAAATGTAACTTAACCCACATTTCAGAATTTCACATCTGTATTTAATGATAATTATTCACGTTTTTTCATCTTGATTATTATTATTCAATTTGATTTTGATTTTGATTATTATTCACGTGTCTCGACACTTTGACCCGTTTAAGAACACGGTTCCCTACCTGGAAAGATTTTTCTTTTACTCTCTTGTTGTAAGACCGTGCCATCGTGCTCTTTTGCGTCAATATGCTTGCATATACTCGTTCTCGCTTCTCCTCAATCACCTCTAGCTCGAACTCCCTTGCTCCTAAATTCTCGATTGGGTTGTAAGTACCTATACGATGTGTAGCCATCCCAATTTCAGCAGTTATTACTGCTTTTGAACCATACAGTAGACAAAATGGTGTTTCACCCGTTGAAGACCGCGGGGTCATTCGATACACCGAGAGAACTCCCAGCAGCTCGTCGGCCCAAGCCCCTCATTCACCATCCAATCTTCTCTTCAAATGTTGTAGTTGATTTCTGTTTGCCACCTCTGTTAGGCCGTTAGCTTGGGGATGCCCTACCGATGTAAAATGCTTCTAAATCTTTAATTCCGAACATAACTCCGCAATCGCCTTACCATTGAATTGTGTTCCATTATCTGATATTAATATTTGAGGGACCCCAAATTTGCATATTATATTTTCCAAATAAAGTCTATCGCAAGTTTTTCTATTATTCTTGCCACAACTTCAGCTTGGATCTATTTTGTGAAGTGCTCGATAGCCACAATGATAAATTTCTTCTGCCCCTGGTCAGAGGGAACGGACTTAAGATGTCAATTCCCCACTGATCAAATAAGTATGCAGTTTTAATAATCTTCATTAGTTTTCCCGGTCGATGAATCTCGTGAAAATGAAGTTGGCATTCTCTGCACTTTTTTACAAAAAAATGTGCATTTTTTACTAGGGTGGGCCTACCCTTGCCTCATTACTATTTGAGCTAACGACCTTCTTGCACAAGTGATTTCCAAAACTCCCTTCATGTATTTCTCGAAGAACATAATTAGCTTCCGTAGGAGTTAAGCATAGTAATAACAGTCCATTTACCGAGCGTTTATACAAGTTGTCATTCAAGATCGTAAATCTTGTTGATTGGTGGATAACCTTTCGAGCCTCAACTTGTCCTCTGGTAGTCTATCTCGTACCAGATAGTCCATAATAGGATCTTTCCAACTAGGCTCATCGTCTAAAGGTGCAATTATTGTGGGCACCTCTATCTCAGAATGATCCGCTACGAGAAGCATATCCTTTTTGTTCATTGTCTTCCCTCGGTATCTTATATGATTCCACCTTTTCGAATTCTCCCATCAATTCTTTTATCTTTGCCAGGTATTTGATTATCGTCTTTTCTCGAGCTTCATACGAGCCTGCTACCTATTTCGCAACCAATTGAGAGTCGATGTATATGTGTAACAACTTTACTTCTAACCTTTTAGCCATTTTTATCCCTGCGTTTAATGCCTCATGTATCTTCATTATTCGTTACATCGAGATTCAGCTTAATATTGAACTCCAATGTTTGAACCGTCAAGTGATCGAAGCCATTTACTAATACGTCCTTGTTTCATCATTGACGAGCCATCAACGTGAAACAATCACGGTTCCATTGGACCTACCACAGATATGACCTCCCCCTTATCCTTCGTCATTTCCACAAGGAAACCAGCCATAACTTGAGCCTTGACTGCCTTTTGACTTTGATACTCGATGCTAAATTCCCCCAACTCAATAGCCCAATAATGAGTTGACTGGATACATTTGGTTTTGCCAATATTTGCCTCAAAGGTTGGTTGGTTAGCATAATTATTTGATGGGATTGAAAGTAAGGTCTTAATTTCTTTGCCGAGGTAACTAGTGCCAGGGCCCATTTCATCAATATCAAGATAATTTAATTCTGCACCACGGATCATTATGCTCACATAGTAGACGGGGCGATGGTCCCCCACTATATCTCGTACCAAAACTGCACTTATTTTTACCAACGAAACAACCAAATATAGGTATAATGGTTCCATGTACATTGGTTTCGTCAATAACGGAGGGGAAACTAAGTATTCTTTCAACCCTGAAAAGCCTTCTCACACTCCTCCGTCCATACAAAGTCCTTGACCTTTCTCAAAATTTTGAAAAAGTGTAGGCCTTTATCCGCTGATCTTCACATAAAACAATTTCCGCTAGCCATACGACCCGTCAGCTTCTGTTCATCCTTCATAGGCTTCAATCACCCTACGAATTTTCCACCTCGTACCCTAAAAGTGCAGTTGTGAGGGTTTAGTTTCATGTCGTACCTTTTCTTTATTTCAAATGACTTTCTTAAATGAGTGAGATGGTCTGTGACGAATGTAGTTTTGTCTTGGTCTTCTTTGGCCATCATGATTTAATTGAAGCCTTGGTGGCATCCATCATACTTAACAATGCGTATCCTGAAGTTGAATCGACTAACAGGTCTATATGAGGCAGAGGATAAAGGCCTCGAGGGCAAACTTTGTTTAAATCAGTAAAATCGGTACACATACGCCATTTGTTTCCAACCTTTAACACAAGGACTATATTTTCTAGCCATTCAGTAAATAGAAGTTTATTGACATAGCCCACATCTAGGGGTTTCTTCACTTCTTCTTTGATGATCGAGTCTCTATCTGGCCCAAAATCTCTTCACTTCTGATGCACAGGCTTGGTGTCTGGGTCCACATTCAGACGATGCACAATGATTGATGGATCAATTCCTTGGAAATCAACGGCTTTTCATGCAAAAATATCCGTGTTCTTCTTTAAATTTTTTTTTATCAATTTCGCTTCCATCTTGGGGCTCAGTTGTCCTCTGATCCGTGTGGTGGTCCCAAGTGGCATACGAAAGGGTCTAGAAGGGGGGGGGGGGGTTGAATAGACCCTGAAGTCTTTTTCGACTTCACAAAAATTTTCGTATCACTTTAGAAATTTGAACGCTTGGAAAGCTGAGCGCTTGGGTCAGATGCTTCAGAGTAGTTAACTTAGACTTAGTGATTTCAGCAGTTTACCAAAGTACGGCAACGATTTGAGATATTTTTGACTGTCTGGAATGTAGATAGAAAGCTTGAAAAGTTTTGGCTATGGGGTTTCTAAGCTTTTTCCAGAAAGAATGTACGTAAGATTTTTGGCTATAATTTCTCGTATATTCTTGTTGTGTATATTGGGTTTTTCTGGAGCAAGGTATTTATAGGCAATTTCTTGGGATTTGTCCGTTGGACACACGTAGAAGCGTGCCTTTCACGTGGCGCGTGATCATACCTAAAGTCTGACATTCCTGGAAATTTGCTGAATCCGATTGGACGGGAGCAGCTAAAACTCTGAAATTTCTAACAGTCTGGTCAAAAGGTGGCTTGTCCACAAGTCATAGTAGCTTATCACATTTAATGCTCTTATCAGGCATTTAATGCATTTGAATTTATTTCCCGTTGGAAATAAATGTCCGTTGAATGATTGCATTTAAGTCCTTCATGACTTGAGGATTTATTTCAGGTGAATCTTACATCCATCGCTTGAGACAATTTGAGCGCTTGATCCATGTATCCTGAAATAGGTTCCTTTAGCGTTTGACGGACGCTAAGAGACAAATCTTCATCTCTGGTTGACTTCAGACGCTGGTCTTCAACTTCTTCTCTAATAGACTCACCTAGAATTCTACTAGCGATTCAGTTACTAAGACTTAGTCTAAAATCTACAAAGATAAAAAATTACAAGCCTAAACAAAATTACAAACTTTCAAACGCTTAAACAATAATCTAAGGAAAGCATAAACTTACATTTTATTTGGGGTCTAACAATGAATCCTATCTTGTCATCATCAAAACATCTAACATGAAATTTCCTAACAATTTCCCCCTTTTTGATGATGTCAAGACTTTAACTTTTGTAACTCTTTTATAATTTAAGAGTTACTAAAGAGAAAAGCCCAAATGAATATAAGTTGGCGTTCAAAAAGTTAGTAAGGTTAGCTAAAGTTAGATTAGCTTCAACAAGATGTTTCAGCGATAAATCATTCATATATTGAAAGAATAAACATACATGATTTATACTGAAAACAAAAGAAAAATGAGTACAATAAAAGATTCATTCACTTTTTCTGTCGCTTTGCTCTTTCTTCGCCTTGGAGAACTTCTAGCGCTAAGTCCATCAGGAGACGATCAATGTCAATCATTGTCGTATGTTGAACTTCATCGTAATCATGCCTACGAAGTCTGGCGCTTTCATTAAGTTCTGACAACCTTTCCGTCCACTCTCTTGGAGAAATTCCAAGTTCACGAATCAGATCATGATAGATATCTTTTCTTGGATCTTTAGACGGTCTCCAATTGATAGGTCGTCTCAGCGGTCCGGCAAAAGGTTGAAATCCCATACCTTCTAAGAAGTCAACGTCCAATTCCGGAAGGGGATATCTTCCTAGATAATATCTTGGCTTTCTCTTTTTAGTTAACATCTTCTTGATGCTCACTAGTTCTTCCATTATTGATCGCCAATTTTTATTATCAGTCTTTGACATCGATTTGGACGCTTGATGCTTTTCTGTATTTTCCCCCTTCTTGGCATCATTAAGAGAGGTCTTTAGATCAGCGACATCTCGGCGCAAAAGTCTAACTTCTTCGACTAGAAGAGCAATTTGCTGGGCGACACTCTTAGCAACAACATCGGATGAAGCGTGTCTTTCAGCATCAGCCGAAGCGCTCTGAGCTAGGTGTCGATTGAAGTCAGAGGAGAGCTCAGCGATAAGAGGGGACATGCTATTCATGATAGCAATGGTGCTTTTATTTGAAGCGTTGGCAATGTCTCGGCTTCGTGTATCAGACACTATTCGCATATGTCTATCAGCAGTTTCAAAGATCTTGGAACAGGAACCTTCAATGTTGTGGAGCGAGTTCCGGACTGCCTGTCTGAAGTCTCTAGCATCTGAATCACTTTCAGAATCCGAATCGGAAGAAGAACGCTCTGGGGACGGGAGAAGTCCGTAGGAACTAGAAACTGCAGCCTTGCCTTTGGATTTATCTCTGATAAAGGGCTCGATAGGCGCGTGTGCAATTTCAGAATGTACTTCTTCAATCGCTTGATCCATGATTGGATCTGCAAAAACTGGGGGCTCGACTACTGGGGCACTAGAAGAATCTGGCAAGGAAGCCTCAGGATTTTGAGCGACTTCCGCAGTAGGAGCAGAGTCTTCTTCCATTATTTGGATTGGGGAAGGAAGTTCTCTAACACCAATGACCCAGAGGGGGCCAAGGGCTTCCATCACATGCCTTGGACTGATCAGGCTGGATTGCGGGATAAAGAATATAGCGTCTTCACGCTCTTCGGTACTTAGTGCCAGTTGCACATCTTCCGGTAAAGCAATCCCTGAAGTATAACGATTGAAAAAGTCCAAAATCAACGGCATGAGCGCTTGAGCTGCGTCTTGGTCCACTGGCCTAATCAGCGAGATCATCTTGGCCACTTGAATGTTGGATTCACTAAAGAGCACGGGGTGTAGAGTATATCCTCTGAAATTGTAACACCCGGAAAAGTGATTGAAACTGCTGTCCAATGCTTGGGCATTTTCAAACACTGCTCTCATGTCTCTGTGGAACTCAGCAAACTCAGCGTGTTCTGTGGAAACATCAACACGAATCTGACTCTGACCGGGAAGAATTAGTTGTTTACTTGACGAAGCGTCTTTGTTTAGGTCAGGAAAGATTCTTTGAACAAAGTCGGCACGAGGATACAAGACGTAGCGTCCGCCCTGGCTGTATAAGGCGAGTTGCTGGCGAATGTAGCTTTCGATTGGTTGTCTGTATCGTGGTAAAGCGCTGACATTCCCTGCAATAATCTGACGCTGTTGAAGCAAAAAGGTTGCATATCCTCGGCGTCTGTATTCTATCCCAAACTTGAAAAGAAACGGGTATCTTATAAGTTCTTCTAGGGTATAGAAATGCAGAACAAATTCTTCAGCCCATCTGGCTGTATTCATCATCCATCTTTTGCCTAGTTTGTCCGCTTTAGCTTGATCTTTTCTAGCGGCAAGAAATTTCTCAAAGCGTTCCGTTTCTTCTTCATAATCCTCAGCCCATAATCTGGCTAGATATTCTCGAGCCTCATCTTCTATCCACGAGTTGATCGGATTTGGACGCTCAGCAACAATAGGTCCTTTTCCTTTCCATAACTTAAGTGGATTAGGAGATAAAGCGTTTTGAGGAGAGTTGACGATGGAAGGAAGAGCTGAATATCCTATCTTATTGAGATCTACCTCATCTGGATCTTTGTTCCAATCACCCATGTGGGGGTTTTTGAAAACAATCTGGTTTTGGCGCAGAGGATAAAAGGACTCTTCTGAGCGACCGGTGAAAGTGAATCGCTGCTCGTCAAATTTTGATCGGTTGAACGCTGGTCGACGAATATACTCAAGGCGTGAATGAAGACGCTCTAAACTGTACAGACCAAGATCGGCAAAATGCTCGAAGATTTCAAACTTGTGTGAGTCTGAAAGATCCGACCGATGGAGAGTTGTTTGAAATTGGATTTCCAACTCGGCAAGCGTTTGAGTGTCACGTTCTCTGGCGGCATAATAAAATTCAACCTCTGAAGAGTATCCGCGCGGGAAGAAATCAATGACACGAGGAGGAGGTCCTGTTGGCGTAGGAACAAAAGCAATAGCCTCTGTTGGGATAGGGGCCACTTCTATCGACCGCTCAGCATTTAAAGTTGCTTCACTTGCTGATGGAGTTTCAGCGTCAGGAATAACTTGTGATGCCTTTTTAGCGATATCCACAACAGTTGCCATGTCCACATCTATTTCAACTGGAATCTCCGAGATAGGAGGGGCATCAGCGATTGGTACATCTTGAGGTACGTCTTGAGCTGATACATGTAAGCGATTGAGAAAAGCAAGCAAAAATTTCTACTAAGTAGAAATTACAAACAAAAGACTACATCGCTTACCCTGAGGAATATCATCGACTTTTTCAGTCGCTTGATCTGTTTCTTGAGCAATTTCCTCAGGCTCCTGGACTTCTTCTTCGGGGTCTAAATTGATAAAAGAAGTTATCGGATCAGCACGAATGGGGATATTTAGTTCTTCAAGCGTGTTGAGAACATATTGAATATCTGCTGCATAAGGTGCTGAAAGAGTTTTTATCCTAGCGTTAGAAACTTAGAGACTAACGAGGAAAGGATAGGCAAATTTGCTTAGCAAATACTTACCCTGAACATTTGAAAGCCTCTCAGATTGAGTAGCGGCTGGAGGATCTGAGCTGACTTCGGGAACAGTGTCAAAGAAAGAAGCACTAGCTGACTCTCTAAGCGCTGGTTTTGAAGGAGCGCTAGAGGATACTGCGGGAGTAGAAAGAGGAGTACGCCTTCGTGCAAGCGGTACTTCTTCTTCTACGGCTTCTTCTTCCTCGGGAATGGGAAAGACAAACGCTGGAGGAGGAGATGGAGATTTAGGAGAGGGAGAAGGAGAAGGGATTTTTTGTTTCTTTTTGGGGTCCGGCTTCTTCTTCTTAAGATCAGGCTTTTGTTTCTTTGCGGGCTTGGATGGCTCAGTGACTCGGAGAGTGATCTTTCTCTTAGGTCGCTTGACCACCACTTCTTCTTCTGATGAAGAGGACGATGATGAAGAAGACGCTTGATCTTCATCATCACTGCGAACAACTCCTTTGGCTGGAAGTCGCTCACGCTGTTCTTTAGGAACCGCTGCTCCGCCGGGTTTTCGCGGGTGAAGAAGCTCGCTTATCATTTTCTTCCCATAAAATTTGGTCGCTGGAATCTTTTTGCCAAAAGATTGCGTATATCCGCAAGCGCAAAGAATACGACTTAGCACAATCCCGTAAGGCTTGGGATTAACAGACTTAGCCATCGCTGCTTTGAAGCGATTGAAAACGTAGAGAGACCAGTTAACTTTTAACTTGGTTAGGATGGCTACCATCACCTTGTATTGAATGTTGGTGATTTTGTCAAAAGTTCCTTTTCTGCATTCAATAATCTTTGAACAAATATCAGCGAGGATGACGTATTCGCCCTTCATATCATTCTTCTTGAAGTTTGGCTCATACGCGGCGTTAACATCGTCTTTCTTGATCAAATCCCAGACTTTGGTAGCATCTCCGAGATTGACATGTTCTACCTCACTGCCGTGATTCGGGAGATTTAGTAGTGAAGAAATTAGAGAGGGAGTGAGAACAAAGGTCTCTTTAGCAGAAGGAAAGACGCAGGATATGGAATTGCCGTCTTTAGAAATTTCACCATTATTGAAAAAGTAGAGAGATTCTTCTTCATAGTAGTTGTAAGTAGTAGTAAGCATGTCTCTCAAACCAGATTCTTGAACGAGTGGAAGAATCGTTCGAAGAGGGAAGTTCTGGTTATCAAAAAGATAATCCCAGTTAACCAAAAATCCGGCGTTAACCGTCACTGGTTTTTCAGTACGGGAAGGTTTTTCGGTAGCAGAAGTTGCTGTTTTGGAAGATTTTGAAGCTTTGGGTGCCATTGCTGAAAGGTGAAACCTTGAAGAAAAAAGAGAAGATTTTGCTTTTTAGAGAGAAAAGACTTTTACAGAGGAGAGATTGGAAGTGATAAAGGTTTTCTGTAAAAGTTTTGAGAGGTTTAAATAGAAGGTAAAAATAACTCCTCAATTGGTAGATGAATGACACGTGTATAGAAGTAAATGAGAAAGAAATCTGAACTGTGTACACATAACTTCGGATGTCAAAAAGTGCGGTAAAATAGGATATTATAACATTTTTCGGATCCGCAGTTACTTTTTGAAAACGTTTGAAAAAATTTGAAGTTTTCAGCGTAAATTACACGCGCCTGATAGTACACTGACACGTACTCAGATGCATGCATTTTACTGAACTGCCTAGGTTTAGATAGGAATCATAACCGTCAGTTTGATTTGATAGGCACGTGTGGGTAGTTAACAAATCTAGACTTTTGGACTCATCCACACGCTACTTTGGGGCGATGAAAACTATGCATGAATTTTTGTGAAAGAGAGTTACTTTAGCGTTGAAGTGGGAATTCTTTCAACGCTGAAGATTCTTTTATAGAGTAAATATAATTTGATACATATCAATCGCTTGTTGGATTTTTAAACCTTTCATTTTATAAGCGATCAGATTGTAATGAGTACAAGTAAACGCTAATGATCGGTGCATAAGATTTGTTAAGGTCATTTGGATCATAGTCGCTTACTTGATGAAGTAAGTACAATTTTAAAGTTCCCCCTAAAATTGATAACTCATTTCATTTTTGGAAAAAATAGTTTAGACATAATTATAAAGTGGATTCCCCCTAAATTATATGCCTATTAAATATGATGCTTTATGATTTAAGCGTTTAAATCAATCCTACCTAATTCACTTCTTAAAGTGAGAAAGCGTTGTTCGGATTGGGGTAGGACCTAGGATTGTTCCATAATCTCTAAGTTGTTGCCTCATCCAAAGGATTTGTGCACAACAGCTTCCAGCAGCTACATATTCTGCCTCAGCGGTAGAAGTCGCTATAGATTGTTATTTCTTACTATGCCACGAAACTAGTCTATCACCTAGAAATTGACATGTACCACTAGTACTTTTTCTATCTATTTTGCATCCTGCAAAATCTGCGTCTGAATAACCAATTAGTTCAAAAGGAGAATCCTGTGGATACCATAAGCCCACATTTTGTGTGCCTTTTAGGTACTTAAGGATTTTCTTGGTAGCACTTAAGTGTGATTCTCTAGGATCAGATTGAAAACGTGCACACATGCATACCGAAAACATAATATCAGGTCTACTAGCGGTAAGATAAAGAAGTGATCCAATAATACCCCTATAGTTAGTGATATCAATTTTCTTCCCACTTTCATCTTTATCTAACTTAAGCGTTTGGCTCATTGGAATTTTTGAAGATGATGCATTTTCCATACCAAATTTCTTAATCATATCTCTAGTATACTTAGCTTGGTTTATAAATATTCCATTAGGGAGTTGCTTAACTTGTAATCCTAAAAAAAAAGTTAATTCACCCATCATGCTCATTTCAAATTGTTCTTGCATCATTTTCGAAAATTTCTCACACAATCGCTTATTAGTAGATCCAAATATAATATCATCAACATAGATTTGGACTAAGAGAATATCTTCATTATGAGTAATTTTAAATAACGTTGTGTCAACGCTGCCTTTTGAAAAGCCTTTACCTATAAGGAAGATAGAGAGAGTGTCATACCATGCTCTTGGTGCTTGTTTAAGGCCATAGAGTGCCTTATCCAGTTTGTAGACCATACTCTTGCCATGGTTGTTGATGAATCCTGGAGGTTGCTCCACATAGACTTCTTCTTGGAGTTTACCATTCAAGAATGCACTCTTCACGTCCATTTGATATACTGTGAACTTGTTGAATGCGGCAAATGCTAGGAACATTCTAATCGCTTCAAGACGGGCTACTGGGGCATATGTTTCATCAAAATCAATTCCTTCTTCTTGACAATAACCCTGAGCGACTAATCTAGCTTTGTTTCTTATAACAATGCCATCTTCATCCATTTTGTTCCTAAAAACCCATCTAGTTCCAATGACTCCTTGATGAGTTGGTCTTGGTACTAGCGTCCAAACCTTGCTTCTCTCAAATTGGTTAAGCTCTTCTTGCATCGCTTCTACCCAACTTGAATCACTAAGCGCTTCATCCACTTTCTTTGGTTCCATTTGAGATAGGAAGCTTGCGAACATGGCCTCATTAATTGTAGCGGACCTAGTTCTAATAGGTGCTTCAATATCTCCAATCACTAGATCTGGTGGATGATCTCTAAGCCATTTTCGGTCTGGTTGGAACGGGTTGATAGACTCTTGATTATCAATCGCTTGATTCTCATTTGTCTCTTGCGCAGTCGCTTCATCATTCACAGTTCCAATTTGCTCTTGATGATCATTCTCTTCATGATCATTAGCGATTCTGACTTCATCATAATTTGTAACCTCACGAGTAACCTTTGGAAAAGGCACAGAGATCTCATCATCCTCATTGTCACTATCATCTTCAAGATTAATTTGTGACGCTTGTTGGACAAGATCTTCAATTCCTACATCATCAGGATCAACCTTACTCGGCTCTTGGTTAGCATCATCAAACATAACATGAATGGATTCTTCAACCTTTGATTTGATCTTATTTAGGATGCGAAAGCTCTTTCCATTTTTGGTATATCCTAGAAAGATTCCCTCATCCGCTTTAGGATCAAATGTCTTTAGGCTTTGGGATCCATTGTTATGAATGAAACATTTCGAACCAAAAACATGAAAATATGAAACGTTAGGCTTACGTCCCTTCCACAACTCATATGGAGTCTTCTCATGTTGCTTGTTGATCATACACCGGTTCTGAGTGTAGCAAGCGGTGTTGATGGCTTCGGCCCAAAACCTTTGAGGCAGCTTGGATTCTGCTAGCATCGTCCTAGCGGCTTCTTTAAGCGTTCTGTTCCGTCGCTCAGCAACTCCATTTTGTTGAGGTGTTCTAGGAGCAGAATACTCATGAAATATTCCTAGATCTGTACAAAACTTCTCAACAATTTGGTTAGTAAATTCAGTTCCCTTGTCGCTTCTAATTCTCGTCACCGTTAGGTCTTTTGAATTTTGCAGTTGACGGATTAGCGCTGCGAGCTTGACACTAGTTTCATCTTTGGTCGCTAGAAATTCTACCCATGTATAGCGAGAGAAATCATCAACTATTACTAGCGAGTACTTTTTGCCACTAACACTCATGATTTGAATAGGTCCAAACAAATCTAAATGCAATAGTTCAAGAACTCTAGAAGTAGATAGACATGGTTTCTTTTTTAAAGATGACTTAACTTGTTTACCCATTTGACATGCATCACATAAGCGATTTTTTTTAAAGGAACCTTTAGGTAATCCCTCTACAAGATTTAGCGATATTAACTGAGAGATTGCCTTAAAATTGAGATGATTCATTTTTCTATGCCATAACCAACCTAATTCATTTTGACTTTTAGCAACAAAGCATGTGGGGTTGTTATCAAAAGTAGAATCCCAATCCACTAAATACACATTGTTTGTTCTTTTTCCTCTTAATTTAGTAGACTTAGTCTTAGCGTCGTTGACATAGCAGAAGTCGCTTGAGAATTTAACATCAAAGCCTTTATCACAAAATTGACTAATGCTTAACAAATTATGCTTAAGACCCTCAACATAATATACATCATTGATCATGATGTTCCCCCTATGCATGATACCTATACCTTTGGTTTTACCTTTGGAGTTATCACAGAATATAACTTGAGGACCATTGGTAGCTCGATAGTTGACTAAGAGATCTTTTGATCCAGTCATGTGTCTGGATGACCCGCTATCGAAATACCAAACTGAAGTATCGGTGTCGGCTCTAGGTACCTGCATTAAGGATAGTTCTAATTCTTCTTAGGTACCCATGTTTTCTTCGGTCCTTCAATGTTAGTAACTTTGGTTTGAATTAAAACTTTAGGAACCCATATTTGCCTAGTCTTCATTGTGGGAATACTGGCCTTTTTGGGTTTCACATCGTGTTGTGTGTGCTTTTTGGGTGTGTAATAATATCCTCGATTATAATAGTAGTCATAATCATAGTCATAGTCATAATCATCATAGTATCGATAATATGACCTTGACCGTCTCGGATATTGACGCTGGTATTTCCTTGGCACTGGCTTGGGTTGCACTTTTGGTGCTTGACGCTTAGCGCTTGATTCACAGTGGTTAGGTTTATCCTTAGCCTTTTGAGCGTTTGGATGAATCTTTCTTTGTGAATCATTTGCCTTTGTCTTTCCCTTGCCTGAGTCAGCTTTGGCTTTCTCATTTGGCCTCGTACCGTTGTCGCTTGGTTCATTCAGCGTTTGACTTTGTGAACTTTCTTTAACAAAGCGAACACCCTTTCCTTTGTTGTTTGTCGTAACATTAGATTTATTTGGTTGTTTACCGAATTTATTGCATCCTAAACCGGTCTTTTCACCAAATAATCTAGTTACCTCAGTCACATTATCCAAGTTTCTAGAAGCTTTTGATAATGATGAGACGAGCTGCTCTGATTTGGCAAGTCTAGCGATCAGATCAGCTTCTCTTTTGACTATTATATCAAGATCATCTTTTAATTGAATAATTTCACTCTCAAGTGATTGGTTCTTCTCAATGCACTGTTGCTGAACTCGCAACTCTGCTCTGAGTGTCACTTTATCTCTTGTGAGTGATGAGATAATATCGAGATCATTTTGATATATTTTGGTAGCTTCTTGACATTCATTGTAGTATTCTTTGACTTTCTCAAGTAATTCATCATAAGAAAGGGGAATTGATAATTCATTGGTTACCTCTGGTAGCGAATCGTCAGACGCTTCATCATCTCTTGCCATAAGACAAATCAACGCTGAGTCGCTTGTAGGCTCATCATCACTGCTTTCATCTGATGATTCCAAATCCTCTTCAGGTGCGAAGAATGGTTCAGATTCCGCTAGCAATCCCTGTTGGCGAAGGTTGCTCCTGAATTGGTTTCTATCCGCATAGTCTTGCCTTGAGGGCTTTGACACATTTGGATAAGGGCAATTCACCTGGTAGTGCCCTGGTTTTCTGCAATTATAACACAAATTAGTTTTCATTTTCTGTTCAGTGGATAATCGCTTTGAGACTACTGGCGCTGAGAGATTTTGAGTAGGGGATGGAGGCGCTTGGTATGGAACTGGCGCTACTGGTTGAGGTGCAGAGTACACTGGCGCTTGATACTGAGGCGCTGGAGCAGGGAGAGGAGTCTGAAATGACGTTTGTCAGATATGATTTCTTTTTTCATGTCTTAGAATTTTTTTGAATTTCTTGACCAATAAAGCCATTTCCTTTTCTTCATTTGATTCCATGATTTTAACCTCACTAACCGCTTTACCCTTGCTTTTGGTTGTAGCGATTAAAGCTCCTGATTCAGTCGCTGAAGTCGATGTGTCACTGACTTCACCCAATTCGAACTCAAATGCCTAACTCTGAAAAGACATGCTCTGGAGTAAGAGTCTCCAATGTCTGTGATTCTCTCATAGCAACAATCTTAATTAGATATTTGCTTGGAAGGCTTCTGAAAATTTTATTGACCATTTCCTTGTTGGTCAATTCCTTGTCTAATGACGCTAACTCTGTAACGAGCAAAGTAAACCTTGCGTCCAATTGTTCTAGCGTCTCATTGGGCTGCATCTTGAAATGCTCAAATCTTTGCATGGCTATGGAAAGCTTATTCTCCTTCATTTGTGCTGATCCTTCACACACTATAGCCAGCTTGTCCCATATTTCTTTGGAAGTCTTACATTGCTTGATCTTGTTGAACAATGCATCGTTGTCTCCTAATGCTGAGTAAAGTGCACTTCGTCCAACATTATCTAGATTTGCCCTTTTTCGATCTTCAGGCGTCCATTCTAACTTAGGTTTCTCGACATAACCATCTGGAGTGGCCTTGGTTGCTCCAGGGGCTCGAGTTACAACTTTCATAATTTGAATGGGACCACCTGTGATTACATCACACATTTCACTATCGCATGAGCACAAGTACGCGAATGCTCTAAGTTTCCAAGAATCATAATTTGACTCTACCAACTTAGGCATTTTGTTGAAATCCATAATGAGATGTTTTTTGGAGAGAAAAACTAAAGCGACTAAGTTCAAAAAACAAATGGATCTGAACAAGCAGTTATGCTTGGAAACGCTTAGGTTTCTAAGTCAACCTAGCTCTGATACCACTTGGTGGTCCCAAGTGGCATACGAAAGGATCTAGAAGGGGGGGGGGGGTTGAATAGACCCTGAAGTCTTTTTCGACTTCACAAAAATTTTCGTATCACTTTAGAAATTTGAACGCTTGGAAAGCTGAGCGCTTGGCTCAGACGCTTCAGAGTAGTTAACTTAGACTTAGTGATTTCAACAGTTTACCAAAGTAGGGCAACGCTTTAGATCGCTTAATCAGGGTTAGCACAGCGGAAATGATTTTTAGCGTTCTTTTAGATAATTTAATCGGTTTGCAATTTTATTTGTCTTTTTCAGAATAATATAATGTGATGAATATAAGACAATAAATATAAATGACACAATAAATTGTAAGGTTCACTGGGTGATGTAATCCCAGCTACGTCCTTTTTCTCCTATTTCACTTGGAGGAATTTACTATGATGATTATCAAAGAATCACATAGAAACTTCTACAAAATAGTAAAGGATGAAAATGATCTTGGGCTCCTTGATCACACAGACTTCAGCACCAATGAAGATCGTCTTTGTCAAGCTTCTCTCACTCAGAAATACTGCCTGAACGGTTTCAACAACTTTTCTCACTCAGATGAAAGGTTGAGGTTTGTCACTAGGGTTTGTTTGTTTTAGAGAAGATCAAACAACTTGGAATATCTCAGTTGGAGTTTGAATTTCTTCTTTGGAAGATATTTGAGATATTTGTGACTGTCTAGAATGTACATAGAAAGCTTGAAAAGTTTTGGCTATGGGGTTTCTAAGCTTTTTCCAGAAAGAATGTACGTAAGATTTTTGGCTATAATTTCTCGTATATTCTTGTTGTGTATATTGGGTTTTTCTGGAGCAAGGTATTTATAGGCAATTTCTTGGGATCTGTCCGTTGGACACACGTAGAAGCGTGCCTTTCACGTGGCGCGTGATCATACCTAAAGTCTGACATTCCTGGAAATTTGCTGAATCCGATTGGACGGGAGCAGCTAAAACTCTGAAATTTCTGACAGTCTGGTCAAAAGGTGGCTTGTCCACAAGTCATAGTAGCTTATCACATTTAATGCTCTTATCAGGCATTTAATGCATTTGAATTTATTTTCCGTTGGAAATAAATGTCCGTTGAATGATTGCATTTAAGTCCTTCATGACTTGAGGATTTATTTCAGGTGAATCTTACATCCATCGCTTGAGACAATTTGAGCGCTTGATCCATGTATCCTGAAATAGGTTCCTTTAGCGTTTGACGGACGCTAAGAGACAAATCTTCATCTCTGGTTGACTTCAGACGCTGGTCTTCAACTTGTTCTCTGATAGACTCACCTAGAATTCTACTAGCGATTCAGTTACTAAGACTTAGTCTAAAATCTACAAAGATAAAAAATTACAAGCCTAAACAAAATTACAAACTTTCAAACGCTTAAACAATAATCTAAGGAAAGCATAAACTTACATTTTATTTGGGGTCTAACAATGAATCCTATCTTGTCATCATCGAAACAACTAACATGAAATTTCCTAACACCGTGTCGTCTTCTCCGAATCGTCTTAAAAAAAGTTGAATCATTTTGTGCTCTATAGGATGGCTCGTGTATCCTCTCTTTTTTGCTTTTTGTCCAATTGTCTCATTAGAACCTCGGTATCTTGGTCAATAAGGTGAACCCTTATTGTCTCTACTTTTAGCTTTTTCCCATTATCTGGCTTGAGTGAGGTTGTATAACACTAAAAATCCTCTAACTAGTTCCCCCGGGCCTCTTCAATACCATTCCGAGTTTTGAACATCATCTTAAGATGGGGGGTAGACATAATGGCCCCGAATTTGTTCAGCATCGATCTGCCCACGCTCATGGCAAATAGTGTGTCTACCACTAAGAAGGTAATTCTCATCGTTTTATACCAGGAGGCCGACCCTAACGAGACATCGAGTTCCACTAATCCTTTTGGCATGATTTAGGAACCCGTAAAACCCATCAACGGAGTGTTCATTGTCTTCAAGTTTATTTTACCAAGATCCATTTTCTGCAAAGCACACCAAAAATTTATATCAGCCGAGCTCCCCGTATCCACCAAAACTTTGTGCACTGCATACTTGGCCATATCCATTGTTATTACCATTGGGTTGTTATGAGGGATGAGCATCCCCCAGTAATCTCGATCATTAAAGGTAATCAGAAGATCAGTTTGATCCATAGATAAGACACTCAGTGGTTCAGAGCGATAATGACTCGATTGCGTCTCTCTGGCATACCTCTTTCGTAAATTTGAGAAGTCCCCATCTGCGATCACATGTATTTTACCTCGGTTTGCGAGATTATTCTGTTTTGCTTTCTTTGGTCATTTTCCTGACGAGGATGTTCATTTCTCCGTTGGTCATTTCGATGATGATTGTTATTGTGACGATGAGTGTCATCATGATGGTAATTATCATTACGACAATAGTTGTCATCCCGAGGCCTATCATATCGGCCATTTTCACGGTAGCCTCGATGCTATTGTTCTAGAGACTACTTCGCCATCGTCTTACCTCTCTTGTACAGTCGGCCTCAGGGGCTCTTACTTCCGCCACAGCACGATCGATAAAGTCATTAAAAAAACTAGACTTTATTAATCTTTCAATTTCATCTTTCAAATGATAACAGTCCTCTGTATCGTGCCCCTTGTATTTGTGAAATTCAAAGTATTTGTTGGGATTCTTCTTTGGCCCCACTCGTAGTGGTTTCGGCCATTGAATTGCATTTACATGATGCGTTTGAGCCAACAACACAGATCTTCCTCAAGGGGCATTAAAGGGGGTATATTGTTCATATTTAGCATATGGGTGGGATCGTTCATAGTTTTTTTCTAACCTCGATCCTTTGTGCCAATCGCTGTTATGATCTTTTTGATCGTTTATGGAAGAACCCTCATAATCCTTTGATAGGTTCATATATTCTTCGTTGATGCACTGTTCTTGTATCTGTATCAATTCCTCTCGGTCTCATGGAGTGTGACGAGCCAGTGCAGATTCTAGGGGTCCTTTCTTTAACCCCAACAGAATAAATGTAACTGTGAGCATGTAGGTTAACTCGGGAATTTCCAGAACCTCCTGATTGAAACAATGCGCAAAATCCCTTAAACTTTTTGTAGGACCTTGCTTGAAATTCAACATCGCCAAAACTGACTTTTTTGCCTTCTTGTTGCTTGCGAAATGGTTTTCAAATACCCGCACTAACTTGGTATACGAAACAATTATTTATGGCATTTGGCTCGTAAACCAATCCTGTGCTTGATCCATTAGCGTCGTCACGAACATCATTCCATTTATTGCGTTGGACTGATGATGTAAATTCATTAGTAGCTCAAATGAAGTTAAATAGGGTTTTGGGTCATGTATACCATTGAAAGTAGGCAGATTCAGCATTTTGAACGACTTGGACGGAGCTTTCCCCTTATTTTCCTTAGAGAACGGCACATGCTTTGCCATTAATGCTGATACTAGCACCACTCTATCCCTCGGCGGATCCATTTTCTGACTATCTCTGTCTAACTTCTCATACATATAATCTATCTTCGCCCTCGATAATGCCGGTCTCTCCCTTTCTTCTCGTATCAGCTACTTATCTCTACGAATTTCCGACCGTGTATCCGCTCGACTATCTACCTCTTCTTTGGACTGTTGTCCCACTGTTGCGTCACCCTTCTTCTTACGCTCTAGAGTAACTCCCTCCTGAGCACGAAATAGCCTCCTTGGTGCCAATGAAATTGGATCCGCCTGCTGAATATTTGGGATAGATGGCGTTGCTTCTATAAATCTCCTCAGCGATTCGTCAGCACGATCTTGCACCAGCTTATCCAGCTTTCCTTTTGTCATAGTTATTCTGCCTTCACTTGTACCTCCCACTTCTCTTTGTGGTGAGGACGCCCGTACGTTGGATGACGATTCCTCAATACGAACATGTTTCTCCTTCTCCATCGCCATATCTTTGAAATTCAGACCCACCACCTCTTCAGTAAGTTCCCACAAACGGCGCCAAATGTTTTAGGTCTAAAATAATCTCACGCTTTCTCAGTCAGGATGACCTTGTAATCTAATCAATAGTAATTAATTAATATTATAGACTGCACTAGGGTGACCGAGCTGCTACGTACCTTTATGGGATCAAGTCTAATGTAGTTCAATGATTCTAGATGCTTCTGTAATTACGAATGTTATCCAAATTTATATTACAGGATTGTACTGTCGAGTCTTTAGACTTGGTAACGAAGATATGAATATGCTTACGAAGTCTATTAAATGCTTAGATTTTGGTCCGGTGTTTACAATAAATGCTTGTATTTATAGCATTACACGTTGTACGAATTATGATAGCACAGCTGGATACTTTTATTAGGATGATGCCATGTGTCTTCAGGGGACGATCAGGATTACACCTTACAGGGTTGGGTCATGGGTTGGTGATACGACTCCAGCCATGTCACTGCCTAGTCATCGCTCACGTGTCAGAAATATGCCAGCCAAGTTCAAGGATTAATTGTTGTAGAAAGATAGAAGACTTGATCAATTAACTTTGAAATAGAGTCCTAAAGAGTTGGAGGCACTTAGGCCACTTTCCATTAACTTAGGAGTAGTTGCTGTCAGTTTTAGTTTTCCTTTTGCACGTTAGTTTTAGCATAGGGTATTTACTTTGCAGAACTTGTAATTTGTTGGATTATGCATATTTTTGAATCAAAAGTCTTCTTTCTCAATTTTCTTTCCTTCTGTCTAATTCTTGTTCTTGGAGATTACCTCTCTCGAAGTGGGTCGCTGACACGAAAAATCCTTACGTGTTTGCACAGCAAGTGGACTGGTGGTGTGTAGTAATAAAGTGGATTTTTAAGTTCGCGATGTCGAACCCACAGAGACTCGTATTTTAACTTAACAAGTTAAAAGCTATTAAAATTAAATCAAAAGAGGATGATTAATTGACAATGAAAAAGTGAAAACGATACTTGACAAATTGATTAAGATTCTTATGTGAGAAAGCAACTAAGGCACATGCTTCAACCGTTATTACTCGTTAATATATATGAGTGATTATTCAAATTATTAGACTACTATTGCTTTGGTGGAAAAAACCTTAATTAATTACTACCCGATCTCTCGGCCGTAATAATCCTATGATTACGTGACAGTTCTCTAAATAATTCTATCCGAGAATCAAATCATTAACCATGCATTCACGCTTTAGAATTTCCCCGGATTAATCCAGCTAACAGCACCCGGAAATCTATACCTATCTCTAGGAGCAATTCCTCATGTTTTTCGGATGATGTGTTAATTCCTTTGAACCCTAATCTATATGCTCTCGAATCATAAACTAGGCTAATTAGCAAGCATAAGTTGATCAGGCATACGATTGGAATAAAAGAATAAAATTAACACACAAAGCAATAATAGAATTAAGACGAACAATCGATTCATATATATAAACTCATAAAATTGGCATTCACATGGCCTTAGTTTAAGTAAATTAGTTCATACTCATAATTGGAAAAACAACTAAAATTGTAGAATTATTCATAGACAAATAATCTAGAAAATAAAATTCTCCCTATTACGAATTGATGAAATCCTTTAGAATCGTCGTTCTCTTCGTCTTGCTAGTTTCTTGGCTCCAACTCTCTTCCAAAGCTGAAAATTTCGAACCCTAATAATGTTGGAAGAGGATGTATTTATAGATGATGATCTACAGGTCTCCTAGTTGAATTAGGAATGAAAACTTTCCAAAACTCGTCCAGCCGCCTCTCACGTTCGGACTGCAGTTTTCCCACGTACGTACGTTGATCAGTCAACGTCCGGACTGCATTTTGGCCACGTCCGGACTGTGAAGGTAGTGTAGAAAATTTGTGTTTTTCTGCTCCTTTCGCTCAATTGTTAGGTTTTTACCCCTGTGCTCATTTAACAAACATATCAAAGCCACAAGTGGTAAAAATCACTCATAATCGACTCTAAATCAAACAATTATCAGTCCCTAAAACACGTAAAACTCAAGCTTATCAGTCGCTGTATCATTGGTGCTTTCATTGACTTCCAATATGCCTCATTGGAAACCCGCCGATGATTTTACCGCCATCCAAGAGGTCGTCAATTCCCTTCAAACCACCACCGCTAGCCATGACGCTTCCATCGCCGAACTCCTTCAACAAACTAGCAATACCCAGTCCACAATTCAGTCCCTTGCCGATAACACACAATCCTCTATCGCCGCCCTCACCAAAACCGTGAACGATCTCATCATCTCCCTTGCCCGTCTCCAAAAATAGCCCGCACAAACCACACCAATCACACCCGAATCCACATGTTCCGCTGCAACAAGTTCTCTTCTTGGCCAAATACCACTTCCAAACTCCACAACCACTCACCACATTCAACCCTCGTCCAATAGGCCTTGAGATCAACCAATTCGATGGTTCTGCACCTCTCGATTGGCTATCCCAAACCGAACGCTACCTCACACTTCACCAAATAGCCGAACATGACAAAATTGACTTAGTTTCCTTCTACTTCGCTGGTCCTGCCCTCACTTGGTTCAATAAGATGCAACGTAATCGCCAACTCACCAATTGGACTAGTTTGCTCGCGCATTGGAAATCCGCTTTGGCCCTTCATAATACACAAACCACGAAGCAGCCTTCTTTCAACTTAGCAATAAAACCTCTGTTTTCGAATACTAATCTAACTTTGAAATCCTCTCAAATCGCGTATATGGGCTTTCCGATAGCCATCTCCTTAATTGTTTCCTTTCAAGCCTTAAACCCGAAATTCACCGTGAATTACAAATCCTCAAGGCACACACCACCACAGACGCTATCGGCCTCGCAAACTGATCGAAGACAAGCTTATCGACCAATGCCAAGATTTCCCTCGATGGTACCCCCCACCCGGACCACCACCACATCTACCCTCACACCTGCTGCCATTCCCCAAACAAACAATCTGCCTCTCCAGCCACAAAACACATGACCCACCCCCTTTCGACGTCTTTCGCCCCAAGAGCTCCAATTCCGCCGCGAAAAAGGTCTATGTTATTCTTGTGACGAGAAATTCACCCCAGGACACAAATGCAAATCCTCTAGTTTGATGTTACTTTGGGACAACCACGATGAACACGACCCAATTTCCATCTCGGATCCTGAACCACCGGACCCACAGAACAAACCCCCACCTTCCCTTACGCCACTCTTCCACGCATTCCAGCAACCTTGAGGACAAGGTTCGTTTCGAAGTGGCGAGGATTGATACGACTCCAGCCATGTCACTGCTTAGTCATCGCTCACGTGTCAGAAATATGCCAGCCAAGTTCAAGGATTAATTATTGTAGAAAGATAGAAGACTTGGTCAATTAACTTTGAAATAGAGTCCTAAAGAGTTGGAGGCACTTAGGCCACTTTCCATTAACTTAGGAGTAGTTGCTGTTAGTTTTAGTTTTCCTTTTGCATGTTAGTTTTAGCATAGGGTATTTACTTTGCAGAACTTGTAATTTGTTGGATTATGCATATTTTTGAATCAAAAGTCTTCTTCCTCAATTTTTTTTCCTTCTGTCTAATTCTTGTTCTTGGAGATTACCCTCTCAAAGTGGGTCGCTGTATCAGTTGGTCCGACCTGTTTTGAAGAAACACGAGGATCTGTAGTGTTCTGCAATTATCGTGCCCACGAAGGAACTTTTGTTGTAATAATGACCTCATCGACTCGTAGCCTCGATAAAGACATCATGACCATAGAAAATATAACAAGTCCACGGGGATACATATTTAAATTTGGGTATATCAACATATATATGTATATGTTTTATCTAAAGAATTGCTTGTGTGTGAATGTGTGTGTGTGTGCGTGCGCGTGTGTGACTGTGTGTGTGTGTGCGTGTGTGTGTGTGTGTGTGTGCGTGACTATGTGTGTGTGCATGTAACGGTGTGTGTGTGTGTGTGTGTATTGTTGTGTGTGTATGTCCGTGAGGGTGGGGTGGGATTGGGGGTGGGGGTGGAGTGGCGATAGAGGGTGGAAGATGGAGAAAATGACGTACTGTCCCCACCCCCTTTTCTTTTTCTTTTTCCTTTTTTTATTTAATTTATAAAATAATATATGAATAAGTAATTTATTTTAGAAATTAAGTTTATTAAAATACAATTTTTAAATTTATTTATAAATGTCATAGATTAATTTAATATATAAATTTTTTAAATTATATAAACTATTACATATTAATTTAATTAAAAGATTAAAAATGATGTTTTACACATAATTTTTTATTTTATAATTTTAATAATTTATAATTTTTTTTATTTTGTTGAAAATAAATTTTAATTATAAATAATCATTCGTATGCTTTCAAAAACAATATTACATATAACACCTATACTTTTACAAAACATTACAAATAACACCAAAATGGTATAATTGTCCGAGCAAAGTTGGGTTTCCAGGTCTAGAAAAAATTGAGGGTACTTTCGAAAGTTCACCGAAAAATTTAATGGCGCCATACTGAAACCCTAACTGAAGGTGCCAAATGTGTGACGGAATAAACGACTTGGATGTTAGATGTAATTTATTGAACTAGGAAATGTTTTTTTATAATTTTGCAATACATCAAGGATACCGAATGTAATTATCCCTATATATATATATATAACCAACATTATTTTGTATAACATTGTTCTATTTTATTTTAATAGCCCAAGATGACATGTCTATATTTTTTGTTTTATCACATTAAAGTTATAAAAATTGGATAGAATTTATAAGTTCACTAAATAAAAACAAAATAAAAATATACTTATATTAAGTAATCTCCTATATTCGGCCACAAAATCTTCTAGAAGTTGCAAGTGGAACTCTTCAAAAAGTTCACCATGAAAGATAATTAAAAACAAACACACTATATATTGTGAAGAGGTGATGTAAACAAACAAAGCAATTGATAATGAACAATAAGGAAGAGGACATGAACAACGTAATTTAACTGACCAATTTGAGACAGAGAAATCCACAAAGTCAAGTAAAAGAAGGTTTGCAACGTGCATCAAGATCAAACAAGAGAAGGACTAACGAGACGTTCAAATAAGATTAAACCTACTTTTTATTTATATTTTATGTTACTTGTCATTTCAGCTTTAATTGTATAGAGATTAAATTTATTTGTGAAGTGTTCTTCAAAAATCTCAATTTTATTCATTCCAGTATTTAAAGTTTGCAATTATTTTAATAAATCCGTATAAACCACGTGCAACGCACTTGTTCTTTACTAGCTAAAAAAAAAAAACCAAAGACATCAGTTTTATTCTTTGTGAAAATTGGTGAAAAATCACTGATTGCTAATAAAATTCATGATTCAGTCCCTAGGAATATCTTTAAAGTCTGCACTCCCTAATTGCAAATACGTCTTTGGACACTCCCCACCCACCTGTAAAGATGAAATGCTCTCATTTTATTATTTTTTAATCACCTTCTTCTCCACTCTCTCTTTTCTTTTTTCCTTTTCACCTTCACCACAAATCCGATTTCATAGGCTTTTTTGGTGATCGAATGTGTTCAAAGATGACACCGTCTTATTCTTCACGAAGAAAGGAACAAATCAAGATCGATATTGTCTATATGTCGAGTAAAATATATATATTTTTTTCAAACTTCATATGTACAAAAATTGCAGTATTGATAAGGAATATGTGAAGTATTTTTAGTGCATAGTTGAAGTATTTTCAAATGAAAAGTTCACAGATTTGCAGTACTTCATGAAAACATCCATAACGCACTATTGAATGCTCAAAATTATAAACCGTTTTCTTATTTTGAAAATGGACACATAGAGCTTTCTAGAACTGTATAACACTTTATCAATAAAAGTCTCATATGATAGAATTTTGCATGCAATCGTAAGCTAAAATTTATAGACAGTTTTGCACGGCTTCACGAGAAAGTTTATAATTCACTGTACAAAAGTCGAAATCATAAAAAAAAAAAAAAGTAAAATTATTTCAAAGTATACACGTAGAGCTTTCCAGAAATGTATGACACATTATCAAGATACGTTAGGGATGAAGCAGCTTTGTCTTCAAACAAAAGCTAAAATTTGTCAACAGTTTTGCGCTACTTCACGGGAAAGTCCTTAACGCATTATACGATTCATGGATTCATAAATTGCTTTATTACTTTCAAAGTAGACATATCGGCTTTCACTAAATGTAGGACACATTATCAAGAAATGTCTAGTATAAAACAATTTTTCCTTCAAACATAATCTAAAACTTGTCAATAGTTTTGCGTAATCTTACAAGAAATTTTATAACGCGTTGTAGGTTGCTCGGAATCATAAACCATTTTTTTCTTTTGAAAGTAGAAACATAGAGAGTTCTAAATATGTATGAATGCTATCAAGAAATACATAGTACTAAACAATTTTTGCTTCAAACCTAAGCTAAAATTTGTCGGCAGTTTTGCATGACTTCACGAGCAAGTCCATAACGCAGTGTATGATGCTCGAAATCATAAACACTTTTTTACTTTAAACATAGAAACATAGAGATTTCTGAAAATGCATGACACATTATCAAGAAATGTTAAGTATGAAATAGTTTTATGTACTATTAGTAGGTCCATTTTACGTACTGATACGACAGTTTTAATGTCCAAATACGTCAACTAATAGATAAAAATATGTCAATTGATAAGAAATCATATGTCAGTTGAAATTAAATAATATGTCCATTTAATGCACTAATACATTTATTTTAATATACAAATACGTCAATTAATAGAAAAAAATACGTCAATTGATATGAAATCATATGTCACATTGAATGAAATAATACGTTCATTTAAATACATTGGTTTGCTGTTGAAATACGTCATTTAAAATGTATAATTTATATATACTAATACGTCAAATTATTTGATCATGTACGTCATTAGACTACACACGTACATCATTAGACTATACACATACGTCGTTAGATTATGCACACACGCCATTTTTATTAAAATAATACATCATCTTAACTGTTGACATATGACCCTTATATTTATTAATGCATCCTTTTAGTTGTAACAATACACCATTTCATATGTAATAATACTTCGGTTTGCTGTTGAAATACGTCATTCAATATGTATAATTTATATATACTAATACATCAACTTATTTGACCACGCACATCATTAGACTAGACACGTACATCATTAGACTATACACATACGTCGTCAGATTATGCACGTACGTCATTTTTATTAAAATAATACATCATCTTAAATGTTAACATACGACCTTTATATTTATTAATACATCCTTTTAGTTGTAACAATACATCATTTCATACGTAATAATACTTCGGGTTGCTGTTGAAATACGTCATTTAAAATATATAATTTATATATACTAATACGTCAACGTATTTGAACACATAAGTCATTAGACTACACGTGTATGTCATTAGACTATACACATACGTCATTAGATTATACACGTATGTCTTTTTATTAAAATAATATATCATCTTAAATGTTGACATACGGCCTTTATATTTATCAATACATCCTTTTAGTTGTAATAATACATCATTTCGTATGTAATAATACTTCGGTTTACTGTTGAAATACGTCATTTAAAATGTAAAATTTATATATACTAACATGTCAACTTATTTGATTACTTACATCCTTCTACTTGTAATAATACATCATTTATATGTAATAATACTTCGGTTTACTGTTGAAATACGTCATTTAAAATGTAAAGTTTATATATACTAATACGTAATCAATTTGACCATGTACGTCATTAGACTATACAAATACGTCGTCAGATTATACACATACGTCATTTTTATCAAAATAATACGTCATCTTAAATGTTGACATAAGGCCTTTATATTTAATAATACATCCTTTTAGTTGTAACAATACATCATTTCATACTTAATAATACTTCGGTTTGCTGTTGAAACATGTCATTTAAAATGAATAATTTATATATACTAATATGTCAACTTATTTGACCACATATGTCATTAGACTATACACATACGTCGTTAGATTATACACGTACATCATTTTCATTAAAAAAATATGTCATCTTAAATGTTGACATATGACCTTTATATTCATCATTACATCCTTTTAATTGTAATAATACATCATTTTGTATGTAATAATACTTCGGTTTGCTGTTGAAATGTGCCATTTAAAATGTATAATTTATATATACTAATACTTCAACTTATTTGACTACATACGTCATTAGACTACACACGTTTGTCATTAGACTACATACATATGTCGTTAGATTATACACGTACGTCATTAGACTATATACATATGCCGTTAGATTATACACGTACGTCATTTTTATTAAAATAATACGTCATCTTAAATTTTGACATACGACCTGTATATTTAGTAATACATTCTTTTAGTTGTAACAATACATCATTTCATATGTAATAATACTTCGATTTTCTGTTGAAATACGTTATTTAAAATGTATAATGAATACGTCAACTTATTTGACCATGCACATCATTAGACTACACACGTACGTCAATAAACTATACACATACGTCGTTAGTCATACTGTTGACATCCTTTTAGTTGTGCATCACTTCATATGTAATAATAGCATCATTTAATATGTATAATTTATATATACTAATTTGTCAACTTATTTGACAATGTACACCATTAGACTATACACGTATGTCATTAGACCATACAAATACGTCGTTAGATTATACACGTATGACGTTTTTATTAAAATAATACGTCATCCTAAATGTTGACACACGATCTTTATATTTATTACATCCTTTTAGTTGTAACACTACTTCAGTTCATACTTAATAATACTTCGGTTTGCTGTTGAAATGCGTTTGACACATAGACGTCGTTTGATTATACACGTACATCATCTTTTTGACATGAGAATTTTATATTTATTAATACATCCTTTTAATTATTAATACATCATTTCATAAATAATACATGTCATTTAAAATGTGTAATTTATATATACTAATACGTCAACTTATTTGACCACGTACGTCATTAGACCACACACATATGTCATTAGACTTTACATATATGTCGTCAGATTATACACATACGTCGTTTTTATTAAAATAATACGTCATCTTAAATGTTGATATACGACCTTTATATTTAGTAATACACCCTTTTAGTTGTAACAATATATCATTTCATATGTAATAATACTTCGGTTTGCTGTTGAATTACATCATTTAAAATGTATAATTTATATATACTAATAGGTCAACTTATTTGACCATGCACATCATTCGACTACACATGTATGTCAATAGACTATACACATACGTCGTTAGATTATCCACATACGACATTTTTTTAACAATAATACATCATCTTAAATGTTGACATACGGCCTTTATATTTGTTATTAATCCTTTTAGTTGTAACAATACATCATTTCATATGTAATAATACTTCGGTTTGCTGTCGAAATACGTCATTTAATATGTATAATTTATATATACTAATACATCAACTTATTTGACCACATACGTCATTAGTTTACACATGTATGTCGTTAGACTATACACATACGTCGTTAGATTATACACATACGTCATTTTTATTAAAATAATATGTCATCTTAAATGTTAACATACGGCCTTTGTATTTATCAATACATCCTTTTAGTTGTAACAATACATCATTTCATACGTAATAATACTTCAGATTGCTGTTGAAATACATCATTTAAAATGTATAATTTATATATACTAATACGTCAAGTTATTTGACCACATACATCATTAGACTATGCACATACTTTGTTAGATTATACACGTATGTCATTTTTATTATAATAATACGTTGTCTTAAATGTTCAGATACAACCTTTATATTTAGTAATACATATCTTTAAATGTAACAATACATCATTTCATATGTAATAATACTTCGGTTTGCTGTTGAAATAAGTCATTTAAAATGTATAATTTATATATACGAATACGTCATCTTAAATGTTGATAGACAACCTTTTTTTTTATTAATACATCCTTTTAGTTGTAACAATACATCATTTCATATGTAATAATACTTCGGTTTGTTGTTGAAATATGTCATTTAATATGTATAATTTATATATACTAATATGTTAGCTTATTTGAAAACGTACACCATCAGATTATACACGTGTGTCATTAGACTATACAAATGCATCGTTAGATTATACATGTACGATGTTTTGAAGTTGTCTTTGTGAAGCTTCGTGTTGAAGTTGTCTTTGTGAAGCTTCGTGAATCATTTTAGTGAATTCCTCTTGTGTGGAAAGGAGTACAAGGACGTAGCTGGGCTTACACAAACCCAGTGAACCTTGCAATTCTTGTGTCTCATTTACTTATTATTTTATTGCTTATTATTTTCACACATTGTCATAAAGCATACATTATCAAATGTCTCAAAGAACGAAATACTTTCTACGCACCTAATCTTTTAGACTTATACAAATCTTTCACTATGTGCTAACCCTGATATAAGTATTGAAAGCCTAATCTATTTTGATCAAGTACTCAAAGCTATTATCTAAGTTATCTTTACAAAAACAAGTCTTAAAAATCGAAAAGAAGTTCAGGGTCTATTTAACCCCCCCCCCCCCAACTTTGTAGACCCTTTTCTATGCCACTTGGGACCAACAAGTGGTATTAGAGCGGTTGAAGTTGAAATTTTAAAATTTTCGAGCATAACTGCTTGTTTAGATCCCCTTTTAACATTTAGCTGCTTTAAAATTTTTCATGGCATTCGCTAAAGTACCTAAATTGACCGAGTCAAACTATGACTCATGGAAGAGTCAAACTATGACTCATGGAAGGTCAAAGCATTTGCTTATCTTAGTTCTTGCGATGATGAAATGTGTGATATCATTTCAGATGGGCCGATTCAAATATTCAAAGTCATCATTAGAGCACCTGGAGCTATAGAAGAGACTCAGATGACTATGTTGAGAAGCCAAAGCATGAGTGATCCACAGATGAGCGTCGGAGAGCAAACTTAGATAATGTTTGACGAAATGCTCTATATACAGCCATCGGTGATAATGATAACTTATTCAACAAGGTCAAGTCGTGCTCTACGACTAAGGAAATATGGGATAAGTTACCTATAATATGTGGTGGTTTAGCGCAAATCAAGGAAAACAAGCTTTCGATTGCCAAGGAAAGATTTAATGGTTTTAAGATTTTTTCCTAATGAGACGATAAAGCAATTGGATATAAGATTTATTGCTCTTGTTATGGAGTTAACATCATTAGGCATGGATTTACAAAATAGAGAAATAGTGGTTAAAATTTTAAGAAGTCTCCCTAGTAGATTTTTGATGAAAACAACGGCTATGAGAGAATCAAACATGTTGGATCTTCTAACTCCTGAAGATGCTTTTTTAGAACTTAAAGTGGTTGAGTTTGAATTGAATTCAGCAAGTGATGTAGTAAGTAGTCCGATAATAGAGTCTGGAGCGCTAATAACATCAATCAAGGGTAAATTGGGTAACAAAGGAACAATGTTAGATATAAGTGAGGATGAGGAACTAGCGCTACTGAATAGATTTAGAAAGTTTTTAAGATATAAAAAGAAAGGAAAAGTTCTTAAGCATCAAGGACAGAGTTCATTTCAAGCACCTCCTCCAGCACAACAACAGTTTTAAGCGCCTTAGTATTCTGCCCCTTCTCCTCCAGCATCAAATCAATATCAAGCGTCTTCTCCACAAAATCTCTCAGCGCCACTGGTCTCAAAACCACAAACTGCAAGGTTAACAAATGAACAAAAGATGAAAAATAATCTTTGTTTTAATTTCAGAAAACCAGGGCACTACCAGGTAAATTGCCCTTATCCAAACATATCTAAGCCATCAAGGCAGGATTACTTGGATAGAAAGCAATTCAGGAGCAACCTTCGTTAACAAGGTTTGCTAGAGGAGTTAGAACCAGCGTCCGCACCTGAAGATTTAAATTCTTCAGAGGAGAGTAGTGATGATGATGATGAGCCAGTAGATGACTCAGCGCTATTTGTCTCATGGCCAAAGATGATGAAGCGTCTTCTGAGGTAAACACTGAAATTGCTTATCCTCTCTCTTATGAAGAATTACTCGACAAAGTAAGAGAATATTATAGAGATTGTCAAGATGTCGCCAAATTATATCAAAATCACGTTGACATCATATCAGCGCTCAAAGGTGATAACGTGACGCTCAAAGCAGATTTGCAAGTTCAGCAACAATGCATTGAGAAGAACCAATCACTTGAGAGTAAGATAGCTCAATTGAAAAGTGATCTTGATATAATAGTCAAGAGAGAAGTTGAGCTGATTGCTAGACTTACTAAATTAAAGCAGCTCATCTCATCATTGTCTAAAGCGTCAAGAAAGCTAGACAATGTGACTGAAGTAACAAGTTTATTTGGTGAAAAGACTGGTTTAGGATGTAATAAATTCGGTAAACAACCAAATAAATCTAATGTTATGGCAAACAACAAAGGAAAAAATGAATTCTTTGTTGAGAAAGGTTTAAGAAGTCAAACACCTGTTGAACTCAAAGATATGGGTACGAGGTCAAATCAAAAAGTCAACGATGACTCAAGCAAGGGAAAGACGGAAGCAAATGATTCACAAAGAAAGGTTCATCCAAACGCTCAAAAGGCTAAGGATAAACCTTACCACTGTGAATCAAACGCTAAACGTCAAGCACCAAAAGTGCACCCTAAGCCAGCGCTTAGGAAATACCAACGTCAATATCCACAAAGGTCAAGGTCATATTATCGATACTATGATGATTATGATTATGACTATGATTATGATTACTATTATAATCGAGGATATTACTAAGCACCCAAAAAACACACATAAGACAAGGTAAAATCCAAAAAGACTAATCCTCCCGTAATGAAGACTAGGCAAATATGTGTTCCTAAAGTTCTAATTCAGACTAACGCTACTAATGTGAAAGGACCCAAGTTGCAATGGGCACCTAAAAAGAAATAGAACTTACCTTTTGATTGCAGGTACCTAGAGCTAAAGCCGATACATCTGTTTGGTACATCGATAGTGGGTCGTCAAGGCACATGACAGGCTCCAAAAATCTCTTGATCAACTATCGAGCTACCAATGGTCCTCAAGTTATAGTTGGAGACAACTCCAAAGGTAAAACCAAAGGTATAGGTACTATGAATAGGGGGAACATCATGATAAGTGATGTTTATTATGTTGAGGGTCTTAAGCATAATCTTTTAAGCATAAGTCAATTTTTTGATAAAGGCTTTGAAGTCAAATTTTCAAGTGACTATTGCTATATTAAATACGCCAAGACTAAATCTACTAAATTGAAAGGAAAAAGAACAAATAATGTTTATTTAGTAGATTGGGGTTCAACAATAGATAACAAACCTACATGTTTTGTGGCTAAAAATGAATCTAAAATGGGTTGCTTGTGGCATAGAAAAATGAATCACGTCAACTTTAAGACAATCTCTTAACTTATAACATTAAATCTTGTAGAGGGATTACCTAAAGGACCATTTCATATGGGTCGCCTCTGTGACGCTTGTCAAATGGGCACACAATTTAAATCATCTTTCAAGAGAAAACCTTATCTATCTACTTCTAGAATACTTGGACTACTTCATATGGATCTGTTTGGACCCATTCAAACGATCAGTGTGAGTAGTAAACAGTACATTTTGGTAATAGTAGATGATCTCTCGATTTACTTGGGTGGAATTTCTTTCATCCAAAGGTGAAACATGTGACAAGCTAACAACGCTTATTCGACAACTTCAAACATTGAAAAATCTTAAGGTTGCAAGAATAAGAAGCGATCACGGTACTGAGTTTACTAACAAGGTTGTTGAGAATTTTTGTGCAGAGAATGGAATACACCATGAGTATTCAGCCCCTAGAACGCTTCAATAGAATGGTGTTGCTGGGCGCTGGAACAAAACGCTCAAGGAATCCGCTAGGACAAGTTTTTGGGCGGAAGCGATCAACTTTGCTTGTTACACTCAAAACTGTTGCATGATCAGCAAACAGCATGGAAAAACTCCATATGAACTATGGAAGGGGCGTATGCCAAATGTTTCATATTTTCATGTCTTTTGTTCAAAATGCTTTATTCATAATAATGGATCTCAAAGCCTAAAGACATTTGATCCTAAAGCGGATGAGGGAATCTTTCTCGGTTATGCCAAAAATGGAAAGATTTTTCACATCCTTAATAAGATCAAATCGAAGGTTGAAGAATCAATTCATGGTGTTTTTGATGATGCTAACCAAGAACCGAGTAATGTTAATGCTAATGATGTAGGAGTTGAAGATTTGTGTCATCAAGCGTAAAAAATTACTATTGATGATGAAAGTGACGATGATGATGAAATCTTAGTGCCCCCTCCTAAAAATACTCGCTGAAGCGGATGTGCAAAAGGAGACTGGGGCTAGTGAACAAGTTCATCCTCTTGAGCCAATTGTTGAGACTAGCACTCAGGGTAAGAATTTTTTTCTACCAAGGCCTTCTCTCGATTTTTTACCTTCTGTAGAAAATTTAGTTTTTAAGATGTGTTTCTTTCTTTCTGCTCTTTTAGAAGTCGATGATGAAGCAAATGTTGCTGCCCCGGTTTTAGAGAGTATGCTAGTGGAGTTAGACGTTGACCTTTCTACTATTGTGGCAATCGCTCAAGAGGTTCCTGCAGCTGCTGAAGGTGATCTCCCATACATAGTGGGTGGATCAGCCGCTAGGCATTGGGTGGTGCTAGACCGAGACATAGACCACTCCGCTCTCCTTCAGACTTTACTCAATGAAGACTTTGTTCCGCATGGGGACATTGAAGAAAGTTATGTTCATGCCGAACACTATATTCAATAAGCAATTGAGTACGATGCCTGGTTTTCCCAGATTCTATTTGATCAAGAGTTGATAGACACTCAGAAAGAGGAGCTTATTAGAATTGTATCCGAGGAACCAGCGCCTCCCAAGAAAAAGCCAAAGAAGAAAAAAACGTCTAAGTCTAAGTCCTCTTCAAGTGTTGCAGAAGAGGAAGTCCCCAAAAGGACTTTGGCTGATATTCTTGCTAAAATTGCCGCCTCTAAGCCCCCAAAAGTTCCTAAGCCGGTATAAAGGACTTTAGCTGAAGTTGATTCTGCATACTATGATGTTCATCTGCACAGTGAGCCAGAGGCTAGGCCATCGAGGAATGAGTTGCTCAACTTTTATGATAACTATTCTCCAGTTCCTCCGAATCCAAGTGAGGAGACGCTTAACAAGCTTGGCTATTCTCACTTCCCTGAGAAAGTCGCTCACTACTCCAATCTTGAGACTGTGCAGCCTCTCCGCCTGTGGAAAGCTAAAGGAATCGCAATTCCTGACAAGCCAGCGGATTTGAAGCAGATGATTTCCCGTGATGCGCAGCTATACTTCGAAAGAGTGTGGCATGGAGATTACAGTCCAGACCTCCAACTTTTCCTCGCCTTGAAATGCATTCATGATCGCGGCTTTAGAGCTATCATTGCAGTCGGATCAAAGTGGCTCCTTCAAGAAACAGAATGGGTTGAGGCATATGATTCTAAGCGCCATATTGTTGAAGAAATGGTTGCCAACCCACTGTTTTTCAGTCAAGCGATTCATGATATGCGAAAGCGCTTTACCCGTTATTGTCTTAATTCTAGAATTTAGCGCCTCAGACCTGTTCCAACTTTTCCATCTATTTAGCGTCCGGTTGAAGAATCTCTTCACCAAGCGCTTTCTGAGCTCAGTTAGTCCAATCTTGTTCCAGATGATAGCAGCACTCCAAGTGGCGAATCTTCAAGCGCCAATGTGGAAGTGGACACTGAACAACGCTATGAGTTTCTCTTCAATCGTATGAGACTCAGAGACGCTGTGAGAGTCTTCGACCACATCTTTACAAAAAATATTGTCACAACAACTAGGGCCAGTATTAATGAATTTTCAGGTTTTATCTTTTTGGAAACATACCCCCAGGAGTTAAGCGCTCATTACCAGAGGGTAATCGATTTGCTAGAAGGGCATTGTAGCCCAGCGTTTGCTCATGCTGTTTTGCCGTACGTGGAAGACTATTGCAAGCACTACATTTCCAATCTTCAAGCCTTGCCAGCCGATACGTTACAGTACTCCGGCCAGGAGAAAACCGAGGACTATCTTTTCTTTATTCCAGGGCCAAGCGCCAGGTTAACTCCAGTTCATCCTATCGATGCTATTGGTCCAAAGTGGGTAGCCGCTCGAGAAAGCCCACTTTTTAGTTTTGCGTAAGAATTCTTCCAGCTCTCTACTTCTGAAAATGTTCCATGGCTTGAGGTTATGCCAAAACAGGGATGAATCTGACAGAGAGCATTCCAGAATTTTCCACGATTTTGTCATTGCGGTGGCTCTCAAATTTTCGTAAGTTTTATTCTACAACGCCACTTCTTGCTAATTCTACCTTTGAGTATACAGATACTCTAGTTCCTTTTGTCTGAGAAGCATCTTCTGAGGATGATGTAGAGATAATTTTCGAAGAAGAAGCCCCTGCTAATGCTTTAGCTCCAGTAATTGTTGAAAATGTTTCAAGCGCTGAGGCCGATGCAGTCGATACAATCATGGATACTGCAAAAATCCATCCTCTAGATGCTGCTCTTCCCAAAACGAAACCTGTTATTGATTCGGAGGAACCTTTCGAAAGAGATCTAGAGCGTGGCAAAGCGGTTGCTTCCAAAGAACATTTTCCCATTCAAGCGCATTCCTCTAGTGACTCTGAAAGTGAAGATGATCCAGATGGCAAGGACTTCCAGAAAGTGGTTAAAAACTCTCTCGCTGATTTCCAAGGATCTTGCTCCCGCTTGGAAGAACGCAGCACTTCACTTCTGAATCAAGTCGAACGCACTCGACTCAATGGCATGAGAAATGCGGCCAACCAGAACACAATTACTCTCATTGATTACATCACGCCGCTTGTTAAAAATCTTTCTGAGAGCGTCAACAGATCACTCGCCGAGAATGCAACTGCAGATGCTGAACGTCATTCTCTTTCCAACTCAGTAGCTGAAAGTATTGCGGCTCAAGTCGCTCTCTTGATTGATGAGGTTAAGCTCCTCCGCACAGATTTATCTGAGATCCGCTCATCTCAACCTCTTGATGCTGATGTTAAGAAGGGAAAACAGGGTAAAAATTCGAAGAGCTTGCCACGCTCTGATGATGCATTGGGAAGACATGCAAAGTGCAATCCATTCAATCCAGCAGGCTGTCCTCAAGAAACGCAAACCTCGTTTCTATAGAGGTTACCCAATTCCAGATTTCTCAGTTGAGCTACTTGAAGAGTTAGGAATCCAGTCATTTGCCGCTTAGGTGCCTATTAACATCCGTCCCAACAGAGCTCCAGTCACAAGAACGTATGAAATTTTTGAAGAACTTTTGTGTGAACTGGGAGTCGACAATGTAATTTGGCACAAGCGCCTCCACAATTTTGAGGAGTTGGCCGAAAGATTGGGACATGTACAATTTGCCAATAGTACTCACAAAAAGATGAGGGAAGCAAACGACAACCTATGGAAGTTTGCGGAGATGCTCTTCAGACAATAGAAGAAACCAGATCCAAAGAAACTTCAATCTTCCTCATCCAAGAGAAAGCACTAAAAGTTTTGTTGTTCTATTTTTTTAAGCGCTTTATGTTTTTATGATTTATGTTTCTATGTAACTCATGTACGCAATGAAATATTTAATGAATGAGTTTGTTGAAACATCACGTTTCTGGCTATATATACTAACTTATAGCTAACCTCTAACTTTTAAACGCTAACTTTATATTATCTTTGGTAATTTTCTAACTCTTGGACTATAAAATAGTTAAGGTCTTGACATCATCAAAAAGGAGGAAATTGTTAGGAAATTTCATGTTAGATGTTTTGATGATGATAAGATAGGTTTTATGTTAGACCCCAAAGATATGTAAGTTTACCTTTATTAGAATATGTATAAGCGTTTAAAGTTATCGAGTTGTAATTTTAATTAAGACTTTTTATCTTTATAGTTTTAGACTAGTACCTTGAGCTTGAGCTATGATAGAATTCTATGTGTCCATCAAAGTGAAATCAAAGATAAGGGTTTGAAGACTTTGAAGATAAAGGATTCGTTAAGCGCCTAAGAATCATTCAAGGTGATCATGCTACAAGTGCCTGTCGTCACCTAAAATTAAATCTGAAGTCAATAAGCTCTTAAAAGCAACTTTCAACGGACATTTAATTCCAACGGGAATCAAATTCAAATGCATTAAATGCTTGATAAGAGCATTACATGTGATAAGGATTATTGACGTATGGATAAGCCTTTTCCATTGACTGTCAACTCAAAGTAGGTCTGCTACCCACTCTGTGCTGATATACACTTACGCTGTTGAAATCTATATTCATCCCTAAAAGCTCAAATCCTCCATAGACAAAATATCTTTGAGCTTAAAACATCTCTACAGCCAAACCAATATCTCTCACCTCTTCTTAGAAGAACCATCCTTTCTAAAGTGTTTGAACATTTCAAATCAAACAAATCGTGATGAAAACCCATCAACCTCTTCAATCTGTGTGACGAAGTTGTTGAAGATAAAACATTATTTCTGTGTGAGAGAAGCATTGTTAGAAGCAGATCTTAGCCGAGTTGAAATCTTTGTGACCAGGGAACTTGAGATCAAGTTTTCACCATTTGCTATTGTGTTGAAGGTGTCTTTGCGAAGCTTCGTGAATCATTTTAGTGAATTCCTCCTGTGTGGAAAGGAGTAGAAGGGCGTAGCTAGGATTACACAAACGCAGTAAACCTTACAATTCTCGTGTCTCATCTACTTATTATTTTATTGCTTTATTGCATATTATTTTCACACATTGTCATAAAGCATACATTATCAAATCTCTAAAAGCGACTAAATACTTTTTAAGCGCCTAATCTTTTAAACTTGTACAAATCTTCCGCGCTAACCCTGATAAAAGTACTGAGCGCCTGATCTATTTTGATCAAGTACTCGATACTATTATCTAAGTTATCTTTACAAAAACAAGTCTTAAAACTCGAAAAGAAGTTCAGGGTCTATTCAATGCCCCCCCTTCTAAACCCTTTTAGTGTAACACTTCATCAGTTCATACTTAACAATACTTCGGTTTGCGGTTGAAATACGTCAGTTAAAAGGTATAATTTATATATACTAATACGTCAACTTATTTGGCCATGTACGTCATTAGACTATACATTTACATCGTTAGATTATACACGTACATCATTTTTATTAAAATAATACGTCATCTTAAATGTTGACATACGACTTTTATATTTATTAATACATTCTTTTATTTGTAACAATACATCATTTCATATGTAATAATACTTCGGTCTGCTGTTGAAATATGTCATTTATAATGTATAATTTATATATACTAATACGTCAACTTATTTGACCACGTATGTCATTAGACTACTGACACGCTAAAAGCTAACGTGCTATGATAGCAAGTGCACTAGACGTGTGTAGTAATAAGTGGACAAAAAGTCCAGGTTGTCGAACCACAAGGACTAGGTATTTTAGTTTATGATTAATGAAAATGGACAAAAGTAAATTGCAATAAAACGAGTAAGCAAGCGAAGAACAAAAGAGAAACGGACTATAGATTAATCGCAAGAGTGATAAAACGACTAAGGCACATGCTACAACCGAATCTACTCGTCAATATACGTGAGCTACTCTTCGAATTATTAGACTCCTATTGCTTTGGTGGAAATTCCTTAGATAATTATTACCCGATGTCTCGTCACATAATAATCCTATGATTAATTGATGGTTCTCTAAATATGTCTATCCGAGAATCTAATCAATAACCACGCATTAACGTTCTAGAGTTTCCTCGGATAAATCCGGCTAACCGCACCCGGGAATCTTTACCTATTTCTAGGGGCAATTCCACATTAGTTTCGGATGATGTGTTGATTCTTGTTGCACCCTAATCTATCTTCTCTCGAATGACTAGACTAGGCAAGATAGCAAGCATATGGTGATCAAGCACATGATTGTGATAAAAGCTCAAAATCAACACACAAAGCAATATGAGAATTAATACAAGAAATTACTTCATTTATATTGATTCATAAATTGGCCTTCACATGGCCTTAGTTCTACAAGATTAGCACATTATCAATGGCTTAAAAGAGTCTAATGTTGTCATAGACATAATCATGAACATAAAAATGTAATGAAAAGCAATTAAAAACTCCCTCAAGTGATTGATGATGGA
Organism: Buddleja alternifolia; assembly: GCA_019426215.1. NCBI lineage: Eukaryota > Viridiplantae > Streptophyta > Magnoliopsida > Lamiales > Scrophulariaceae > Buddleja > Buddleja alternifolia. The sequence goes on from CM033400.1 coordinate 7,672,542, forward strand.
TCCTTGCTTTAGAACTTCAATCCTTAGCTCCTATCTCTTTCTTCCCCTCCAAAATGATGAAGAATGGTGATGAATGATGATCGTTCAAGAGTGATGATGGGTTTTTTTTTTTTTGGCCAAAAGAACAGCTGCCCTTCCCCTCTCCAAGAGTGATCGGTCAAGAGGAAGAGAATTCCCCCCCCCCCCCCTAAAGACAAGAGATGATGGGTTCTTTATTCTACTCCAAACCCCATCAAGGTGTGCAATAAACAATTCTTTTTTCCGCTCAAGCATGTCCCCCAACACATGTGCTAACATCTTCGCTTTAAATATTCCATGCCACCCTCAAATGATGATCTTTTGGCTGAAAGAAATCAAAATTCGGGTGTGGTCACGCCAAGGCGTGTCTTGGCGCATGTATTTCTCTGTTCGGCGCAGCAATATTATTTCCTTCACAAGTTTCTCTATAGACCTCCGAATTAGATGATTCAAGTTCCCATTTGAAGCTAAGACATAGATATACAACTTTGTAGAAGGAAACTTTGTCCAATTCGGTATCTAAATGTACAGAAGTATCGCTCGAATGTGCTAGGAGATACATAAACCGCCTAAGTGTTGAAAAACATATTTGAACTTGTTTTGTACATTGCTTTTCTTCCCTTTTTTCATGTATTCTCATTTATTACCTGTATTCACTTAACACACCTATTAAATGAAAAATGTGACATGATTTACGCAATAAGTGAATCCAAATCATAAGAATAACGGTCTTAAAAATACGTAAAAACACCTCTTATCAACTACACACATACGTCATTAGACTTTACACATCCGTCGTTAGATTATACACGCACGTAATACATCATCTTAAATGTTGACATACGATCTTTATATTTAGTAATACATCCTTTTAGTTGTAACAATACATCATTTCATATGTAATAATACTTCGGTTTGTTGTTGTAATACGTCATTTAAAATATATAATTTATATATACTAATACGTCAACTTATTTGACCATGCACGTCATTAAACTACACACGTATGTCAAGAGACTATACACATACGTCACTAGATTATCCACATACGGCATTTTTTTTTAAAAATAATACGTCATCGTAAATGTTGACATACGGCCGTTATATTTATTAATATACATCCTTTTAGTTGTAACAATACATTATTTCTTATGTAATAATACTTACCCCTAAACCCTAAATCCTAAATCCTAAAACTTAAACCCTAACCCCTAACCCTAAATCCTAAATACTATGACACCACATACCCTAAAACTAAATGTTCCGAAATTCGCATATATCTAAGAAAATTATACATTTATTACAATTCAATGTACATTTTTCACTAACTAGTATTACTTTGTGTTTTCAAAACTCAATGTTCATATATGCTACTAGTAGTGATCCCTTGACTTTTTGTGTGAGTTTGGAGTATTGAGATACTTATACACATGATTACACTTAGACATGTTATATATTTAATAATAATTATTTATAATGTCATGAAGGTGCATTAAACAAGATACTTGGAGGAAAATATGCATTAAATAGATAAACCAAACACTATGTATATCTAGTATTGCTTTGTGTTTTCAAAACTCAATGTTCATATATGCTACTAGTAATGATCCCTTGACTTTTCGTGTGAGTTTGTAGTATTGAGATACTTATACACATGATTACACTTAGACATGTTACATATTTAATAATAATTATTTATAATGTCATGAAGGTGCATTAAACAACATACTTGGAGGAAAATATGCATTAAATAGATAAACCAAACACTATGTATATCCATACCACTACTAGTTTACGTGTAAGAATTTATGGTTTTGAGATATTTATACACTTGAGTATACATATTTAATATTGTTTATTTATGACGTATCTTTACCAATAATCCAACATATCATTAAAGTAAATATGCATTGTTACAGCTAATATGATGAATATACAATAGCGTATTACTACATATGCAATGACATATTAATTATTACATAAGAATTGACTTATAAGTACATATCAAATGAGGTATGATTACATGTGAATTGATGTATCATTACATATACAATGACGTATGGTTACATATAAAATGTCGTATTATTACATATGAATTGACATATTATTAATTATTAAATGCGTATTATCACATATGAATTTACATATTATTACATATCAAATAATGTATGGTTATATATAAAATGTCATATTATTACATATAAATTGACGTATTATTACATATGAATTGACGTATTATAATATATTAATTGATGTATTATTACATATGAATTGACATATTTCTACACATCAAATGACATATGGTTACATTTACATTGACGCATTATTACATATAAATAACGTATTACTACATACCAATTGACATATGGTTACATATAAATTACTATATTATTACATATGAATCGACATATTACTACATATCAAATGACGTATGGTTACATATAAAATGTCGTATTATTACATATGAATTGATGTACTATTACATATTAAATGTCGTATTATTACGTATGAATTGACATATTATTACATATCAGATGACGAACGGTTACATATACATGGACATATTATTACATATAAATGATGTATTATTATATACCAATTGACGTATGATTACATATAATATTGTAGTATTACATATGAATAACATATTATTACATAACAAATGACGTATGGTTACACATAAAATGTCATATTATTACATATGAATTGACGTATTATTACATATTAAATGTCGTATTATTACACATGAATTGACATATTATTACATATCAAATAACGTATGGTTACATATACATTGACGTATTATTACATATAAAATGACGTATTACTATATATCAATTGACATATGGTTTCATATAAAATACTATATTATTACATATGAATCGACATATTATTACATATCAAATGACTTATGGTTACTTATAAATTGACGTATTTCTACACATCAATTCACATATGGTTACATATAAAGTGACGTATTGCTACATGTCAAATGACGTATGGTTACATATAAATTAACGTATAGTTACAATGAAAATGACCTATTGTTTATATTTGTCGTCTTTTTTCACTCAAATGGCATTACATTGTAATATTATGAAGTCTCATACTTTATGTGTTAACTTCATATAATCAAAAATGTAAAATACAAATCTTCCAGTATACCATTAGCATCACGAGAATGTCCATAACGCATTGTACAATGCTCGAAATCATAATAGTTTTTTACTTTCAAAGTAGACACATAGGGATTTCCAAAAAATAATATGACACATTATCAAGAAATATCTATTATAAAAAATAGGTTTTCCTTCAAACGTAAGCTTAAATTTATTGACAGTTTTGCGCGACTTTACGAGAAAATCCATAACGTATTATACAATGCTCGGAATCATAAACCATTCTATTGATATCATATTAGAAACATAGGGCGTTCTAAAAATGTATGACATAATATCAAAAAAAGGTCTGGCATAAAATAGATTTGTGTTCAAACGTATGCTTAAATTTATTTACAGTTTTGCGCGACTTCACGATAAAGTCCATAACGTATTGTACAATGCTCGAAATCATAGTATTTTTTTTACTTTCAAAGTAGACACATAGGCCTTTCCAGAAATGTATCACACATTACCGAAAAATTTCTAGTATAAAATAGATTTGGCTTCAAAAGAAAATTTAAATTTATTAACAACTTTTCACGACTTCACGAGAAAGTCCATAACTCATTGTACAATGCACAAAATCATAGAATTTTTTTACTTTCAAAGTAGTCATAGGTCTTTCCAGAAATGTATCACACATTATAAAACAAAATTCTAGTGTAAAATAGATTTGGCTTTTTATTTCATAGCAGAAACATAGGGATTTCTATAAATGTATGACACATTATCAAAAGGTTTAGTATAAAATAGATTTGGCTTCCAACATAAGCTTAAATTTTTTGACAGTTTTACGCCACTTCACTAAAAAGTCCATAACGTATTGTATAATGCTCGGAATCATAAACCATTTTTTTTAAATTTCATTGTAGAAACATGATAAGCATGAGTTTTACGTGTTTTAGGGCCCGGGTATTTGTGTGATTTAGAGTCGATTATGAGTGATTTTTACCACATGTGGCTTTGAATTGTGTGTTAAATGAGTACAGGGTCAAAATCACAACATTCGAGCAAAACGGGAGGAAAAACACTTTTTTGTGAATAATCTGCAAGTAACGTTTGAACGTGGGATTTGTAACGTTTGAACGTGAGGCATACAACATTCGAACGTTAGCCCAGTCAACTCCCAGTAAAACCACATATGCCACGTCATCAACGTTCGAACGTGAGGTGGGTGACGTTAGAATGTAGTAGTCGACTGGAAGTTTTTTTGGCAAGTTTTGATACCTAATGCAAGTTTTTGACATATTTAGAGAAACGTCCATTAGTCAAAGGATTATTACAGCCGAGACATTGGGTAGTAATTAATTAAGGAATTTCCACCAAAGCAATAGTAGTCTAATAATTCGAAGAATAATTCATATATATTAACGAGTAGATACGGTTGAAGCATGCGCCTTAGTTGTTTTATCTCATAAGAATCTCATTCTAATTTTCAAGTCTTGTCTTCAATTTTTCTTTACTTTTTGATACAATCGTGATCATTCAGTTTAATTTAATTTCAATTGCTTTAAAATCTGTCAATCTAAAATATTAGTCTCAGTGGGTTCAACATCCCGAACTTAAAAATCAATTTTATTACTGCACACGACCAGCCCATTTACTGTTTAATACACATAAGGATTTCCCGTGTCAAGTTTTTGGCGCTGTTGCCGGGGACTTGTTTTATTTTAGTTTAAATTTTTATCACAATTTCTAGCTTTAAATTTTCTTTCATTGCGTTTTTTATTTTTTTATTTTCTATCTTTAAATTTCTATTGATTTGCTTCTTTGTTTCGAGCAGGTTGATCTTTTGGTGAATGACCCGAGCCTTAGGAGAGGTTTTAGAGGAATTTGATTCCGAGACCGAGCGTACATTTCGTGCAAACCAGATAAATCGAGCTATGGCTGGTAACTTCCTTAATATGAATCTCCTAGAGAACAGGGAAGGGTTGCAAAATCTGTTTCAAGCTATACAACTGGCACCTCCAGCAGCACCCCCCATCCGTTCGTGGGAATCCTTGCTTTTAGATTCAATCTCTAGCTCAATCTCCCTTCTTCCCCTTCTTAGAGTGATGAAAAGATGGCTCCAATCTCAGAAAATGGCCTCCCAATTCCAAAATTCGAACCCCCATTCAGTGCTGAAGATTTCCATAAATAGGTTCCAAAAACGGTTACGACGGCGCCCAGGTGCGGGTGGATCGGCGCCCAGGCGCGGCCGATGTGGCACTGTTGTCTTGGGGGAAAAGAAAGGGAGACGCCCAGACGTGATTTCTGGCGCTCGGGCGCGGGAGGGCTCAAGCCTAGGCGTGGAATGTTTGGCGCCTGGGCGTGCGTCTGCGCAGCTTTTGTCTTCAGTAGTCGTCTGGCGCCTAGGCGCGGAATCTTTCACGCTTGGGCACCGTGCTGCGAAACTTCACTTGGCTGGCGCCTAGGTGTAGTGAATATCGCGCTGGGGCGCCAGTCTGCGAAGCATGTCCTGATGTAATTGGCTGGCGCCTAGGCGTGGTGAATCTTGCGCTTGGGCGCCAGTCTGCGAAGCATCTTGGCATGAATTTGTTTAATACGTCGTTTTTCCGCCCTTTCTCCATTTGCATCCATTTACAACCTGAAATCACTCCACACACGGATCAAACGCAAATGTGGCAAGAGTCAAGCGATAAATGCACCTAAACCATAAACAAAACGGACTTCAAAACACGTAAAAATGACTCTTATCAGTTATCAGCCGCCCCGTGTGCATACTACACCAGGACCAATGATTCTCCCAAATTTTGCTATGCCAAACTTTCACATTCCTTCTCACATGTTCACCGTGGTTTAGGGTAAACCATTTTATGGTGACCCGAGTGACTCACATCATGACCATGTGGAGCACTTCAAGAATCTGCTACTTACCATGCAATTTCACCCACGAGATTTGGATGCAACCCGCCTCAGACTATTCCATTTCTCTTTGAAGGATAAAAGGACCCTCTAGTAGAAGTCATTACCCCCATAATCAATTGAAACGTGGGGCGATTTAGTCGAGGAGTTTCTCAACAAGTTTTTTCCTCCATCAAGGATTAATGAGCTCAGAAGTGAGATTAAAAGATTTAAGCAAAAACAAGATGATCCGTCGACTTCAGCTTGGGCAAGATAAAAAGGCCTACTTCAGAAGTGCCCTGATCACAACTACAACTGGGATGAGCGAGTTTATCACTTCTACAATGGAGTCCGATCTCAGATTCGACACCGACTCAATGATGAAGCCGGTGGTGATTTGATAGGCCTTGATAATAGAACAGTATAGGCAAAGCTCGAGCAGATGGCACGAGAGGATGAACTTTACCCTGAAAATGACGATGAGATCCTTCCCCAAACCCTATGGGTTGCCAATGTTTAAGAGGTAGAAGAAGAATTCGAGGAAGAGCCCGTAGTTGGCAATGTGAATTATGTCGAAAATTCAAATAGACCTCAAGTAAACTTCCACATACCCGAGAACTTTTCGAAAAGGCCAAATCCAACACATAATACACAACAAGGCTTCTACCAAGCACCAAGGCCTCCATTTAGCCTGGAAATTTTAAACCACAAGGTCAAGCTTAGAGACCCCCTACTGTCGAAGAAAGAGTGGATGCTCACATGCTTAAATCGGATGAATCATTCGCCGAGATTTGATTGATGCTGAAGGATGTTTCCATGGGAATGAAAGAGATACAATATCTATTTGGGCAATTATCAATGAATGCGGGTGGAACAGTACCCGGCGCACTGCCGAGTGATACAGAGAAAAACCTAAAAGAGCGATGCCATGCTGTTACTCTAAGGAGTGGAAAAAAAGTGAAGAATGCATCCCATCAGCACCCCACGTCCGAAAGTGAAGAGGACAACGTTCGAACGTTGGAAAATTGTGTAAAATTGGACATAGTGCCCTCAACGTTCGAACGTCAGGAAAGCCAACATTCGGATGTCAGAGGCAGACATGGCCCCTTCTGAAACTTTGACTCCTTCTTTGTCTAATCCTGTTGAAATTCGTTTCCCCTTCCCCTTAGCACATAAAAAGAATAAGAAAGACAAGGATAAGAGTTTTCTTAGGAATTTAGAAATTCTTCGAGAAGTTCGAATTAATATTTTTTTTATTGATGTGATGTTGAAAATGCCCAATTACATCAAGTTCTTCAAGGATATTCTCTCCAATAAGCAGAAGTGGAAATGCAATAGAACGGTGTGCTTGACTGAAGCATGCTCAGCGGTGGTGTTGAACAAGTTTCCACAGAAACTCAAGGATCCAGGGAGCCTCACAATTCCTTGCACAATTGGGCAACTTAAATTCGACCAAGTGCTATGTGTTTCCGGCGCCAACATAAATCTTCTTCCTTACTCGTTCTGGAAATTAGGTTTGCGGAATCCAAAGCCAACCTCGATGAGCCTCCAACTTGTAGATCAATCAATCAAACACCTGAAGGGAATCATAGAGGATGTCATCGGGCAAGTTGACATGTTTTATTTCCTGGTGGACTTCGTGGTTCTAGAGATGGAAGAAGAAATTGAAGTTCCTCTTATCCTAGGAAGACCTTTCCTAGTCACAGGTAAAGCTATGATCGACGTAGCAAATGGTAAGTTGACTTTGAATGTGGGTGAGGATAGAGTTACTTTTGACGTATAGAAGGTTATGAAGCATGTTGGTGATGATGCGTCACGTTTAAGAATAGATGCTTTTGATCGTTTGATTATTAAGCACTTTCAGAAAAACATCTCTGATGATCCACTTGAGGTATGCATAATGAACTCCAAGGATGTTGAGTCAGCCAGTGATAGACAACTAGTTCATAGCTTAGAGAGGCATGCACAATACCCCACGAAGAAATTTGAGAAGTTGGATAGGCCACTGTCTAGCCACTCCAAACCATCCATCAAAGAGCCCCCAACTCTTGACCTAAAAACTTTACCTTCTCATCTTAAATATGTTTATTTGAATGAAAAGGAAACCTTGCCACTCATCATTTCTTCTTTTTCTTATAGAGCAACAAGAAGCAAGGTTACTGAAGCTATTGAGAGATCACAAAAAGGCCTTTAGATGGAAGATTGGTGATATCAAGAGGATCAGCCCAACCATCTGCATGCACAAGATTTTAATGGAAGAAAGCTCAAAGCTCACTATACAACAACTAAGGAAGATGATGGTCCCAAGTGTCATACGAAAGGGTCTAGAAGGGGGGGGGGTGGGTTGAAATAGACCCTGGAGTCTTTTTTGATTTTAAAACTTTTCGTATTACTTTGAAGAATTTGAACGTTTGGAAAGCTTAGCGCTAGGTCAGGCGCTTAGGAATAGAAAGCTTAGACTTAGTGATTTCAATGATTACCAAAGTAGGTTACTGTTTCAATCGCTTAATCAGGGTTAGCACAGCGGAAATGATTTTAGCTTATCGTTCTCTTGAACTTGAATTAGTCGCTTAACGATTTTGAATGCTTTTTCAAGTTATAATATGCGAATGCAAAGTAAAGTGATAAAACAGTAAATAACACAAGATATTGTAAGGTTCACTGGGTGATGTAATCCCTGCTAATTCCATCTTCTCGTTTGCACTTGGAGAAATTCACTAGATTGATTATTGAAGAGTCACACAGAGACTTCGGCTCCAATGAAGATCTTCTTCAACAAGCTTCTCTCACAGAGAAATGCTGCTTGTGGAATCAACAAACTTTCTAACTCAGATGAAAGATGTTGAGCGTTAAGTTACGGGTTTGTTTGATGTTGGAAAGTTCAAACAACTTAGGATTTCTTAATAGGAATTTAGGGTTCTTCTTTTAAGAGGTTTGAGATATCTATGACTGTCTTTGGCATCTATATGAAAAGCTTGAAGCATTTTTGGCTATGGAGTTTGTAAGCTTTTCTTTCAAGTAATTTCAGCAAAGTTTTGACCTTTTTCTTGTGTATGTACATGTATTTTTAAGGTTTGCTGAAGGGTACTATTTATAGGGTTTCTTGGGATTTGTCTGTTGGACACGTGTGAGCATGTGTACCTCACGCAACGCGTTAAACAATCCCTTTCTGACATTCTTGAAATTCTACTGGTTCTGATTGGACAGGAGCATGTTTTGAACTCTGAAATCTGACAGTCTAGTTAAAAGGTGGCTTGTCCACAAGTCATAATAGCTTATCATATTTAATGGACTTATCAGGCATTTAATGCATTTGAATTTATTTCCCATAGAAAATAAATGTCCGTTGATGATTGCATTTAAGTCCTTGATGACTTGAGAATTTATTTCAAGTGAATTTGATCCTTGATCGTTTAAGTCATTTGAGCGCTTGATTCAACAACCCTGAAACAGTCCTTTAACATTTGACAGACGCTAAGAACAAATCTTTATCTTCACTTGATTTCAGACACTGATCTTCAACTTCATCTCTAATAAACCCACCTAGAATTCTACTAGCGACTTGGTATCCAATACTTAGTCTAAAATCTTCAAAAATAAAAATTCCAAGCCTAACAAAATTACAAACTTTCAAACGCTTATACAATTGTTCTATAAAAATATAAACTTACATTATTTTTGGGGTTTAACATATCGTTCCTATTCTTGTCATCATCAAACATCTAACATGAAATTTCCTAACAGAAGACTAATCCTCAAATTCAAAAAGTGGTGAAGAAAGATGTAATCAAGCTGCTTGATGTCGACATTATCTTTCCTATCTCTGATAGCCTATGGGTAAGTCCAACTCAGGTAGTGCCCAAGAAGGGAGGTACCACAGTCGTTTGTAATGACAATAATGAGTTAATTCAATTGAGAATTGTCATTAGTTTTACAGTTTGCATAGACTATCGAAAATTGAATGAATATACCCCAAAAGAACACTTCCCTCTCCCCTTTGTCGATCAAATGTTAGAAAGATTAGCCGAGCATGAATACTTCTATTTTTTGGATGGGTACTCCGACTATAACCAAATTGCCATTGCACCCGAAGATCAAGAGAAAACTACTTTTACTTATCCTTATGACACTTTTGCTTGTAGGTGGATGCCCTTTGGCTTTTGTAATGCACCTGCTACTTTTCAAAGATACATGATGGTTATATTTCATGACATGGTCGAGCAATTTCTTGAAATCTTCATAGATGATTTTTCTGTTTTTGACTCTACATATGATAGATGTTTGCACAATCTAACTCTGGTTTTGCAGAAGTGTGAGGAGACTGATCTAGTCTTAAATTGGGAAAAGTGCCACTTCATGGTACCAGAGAGAATCATTGTGGGTCATAAGACGTCCCAAAAAGGGATTGAGGTGGATAGAGCGAAAATCGAAGTGATAGCCAATCTTCCGCCACCCACCACGGTCAAAACCGTGAGAAGCTTTTTGGGACATGCCGGGTTTTACAGGCATTCTATTTCTAATTTTTCTAAAATTGTTAAACCCCTGTCTAACTTGACCATCAAAGATGCAGTGTTTGACTTTAATGATGCATGTATGCAGGCCTTCCTCACCCTGAAGGAGAAATTGATCTCAGCACCTATAATGTCCGCCCCGGATTGGAGCCTGCCATTTGAGTTGATGTGCGATACGAGGGACACTACTATAGGAGCCGTACCGTGTCAGGGGAAGGGTAAAATCTTTCATAATATTTACCATGCTAGTCATACCATAAATGAAGCCCAACTCAATTATGCTATGATTGAAAAAGAGCTATTAGCTGTGATTTTTGTTTTTGACAAATTTCCTTCCTATCTTGTGCTTAACAAAGTAATAGTATACAATGATCACTCGGCCTTGAAATACTTGCTTGCTAAAAAAGACGCAAAACCTAGACTACTTAGGTGGATCTTATTACTACAAGAGTTTGACTTAGAAATAAAAGATAAAAAAGGATCTGAAAATGTAGTAGCTGAACACCTCTCTAGACTAGAGTTAGCGGATAAGAAAGTGGATGAAACCCTAATAAGAGATGAATTCCTTGATGAACAACTGTTTGCTCTTTCTTTTACTTTAATCCCTTGTGATGCTGATTATGCTAACTACAAAGTTGTTGAAAGTTTACCCCCTGATTTAACCTTTCACCTAAGAAAGAAGTTAGGCACTATCTGTGGGAAGAGCCCTACTTGTTTAAAATTGGTGTTGAGGGAATTATCAGGCATTGTGTACCCGAAGAGGAAATGGCCTCCGTCTTGGCTCATTGCCATGACATGTTGATCGGTGGCCACTTTGGCCCATCCAAGACTGTTGCCAAGGTTTTGCAATCAGGTTTTTTCTGGCCTACTTTATTTAAAGAGGCACATGCTTATGTTCAAGCATGTGATAGATGACAAAGAGTAGGTAATATCTCTAGACGACATGAAATGCCTATGAATAATGTGCTTGAATGTGAATTTTTTGATGTGTGGGGTATAGATTTTTTGGGACCCTTCCCTAGTTCTTGTTCCAATAGGTATATCCTAGTCGCTATTGATTATGTGTCCAAATGGGTCGAAGCTGAGGTTTTGCAAACTAATGATGCTAGGGTTGTTCTTAGATTTCTGAAAAAACGTATTTTTACACGATTTGGTACCCTGAGAGCAATTATAATTGATGGAGGCACACATTTTCGTAACAAGCAATTTGAAAACTTGTTGAACAAATATGGTGTTAAACAAAAAATCTCGACCCCTTACCACCCTCAAACTAGTGGGCAAGTCGAAGTGTAATAGGGAAATTAAACGGATTTCAGAAAAAATGGTAAATAGTCGTCGAACTGTTTGGTCTTTGAAATTAGATGATGCATTGTGTTGTATTTGGAAAAGCTTGTCACTTACCTATCCAACTTGAACATCGTGCTTATTGGGCCATCAAATCCCTTAATTTCGTTGTAAGTGCTTTAGGTAATAAGAGGCTGCTTCAATTGAATGACCTCGAGGAGTGGAGACATGAGGCATACATGAATGTAAAACTATACAAGGAATGTACTAAGAAGTGGCACGACAAGCATATTCTGCTCCGGGAATTCGAGGAAGGTGAAAAAGTTCTGATACAACTCTAGACTCAAGCTCTTCCCAGGAAAGCTCAAATCTCGTTGGTCGGGACCATTTCGAGCCACACGAGTGTATTCTTCGGGAGCAGTGGAGCTTATCACTGATGATGGACAAGTATTCTTGACCATTGGACACAAGCTGAAACATTACTCGGGCACTGACTGGAGCGCAGACACATCATCTATCAATCTCCGAAATCCATCGACTTAAGTCGATCCTGAACAGTCGAGCTATTGACTATAAATAAGCACTTCGTGGGTGGCAACCTATGTTTCTTACTTTTTGAGTTTTCGTTTGCTTTTGCTTTCATGTTTTGATTTTTTTGTTTGATTCTTGTTTTGTTTGCAGAAAAAACAGTCCAAATGAGATTGATTTGTCTACACTGTGCCCAACGTTCGAACGTTGAAATGAAAAAAAAAAATTGGCTGCTGCATCCAACGTTCGAATGTTGGGATTTTTGAAGAATTTTTTTTAATCTGATTTTAGAGACAAAAGACGCGTTTTTGTCTTGTCTTCTCCTATATGAGTTTTATATATTTAGCTGAGATGAATGGAAAGCGTGAGTAGTTGAGTTCAAATGAGTGTTGAGCATTTTGATAGGATCACCTCGATTTTAGGCTCAACCAACTACTCCTAGGTTTGCCTTTTCAGCATTCCGGTTCTGTAAGTACTTTTACCCCTTTTCACGGTTTGAGTTTAGATGTAACATTGAGGGCAATGTTAGGTTTAAGTTTGGGGGTGTTAGGTAGTGCTTTGTATCATGTTCTGTGCTTATATTGAGAAATTCAAGAAAATCAAGCATGGATTTTTTTTAAGCCACCAATTAATGCAATGAAATGGATTAACTTGAATTCGACGGAATGATTTCATGATTAAATTGAAATTTAATGCAATACACATGTCTTAAGGAATTTCTTGATTAACTTTGCTCATGGGACCCTAGATTAGAGTAGATTTTCCTTAGATAACTCACAAATGCACAATAAGTCGAGGGTAGAGGAGTTAAGTGGATTATCATTCTGAAACACTTAAGAAATTCTTCCCGAAAATATTGACTTAGATTCTTCTTAAGGTCATGAGTTGAGTACTTACTTTATATGCTTAGTGAATAATGAATAAGGTTGACGATAATTGGTGTGACTATAAAGTGAGGCTAATATGTACTAGAGGTAAAAAGCTACATGCCTATAAACTGTACTACTATGCTAATTTGAGCTTTGCTCAGGCCAATTAAAGTTAAAAGTGAATGAAAAGTCTAGTTTTATTTTGTGGCCTTTGGCACTCGATTGATTAAATCCGTAATGAGTGTCTGGATACTTAATGCCCTAAAACTATCCAGTTTGGGAGTCATTGGTCTAAAACTCGATACATGGGTGATATAGAAAGCCTAAGGGAATAAAATATTGCACATGACCTAACCTTAATGAATGTAAAGGGAAGTTTCATGTGAGTTTAAAGTTTAAAATGGTTAAAGTAATGAAATTAAATGAAAATTAAATGGCTATGGAGTTTCTTACGAGGCTTGTGCTTTAGGATTGATCGAAGGTTAATAGATATGGGATTAAGTCCAAAATTTGGTAAAGATGCCACTTGCCTGTAATGCCTTAGATTGATGTTTGATCATGGTTTAGTTGTCTAAGTCTTTTTATTGCTCGGGGTCGATCAATGTTAAGTTTAGGGGTGTTGATAAGCATGAGTTTTACGTTTCATAGCGCCCGATATTTGTCTGGTTTAGAGTTGATTATGAGTGATTTTTACCACTTGTGGCCTTGAATTGTGTGTTAAATGAGTACAGGGCCAAAATCACAACAATCGAGCAAAAAGGGTGGAAAAACACTATTTTGAGAATAATCTGCAGGCAATGTTCGAACATGGGATTTGTAACGATCGAATGTGACACGTCATCAACATTCAAACGTGAGGCATTCAACGTTCGAACGTTAGCCCAGTCAACTCCCAGTCAAACCACTTATGCCACGTCATCAACGTTCGAACGTGAGGTGGGTGACGTTCGAACGTCGCAATCGAATGGAAGTTTTTTTGGCAAGTTTTGATACCTAATACAAGTAGAAGACTTGGGGATCCTCTTCTATAAATACCTCCTCTTATAACATCAATAGGGTTTAAAAAATTTCATCATTGGAAGAGACCTTTGAGCAAGGAGATGAGTGAGACGAAGAGAACGACGATTCTGCATCAATTCATCAATTGGTAATAAGGAGACTATGTTTTTGATTGTTTTTCCAATTACAATTATGAACTAAATTTTCTTTAACTAGGGCTATGTGGATGCCGAATTTATGAGTTTATATATATGAAGTGATTTTTCGCCTTAATTCTATCATTGCTTTGTGTGTTAATTTTGTGCTTTTATTCCAATCATATGCTTGCTAATTTGCCTATTCTATTCATTCGAGAGAATATAGGTTAGGGTTCAAAGAAATTAACACATCATCCGAAAAAAATAAGGAATTGCCCCTAGAGATAGATAGAGATTCCCGAGTGTTGTTAGCCGGATTTATCCGGGGAAATTCTAAAACGTAAATACATGGTTGTTGATTAGATTCTCCGATAGACATATTTAGAAAACTGTCAATTAGCCATAGGATTATTACAGCCGAGATATCGGGTAGTAATTAATTAAAAAATTTCTACCAAAGCAATAGAAGTCTAATAATTCGAAGAATAGTTCATATATATTAACGAGTAAAAACGGTTGAAGCATGTGCCTTAGTTGTTTTATCTCATAAGAATCTCATTCTAATTTTCAAGTCTTGTCTTCAATTTTTCTTTATTTTTTGATACAATCGTGATAATTTAATTTAATTTAATTTCAATTGCTTTCAAATCTGTCAATCTAAAATACGAGTCTCTGTGGGTTCGGCATCCCAGACTTAAAAATCCATTTTATTACGACACATAAAGAGTCCATTTGCTGTTTAATACACGTAAGGATTTCTCGTGTCAAGTTTTTGGCGCCGTTTCCGGGGACTTGTTTTATTTTAGTTTAAATTTTTATTGCAATTTCTAGGTTTAAATTCTCTTTCATTGTGTTTTTTTATTATTATTATTATTTTCTTTTATTTTCTAGCTTTAAATTTCTATTGGTTTGCTTCTTTGTTTCGAGCAAGTTGATCTTTTGGTTAATGACCCGAGCCTCAAGAGAGGTTTTAGAGGAATTTGATCCCGAGATCGAGCGTACGTTTTGTGCAAATTAGAGAAATCGAGCCATGGCTGGTAACTTCTCTGATATGAATCTCCTAGAGAAGAGGGAATGGTCGCAAAATCTATTTCAGGCTATGCAATCGGTACCTCCATCGGTTCATGGTAATCAGCCGCCCCATTTGCATACTACACTAGGACCTGTGATTCTCCCAAATTTTGCCACACCAAAATTTTACAATCCTTCTCACATGTTCACCTTGGTTCAGGCTGAACCATTTTATACTGACCCGAGTGACTCACCTCATGACCATGTGGAGCACTTCGAGAATGTCCTACTTACCTTGCAATTTCACCCACAAGATTCGGATGCAATCTACCTCAGACTATTCCATTTCTCTATGAAGGATAAGGAGACCCTCTGGTATAAGTTATTAGCCCTACAATCAATCGAAACGTGGGGCGATCTAGTCAAGGAGTTTCTCAACAAGTTTTCCCCCCCATCAAGGATTAATGAGCTCAAAAAAGAGATTAAAGGATTTAAGCAAAAACAGAATGAGTCATTGGCTTCAGCTTGGACGAGATACAAAGGCCTACTTAGGAAGTGCCCTGATCACAACTACACACGAGATGAGCGAGTTTAGCACTTCTGCAATGGAGTCCGATCTTGGATTCGACACTAACTCAATTCCGGAGCCGGTGGTGATGCGATAGGCCGTGATATCAGAATAATATGGGCAAAGCTCGAGCAGATGGCATGGGAGGATGAACTTTACCCTAAAGATGATGATGAGATCCTTCCCCAAACTTGATGGGTTTCTAATGTTCAAGAGGTAGAAGAAGAAGTCGAGGAAGAGCCCACGGTTGGCATTGTAAATTACGTCAGAAATTCAAATAGACCTCAAGTAAACTTCCACATACCCGAGAACTTTCTGAAAAGGTCAAATCTGGCACAGAATACACAATAGGGCATCTACGAAGCACCAAGGCCTCTATTTAACAATACTCAACTCAAAGGACTGGAAATTTTAAACCACAAGGTCAAGCTCATAGTCCCCCTACTGTCGAAGAAATATTGGATGCTCACATGCTTAAATCGAACGAATCATTCGCCGAGATTCGATTGATGCTGAAGGATGTTTCCACAAGAATGAAAGAGATACATCATCTAATTGGGCAATTATCAATCAATGTGGGTGGAAGAGCACCCGGAGCCCTATCGAGTGATACAGAGAAAAACCCGAAAGAGCAGTGCCATGCTGCACCCCACGACCGAACGTGAAGAGGACAACGTTCGAACGTTGGAAAATTGTGAAAAATTGGACATACTACCCTCAACGTTCGAACGTGACCAACTTGTCGTTCGAACGTTGACTGGTCAACATTCAAATGTCATGAAAGCCAATGTTCGAACGTTAGAGGCAGACAGGGCCCCTTCTGAAACTTTGACTCCTTCTTTGTCTAATCCTGTTGAAATATCAACGTTCGAACGTCATGAAAGCCAATGTTCGAACATCAGAGGCAGAAAGGGCCCCTTCTAAAACTTTGACTCCTTCCTTGTCTAATCCTGTTGAAATACATCCCTTCCCCCTAGCACATAAAAATAATAAGAAAGACATGGATAAGAGTTTTCTTAGGATTTTAGAAATTCTTCGAGAAGTTCGAGTTAATATTTTTTTTATTGATGCAATTTTGAAGATACCCAATTACATCAAGTTCTTCAAGGATATTCTCTCCGATAAGCAGAAGTGGGAAGGCAATGGAACGGTGTGCTTGACTGAAGCATGCTCAGCAGTGGTGTTGAACAAGTTTCCACAGAAACTCAAGGATCCAAGGAGCCTCACAATTCCTTGCACAATTAGGCAACTCATATTCGACCGAGTGCTATGTGATTCGGGCGACAGCAGAAATCTTATTCCTTACTAGTTGTTTAGGAAATTGGGTTTGGGGAATCCAAAGCTAACCTCGATAAGCCTCCAACTTGTAGATTGAACAATCAAACGCCCGAAGGCAATCATAGAGGATGTCCTCGTGCAAGTTGACAAGTTTTATGCCCGGTGGACTTCGTGGTTCTAGAGATGGAAGTAGATCTTGAAATTTCTTTCATCCTAGGAAAACATTTCCTAGCCATAGGTAAAGCTATGATCGACATAGTAAATGGTAAGTTGACTTTGAATGTGGGTGAGGAGAGAGTCACTTTTGATGTATACAAGGCTATGAAGCATGTTGGTGATGATGCGTCAAGTTTAAGAATAGATGCTTTTGATCCTTTGATTATTGAGCACTTTTAGGAAAACATCTCTGATGATCCATTTGAGGTAGGCATAATGAACTCCACGGAAGTTGAGTCGGCCAGTGATAGACAACTAGCAGTTGTTCATAGCTTAGAGAGGCGTACACAATACCCCATGAAGAAATTTGAGCCACTCCAAACCATCCACCGAAGAGCCACCAACTCTTGACCTAAAAACTTTACCTTTTCATCTTAAATATGTTTATATAAATGAAAATGAAACCTTGCCACTAGAAGCAACTAGAAGCAAGGTTACAGAAGGTATTGAGAGATCTCAAAAAGGCCTTTGGATGGAAGATTGCTGATATCAAAGGGATCAGCCCAATCATCTGCATGCACAAGATTTTAATGGAAGAAAGCTCAAAGCCCACTATATAACCACAAGGGAGGTCTAATCCTCAAATTCAAGAAGTGGTGAAGAAAGAGGTAATCAAGCTACTCAATGCTGACATTATCTTCCCTATCTCTGATAGCCCATGGGTAAGTCCAACTCAGGTAGTGCTCAAGATGGGAGGTACACCAGTCGTTCGTAATGACAATAATGAGTAGATTCAATCGAGAATTGTCATTGGTTTTAGGGTGTGCATAGACTATTGTAAATTGAATGAATATACCCGAAAAGATCGTTTTCCCTCCCCTTTGTCGATCAAATGTTAGAGTGATTAGCCAAGCATGAATACTTCTATTTTTTAGATGGGTACTCCGGTTATAACCAAATTGCCATTGCACCCGAGGATCAAGAGAAAACTACCTTCACTTGTCCTTATGACACTTTTGCTTATAGACGGATGCCCTTTGACTTTTGTATTGCACCTGCTACTTTTCAAAGATGCATGACGGCTATATTTCTTGACATGGTCGACCAATTTCTTGAAATCTTCATGGATGATTTTTCTATTTTTGGCTCTACATATGATAGTTGTCTGCACAATCTAACCCTGGTTTTGCAGAGGTGTGAGGATACTGATCTAGTCTTAAATTGGGAAAAATACCACTTCATTGTACAAGAAGGAATTGTTCTGGGTCATAAGATCTCCCAAAAGGGGATTGAGGTGCATAGAGCGAAAATCAAAGTGATAGCCAATCTTTCGCCGCCCACCAAGTGCTTAAGAAGCTTTTTGAGACATGCCGGGTTTTACAGGAGTTTTATTTCTAATTTTTCTATTATTGCTAAACCCCTGTCTAACTTGACCATGAAAGATGCAGTTTTTTACTTTAATGATGCATGCATGTAGGCCCTCCTCATCTTGAAGGAGAAATTGATCTCAGCACTTGTGATGTCACCTTGGATTGGAGCCTCTGTTTGAGTTGATGTTCGATGCGAGCGACACTACCGTAGGAGTCGTACTGGGTCAGAGGAAGGGTAAAATCTTTCATACTATTTACTATGCTAGTGACACGCTAGAAGCTAACGTGCTTGAATAGCAAGTGCACTAGTCGCGTGTAGTAATAAATGGACAAAAAGTCCGGGTTGTCGAACCTCAAGGACTTGGATTTTTTAGCTTAAGATTTGCAATTAAGGTAAAGACAATTAAAGTAAAATAAGAGAAAAACAATTAAGTAAACGAAAGATCAAAGGAGGGAACAAGCTATGAATTAAACCTCACGAATTGGTTAAAAAGACTAAAGCACATGCTATAACCGAATCCACTCGTAGATATATATGAGTTACTCTTCGAATTATTAGACTCTTATTGCTTTGGTGAAAACTCCTTAATTAATCATTACCCGATGTATCGGCACATAACAATCCTATGATTGATTGACGGTTCTCTAAATATGTGTATCTGAGAATCTAATCAACAACCATGCATTAACGTTCTAGAGTTTCCCCGGATAAATCCGGCTAACCGCACCCGGAAATCTTTACCTATTTCTAGAAGCAATTCCACATTAGTTTCGGGTGATGTGTTGATTCATTTGAACCCTAACCTATCTTCTCTCGAATGACTAGATTAGGCACAATAGCAAGCATATGGAGATCAAGCATATGATTGTGATAAAAGCACAAAATCAACACACAAAGCAATTAGGAGAATTAATACGAAAATTAACTTCACATATATTGATTCATGAATTCGGCCTTCGCATGGCCTTAGTTCTACAAGATTAGCTCATATTCAATAGCTCAAGAAGGTCTAAAACAATCATATACATAGTTATTAACATAAACATGTAAATGAAATACAAAAGAAAACTCCCTAAGTTTTGAATGATGATGAATCCTTGGTTGTAGCTTCAATCTCTAGCTCAATCCCCCTTCTTCACCTTCAATTGTTGATGAAATTATGGCTCAAAAACCGAGAAAATGCTCTCCAATTCCCCAGATTTTGAACCCCTCTTCAATCTGAAATTTGGATTTTAAACAATTGAAAAACGGTTACGCCGGCGCCTAGGCGCGGCCTACGTGGCGTACTTTTCTTGGGGGAGAAGTCCGGCGGCGCCCAGGCGTGGATAATACGGCGCTCGGGCGTGGGAATAACAGCGCCTAGGCGCGGGTAGTGCGGCGCCTAGGCGCGGTCAACAGGGATCAACTTTCTTCTTGATCGGCGCCCGAGCGTGGTCAGCTCGGCGCCTGGGCGTGGTCGACAAGCTTGAAAAAATGTCGTGCACCGTTTTTTGCCTTTTTCTTCGTGTGCTCTCGTTTATCACCTGAAATCACTTAACACCCCAATTAAACGCAACTGTGGCATGATTTAGGCAATAAATGACTCCAACAATATCAGATCATAGGCTTAAAAACACGTAAAAACGCCTCTTATCAACCCCCCCAAACTTATCAATTGCTCGTCCTCGAGCGATAAGCTATAGGTTAGGAAAAACATCATCAAACACGGAAGAAATAAAAAGAAAAAGAGAAAAAACGAAAAACTACCTAACCCACTTTCGTGGAGGACACGGTTGCATTTAGCGAATGCAACAAGCCTTTGAACCCTTGAGTTACCTCAAAGGACGAGTTATAGTCTCGTGAGGGTTTGCATATGATATACCCACAAAATCGAAGGATTTTCCACCACACTCAATCAACCCAAATCAATGTGATTAATAACAAAGCAATGGCATTAATTCGTCTGTTTAAGCTCAAGGTTATATATATATACACGTCACATACTTGCTCATGTTACGCCTCAATTTTGAAAAGACCATCCTAAGGGTGTAGAGTGAGAAGTCTAAGGTATTATAATCGAGTGGCATTCTTACCACTTTTCAAGCATTAATCCCATATTTTATCGACTTTCGAGTAATCACACGGCATGAGAATTGAGGAAAACTTCATAATCACTTAAAATTTCATCAATTTATCCACTTTGGGCTTTAACTTATGCAAATTTCAACTCACGACATTAGAGGCTAGACCATGTGCAATGTTCGGTTCTCTTAGGCTTTCTATGACACCCTTGTAACGAGCTTTGAGCCAATAACTCCTAAACCGGACGGTTTTAGGGTATTAAGTGTAGAGACACCCCTAAGGGCTTAATCGCTCGAGTGTCAAAGGCCACAAAACCAAACAAGGTCCTTATTCACTTAACACTTGCATTGGCTTGAGCTTAGCTCAAATTAGCATAATAGTACAGTATTCTAGGCATGGTACTCTTCGCCCCCAGTATCTATTAAGCCTGACTTTTGCAGTCATACCAATGTTCAACCTCTTAATTCTTTTTAAGCATACAAAAGCATTCTCAACTCAAAACACATGTGAAACATCTAAGTTAATATTTCTAGGATCAAGCCATTAAGTGTTTCAAAATGGGTATCCACTCAACGCCTCTACCCTCCACTTATGTGCACATGTGAATTATCTTAAGGACAATCTAATCTTGTTTAGGGTCCCTTGAGCAAGGAAACAATGTGTATAATTCTTTTAAGTCCAAATTGATAGAGAAAAGATGCCATTGATTTAACTTAATCAATCTCAATGCATTAATTGAGGGTTTGCAATCCTACCAAATTTTTTTTTTTTTTAAGGAGATGCTTAAAAAGGGTGCACATTATCACATGTAGAGGTACAAATGTCTCCCCCCCAAACTTGGACAGAATATAGAACATAAATAATCATGACAATAATGGATCGATTATAAACCCCCCCCAAACTTGGAACAAACATTGTCCCCAATGTTCGAAAATAAGGGAGGAGAGTACACGTCACCATAATGGGAGGCTGAAAAGCAAACCCGAGTTGTCCATTCAGAGTCTGTCCAAAGTTTGGTGACAGCGACTCTGGCCAAAGAAAACCTCACATGCGGGCATCCACTACAAGGTGAAAATGTGCTAACCATACTAAACGGGAAAGCATCACATATATCAAAAAGAGAAAGCAACAAAACCAACACAATATAGACGAATAAATGATCAAGCATGCATCAAAAATATAAAGGGAAACAACTAAAATAATATCCACAAAACAACAACACCAGAACAAACATCTAACAACAAAAAGGATAGAAAATAGATACAAAATAGGTCTAATCGCCAAACAAGTCGTCCAACTCATCATCACCATCATCTCCACCTCCCTGTAAAGGCTCATCCTCGGCCCGCCCCACTAAATCATCCACATCAATCATATCATTCGGAGGAGGGTCGGAGTACGGAGGGAAGTCCGGAGGGTCGGGGTACACAAAGGGGCCACGTCCCACAAAAGCATCCTGAGCCATCGCGACCTGACGAGTGTACGCACAGCTAGCCCGGATCATGTCCTCAAAGCGGCTCATCCGTTGATCAAAATGGACGCGCATTTGATCCATCGCACCCATCAAAGAGTCCATATCCATCGTTCCGGTCGTCCGAGTAGATGTCGACTGCGAGCGAAGCCTAGTAGAGGAAGTCGGGGGAGCAGAGGTGACGGTCTCAGAAAAAGAGAAAGGCGTGCCAGCCAATTCTGTGCCCTCGGTCGGGAAGACCTCAACCCTTGCGGTCGAGCAGAGAGCTGTAATCAGCGAGGGGAACATCATATGGCTCTTCTTTGATATATTAGGATCCCCACGCTTCCTTTTCTGCTCGGTCGGGTGGATCAAATGTGTCAACTCAAGGCCCAACTTCCTCATGTGCCCGAGTAGCGTCCGGTGAATCACCCCCGCGAAGTTAATCGTCTTCAGGGTCATAATGCAGAAGATGAGTAAACACCTCTCCTTGTTCGCCTCGGAACGGTTGCCACTCGGGATAAGATTGAAGCGTATGAATTCAAGCCAGAAGGCGGCCTCGGGAAGGAGAAAACGACGGGCCAAGTGTGCATCCCGCTCCGGCCATGTCGTGCCGGGTATAGCAATCACCCCCACAATCTCTTCCAATGGCACAGTAAAATTGGGGCGAGCATGCTGATACTGACACTGCTCAGGGATGGGTAACCCGAGGCATGCACTGATATCCGGAACATCAAAGCGGACTGACACATTCCGAAAAGAGACCGAATCCGTGTAGTTGCTAAAACTGCTCGCCGTCTTCCCAATACTAGAAAACGCCCCGGCACTGAAAAATTCTAGAACCCACGGAACTCGAATGGGTTCAAGTGGTCCTCGGAAGCACGTGAGATGATGGAACTCCATGAGGTCGTTTAGGGAAGCCCGTCCTTGGATATCATAGGGCTTTTCTTTCATAAGCATCCGCCCTTGAATGGCATGGTAGATTCTTACCACGCCCGGGTGCGAGAACCGGCTGGCCAGAGGAGGGAGCTCGATGGTGGGCTCGGGAACATTAGAAGAGCCCTCCCCGACCTTCTTTTTACCCTTGGTTTGTTTCGAGGATGTTTTAGGCATTTTCCGAAATCTCAGCGGCGTAACGGTACACAACAACAACCCCAAACACCAACAATCGTAACAACCCGAATCCAACAACGCCTCAACTAAATCAGGACAAATAATCTCAACCCACAATTGCTAAACAAAAGGACGGCTCTTTATGCAGCAAACGGAAAGTCAACTATCTGAATCAAGCAATGGACAAAATGCACTAGACCCAACTGAAACTACCCCCAAATTTCGCACAAATCAACAAGAACCCCCAAATTTCCGATTTAAACTCCAATACTCAATTCCAACCACAATTAATCACTGAAATCCAGCCATAATGAGATAAAAATAGCCAATGACAACCACAATAAGGCCCCACACGGCCGAAATATGCAGAAATTCAGGTAAGGGCAAGCCAATCACTAACCTTGTGGTCCAAAATTACACAAATCAGCGATTACCCGTGACCCACAAAGCCCGGAGAGAGAAGGTAGCTGTTCCGGCGGTGAAACGGCGGCGAAATGACGGTGAAATTGGCAGGAATCGGCGGAGAGGTGGTGGTCGGCGGCGGAAATCGAGAGAGAGATGGAGATGATGATGTGAAGTTGACCTAATTGTGACAAAAGAGGGTCTTTATACCTGAGCGGCGACTAGGCGCCGTAAGCTTCAAGTCCAATTGAAATGCTACTGCTGTCCACGCCTGGGCGTGGGATATTCGGCGCTCGGGCGCGGTGAGATCGGCGCCTAGGCGTGAACTTGGCCGCGCTGGGGCGCGGTTAACAGGGGAGATGTTGTGAACTAGGCGGAACGGCGCCTAGGCGTGGCTGATACGGCGCCTAGGCGTGGCCAGCAGACCGTTTTGAAATCCATTTCCTGGGAAAAATAAGAAAAAGAAAAGGCTCAACACAAACAAACACAAACGAGACAAAAGAAGGAAAAACGAATAAACGAAACTAAGAAAAAAACGCAACGAAAAACAAACACAAAGCTTGGGTTGCCTCCCAAGAAGCGCTAATTTATAGTCGTTAGCTCGACTCGGGACAAAGAATTATGGAGGATCTCAGAGAAGGAGGAACACTTTGTCCCTCGGTTCATCAGTTCTGATATACGGTTTTAATCGTTGAGCATTGGTCAAGAACGTTTGCCCTTTGTCCGTTGTGAGCTTGACGGCACCCGATGGATAGACATGGGAAATCAAGAATGGACACGACCACCGTGACTTAAGCTTCCTGGGAAAAAGTCGGAGTCGAGAATTGTAGAGTAGAACTCTCTCGCCTTCATGAAACTCGCGGGGAAAGATGTGCTTGTCGTGCCACATTTTTGTTCGTTCCTTGTAAAGTTTTGCATTCTCATAAGCTTGGTGGCGCCATTCCTCGAGCTCATGCAATTGGAGCAACCGATTTGTACCTACAAGTGTGGAGTCAAAATTTAGAAATATAGTAGCCCAATAAGCACGATGCTCAAGCTCAACCGGTAGGTGACATGCTTTACCAAAAACGAGGCGATACGGGGACATGCCAACCGGGGTTTTAAACGCGGTCCTATAAGCCCATAAGGCGTCATCTAATTTTAGAGACCAATCTTTTCGAGATGCATTGACCGTTTTTTCAAGAATGCGTTTAATCTCCCTATTAGACACCTCCACTTGTCCACTCGTTTGAGGGTGGTAGGGAGTTGAAATCTTATGCCTTACCCCATACTTATCCAATAAGTGTTCGAATTGCTTGTTGCAAAAATGGGTGCCCCCGTCACTAACGATAGCTCTAGGTGTTCCAAAATGAGTGAAATTTTTTTTTCGTAAAAATCGAGTAACCACCCGAGCATCGTTAGTGGGCAAAGCCTCGGCTTCAACCCATTTAGAGACGTAGTCTACTGCAACAAGAATATACTTATTGGAACAAGAACTCGGGAAGGGTCCCATGAAATCAATACCCCAAACATCAAATAATTCACACTCAAGCATGCTATTCAAAGGCATTTCATGTCTTTTAGAGATATTACCCGTGCGTTGGCACCTATCACAAGATTGGACATGCAAAAATGCATCTTTAGAGAGTGTGGGCCAAAAGAAACCTGATTGGAGTACCTTAGCCACTGTTTTAGAAGGCCCAAAATGGCCACCTACCGACATGTCATGGCAATGAGCTAGAACCGATGCGATTTCTTCCTCGGGAATACATCTTCGAATGATGCCATCTGCACAAATCTTAAATAGATATGGTTCATCCCACAAATATTGCTTCACATCAAATAAGAATTTCTTCTTTTGATGAAAAGTGATATCCGGAGGAAGAACTCCCGTGACAAGATAATTTGCAAAATTGGCATACCAAGGAGTATCGTTATGAAGTATAGCATACAATTGCTCATCGGGAAACTCCTCACAAATTGGTTTATCATGCATGCACTCAGGGGTAGGGGTCTCTATTCTAGATAAATGGTCGGCAACCACATTTTCCACTCCTTTCTTATCCTTGATTTCTATGTCAAATTCTTGAAGAAGCAAAATCCACCGAATAAGTCTAGGTTTGGCATCCTTTTTAGCAAGTAAATACTTAAGGGCGGAGTGATCGGTGTACACAATCACCTTGTTCAAAACGAGATAGGAGTGGAATTTATCAAATGCAAATACTATAGCTAGTAACTCTTTTTCGGTGGTTGCATAATTCATTTGCGCCTCATTAAGAGTTTTACTAGCATAGTAAATTGTTTGAAATACCTTTCCCTTTCGTTGGCCCAATACCGCCCCCACGGCGGTGTCACTAGCATCACACATCAATTCGAATGGTAAGCTCCAATCGGGCGGTGCCATGATGGGGGCGGATATCAATCGCTCCTTCAAAATTAGGAATGCCTGCATACAAGTAGAGTCGAAATCAAACGGTGCATCTTTAATGAGCAAGTTAGACAATGGTTTTGCAATTTTGGAAAAATTCAAAATAAACCGCCTATAAAAACCGGCATGCCCAAGGAAACTCCTCACGGCCTTAACCGAGATAGGAGGGGGAAGTTTCTCAATGACCTCAATCTTGGCTCGGTCTACTTCAATCCCTCTATGAGAGACCTTGTGACCTAGCACAATCCCTTCCCGTACCATGAAATGGCACTTCTCCCAATTTAAAACAAGATTGGTTTCCTCACAACGTTTTAAAACACGAGTCAAATGATCTAGACATGTATCAAAGGATGTTCCAAAAACAGAAAAATCGTCCATAAAAATCTCAAGGAACTCCTCAACCATGTCATGGAAAATGGCCATCATGCACCTTTGAAAGGTGGCCGGGGCATTGCACAATCCAAATGGCATCCGTCTATAAGCAAACGTACCATAGGGACAAGTGAAAGTGGTTTTCTCTTGGTCCTCGGGATCTATGGCAATTTGATTATAGCCGGAGTATCCATCTAGAAAACAATAAAAATCGTGCCCGGCTAATCTTTCAAGCATTTGGTCGATGAAAGGGAGGGGAAAATGGTCTTTACGGGTGGCGTCATTCAACTTACGATAATCTATGCATACTCGCCACCCGGTGAGCATACGTGTGGGAATCAATACATTGTTTGCATTTTTAATCACAGTTATGCCTCTTTTCTTAGGAACCACATGAGTAGGACTTATCCATGCACTATCAGAGATAGGGTAGATTATACCTGCGTCGAGTAACTTAATGACCTCTTTCTTTACTACCTCTTGGATTTGTGGGTTAGACCTCCTTTGTGGTTGACGTGTAGGCTTGGTGGAGTCCTCCATTAGGATCTTATGCATGCATATAGCCGGGCTAATGCCTTTAATGTCCGCAATTGCCCACCCGAAAGCTTTCTTGTTGGCCTTCAACACTCCCACGAGTTGGTCCTCTTGTGCCCCTGTCAAAGAAGATGAGACAATTAAGGGCAATGTCTTATTATCATTTAAAAACACATATTTCAAATGTAAAGGCAACGGTTTAAGCTCAAGGGTAGGGGCCTCTTCAATGGAAGGGCGAGGAGGAGCCGAGAGCGATCGCTCTAACTTTTCAACCCCCATAACGAGGTAAGGAGGTTGCTTTTCTAATTCACACACGATTTCCAACTTCTCCTCACTTGCCGAATCGACATCCATGGATTGCAAAAGGCATGCCTCTAGCGGGTCATCTACCATGTGTTCCTGAAATGTCTCACCAATCAAAGTGTCAAATGCATCGATGCGTAAACATGAATCATTATCATATGGATGTTTAAGCACTTTGAATACGTCAAATATAACCTTCTCATCACCCACATGAAGAGTTAGCTTACCATTGGCGACGTCTATGATTGCCTTACCCGTAGCAAGGAAGGGTCTCCCTAGAATCAACGGTACTTTTACATCCTCTTCCATGTCGAGCACCACAAAATCTACCGGGAAGTAGAATTTGTCCACTTGCACAATTACATCTTCAATGATGCCCTTCGGGTGCTTAATTGAACGGTCCGCCAATTGCAATGATATCGATGTAGGCTTGGGCGTCCCAAGACCAAGCTTCTTGAAGATAGAATAGGGAAGAAGATTGATACTTGCCCCCGAATCGCATAGCACCTTGTCAAAAGTGAGATGACCAATAGTGCATGGTATGGTAAGGCTCCCGGGGTCCTTGAGCTTGCGAGGCAATTTGTTGAGTAAGACGGCGGAGCACTCCTCGGTTAGTTTCGTTTTCCTCCCATATTTGCTTGTTGGAGAGAATATTCTTGAAAAACTTAACACAGTTCGGCATTTGCAAAATAGCATCCACCAAAGGAATATTTATTCTCACCTCACGAAGAATGGATAAAATACGGATGAAACTCGGATCCATCTCCTTCTTTTTCTTCCTCTGTGCGTTTGGGAAGGGAAGACGGATCTCAATGGGAAGAGAAGGCGTTGGAGTCGATGAACTAGCCCCGAAGAAAATAGGAGGCGGCGCCTGGGCGCGGTTGGTTCGGTGCCTGGGCGTGGGTATTGCGGCGCTTGGGCGCCGCTGGCAGTGGCAGTTGGTCCTGACTGGGTGTAGACGGTGCCTGAGCGTGGGCTTCCTCGCGCCTAGGCGTGGACGGCAGTGTTGAATATTTTTCCAACTGCTTCCCACTTCTCAAAGTGATGGCATGGCATTAATCTTTCGGGTTCTTCTCCGTGTCACTTGGTAGAGTTCCCGGGGCTCTACCATTTACCGCGGAGGAGGTTTGCCCCATTTGTGTCCTCATATCTTTCATTTCCATGAACATATCCTTCATCATATTACGGAGTTCATTGATCGATGTGTCCGATTTCCTTATATGATCATTAAGTTGCTCGTCGATTGTAGGAGGTCGTGCTTGCCCTTGCCCTTAGACATTTGGAATGCCTAGCCTCAGAGGCGGGTTGTTGAAAGGAGGTCGAGGAGCTTGATAAATCCTTGGTTGTGCGTTTTGTACGGGGTTGGGCCTTTTTGGAAAATTCTCGGGTATGTGAAAGTCCAACCGTTTTCGATTATGATTCCCAACATAATTGACGTCTTCAACCTCCGGTTCCAAAGCCACTACTCCCTCAACCACTTTCTCAACACAAGCAACCTTTTTAGAGGATGAGGCCTCTTCATCGTCGGGATAAAGCTCATCTTCTCGGGCCAATTGTTCTATTTTGTCCCATACACGTTGACAATCTAACCCAAGGAGATCTCCACCCGCACCCGCATTGAGTCTATTCTGAATACGCGACCGAACCCCATCATAAAAACGTAGTACTTGTTCATTCAAACCAAAATTATGATCGGGGCATTTTTGGAGCATGCCCTTATATCTAGCCCAAGTCTCGGCTAAAGACTCATTACTTCTTTGCCTAAACCCTTTGATGTTACTCCGGAGCTCATTAATTTTGGAGGGTGGGAAGAATTTGTTTAGAAAGGCATCGACTAACTCAACCCAAGTTGTAATAGATTGCGGAGGTAAGGATTTATACCATGTTGTCGCCCAATCCTTCAATGAGAAATGGAATTGAATGGTCACAAGAGATTCGTCTATGGTTTCCAAATGAGTGTGAGGTGATTCGTGCGGTTCTCCATAGAAAGGATCTCCTTACACCATATTAAAGATATGAGCCGGAATGTGGTAGTTGGGTGCAAAGAAGTTAGGCACGACCACGGGCCCCGGAATGGTATGGGCCCTAGGTGGTAAGCTACCCCGAATCGACGAAATTTGTGAAGGAGGTGCCCCTTGCATGGCTTGTAGAACACCTTGTAACCACTCCCTATTTTCCGGTAAGTTCATGTCCAAATTATTGGCCATTTCTCTTGCTCGCCTATTAGTCCGAAACACTCGTTCAATTTCGGGCTCCAACTCGTATAGAGGCTCGTTTGAGGAACGGGTCATGCACCACACAAGAATCTAGCAATTAAACACAAGAACGAAATTAGACTAGTACGAAAAATAAAAGGAAACAAGAAAATAAACAACAAACTAGAAATTATGAAAACGTAAAACGAAAATCAGAAACTAAAAAAAAAACAAGTCCCCGGCAACGGCGCCAAAAACTTGACACGCTAGAAGCTAACGTGCTTGAATAGCAAGTGCACTAGTCGCGTGTAGTAATAAATGGACAAAAAGTCCGGGTTGTCGAACCTCAAGGACTTGGATTTTTTAGCTTAAGATTTGCAATTAAGGTAAAGACAATTAAAGTAAAATAAGAGAAAAACAATTAAGTAAACGAAAGATCAAAGGAGGGAACAAGCTATGAATTAAACCTCACGAATTGGTTAAAAAGACTAAGGCACATGCTATAACCGAATCCACTCGTCGATATATATGAGTTACTCTTCGAATTATTAGACTCCTATTGCTTTGGTGAAAACTCCTTAATTAATCATTACCCGATGTCTCGGCACATAACAATCCTATGATTGATTGACGGTTCTCTAAATATGTCTATCCGAGAATCTAATCAACAACCATGCATTAACCTTATAGAGTTTCCCCGGATAAATCCGGCTAACCGCACCCGGAAATCTTTACCTATTTCTAGGAGCAATTTCACATTAGTTTCGGGTGATGTGTTGATTCATTTGAACCCTAACCTATCTTCTCTCGAATGACTAGATTAGGCACAATAGCAAGCATATGGAGATCAAGCATATGATTGTGATAAAAGAACAAAATCAACACACAAAGCAATTAGGAGAATTAATACGAAAATTAACTTCACATATATTGATTCATGAATTCGGCCTTCACATGGCCTTAGTTCTACAAGATTAGCTCATATTCAATAGCTCAAGAAGGTCTAAAACAATCATATACATAGTTATTAACATAAACATGTAAATGAAATACAAAAGAAAACTCCCTAAGTCTTGAATGACGATGAATCCTTGGTTATAGCTTCAATCTCTAGCTCAATCCCCCTTCTTCACCTTCAATTGTTGATGAAATTATGGCTCAAAAACCCAGAAAATGCTCTCCAATTCCCCAGATTTCGAACCCCTCTTCAATCTGAAATTTGGCTTTTAAACAATTGAAAAACGGTTACGCCGGCGCCTAGGCGTGGATAGTACGGCGCTCGGGCGCGAGAATAACGGCGCCTAGGCGCGGTCAACAGGGATCAACTTTGTTGTTCTTGATCGGCGCCCGAGCGTGGTCAGCTCGGCGCCTGGGCGTGGTCGACAGGCTTCAAAAAGTGTCGTGCACCGTTTTTTGCCTTTTTTTTCGTGTGCTCTCGTTTATCACCTGAAATCACTTAACACCCCAATTAAACGCAACTGTGGCATGATTTAGGCAATAAATAACTCCAACAATATCAGATCATAGGCTTAAAAACACATAAAAACGCCTCTTATCAGCTAGTCGTACCTTAAATGAAGCCCAACTCAATTATGCTACGACTGAAAATGAGCTATTAGCTGTGATTTTTGTTTTTGACAAATTTCACTCCTATCTTGTGCTTAACAAAGTAATAGTATCACTGATCACTTGGCCTTGAAATACTTGCTTGCTAAAAAAGACACAAAACCTAGACTACTTAGATTGATCTTATTACTACAAGAGTTTGACTTAGAAATAAAAGATAAAAAAGATCTGAAAATTTATTAGCTAATCACCTCTCTAGACTAGAGTTAGTGGATGAAACCCCAATACGAGATGAATTCCCTGATGAACAACTTTTTGCTCTTTCTTCTATTTTTATCCCTTAGTATGCTGATTATACTAAGTACATAGTTGCTGGAATTTTACCCCCTGATTTAACCTTTCACCAAAGAAAGAAGTTTTTAAAAGATGTTAGGCACTATCTATGGGAAGAGCCCTACTTGTTTAAAATTGGTGTAGAGGGAATTATCAAGCTTTGTGTACCTGAAGAGGAAATGGCCTCTGTCTTGGCTCATTGCCACGACATGTTGATCGGTGGCCACTTTGGCCCATCCAAGACTGCTGCCAAGGTTCTGCAATCAGGTTTTTTCTGGCCTACTTTATTTAAAGATGCACATGCCTATGTTCAAGCATGTGATAGATGCCAAAGAGTAGGTAATATCTCTAGACGACATGAAATGCCTATGAATAATGTGCTTGAATATGAATTCTTTGATGTGTGGTGTATAGATTTTTTGGGACCCTTCTCTAGTTCTTGTTCCAATAGGTGTATCCTAGTCGATGTTGATTATGTGTCCAAATGGGTCGAAGTTGAGGTTTTGCAAACTAATGATGATAGGGTTGTTCTTAGATTTCTGAAAAAATGTATTTTTACACGATTTGGAACCCCGAGAGCAATTATAAGTGATGGAGGCACACATTTTCATAACAAGCAATTTGAAAACTTGTTGAACAAATATGGTGTTAAACAAAAAATCTTGACCCCTTACCACCCTCAAACTAGTGGGCAAGTCGAAGTGTCTAATAGGGAAATTAAACGGATTTCAGAAAAAAATGGTAAATAGCCATCAAACTATTTGGTCTTTGAAATCAGATGATGCATTGTGGGCTTACTGTACTACTTTTAAAACCCCTATTGGCATGTCCCCATATCATCTTGTATTTGGAAAAGCTTGTCACTTACCTGTCGAACTTGAACATCGTGCTTATTGGGCTATCAAATTCCTTTGGTGGTCTCAAGTGGCACACAAAAGGGTGTAGAAGGGGGGGGGGTTGAATAGACCCTGAAATCTTTTTCGACTTCAAAAATTTCGTATCACTTGTAAAGATTTGAACGCTTAGAAGCTGAGCGCTTGGGTCAGGCGCTTCAGTAAAGATAACTTAGACTTAGTGATTTTATCAATTTACCAAAGTAGGGTAAAGCCTGGATCGCTTAATCAGGGTTAGCACAGCGAAAATGATTTTAGCGTTCGATTGATTAATTAATCGCTTTGCAATTAGCTTGTCTTTTTCAGAATGAATGATGTAAATCAAGATAATAATTAAAGTAAATGACACAAGAAATTGTAAGGTTCACTGGGTGATGTAATCCCAGCTACGTCATTCTTCTCCTATTTCACTTGGAGGAATTTACTAGGATGATTATCGAAGAATCACACAGAATCTTCTACAAGATAGTAAAGGATGAAAGAGATCTCGGGCTCCTTGATGACACAGATTTCAGCACCAATGAAGATCGTCTTCTACAAGCTTCTCTCACTCAGATATACTGCCTGTAAGGGGTTTCAACTTCTTTCTCACTCAGATGAAAGGTTGAAGGTTTATCACAAGGCTTTGTTTGTTTTTGGGAAGATCAAACAACTTGAAATATCTCAATAGGAATTTAGGTTTCTTCTTTGGAAGAGGTTTGAGATATTTGTGATTGTCTGGAATGTAGATAAAAAGCATGAAGGAATTTTAGCTATGGAGTTTCTAAGATTTTTCTTGTGCAAGTACGTAAATTTCTTTTGTAATATGATGTACCCTTTTTAAGGTTTGCTGAAGGTGAGGTATTTATAGGAAATTCTTGGGATCTGTCCGTTAGATACATGTGGGAGCGTGCCTGTCACACAGCGCGTGATTTTACCTTTACTCTGACATTCCTGAAAATATGCTGGCACCGATTGGATGGGAGCAGCTATAAACACTGAAGTTCTGACAGTCTAGTCAAAAAGGTGGCTTGTCCACAAGTCACGATGGCTTATCACACTTAATACTCTTATCAGGCATTTAATGTATTTGAATTTATTTCCCGTTGGAAATAAATATCCGTTGAATGATTGCATTTAAGTCCTTCATGACTTGAGGATTTAATTCAGGTGAATCTGCAACTGATCGCTTGAATGAATTGAGCGTTTGATCCATAAATCCTGAAATAGTCCTTTAGCATTTGACGGGCGCTAAGAACAAATCTTTATCTTCAGTTGACTTCAGACGTTGATCTTCAACTTCTTCTCTAATAGACTCACCTAGAATTCTATTAGCGATTCGTTATCTAATACTTAGTCTAAAATCTATAAAGATAAAAATTACAAGCCTAATAAAAATTACATACTTTCAAATGCTTAAACATTGATCTATGGAAACATAAACTTACATTTTATTTGGGGTCTAACATTGAATCCTATCTTGTCATCATCAAAACATCTAACATGAAATTTCCTAACATCCTTAATTTGGATGCAAGTGTTGTAGGTAATAAGAGGCTGCTTCAACTGAATGAGCTCGAGGAGTGGAGACATGAGGCATACAAGAATGCAAAACTGTATAAGGAACGGACTAAGAAGTGACACGACAAGCATATTTTGCCCCAGGAATTCGAGGAAGGTGGAAAAGTTTTGATGTACAACTCTAGACTCAAGCTCTTCCCAGGAAAGATCAAATCTCGTTGGTCGGGACCGTTTCGAGCCACACGAGTGTATTCTTCCGGAGTTGTGGAGCTTATCACTGATGATGGACAAGTATTCTTGACCAATGGACACAGGCTGAAACACTACTCGGGCACCGGCTGGAGCGCAGACATATCATCTGTCAAGCTCCAAAATCCATCGACTTAAGTCGATCCTAAACAGTTGAGCTATTGACTATAAACAAGCGCTTCGTGAGAGACAACCTATGTTTCTTGCTTTTTGTGTTTTTGTTTGCTTTTGCTTTCATGTTTTGATTTTTTTTGTTTGATTCTTGTTTTGTTTGCAGGAAAAACGGTCCAAAGAAGATTGATTTGTCTACACTGTGCCCAACGTTCGAACGTGAAGTTATAAAAAATTTTGAAGCTACTGTACCCAACGTTCGAATGTTGCGCACGTTATGTTCGAACGTTGAAATGAAAAAGAATAAAATTCGGCTACTGCATCCAACGTTCGAACGTTGGGATTTTTGAAAAATAAAATAAAAATTTAATCAAATTGTAGAGACAAAGGACGCGTCTTTATCTTCTCTTCTCCTATATGAGATTTATATATTTAGCTGAGATGAATGGAAAGCGTGAGTAGGAGAGTTCAAACGAGTGTTGAGAATTTTGATAGGATGGCCACGATTTTAGGCTCAACCGTCTACTCCTAGGTTTGCTTTTTTAGCATTCCGGTTCTGTAAGTACTTCTTTTGCCCCTTTTCACGGTTTGAGTTTAGATGTAGCATTGAGGGCAATGTTAGTTTAAGTTTGGGGGTGTTGGGTAGTGCTTTGTTATATTCATGTTCTGTGCTTATATTGAGAAATTCAAGAAAATCAAGCATTATTTCTTTTTTTTTAAGCCACCAATTAATGCAATAAAATGGATTAACTTGAATTCGATGGCATGGTTTCTTGATTTAATTGAGATTTAATGCAATACACATGTCTTTACTTTGCTCATGGGACCCTAGATTAGAGTAGATTTTTCTTAGATGACTCACAAATGTATAATAAGTCGAGGGTAGAGGAGTTCAGTGAATAATCATTCCGAAACACTTAAAGATGTTAATTTTGTGTGTTAATTCTATCATTGCTTTGTGTGTTAATTGTGTGCTTTTATTCCAATCATATGCTTGATCACCATATGCTTACTACTTTGCCTAGTCTATTCATTCGAGAGAATATAGGTTAGGGTTCAAAAGAAATTAACACATCATCCGAAAAAAATAAGGAATTGCCCCTAGAGATAGGTAGCGATTTCCGGGTGCTATTAGCCAGATTTATCCGAGGAAATTCAAAAACGTAAATGCATGGTTGTTGATTAGATTCTCCGATCACTACTACAAAAATGGCATATTACAGCACACCTATTACAGCGGTTTTTTGAAAACCGCGGAGGGGCCTATTACAGCGGTTTTTTGGTGAACCGCTGTAATAGTGTTTACCGTGGGACCTATTACAGCGTTTTTTTGAAAACCCCCTGTAATAGGCCGGAACCGGATATAGCAGTTCTTCAAAGAACCGCTACTTAAAATAAAATAAAAAAAGAAAAACCCATTTCCGCCCCATTATCCCCCCCCAATTCGGCGTCTCTCTTTCTATTCTCTCTCTCAACTCTCTCTCTCTATATACTCTCTCTCCCTTTACTCCACCACCACTAACCACAACCGCCGCCGCCGCCGCCACCACCACCACTATCCTCCCCCCTTCCCATTTTCGTCTCTCTCTCTCTCTCGCGCTCTCTACTCTCTCTCTCTCTCCACTCCACCCACACCAACAACCGCGACCGCTACCACCACCACCACCATCACCACAATCGGCCGCCTCCATCACCATCCCCTCCCCATTTTCGGTGTTCTCTCTCTCTCTCTCTCTCTCTACTCTCTCTCTCGATCGGCCACCCCACCGCCGCCGACCCCACCACCACCACCACCTTCTCTCCACTGAACCCTAAACCCTAGGTATACATATATATATATATATCTGTTTATATTTTTGGTGAATTATATAATGTGGGTTTTTGTTATATTTGATTATGTTAATTAATTGATTATGTTAGTGCTTGAATAATTGGTTATATGAGTTTAATGGGTTTTTGTTATATAATGTGGGTTTTTGTAATAGTTGATTATGTTAATTAATTGATTATGTTAGTGTTTGAATAATTGGTTATGTGGGTTTAATGGGATTTTGTTATATAATGTGGGTTTTTATTATAGTTGATTATGTTAATTAATTGGTTATGTTAGTGTTTGAATAATTAGTTATGTGGTTTAATGGGTTTTTGTTATATAATGTGGGTTTTTAGTTTAGTTGATTATGTTAATTAATTGGTTATGTTAGTGTTTAAATAATTAGTTATGTGGGTTTAATGGGTTTTTGTTATATAATGTGGGTTTTTGTTATTACAGGATTATGTTAATTAATTGGTTATGATAGTGTTTGAATAATTGGTTATGTGGGTTTAATGGGTTTTTGTTATATAATGTGGGTTTTTGTTATAGTTGATTAGTGTTAATTGGTTATGTTGGTATTATGATTGGATTTTCGTTGTGTTGTTTTGTTGACATCGTTTAATGCATTCATGGTTTTGTGAAGTTCGTTTGGTTTTGTTGGTTGCTAGGTTGGCGGAAGATTAAATGGAGAACTTGGTAGAAATTTTTACGTCGTTACTCTGCCGAATTTTTTCTAGAATAATGGGCATTGTTATTTGTTTTACTGCATATATATTTTTTTGGATTTGTTGTGGTTGAAATATCTGAGTTTTGTTGGTTGTAAGGTTGTGGGAAGATTATATCGAGAACTTGGTAGAAATTTTTGCGTCGTTACACTGCCGAATTTTTAATTATTTCAACTCAACTGATGTTAATAAAATTATTTAAGAATGATAATTAATGTTAGTTTAATTTTCAAATAATTTAGAAACTTTTATAGTGTTTTGACAATAGCTGTCTGACATGAGAAATTTGAATTAGGAAAAAAACTAATATAAGTCAAAATCGAGATGGATCGAAGTTGGATTTTAGCGGATCGCATGTCGGAGCAATACGAGAAAGGGGTGAAAGAATTCATCGACTTTGCGGTTGAACATGCACCGGATTGGACTAGGATCAGTTGCCCATGTTTACGATGTTGATTTGGAAAGAGAATTAGCCCACGTGACTTAGAAGATCATTTGGTGTGTAATGGAATTGATAAAAGCTACACACGTTGGACAAGACAAGGTGAAAGCAGTGCCACCTCAGCTAATTTAGGTAGTACATCATATCGATCACAGGATTTTGACATGGATGATTATGAGCCTGATCGTTTGGAGGAGATGACAAATGTGATTGAGGAGGATTTGCGAAATTGTCCCAAGATGTTTGACAATTTGACAAATGATTCAAAGACACCACTGTATAGTGGTAGTAAATTCACAAAATTGAAAGCAATCCAAAACCTCTACAAGTTAAAAGCCAACAATGGGTGGAGTGATAAGAGTTTCACAGACTTACTTGATCTATTAAAAAGCATGCTACCCGAGGATAATATGTTACCTAATCGTACTTATGAGGCTAAGAAGATGTTAACCTCAATTGGCATGGGATATGAGAGGATACATGCCTGTCTCAATGATTGCATATTGTTTAGAACTGACTATGCATCATTGAAGGCCTGTCCAAAATATGGCGCCTAGCGGTACAAGAAAAATGGATTTGCTCCTGTCAAAACCATGTGGTATTTGCCCATAATACCACGATTTAAGCGCATGTACAGTAGTAACGAGTTAGCCAAAGACTTGACATGGCATGTTGATAGAAGGCTTGAAGAAAGGATTGAAGATGACAAGATTCGACACCCCTCAGATTCTCCTCAATGGAAAATGATTGATGATGATTTTCCTAAATTTGGTGAGGAATCAAGAAACCTGCGCCTTGTATTGGCTACAGATGGAATGAACCCTCATGGCTTGCAAAGTAGCTCACATAGTACATGGCCGGTGATTTTGATGATCTACAACCTTCCCCCATCGCGATGCATGAAGCGAGAGCATATAATGATGCCTATACTCATTTCTGGGCCGAAACAACCTGGAAATGATATAGATGTCTACTTGGCTCCTTTAATTGAGGATTTGAAGGTGTTGTGGGAGGCCGGTGTTCAAGTATATGACTGGTTCAGAGAAGAAAATTTCAATCTCAGAGTCATGTTATTGGAACAATCAATGATTTTCCGGCAAGAGCAAACCTCGAGGGATATGGTGTACATGGCCATTGTGGATGCCCCATATGTGTCAAGAGTACAGATCAATATCGATTGACACACTCTCAGAAATATGCATTCCAAGGGCATCAGAGATGGCTAAATCGGAACCATCGATATCGTCGGTGGAAGAAAGCTTTCAATGGGAATATAGAAGAAGGCCGAGATCCTAAGTGCTTGACTGGTGAAGAAGTGTTTGAGAATATAAAAGACTTGGAGGTCAAATTTGGAAAGACTTTTGCAGGTGGCCTTGCAAAAACTGGGTGGAAAAAAAGGTCAATTTTCTTTGAGTTGTCGTATTGGACGTCTTTACATGTTAGACATTTTCTTTGTATTATGCATATTGAGAAAAATGTATTTGATAGTGTCATTGGTACACTTCTAAATGTGCCCGGAAAGACAAAAGATGGCGTAAAGGCAAGGTTAAACTTGGTTGAAATGAAGATAAGAGAAAAATTGGCACCAACAAATAAGGGGAAACGTACTTATTTGCCCCCAGCAGCTCGCACTCTATCCAGGAAAGAAAAAATTGCATTATGTGAGTTTCTTAATGGAGTGAAAGTTCCAGAATGGTATTCTTCAAACATTAGCAGTTTTGTATCAATGAAGGACTTGAAGCTAAAGCATATGAAGACTCACGATTGTCATGTAATCATGGATCATTTTCTACCAATTGCTATACGGGCCATTTTTCCAAAAAAGGTGAGAGAAACTATAACCTCATTATGTTTCTTCTTCAAAGCAATGTGGAGCAAGGTGTTTGATTCTGAACAATTGCCTGCACTTCAGAAACAAACTCCCATCACTTTGTGTGATCTTGAGATGTATTTTCCACCAGCGTTTTTTGATATAATGACTCACCTACCTATTCACTTGGTTAGAGAGACACAACTATGTGGACCGGCTTTTATGAGATCTATGTATCCGACTGAGCGTTATATGAAAGTATTAAAAGGCTACGTGAAAAATCGTAGTCGACCGAAAGGTTGCATTGTTAAACGGTACATAGTTGATGAAGCGATTACATTTTGCACAGAATATTTGAAAGATTTTAACGTTGCAGAGCTTCCAAAGTCTCATGTTGTGGGAGGGAGAACAGAAGGAGAAAGCGTAATTGGAAAGCAATTAGTTAGTGTTCCTTGCACACAAAGGGATCAGGCACACCTATATGTGGTCCACAACACCGATGAGGTTGAGCCATATGTTGAAGAACACAAGGACCAACTTAGGAGATTAAATCCAAATAAAAATGAGAGTTAGATTTCAAGAGAGCATAATAAGAGTTTCTCCGATTGGTTCCGAAAGCATATTCAAGTGAAACAGAACAAGAATCCACTTTCAGTTTCAGATAAATTGGCATGGTTGTCGATAGGTCCGGGCAGACTTGTATTTTGTCATTCAGGTTATCGTATAAATGGTCGCGCATTCTATACAAAAGACCAAGATGAACGGACTACAATGCAGAATAGTGGGGTGAGTCTCGTAGCTCAAGCAATGCATATCTCAAGTGCGAGAGATAATAACCCTATCTATGCCCATTGATCATAGTATGGGGTGATTGAACATATATGGGAGCTGGATTATAGTTGGTTTCCTGTGCCTGTATTTGGGTGTAGGTGGGCTGACAATAAAAATGATGTCGATAATAGTGAAATATGCTTCACTCGAGTAGACCTTGAAAGGGTGGGATACAAAGATGAACCTTTCATTTTGGCATCACAAGCTAAGCAAGTGTTTTTTGTCACCGATCCTATTGATAAGAGGTGGTCAATTGTTTTATTGGCAAACAAAAATACTTGTATTGAGGATGATGGTTCATATAGTGATGATGATGGAGGAAATCCGATCTTACGTGATTCACAAGCCACTGATAGTGATGGTGACTTCGATATCAGTGATGATGAATTGTATATGCGACAAGATCACCAAGAAGGGATATGGATTAATCCATCTGTTCGTCGACGTACTAAACAAAAGGGTCGTACTGAGGGGAAGCAAAAGACTACTAAGCCAATGACAAAAAGAAAACGATGAAAGGTATTTGAAATTATGTGATAATTATATGATAGACTTATTTTATAAACTTTTTTACTGCTTCATATAAACACTTGTTAGTGTGTGTGAGTCAGGGCGTCTCTTGTTAGTGTATGAATTGAAAAATTATGTTGTTGCTATATGAAACTAACTTCTGTATTTTTGACACTACTACAGAAATGGCCTATTACAGCGGGTTTTTTTTTGGCCTATTACAGCAGTTTGAACGGCTGTAATAGGTACCGCTGTAATTGGTTAAGGCCAATTACAGCGGTTTTTTAACCATCTGAGATTGCGGTGTTGTGATTTTAGTGCATTGCGGTATTGTGATTTTGGCCATCTGAGATCGTTTAAGGCCTCAAATTTGAGTTTTATTACGAAAATATTTCTCAATTGAAATTTTGTTGTGTCGGAATGACACAAAATTTGCACGGTCATAGTAAAACGGCGTGCTGAACAAGACACATGTCAAGCATTGCGGTCTTGTGATTTTAGTCATCTGAGATCGTTTAAGGCCTCAAATTTGCGTTTTATTACGAAAATAGGGTATTTTCGTAATAAAACGCAAATTTGAGGCCTTAAACGATCTCAGATGGCTAAAATCACAAGACCGCAATG
Source organism: Buddleja alternifolia (assembly GCA_019426215.1). Taxonomy (NCBI): domain Eukaryota; kingdom Viridiplantae; phylum Streptophyta; class Magnoliopsida; order Lamiales; family Scrophulariaceae; genus Buddleja; species Buddleja alternifolia. The sequence goes on from CM033400.1 coordinate 7,713,524, forward strand.
CAATGCATGCGTCTTGTTCAGCACGCCGTTTTACTATGACTATGCGAATTTTGTGTCATTCCGACACCGCAAAATTTCAATTGAGAAATATTTTCGTAAATACACAAATATACATACACCCACACACATACACAAATATACATACACCCATCAACATATACACAAATATACATACACCCATCCACACATACACAAATATACATACACCCATACATAAACAAATATACATACACTCATCAACATATACACAAATATATACATACACCTATCCACATATACACAAATATACATACAACCACATATACACAAGTATACATACAACCACATATACACAAATATACATACACCCATCAACATATACTCAAATATACACACACTCATCCACACATACACAACTATACATATACACCCACATATACACAAAATAAATACACCCCCACATACACAAATATACATATATATAGAGAGAGAGAAAGAGAAGAAGCTTACGGTCGTGGTGGTGGTGGCGGCAGCGCCGGTATGTGGTGGTGGTGGTGGCGGCGGCAGCGGTGATGGTGCCGAGCTTTTGGGAGAGGATCGAGAGAGAGAGAGAGACCGAGAGTAGAGTGAGAGAGAGAAGCGGGAAGATAAAAGAGTTTCAAATTTTTTTCATTTTGGCCTATTACAGCGGTTCTTATAAGAACCGCTGTAATAGAGTACACCTATTACAGCGGTTCACATAAGAACCGCTGTAATAGGTGCCGCCTTTTACAGAGGTTCAGCAGAGAACCGCTGTAGAATGCCTATTACAGCGGTTCTCTACAGAACCCTTGTAATAGCCTGGTGCCTATTACAGCGGTTCGTGAAAGAACCACTGTAGTAGGTGTCGCGTTTTACCTATTACAGCGGTTCTTTCATGAACCGCTGTAATAGCCCCCTCCGTTCAGCGGTTTTTTGAAAAACCGCTGTAATAGGCTCCTTTTGTAGTTGTGTGACTTTTGTAGGTCGATATTGTATACCGCCGCCGCTGCCACCACCACTGCCGCCTCCACCACTACTACCACCACCACCGTAAGCTTCTTCTCTCTCGCTCTCTCTATATGATAACGAGTATTATTATTTGAATACATATCATGAGCATAGCCTGTTTGTTGATATGTATTTTGATTATGTATCGTGATTGGATCAATATGTGTTGTTTTGTTGACATCGTTTAATGCATTCATGGTTTTGTGAAGTTTGATTGGTTTTGTGAAAGAATTGATGAATTGGTTTTGTTGTTTGCAATTTTGGGGGAAGATTAAGTCGAGAATTTGGTAGAAAGTTTTGCGTTATTACTCTGCCGAATTTTTTCTAGAATAATGGTGGCGTTATTTGGTACTATATATTTGGTATATGAATCTAAATTCTGTATTTTTTGCTTTTGAAGGTCGATGGATTCTGGGGTGCTTCAAACAAACGTGTTGAAAATGAGATACATAGAGGTATCGCGCGGCAATGAAAAAAGCCATAAATGCCAAAAGTAAAGGTTTAAATCTACCAGTCGGTTGGAATAAGAATGGCCAACCAATTGACCCAAATAAATCAACATTTGTTGGTTACATTGGAGTCATAGCTCGTGCGAGGGTGCTGATTACCATCAGTGATTGGCGACACGTCTCGGGAGCAACAAAATCAGCAATTTGGAATGAAATAGTTGTAAGTTGGTTATTATAATGTTTCTAATTGGTTAATGTATTTTTTGTTTTATTCAGATTTCTCTAAATTATAATTTCATATATACTTTGTTGTTTGTTTTTTATAGTTGGCCTTTAATATTGAAGAAAGTAGACAAAAATTTGTTTTAGCCGAAGCTGGAAAGCTAGCTCAAAACTTCAGGAGCTACTTGAGCAGAGTGTGGATAGAGGATGATAATGGGAATATTAATTCCAGCCCACCCCAAAAATATAATATATCTCAAGAAGATTGGAAAACGTTTTTACATGTTCGCTAAAGTGAAGATTTCCTGGTAATTATTTTAATTTACGGGTTCATTTGTTGCATATTGTGTTTATATGCAACCATATACATTGACTAATGCTTTGATTATGTAATGAACAACAATTATGTAGGAAAAATCAGGAAAGAGCAAAAAAACCTGAATATCCTTATAGGAAATCACGTCTTGGATATGCTCAACTTGAGAAAATTGAAGTACGTAGTTCGTTTAACAGTGAATCCTTACAAGTTTTCTAATAAAAATTCCTTGTTATTAATATATATATATATATTTAATCATAATATAGATGGAAAAAAGAAAGGAAGCTGGGTCAGATTGCACAGACCTGACATGAGCACTCGTGTGGAGGATTACACATTCTGACAGCCAGCATAACATTGATAATGTCAATGTTAAAAGAGTAGCGGATGAAATTGTGAGTTATTTGCAAATTTAGCTATATCATGTGTTGTATGTTTTTTTTGAAATATTTTTAAAAGAGCAAAGTATTATTTTTTAAATGTATTATTACAGGAGTGCTTATCACAGGAGGGTTGCCATAGTTGAAACGAGAGGACCCGAGATGATATATTGGCTTAAGCTCTTAAAAAGAAGGAGCATTCGGGTTGCGTTAGGGGTGTAGGCTTTAGGGTATCACAAAAAAAGTACTTTACGGATTCAAAACCTTCTAAAGATGAGGAGATTGATAACTTGAAAAACATGGTGCACATGCTCACTGCATCACTATCCTCATTGCAACGCGAGTTTGACGAGCATAAGGCGTCTGGGTCGCAGCAGCCACATGAAGATGAAGCGGTTCCTTTGAAAGATAGCTGCCCAGATCCAGTTAAGAACCTTCCTCAGGTAATGATATGAAATTATTTATTGATCATATAACTTGCAATTCTCTAAAACACACAAAATTTTCTAATATAATGGTATATATATATGTAGGTTGTGGCACAATGTCAATTAGCACTTTCAACACCGTCTTATCGTATGGTGGCTAAAGGACAAATGTAAAATCAATCATAGGATAGAACACTGCATACACGTCCATTACCCACCCACCTTGTGAAAGTGATGATTGACATTGCAATTGAAGATATTGCACCCCTACCAGTCCCTCTCGCTGATGAAGGAATGTTCACAGTTTCTGAGGCTTTGGGATACATTGTTGCTTGGCCTAAGAGTCTTGTCACTGTTAGTGATGTATCGGTACGTAATTATTAATATCTAGTCATTAATAAATTATAACAATTGTTTAACGTTACTAAATATACTTTGGTTTGTAACATTCACGTTTTGTTTTCTTTGCTTAAATAGTCTCTTGGAAAATCCAAATCATCAGTTGGAAAAAATAAATCAGAGATGACGAAGCACTCCGCTGTCAAACGAACACCTCCAGTGGCCAACCCTTCACGTGAAGATGACAGAGCAGTAGACATTGTAACAGCAGATCAATGCCCTCAGCCACTTGTAACTCTTGAAAGGTACCTGCAAATAATGCCTATTGAACAACAGGTCACTATAGACATTCCCGAGACAATCTATAATAATGAACCCTATCAAGAGTATCTTGGGCGGGAGGAGATCTGTCGCTTTTTGCGTAAAGAACAGATAGGAGTCTCTATCATTTCAGTTTACATCAAGTAAGTTTTTAAATATCAATTAAAAAAAAGTAAGTTTTTAAATTATTTTACTGCATTAATTTGAACTATGTTTATTTTCGTAGCTCAAATTTATTTTATGTGCAATTTAGGTGTTTGTGGGCTAAGTATGTGGTCCCCAAAGAGAAAGCAAATAATTTCGGGTTCCTTAGCCCACATGCTATAGCTGCGGGAGCAGGTATTAATACCTCTCAGCGTATCTTACAAGTGCAATATATAACAAATGCCATGAAAGATTACGCAGACGGGAAGTTGTTTATTGCACCTTACAACACCGGGTGAGCTACTAAAAACCCAACTTTATTTTGTAAAATTTGTTACGAACGCAAAATTAATTTTGAACTTATCTTTTGAATGCTTTTTAAGGGACATTGGGTGTTGCTTGTGATTGATCCAATTAAAGAGATCGTTTATTATCTGGATTCTTTGGACGGTGATCCGAATAACGACATGATATGAAAGAAACAATCAATCAGTAAGTTTTTCATTCAATCAATGTATCCATTATATTGAATATTAATTTTAAAGTGTATATATCTTCCTAGATTTCACATATATATTTGCTTGATATTGACATCTTTCCTTATTTTTTGATGTTTTTAACAGTGCTGTGTTGATGTTTCGTGCAAATCATAACACCCAAAAGATCAAATCCAAAAACATGACCTGTAAATGGACTTGTATAAAGGTTAGTGTAATTTTATATTTTCAAGAGATTATTCGTATAAAAGTTATTGTTCTAATACAATTTTGATTTCAATTTTGTAGTGCCCCATACAGTTAAACGACAAAGATTGTGGCGTCTTCATTATGAAATTCATGAAGGATATTATTAGCCACAGAGAATCTACAATCCCACCAACGGTATGCATAATCCTAATTAATACTCATCATCAAATTCTAATTTCCATTTTTAAGTTATTAAACCTTTGTTGGGTTTTCAATCTCTATCTTGCAGTACTTTCCTGATTGTCAATACGTCACTTACTCTACAGAGCGACTTGATGAAGTACGTTGCGAATTGACACTATACATTTTCCAATGCGCTTTCGGTATGATGTAAGTTGTAAATTGTTGTAAATTTTCATTTGATTTGTTGTATATAAATTGTGATTGGTCTAATTGGTTGATTGTAAAGTCTTTATCATTTGTTGGATATTTTACATAAAATTTGATTTGTTGTTAGGAGGAAAGAATTGGTTTTTGTTGTTAGAGAGATGATCATTTGGTGAAGTTAATTTTGGGTTTTAACTTGTTGTTTCTGTTGAATTGGTTTTATGGTTTGTTGTGTTAGTGTGTTGAATTTTGAACTTGTGGGAAGCTGCTTACAATAAATTTTGTACAGTACAACTAGAAAAATAATTTAAAAAAAACAAAAAAAAACGTGTTATAGCGGTTATAGGAATAACCGCTATAATAGGTACACTTTATTATAGCGGTTATTCCCATAACCGCTATAATAGAGTGTCCAAAAAAAAAAAATACACCCTATTATAGCGGTTATTTCCGTAACCGCTGTAATTGGTCCCTATTACAACGGTTAAAAAACCTCTGTAATATGCGTAAACCAATTACAGCGGTACCTATTACAGTGGTTAAAATCGCTGTAATAGGTAAGAAAAAATCGCTGTAATAGGTCATTTTTGTAGTAGTGGATAGACATATTTAAAAAACCATCAATTAGTCATAGGATTATTACAGCCGAGACATCGAGTAGTAATTAATTAAAGAATTTCCACCAAAGCAATAGTAATCTAATAATTCGAAGAATAATTCATATATATTAACGAGTGAATACGATTGAAGCATGTGCCTTAGTTGTTTTATCTCATAAGAATCTCATTCTAATTTTCAATTCTTGTCTTCGATTTTCTTTATTTTTTGATACAATCGTGATAATTCAATTTAATTTAATTTCAATTGCTTTAAAATCTGTCAATCTGAAAAATGAGTCTCTGTGGATTCGACATCCTGGACTTAAAAATTCATTTTATTACTGTATACGACCAGTCCATTTGTTGTTTAATACACGTAAGGATTTCTCGAGTCAAAACATAAGGATTTCTAGAAATATATGACACATTATCAAAAAGGGTATAGTATAAAACAGGTTTGACTTCAAACTTAAGCTTAAATTTGTCAATAGTTTACTATAATCATATTTCATGTTTTTTTTATCTATAAATTATTTTTAGTGTATACATACGTCAAGCGTACTTTTACCACACTTCTTGTTAGATTTAATCATACTTGATGTTGAGGATAGAAGGTCGTGTAGGCGACGGTGGTGGTCGTCATCGTCGTTGTCACCGGCGACGGTGGTGGTCATCGATGGTGGTTGTTGGAGGTCAACTGTGGTCACCGGCAATGGTCGCGGGAGGTGGACACCGAAGGTCGGCGGTGGTCGCCGGCAATGGGGTTGGTGGGGGATGGGACGAAACACAAACTAGAAAATAAAAATAGAAAATAGAAAAAAGAAATAGAAAAGGAAAATAGAAAATAGAAAATAGAAAAAAGAAGTAGAAAAGAAAAGGAAATGGTATTATGTAATTATTTGTGAAGTTGGGGTGTTTAAGTCTTTTGCCATGGATTGGGGAATGAATGCAAAGTTTCATGTTTGAAGAGGGAGTGCAGACTACATTAACATGTGTGGGGACTGATTCCAAAATTCCAAGATTGATTGGGGATTTAAGTCTAAAAATAAAAGAAAACATTAGTGACAAAACTTTAAGTGACAACGTTAAAGTTGTCACTAATTATAAATGTTGAGTGACTAAAATATTTGTTTTATCATAAAAATGGTTTTTATATGTTTAATAGTGACAAGAACTGTTACAAGTTATCGCTTTTGATAATTAGTGACAAGAAGATTATTGTCAGTATTGACAATTAGTGACATGCCTCAAGTGACAACAATAACAAATATAGTTGTCACTCTATTTGTGTTGTCACTAATTCGTCTCTAAATATGTGTCACTAATTGTCAATAGTGACAGTTTAGAAGAAACGTGCGTCACTAAAAATTATTATTTCGACAAAGGAAAAATTATTGTCATTACTTATGTATATACAGTGACAATTTTGACATTTTCACTTCAAATGTTGCCAATAACATTAGTTTTGTTGTAATGTGACCAATGCAGCAACAGTACCTCCTAGATACGATGACAACCTTACTCGATCTTTATTGAATTTGTTGCATCGATAACAAATCGGTACTTCACATCACCTGACAACCTTACTCGATCTTTATTGAATTCGCTACATCGACAACAAATCGGTATTTCACATCACCTCTCTCGAGACGCTCCATAGCCGTGTTCACATAATCCATCGGGACTATCTCAATATCTGGTAGTATTTTGTGTTGTGCTGCAAATTCAACCATCTCTTGCGTTTCTTTCACGCCTCCGCTTGCAGTCCCTACTATTGACTTCCCTCCTGTTGTTCAATTATGGATGTCACATGACTTCATATCAATTATAAAGCTAAGAGCTAATATATTGGAATAAGTACCATCTCGACACATCATTTATCATGACCCGAATATAAGGAGAGCGGTATAGCATAAATGTGGTGAATATATATAGTGAATAGTACATGGGTCCTCTCCAAGAGGCAATAGAGTAGTATATATAGGTTTAAGATTACATCATACTATTCATTATTCATAAATGTGCAAGCGAAGTAATCCAGATGAGCCACTTGTCTTGCATTGATTGGAGGTGATTAGTTCAAGGAGGGTCGGGTCTAACCATATCCTTGTCAAGTGGGTAGGTCCTTCTTGGTATGTTTGGGCGGGTCAAACCAGGTCGAGGTATAAACCACACTTGGATTATGAGTTATTATATCCTAAGGTTACACTAAAATTTGTATTGAGCCTGTTATTATATCCATTATATAAGTGGTGAAATACACTTGGGTGCGGCCAAGCCGGGTCTAGGCTAGAATTTTCCTTTGTATTACATGGCAGAACAAACAGAGAAAACCGATCCGAATATATACTTACCTAAGGCCATGGGAAAAATTGGAACCTCAAGCCTTTGTGGAAGGCCAACCAAGATGAGCTTCCCGTGCGGCTTTAACAAATTTACTAGTGATACAAGGGAGTGGTTTGCAGAAACAGTATCAATTATACCATCCAAGGTGCCCGTTGCAGCCTACAACATACGATGGAATAATAAATTTAACATTAAATCCCATAACACGACTTTAGATGATATCTAATTAGGTTGAACCGAATGTTTTAAAAAATTTAGATTACATATTTTGATGTATGATTTATTTCGTGAGTCTCTTAGATTACTTAGAATTCTACCATATTCGACTAAAATTAAGATCAACTTTCATAGTATGCTAACTTGAACTTTCTCAATTTGTACCGCCATCTGCTCAGTGTCGTGGCTAACTATAAATTCATCGGCACCAAAAGTCTCAATTGCCTCCTCCTTCTTATTAGCTGATGTACTAATGACTGTCACCTTACTCCCAAGAGCCTTGGCGAATTTCACGGTTAGATGGCCAATCCCTCCAAGACCGACAACACCAACCTTCACTCCTGGCTTGTCGAGCCCAAAGCGCCTCAACGGGCTCTAAGTTGTAATCCCGGCACATAAAAGAGGAGCCCTATCAAGGGGTAAGGTCTCAGGCAAACGGATAATAAAATCCTCGTTACAAACCATGATGTTTGAGAAACCTCCACATGTAATGGTCCCATCATAGTAACGCCCATTGATTGAGAGTACTTGTTTGGGGCAGTAACTTTCCTCATTGCTAGTACATTGCTCACATTCGCGACACGATCCAACCAAGCATCCGACGCCTACTTTGTCACCGATCGTGTATTTCTCCACCTTGCTACCAACTTCAGTCACAACCCCCACAATCTCATGCCTGCATCAAGCAATTTACTTTAATATATATCATAAAGATTTGTGCATAATAATTACATTAAAGTTTGATCAAATCAGGTACAAACTATAATTTTTATTTTTATTTTTTTGTGCATAATAATAACTAGGTCAGACACATATCCAACCACTCTCAAATCACTGACTCAAAAACATAGGTTGAATCTTACCCAGGTATCAAAGGATAATGGGTAAACCCCCACTCATTTTTGGCCAAGTGAAGATCTGAATGACAGATACCACAATACATAACTTTGAACTGCACATCGTGCTCACCAGTGGCTCTTCATTAATTAAAAAAGAGCCATTTATAATTATCTGAGATAAATAGCATATAAAGTGGGTTTTTTCATATCTATTATATATATAATAAAGGTGAGTTGCAACTGTGGTTATTTCATTCATAATTAATGTAGAGGTTAGAGAGACATATGACAATTTACTCCATTGTGGCTTACATTTGGGTGTGGCCGAGTTAGAAACGGCTTAGAATTTTCCTAAGTTTTGTGTGATATCTTAGGGGTGTATATATAATTTCACTCTTGAAAGTTGACAGCTTTAATAAGAAAATGTTACATAACAACGATAATCTTGCATCATTTGTCACCCTTGCATCATTTGTCACCCATCCTTTATAGGATAAGATATTTGAATTCTATTACGCTTCCGACTCAACTAAATCAATGTGTATTTTATAAAATAACTTATCAATTATATAATAAGTGTAATACACTCTACTTGTGAAATATACTTAAATTCGACCAAGTCGGGTCTGGATTAGAATTTTCCCTATGTCATGTTATGGTATACACAAATTATGAAATGCATTAGTTGCATTCATTTCTTATCAAAATTAAAAAAAAAATGATAACAAAACGTTGAACAATAATTGTGGTATATAATATCACCAATATTTATAATTATAATTATACATATATTACGTATATTAATATATATATATATATATATAACTATGGGTTAAGATCAAACTATGTTGACGTGGCACATCCAAATAGTTTGATAAACAAAATTTGATGCAAAATACGAATATTCCGAGATAAGTAATCATCACGTGAAGTGTTGTATGCAGTTACAGGCATGCAGACAGCAGCATCATCATGAATATACATATTAAAAAACGGAAAACACTTGGGTGCACCCGGTGTGGACCCCACACCGGTGCACCCCACTCACTATACATATATATTAAAATAATTATATAATATTATATTACATATATTATTTTAATATATATATTATATATGTGAGAGGGTGCACCCAGTGTGGGGTCCACACTGGGTGCACCCAAGTATTTTCCTTAAAAAACCTCAATCCGCACCATGTGTACCTCGAGCATCTAAAATTTGTTTTAAAATATAAACAATGTGTGTATAACAAGTGAATTATTTATTTTTGTTTTTACAAGATAATACTCCTCCAGTCCAAATAATTAAGAGTTCGACGGCTATGGCTGACTAATTTTCAATTATCTTGACACTAAAAAGAGAAAGAAATTAGACAATTTGATGTACCAAACTTCATAATTTTAGTATTCAGTAAAGTTTGTAATTTTGCAATTAGAGCAAGGTTGTTTTTATTATTGAAATTATATCATGTCAGATGATCATTAAAAAATTCTTATCTTTAACAATTCGAAGCGTGTTTGAGTGTGCACGGCTCTAATCCTCCAATGACCAAGTTTTACAACAATTATATAAGTTTAAAAGCATAATATTGAAAAGCAGAGACATGGCCAGGATTTAGAGTTTAGAGCGAGAATACAAAAAAAGGGGGTGGGGGTAGTGGAGGTTAAATCTTTTAGACTTTGATGGGTTGAAATTTTAAAAATCACTATAAAAAACTAAAATTTAAGTGACGGGAAAAGTATATGTGAAATTCCTATGATAAATCGAATTAGGCACTTATCTTTCTATGAAAAAAAAAACACCTATCACCTAGCCCTCCTAAGAAAAAAATAAAGAAGCAATTTACCTCCCCACGCGCGCCAATCGCTTGTTTCGCAGGTGGTTATAAGTTTTTTTTTTTGTTGTGACTAATTTGCCCAAGATTTTAAGGCCGTCGAATCTAATCTGACTAAAATCGACGACTTACATCAGATGCTCATATATTTATTAAATTCAATATTTAATAATCATAGATCTTGATATGATCAACTACTGATATTTAAAATCTTATATATTTTTTTTTGGGTAAACTGTAATTTCATTATAAAAGAGAAAACCACCACCACAATTATACTTCATACAAACACACCCAAGGAAGACATGTCATGCCTTCTTGTGAATCAAAACAAAAAACCAAAGGAAACAGATAAGCAAACCACCTATTTACTCGAAAATTCTATCTATATATATCTTGTCTCTCTCTCTCCATCTATTCTGGTTCAGTCCTTGTATTTTTCATTTCATTTCCTGTTGGAACTGTTTAAATATTTGTTCATGTGAGTTATGCCCTTCTTCAAAAATCATCAAATTTCTTTCAATCCAGATTTTGTGAATAGCCTCCACTATACCCGCATTTATGATGTTTCTTCTGATTTTCCAACTTTTGAAAGCAAACATAATCCACGTCTTCCATCTCCCCAACTGAATTGGCCATCTGTCAACCTGTAACCATTGCATTACCCTCTCTAGCAACTTTCTACACCAATCACAATCAAAAAACAAGTTCTCCAGCATCTCAGTCCCCTGACCACACAGTATACACATTTGATCAATACCACCCACAAACATGCTAATCCTCTCCTTAATCATGAGCCTCCAATGCATCACCATCCAAGTAGTAACCAAATGTTTAGGTATATTAAACTTATTCCACACCACACCAGCATTTCTGAATACCCGCATCTCACCCTTAATCTAATTATAACCACTCTGAATAGAGTATTTACCTGTTGGAGAAGGTAACCACTTCTCCTCTTCAAAGCCCTGCTTAATTTTTTCCTTTACTGAGTGTATCTTCTTCCAAGCCCATGAGCAATCAAAAGGTGGCCTATACTCCCAAACATCTTTATTCTTGAGATAAATACTATTAACCCACTTTACCCACAAGGAATCTTTATTTGTTGCCAGCGCCCGAACCTGTTTACCAATGGCTACAATATTCCATGGTTTGCAACATTGGATATTGAGCCCTCCAAAATTTTTTTTCAAACAGACCTGCTCCCAGCTTATAGGAATCAACCTCCATCTCTGTTCAGTTTGTCCCCACAGGAAGTTCCTACATTTCTGCTCTATTTGCTTGATGATAGCTTGTGGAATGATAAACACATTCGACCAATAGCTGTGCAGTGCCATCAACACAAAATTTATCAAAGTAACCCTCCCCGCATAAGATAAATGTTTTGAAGCCTAGCAAGTTAATTTCTTTGTGATCCTTTCAACCAAAACATAACAGTCCATTTTACTCCACTTAGTGGGTGATAGTGGTATACCTAGATATCTCATTGGAAATTGCCCTTCTGTGAATCCAGTGATGTTCATAAACTGCTGTTTGGTCTCTTGATCTACCCTTCTTATGAACATGCTTGACTTTCCCTGATTGGCCCACAATCCTAATTGTTTTGAGAAGTCCTGAAAAGCTTCCCAGAGAACATAAATGGAGCCAACATTTGCTTTACACACTACTACAGAAATGACCTATAGCAGCGGTTTTTTTGGGCCTATTACAGCGGTTTTGAACCGCTGCCATAGGTACCGCTACCATAGGTCAAAACCCTATGGCAGCGGTTCCGGAACCGCTGTCATAGGTCACCCTATGACAGCGGCTCTATAGAAACCGCTGCAGTAGGGTGACCCTATGGTAGCGGTTTCGGCAGAACCGCTGTCATAGGGTCATTTATTCAAAAAAAAAATTAAATTGGACCCTATGGCAGCGGTTCCGGCTGAACCGCTGTCATAGGGTGGTTTATTTATTTTTTTTTAATTTTATTTTATCGTTTATAATGTTGCCATGTCGGAATGACACGAAATTCGCACGGTCATAGCGAAACGGCATTCTGAACAAAACGCACGCTCTCGTGATTTTAGCGATCCGAGATCGTTTAAGGCCTCAAATACGCGTTTTATTACATAAATACGTATTTTTGTAATAAAACGTGTATTTGAGGCCTTAAACGATCTTGGATCGCGTAAAATCACGAGAGCGCAAGACAAAGTCTTGCGTTTTGTTCAGAATGCCGTTTCTCTATGACCTTGTGAATTTCGTGTCATTCCAACACCGTAAAATTTCAACCGAGAAATATTTTCATAAATACACAAATATACGTACACCCACACATACACAAATATACATACACCCATCAACATATACACAAATATACATACACCCATCAACATATACACAAATATACATACACCCATCCACATATATACATACACAAATATACACACACCCACACATACACAAATACACCCATTAACATATACACATATATGCATACACCCATGAACATATACACAAATATACATACACCCATCCACATATATACATACACAAATATTCATACACAAATATACATACACATACACCCACATATACACAAATATAAATACACCCACACATACACAAATATACATACACCCACACATATATGCATACACCCACATATACATACATCTATATATACTCTATGTGGGTGTGTGTGTATATATATTTATCTAAAAAAAAAATACCAAAACTAAATGGAAGAAGGCGGCGGCGGCGGAGGTGGGCGGCGTCGGCGGAGGCGGTAGAGGCGGAGGTGGGCGTCGGCGTTGGCAGAGGTGGGCGGCGGCGGTCCTATACCGAGAGAAACCGAGAGAGAGAGAGAAGTAGATCTAAAAATAGAGAGAGAAACCGAGAGGGGCGGCGGACGGCGGAGGCGGTGGTGGTGGTGGTGAGAGAGTTGAGAGAGAGAGAGAGAGAGAGAGAGAGAGAGAGTGAGAGAGTGAGAGTGAGAGAGAGGGAGGGGCGGTTTGAAATAAACCCGCCCAAATTTTGAACTTTTGGCAGCGGTTCGGGCAGAACCGCTGCCACAAAGTTCAAATTTTATTTTATTTTTGACAACTTTTGGCAGCGGTTCGGCCGAACCGCTGCCAAAAGTCCAATTTTTTTTTTTTTTTTTACACCTATGACAGCGGTTCGGCTCGAACCGCTGTCATAGGTCCGAACCGACTGCCCCCTATTACAGCAGTTTTCAAAATCGCTGTCATAGGTGCGCTGTAATAGGACTTTTTTGTGGTAGTGACAGAATAGCATTAAGCCATTTGCAAAGCAAATGTTGGTAAGCTGCAAATGTTTACATCCAGGGTGATATCTAAATTGGCTATTCATGGTTGCTTTTTTGAACCTCCTTGTGAGATATTCCATAATGAGTACAAAGAAAAGGGGAGATATAGGATTTCCTTGTTTGAGCCCTTTCTGACCTTTAAAAAATCCAAATACCTCTCCATTTAGCACTACTGAGTATGAAGTTGAAGTAACACATTCCATAATCCAATCACAAAATCTTTGAGGAAATTTCAGCCCCTCAAGTACCACATCTTATATTTATATAAATATATATTTTAATAATTTCAAATTTATATAAAAAAATGTTACAAAATTATATAAATAATAATATACACACACACACACATACATATATCTTCACATATATTGCATCACCCACCATCATGGCTGGTCCTTTACATCCGCTCCACCACCACCGGCCTATGGCCCTCTACCTCACCACCGCCCATCCCTCCCAGACGACGATTTTTGTCCCTCCCAGGTTTGTCCTTCACGCCGCCACCATTATTTTGCCGCCATCGACAAAATTTCTCCCATATTCGGATATGGTTGTGTAGGCATTTGGTAGGGCCAGCCACGGTGGCAGCAACAAGAATGTAAAAGAAACTCTTGTCATTAAAAATTATTATTATGACAAAGTAAATATTATTATCAGTAATTATATATATATATATATATATATATATATATTGACAATTTTGACACTATTGCTTCAAATTTTATTACTAATATTTATTTTTGTTATAATGATTGTAACGAGACCTGTACTTTTATGGGATTAATTATGCAATTCCCTCTATTGAAAATAACTGTTTATAAGTATTGCAATTCGAACCTTGGCACATATGCTCCATCAAATAATCAAAATAAATGTGAAGGAAAAAACCCTTCTCGTGTTTGTATATATGGAAAACTATAAAAGAATATATATATATATATATATAAACAAAAAAAAATGAAAAATAAAAAAAATGCTCTTCTCCTACTTGGGAGGCTAGGCTTGGAGAGCCACCAAAAAATGTATATATATATAAACAAAAAAAATGAAAAATGAAAAAAAATGCTCTTCTCCTACTTGGGAGGCTAGGTTTGGAGAGCCACCAAAAAATGTACTATACATATGCACACTTTTCCAATTTGTCAACCCTAATGGAATGCTTCAGATGGTCCCTTTAGTCGAATGTAGTCATACAAGATTCCGGTGAAAGGATTCGAACCTCTTGCTTGCGTAAGATATAACGTGTTTCTTCGGTTCAAAAGTTGAAACCCCGATACATATATTGACAGTGTACAACCTGTATTTTCCATGAATGCCATGTCTTGCTATTGTGTTGTCCTGACCCATCCGCCCCATTGTAAAATAAGGACGTTGTGCATTAGAGTTGTTGTTTCTTACCTTATGCAAATAAAAACACAAAGCCAGGAAAAAAATTATAAATCTTGAGGGGAGAACTAGACATTTTGACTTATATTAATGGTAAAAATTGAATTCCATTTGATTTACTGATAGAATATGAAATTATAGATAAGTGATGGACCAGGGCGACCACTGGGTCCAAACCCTAAGCACTTCGTCTCTAGAAATAGATAATCTATTCGATATCCTTGCAAGATTATATGATAGAATAATGTTTCTCAATAGCCCATACTTGTATTTCAACAAAGTTAGCTGATGCCAGTGCTAGCCTAAGTGTATAAGTCTCGGTCCTGCTGACATTTCTTACGTTAAACGCAACTTGCCACATAGTTGGTGTATAGTTATTTTTATTAAATTTCCTGAAAGTTACAGGTAACTGTCAATTAGAAATATCATCACTATATTCTTAAAAAGGATTGTAGAAATAGAGAAAAACAGATGAAGTGTAATGAAAAAATACCGGTTTACATGGGCGAAGAGCCAATCATCACTGTGTAAATTAGATCTTGAGTAGGATGTAAATATGTATATCTATCCCATAATCCATATTGTTAATACCTGGATTGTAAATTTTATTATTAAAAGCCACTTAAACTAATTGCCAAAATGTTTGCTAAATTATGTATAGAGCTTACTTTTTTGTATGATTAATATATAACTTGTTCACAAGGTCCGGGGCCGGGTCAGGTATGTAGAACTCAGCTGATGTACGATCAGGGATACCTATTTTCCATAGCGTTGGACCATTTCTTGGAGGATCATACACAAGATCTCCTATATGAACTTCGATTCCTAGAAAATTTGTTTGCATAAATTTCATATTAGTGATTCAATGTTTGCATAGAAAAATGCATTGTCAAGTGGGCTGATCTGGGCAAACAAAAAATTTAGTGGGTTGGTCCTCAATTGGGTCTGGGCTAATTCGATAGACCGTCATGGGGTACTATTTTATAGCCCTGGTCAAGCTAGATGCTTTGCTTTTCTCTTGTTTTGAAAAATTACAAAATTTGATTTAGGGCAAAGAGATTCAAACTTGTTGAGCTAAGAGCTTATTTCAACTCAAAATTAATTCCAAACTGTATATACAAATGTTTTTCCTGGGCCAGTTCAAGCCCATCGTGGTAAATCAAACCTAAATGGATCTGAAGGAACAATGATCTGGGTCAGGTCAAACCAGACCGAGCTGGACCGTTTGACATTTTAATTTTAGATGTTTAAAGAATGAGACCTAGTTTGATGATTATGTCATTCTCATGTTTATAGTCCCCGATGGTCCCTGGAACCTAGCCGTATAAATTGTAATGCTCTGATCGAACATATGTTATTGTGAAGTACCCATTTCATTAGTTTGTGTCCAAAATTGATAGCCATGAGAAAAAAAATTATAAATATGAAGCAAAAGATTAAGTAAAATACAACGACTGCAATGATTAAATTAATTATTTTATAAATATATATACACATTATAAAACGTAACCTTTGTTTGAGCTTGCCAAGATCCCACATCTCCAGGTGGAGCCAATCCCACATAAGCTAATTTTGCTGGTATAAGTTCTTTATTAATGTATCTGTCACGGACCAACAATCGGCCTTTGATCGTACAACGTTGATCCGGACAAGGACAATCTCTTGTCAATGGAAAATCATATGGCCATTTCTTGCTTTCTTCAGACATCTAATTGATAGAATAGGAATAATGTAAAGTATGCAAATTTATGATATGATTTGTTATCTTTAATGTTTCATGAAAATGGATCTGTTTTTTTAGCATTTTCGCAAAGTAAAGCTTCCTTATTGCTCGACTCCAAGTTAAGGTACATGAAAACTGGGCCGAAAATCTTCTTCCAGGGCTCTCCATTGTGGAAACTAAATTCAAAATTCGGGCCAGCTTGATGGCCACTAAAGAATACATGTACATTTAAGCTAAATTAAGATAACTATCCGATAAATTAATTAATCTTTGAAGTATTGATGAGAGTAGAATGTTTTTGCAACATTCGTTGAGTTAATAGTGTGTACGGTATTTACAGCTAAGGAAGTTGGACCAGCATGAGATGTGAGGTCTGGTTTAACAAGGCCACCGGCTCGGAACTCATCACTTGGCGTTATCACCCAGAATTCTATGTTCGATTCAGAGCTACTCCAGCCATGCACACGATTGTCCTTGTTTTCAACTGAGTATTGGTACTTGTCATTCACCTAATTACAAAATTAACAAACTTAAAAACCATACAGGATGTGACCTAGCTGTTGTGGAACTCAGAATCATATTCCACCAAATATAGAAATAGCGAGGGAAATATTGTACTAGAAAACCACACTAGATTTAATTCCCAGGAAAGATTGGAGGCGTCACAACGGTCGCGCTTAAAACCCAACCTCCTAGACAGAATTAACTAGACGAATTTAATAGCACAATATAACACTACAACTATAATTAACAATGGCTACTTGAAGAATAGCACAAAATAAAGAACACCAAATTTAACGAGGTTCGGCTAATTTAGTCTACGTCCTCGGACCCCACCAAAATATTTCACTAAAGGACTAAAGTGAAACTATTACAAACTATAGAGGAAGAAAGAAGAAATTGCTAAAAGACTTAGGCAATTTGGGATGTTTTTCAAAGTGAAGAGGTGGTCTCCTTTTATACAACAAATGAGCCCACCCTTTACAAATTCTATCTATGTGGGATATTTTCCTCTTTCAAAAATGAGCCACACTTCAACAAATCTCCACCTTGGCGAATTTCAAAATCTTCAATCTCCTCATCAAATGGGGTCACCAAAACCAATCTTCAAACTTTGACAATGTTGATCAAGTGCAAACAAAATTTGAACTTGATTGCAGTCACAACTTTTGTCAACATATCAGCAGGATTCTCAGTAGTATGGATCTTCTCGATTCTGACTCCACCTTCTTCGAGTATCTCTCTTATGAAATGTGCTTCGTCCTTGCATGATAAACTTGGTTCTTTGCTAAATGGATAGCACTTTGACTATCACAATGAATTTTGACATACTTTTGTCCAATCCCTAGTTCACCAAGCAACCCTTGAAGCCAAATTGCTTCCTTTACAGCCTCTGAAATTGCCATATACTCTGCTTCCGTAGTAAACAGAGCAACCGTTGACTGTAAGGTAGACTTCCAACTGACTGGTGCTTTAGCAAGAGTAAATACGTAGCCTGTAGTTGATCTACGCTTATCTAAATCACCAGCATAGTCTGAATCGCAATATCCGACTACACACTGACTATGTTCCCGCTCAAATATCAAACCAACATCAGCTGTGTCATGGATGTATCGCAAAATCCATTTCACAGCTTGCCAATGTTCCTTTCCAGGATCATGCATATACCTGCTCACAACCCCCACTGCTTGGGAAATATCAGGCCTCGTACACACCATAGCATACATCAAGCTACCAACAGCATTTGCATACGGTACTTTTGACATGTATTCCCGTTCTGCATCAGATTTCGGAGACAAAGCGGCGCTAAGCTTAAAATAAGGAGCAAGCGGAGTACTAACTGGTTTTGACTTTTCATCAATACCAAAACGCCTCAACATCCTACTCAGATATTGTTTCTGAGTCAAACAAAGCCTCCTCAATTTTCTATCTCTGAAAATCTCCATGCCGAGAATCTTCTTCGCCTCACGTAGATCCTTCATCTCGAACTCCCTTTTCAAATGAGTCTTCAACTTCTCAATTTCTATTAGACTCGGGGAGGCAATCAACATATCATCAACATACAGAAGAAGATATATGAAGGATCCATCTTGTAGCTTGTGCAAATACATACAATGATCGTATTTGCTTCTTGTGTACCCAATTCCCATCATAAACTTGTCAAATCGCTTGTACCACTGCCTTGGAGATTGCTTCAATCCGTACAACGATTTTTGAAGTTTACAAACCAAATTTTCATTTTCAGCAACTTTGAATCCCTCTGGCTGAGTCATATAGATTTCCTCTTCCAAGTCTCCATGTAAAAATGCAGTTTTTACATCCAACTGAACTAGTTCAAAATCCAACTGTGCTACCAAAGCCAACAAAATTCTAATGGAGGAGTGTTTTACAACTGGAGAAAACACCTCATTATAATCAATGCCCTCCTTCTGAGCGTAACCTTTGGCCACCAATCTGGCTTTGTAGCGAACATCACCTTGGCTAGGAAATCCATCTTTCTTTGCAAATACCCATTTGCATCCAATTGTCTTCTTTCCCTTCGGGAGACTGGCCAGTTCCCATGTTTGATTCTTATGAAGGGACTGCATTTCTTCACTCATGACAATCCTCCACTTATCTTTCTCTGGTCCTTTGACTGCTTCAATATAAGTGGTAGGAACATCATCAGCGGCAATTGCAGATGCACAAGCCACCATATCATCAAAGCGAGCAGGCTTTCTGATTGTCCTCTTTGGCTTGCTAGTTGCAATTGATTCAAGTTGTTGTGGAAGTTCTTGGGGTTGAACTTCCTCTTCTTCAAAATCTCCTTCTACCGTAGGAGAATGGTCAAGAGTTTCTTGATCTGCTGGGACAACAAACTTTTCAAACTCCACCTGTTTGGGAGTACCATCCTGCTGTTCTGCATTCACCTTTTCCAACACGGTAGATTCATCAAAGGTGACATCCTTGCTAAAGATTATTTTCTTTGTTTCTGGACACCAAAGGCGATAGCCTTTTATACCAGAGGTGATCCCCATGAACACAGCTTTCTTTGCTCTAGGATCCAACTTTGATTCCTTAACATGATAATATGCAGCGGAACCAAACACATGTAAGGAATCATAATCATCAGTAGGCTTTCCAAACCATTTCTCCAATGGTGTTTTTCCATCAATAGCAGTAGATGGTAGACGATTAACGAGATGACACGCATATGTCACAGCCTCAGCCCAAAATTCTTTACCCAACCCAGCATTGGATAACAAACACCGAACTTTCTCCAGCAGAGTCCGGTTCATGCGTTCTGCCACTCCGTTCTGTTGTGGTGTATGTCTAACAGTGAAGTGTCTGACAATGCCTTCATCCTCACAAAATTTCTGAAATGGACCACTCCTAAATTCTCCACCATTGTCTGTACGGAGACGTTTGACCTTTTTATCAGTCTGAGTTTCCACCATCTTTTTCCATTTGAGGAATACCTCAAACACTTCATCCTTCGTCTTCATAGTATACACCCAAACTCTCCGGGAAAAATCATCAACAAAGGTTACAAAATAGTGTTTCCCTCCCAAAGAACTCGTTTTTGAGGGACCCCATACATCCGAATGAACATAATCCAAGATACCCTCAGTATTATGGATTGCTGTTCCAAATTTAACCCTTGTCTGTTTCCCACGAACACAATGTTCACAAAACTCCAATTTGGAGTATTTCACTCCTTTCAACAATCCTTGATTTATGAGCAGATTCAAGGATTTTCCACCTGCATGTCCCAAGCGCATATGCCATAGCCTAATTGCTTCTGAATTCCGATCATCAACAGTAACTGCTGCTACTGCACCCACAACTGTACCACCCATGTAGTGATACGTATTGTTGTTCTTCCGAATTCCCTTCATTACCACGAGTGCACCAGAGATGATCTTCATCACCCCATCCTTAGCTCTTACTTCAAAACCTTTCGATTCTAAAGTTCCAACGGAAATAAGGTTTTTCCTCACTTCTGGTGCATACCGAACACCCCATCTTCATCACCCCATCCTTAGCTCTGATACCACTTGTTGTGGAACTCAGAGTCATATTCCACCAAATATAGAAATAGCGAGGGAAATATTGTACTAGAAAACCACACTAGATTTAATTCCCAGGAAAGATTGGAGGCGTCACAACGGTCGCGCTTAAAACCCAACCTCCTAGACAGAATTAACTAGACGAATTTAATAGCACAATATAACACTACAACTATAACTAACAATGGCTACTTGAAGAATAGCACAAAATAAAGAACACCAAATTTAACGAGGTTCGGCTAATTTAGCCTATGTCCTCGGACCCCACCAAAATATTTCACTAAAGGACTAAAGTGAAACTATTACAAACTATAGAGGAAGAAAGAAGAAATTGCTAAAAGACTTAGGCAATTTGGGATGTTTTTCAAAGTGAAGAGGTGGTCTCCTTTTATACAACAAATGAGCCCACCCTTTACAAATTCTATCTATGTGGGATATTTTCCTCTTTCAAAAATGAGTCACACTTCAACACTAGCAACTCCAACCCCTCCTCGCTCCATTTATGGCTCCATGGATGAATTAATACATCGAACATAGTTCATACATTAAATATATCTACGACATGTCGTCTAATATCAAAGTAACATGTTTATCTACCTCTCCTTTGAGTTATGAATCTCTGGGATTTGTAATCAAAACAACTTCGTTGTAATCAAGAACATGGCCTACTTCCCTGTCATAATTTGTTAGCATAATCCTTTGCTTATCATTGATATTGCCATGTAATGGAACCTAATTAACACGAATAGCCTAATCAGGGAATCGAATTTTCAAAATTATATTGGTGTGACACTTCTAAATCGAATGAAAACATGCCAAGAGAATACAATAATTGATTGGTTAACATAGATATTTTCAAATTGCACTTTGACAAAAAAAAGAAAAAAGAAAAAAAAATGTATTTATACATAAAAGAAATTAAAAATAGAATTATGGACATTAGGCGACGGGTAGGTGGACATAATTAGCGTAAATCTTACATGTCCCAATTAAGCTTGAAGGCAATTCTTGCTTCATTGATGTTCAAATTAGGCTAGCCTTCTAAACACTCAAATATTGCATAGGAGTAAAAACCTGAAGCTCCACGCAGCATTATAAACCTGGAAAATAATTTGGTATAAGTTCATACTTATTCAAATAATGAAAATATTTTGCACATGGTTCATACTTATTAAAAATATTGAAATAAGTTTATATAAGATCGATACTTATTAAAACTATTACAATAAATTTGTATAAGTCATACTAATTCAAATAACGAAATATTTTGAACATGGTTCATACTTATTAAAACTATTGAAATAAATTTATATAAGTTCAATACTTATTAAAACTATTTTTTTTTAAAGTTCATAATTCGAAAACAAACCTTTTGTCGATATTCAGAGGAAGTTCATTTTCATCAACAGAGATATTCCATGTCTTTGTGAATGAAACTTCAATTTGATCTTTAGTTTCTGCTACAACCCTGAAACGTGTACATTCTAGCCTGCAGGCACGGAAATATTTATATATTTTTAGTTTCCATTCAATATATATTCAATTCTTGATTCTAGAAAAAAATAATATAAATGTGTCGAAATAACTTTGGCCTTTCTCCGGCCTGCTCCAAACAATGTCCCAATACCTGCATTTTACAAATTGAAACACATGAGCCTTTTATGATTCAATTTAGAGACTAGAACATGAATGAAATGTCATGGAGATCTATTTTCAAGAAATAATAGTTAGTGAACTTTTAGGATTGTTACATTTTTGTCCCTTAATTTGTCACTAATTCAATTCCATCCATCTAATTTGATGTTAGTTGTAGTTAATCCGCAACCTTGAAATTTTTCAACAAATTCAATCTTTGTTGTTATTGTAAATAATGTTATGTTTATTGTATTTTAGTCCTTTAGGTATCTTATCTTGTATAGTGGTCTTTAGTGTGTGTGTATATATATATATATCTTCCAGCTTGTATTTGGGTTAACAACGTTTTATGTAATACATAAAACTCTTCCCTATCTCTGAATTCTTACGTTGCTTCTTTATGGTATTTAGAGCAGGTTGAGGATTAACATCCAAGGCTATGCTACACCACAGCAATCTCGATTCGTCAACATATTTGTTATCTCTTGAGTCGTTTTCCCCACCATTGAAAACGTGAATGAAAAGAAGAATATTTATATGTCTTTGCCATCCTTCTTGTCACATGCAGACAATCCAGGTGCGACGATTATGACTTGTATTAACCGGATATAATTTTGACATGTGGGAGAAGCCTACGGTGAATGCCTTAAAAGCAAAGAATAAACTAGGGTTTGTCGATGGAACCCTAACGAAGTCGGCTGCTGGATCGGTTGAAGAGGCGAATTGGGGATTGTGTAACTCGATATTGATTTTATGGATATATAACTCCATTGATAAATTAATTCAACCGAGCATTGCGTATGAAGAGACAGCCAAAGCCGTGTGGGATGAACTTCGAGAGCGTTTTACAGATGGAAACACGCCTCAGATTCATGAACTTAAAGGCGATATTGCCTCGCTCAGGCAACAGGAAATGTCAATAGTGACGTACTACACCAAACTTATGGGGATGTGAGACGACCTATCAAGTTATTCCAAGGTCCCGAAGTGTACTTGTGGGGTTGTGAAGGAGTTTATTCAAGAACGAGAGGAAGAGAAGCTAAACCAATTAGTAATGGCTTTGGATGATGCCGTGTTCGGAACCTTACGTTCTCAAATCTTGAATATGGATCTGCTTCCCACCATTGGCAAGGCTTATGCTCTCATTACTCGTGAGGAACATCATAGGATGATCGTACGGGGTCAAGAAGAGAAGGTGGAGGCCATAGCTTTGGCTACACAAGCTGCTCCGAGAAAACCTGGACCTCAATTTGGGCAATCAGAATTGAAGGAAAAACTTGTCACTAGAAATCCTCACATGTTTTCACAACAAGTGGACTGATCGTGTGTAGTAATAAAGTGGACAATAAGTCCGGATTGTCGATCCCACAAAGACTTGTATTTTAGACTTCTTGAATTTAAAGTAAGCAAGAATTAAACTAAAACTAAAGATATAACAAATAACTTAAAAAAACTAAAAATGATGCAAAAATAAGATATTAAAAGCAAGAAAACAATGGGTGACAAGAAGATAGAAACAAGATGTCAAAAACAAGATAGCTATGGACGAGAGCAATTAAGTCACATGTATTGGCACAAATTAATCAATTTACATTATAAACATGTTCTCATATTATTAGACTAATGTTGCTTTGGTGGAAAAAACCTCAAATAATTACTACCCGATATCTCGGCAATAATAATCCTATGACTAATTGACGGTTCCCAAAATATGTCTATCCGAGAATCTAACCAACAATCATGCATTCAAGTTCTATAATTTCCCCAGACTAATCCGGCTAATTGCATCCGGGAGTCTCTACCTATATCTAGGGGCAACTCCTTATTGTTTACGGGCTATGTGATGATCCTTTTTGCACCTTAAATTACCTTCTCTCGAACGAATAATTTAAGTAATAAATCTTGCATATGGTAGCTACGCATATGAAGCATTCAAACAAGATCAAGACACTAAGCAACAATAGAATTACTATGAAAAATACAATTTATAACTCAATTATCATAATTTAGCTTCAACATGACCTTAGTTCGAAGAATCTAATTCATCATAAAAGATAAAAGATGGAAACTTAAATTAAGATTAATATTCATAGACAAAAACAAATCTAAATCTAAGAAACTCCCTCGTACTTTTGATGATTGAACTTCGATCTTCATCTCTTCCATACTTCTTAATTTCTTCACCTTCAAGAGTTCTTGAAAATCTTCATAACTAATCTAATCTAAGAACTACCGTAAAAGAACTTTATATTGTGTGTATTTCGTGCCTCTAACCGTGGAGAACTGATCTAATATATATAAGCGTGGAAGGGGAAGACTCCAACTTGAATTAGAGTTGGAAATTTCAAAAAATATGCTATTTTTCTCGTTAGACGCGACGTTCGAACGTCCAATAGCTAACGTTCGAACGTTGGGAATAGTAACATTTTGCCTTCTGCATAGCGATCTTGTTTCCTTCATAAGATTTTTCAAAGACCTCCAATTTGGGTGATTCAAGTTGCCACGTGAAGCTAAGACATAGCCTTACAAATTTGTAGAAGAAGCATTTGTCAAATTCAGTTTCTAGATACTCCGATATTCTGCATTTCCCACCAGTTTTCCTCAATTACAATGATTTTCCACCTTTACTCAATAAACACACAAATTAAATGCATATGTGGCATAAATCATGCATAAATCAATATAAAGCACATGAATATGAGGCTCTAAAATATGTAAATCTCACACCTATCAAGTTGTCGAACGAAAGTGTGCGAATTGCAACAGAACTGGTCATGACATCTCTGCCTGCTTCGAGCTTATTGGTTACCTCGATCGGTGGCGAGGCCCAAGGGGGCGTGAAAAAACCAAACAGCCACGTCGGCAGGGGTAGAATAATTTAAATAGGGTTGCTGCTCACCATGCAACTGGGAATCCACCTGAGAACGCGAGTGGTATTCGAGGGATTTCAAATGAACAATTTTAGAGGCTGCTGAACATGCTTGACAAAGGATACGATGCGAAACTTTTTGGTAAGACTTGTGATGATTTCATATCGATTCTGGACAGTGGAGCGTCCAACCATATGACGGGAAGTTTGGGTTTCTTAACGAAAATTGGAGCTACAAATCCACTTCCTGTTTCGTTACCTAATCGGATGCATACAAGTGCTACTAAACGGGAGAAGTAGTTTTGAATGAACATATAACATTAAAAGATGTTTTATTTGTTCTGGGTTTGACTTGCAATTTAATATTTGTTCATTAGTTAATTTCTAAACTACAATGGCAGATTGTTTTTGCTGATGCGATTTGTATTATACATGACCGCATTTCGAGGATGCCGATTGGAGTGGGTAAGCTTCGAAGGGGGTCTATTATTTGGCATCGACAAAGTCACATTGTACATTGAAGACCGTGAGAGGGGATTCATATGAGATTTGGCATCGATGTCTGGGGCACTAATCTTATCATCACTTATCTTATATTTCTGAAGTAGGTAGTTTAGAAAATAAAGAGAATTTGGTTTGTGATATTTGTTTTAAAGCAGACAAACTCGCTCTGTTTTTCCTTTAAGCAATGAAACTACAAAGAATTGTTTTGATTTAATTCATTGAGACTTATGGGGTCCGTATAATAAAGCTTCTAGCATTGGTGCCCATTATTTTTTGACTATAATGGATGATCATAATGGCTCTGTGAGGGTTTATCTTGTTAAGGAGAAAAGTGAAACGAGTCATTGTTTTATCAATTTCTACAATCTTGTGCGAACTCAATTTGGAAAAATTATTAAACGTGTTCGTAGTAATAATGGGATGGAATTTAACTCTGTGATTATGCGTGATTTCTATACTAAACATGGCATGGTACATGAAACGATTTGTACACACACGCCTCAACAAAATGGGTGTGTAGAACGCAAGCATAGGAATATTCTTGAAGTAGCTCGTGCTTTATGTTTTTAGGCTGATTTGCCTATCCATTTTTGGGGAGAATGCATCTTGACAACAGTGTAATTAATTAATAAAACACCTATAGTGAAATTGCAAGGCAAGTCACCATATGAGTTGTTGTTTTGGGTTATGACATTGTATACTCATCTTAGGGTCTTCGGGTGCCTTTGTTATGCTTGGTGTGCACCGAAACCCACGGATAAGTTTGCTTCAAGGAGCCGTCATTGCATTTTGGTAGGATATCCACATGGAGAGAAGACATGGCAACTTTATGGTTTGGACAAGTGCGACTTTGAGGGAGAGTACTTTACGAGAATACATTGATGGTATGGTTGATGTATTGGCTAATGAGAATGTACAGGATGGTGAAAATACTCCTGTAGTGCCCGAGTTAGATTCCAGACCACGACGGGTCGCGCGACAAACTTGATTATGTCGTCTACTCTACTATCACCGAGGGTTCGACTTCTGATTTGCAGATTGCCAGACCCCCCCTCCCCAAAGAAGCACCACTCCATGAATGCTCCTTAGGTACTCGTTATCCTTTAGTAAATTATTTAACCTCCAATAAATTTTCTCATGGGCATCAGTTGTTCTTGAATGCAATTGGCACAACTACTGAACCAACGAATTACAATGAAGCCGCTAAACAAATTGAATGGCAAGAGGCAATGTCACGTGAGATTGATGCTTTGGAGTCGAACGGTACATGGACTTTGGAAGCTCTGCCACCTGGCAAGAAACCCATTGACTGTAAGTGGAAAAGTGGTTCACACAGGTTGAGGGTCCGATTTCCATGAGTTTTTCGCTCCGATTGCCAAGCTTGTCTCGGTATGACTTTTCCTCTCTGTTGCAGTGGCCCGAGGTTGGGAATTACATCAATTGGATTTCAATAATGCATTCTTGCATGGGGATTTAGAAGAGGAGGTGTACATGCGTTTCTCCCCTGGTTTTCCTGGTTCTGTAGGTAAATTCTATCATCTACAAAAATCCATCTATTAGTTACGGCAAACCTTGAGAAATTGGTTTGCAAAATTGAGTAGTGCACTTTGATCATATGATTTTGAACAATCACGCGCTGAGTATTCATTATTTACATACCGATGTGGTTCTGTATTCTTGAGCCTTCTCGTTTATGTTGACGATATCATCTTAGCTGGGAATGATAGTAAGGCTTGTGCGGGTTTTAAATCTTATCTGCATACTTGTTTTCACATCAAGGACTTGGGAGTGCTGAACTAGTTTTTGGGCATCAAAGTCGCTCATTCCTTGACGGGGATCTTTCTATGTTAAAGGAAGTATGCTTCAGATATTTTGACTAAGATCGGACTGCTTGGTTGCAAGCCGGTTGACTTGCCTATGCACGATGGTCATCGATTTGCTTTGTCAGACAGCGACTTGATGAAGGACGACACTTCTTATAGCCGCATTGTGGGATGCCTAATTTATCTCACAATTACGCGAATAGACATTTCATATGCAGTTCACCTTTTGTCACAATTCGTTCAAGCTCCTCGTACAGAACATTTCAAGTCCGCTTGGCGAGTAGTTTAGTATATCAAAGGGCATCTGGGCCAAAGGCCTTTACGTTGTGCTGACAATGATCTCAAGTTAGGTGCCTTTTGTGACTCTGATTGGGTGAGTTGTTCTATTACTCGTCGCTCTCTTACTGGTTACTTTGTCATGCTTGGACAATCTCCTATTTCGTGGAAGCCTAAAATGCAAACCAATGTCTCTCGGACCTCGGCTGAAGTTGAATATCGCGCCATGGCCACGGCTACGGCTACGAGTGAGCTTCTTTGGCTCAGGACTTTTTTGGCATCCTTAGGTGTTCGACATTCTAATCCTATGACACTTTATTATAATAGCCAATCGGTCATTCACATAGCTGTTGACCCAGTGTTTCACGAGTGGGAGAAGCACATTAAAATCTACTGCCATTTTGTCTGGGAACATGTACAGTCTGGTTCGATTATCACTCAACATGTTCATTCGCAATATCAGTCAGCATACACTTTCACTATGGCCCTTTCTCGTTCACAATTTTTATTATCTTCTAGGCAAGTTGGGCAATCCTGATTTGCATGCGCCAACTTGAGGGGGAGTATTGTAAATAATATTTTGTTTATTGTATTTTAGTCCTTTAGGTATCTTACCTTGTATAGGGGTCTTTAGTATTGTAGCTTGTATTAGGGTTAACAACGTTTTATGCAATACAGAAAAGTCTTCCCTATCTCTGTATTCTTAAGTTGATTTTTTTGTTGTTCAACTCTCTATCAATTGAGAAACTAAAGTTGTAAAAAGTTCAAATTTAAGATATTAAAAGCATAAGAAAATTGAAGGGACAAAAACTATTATTTATATTTCAATGTTATGTGCATATACGTGAGCATTTTGTTAGTGTTAGTGTATATATTTGTATGGCCCATATTTGTATAGTCATGGGCCTTATTTTCATATTGATATATATATAGTGTATTTACCTTGTAATGGATGATGTATTCACACAATAATACACAATACACAATACACATTTTAACTTACTCTCTCTTTTTTCATAATCTATCATGGTATTTAGTGGGTATAATCCACCTGTGCATCCACCCACCGCCGCCGCCGCAGCCGCTGCGTCGTCCACCGCCTGCTCCTGCACCACCACCACCGCCGGTGAAGTTTCGGCCGCCACCTTTCCTTCTTCTCTTCTCTCTTCTTCTTCTCTCTCTTCTTCCTCTCTTCTTTCTATTTTTTTCCGCTCCTCTCGGCCAATTCCCATTGCCGGCGTCTTCTTCTTTTCCTACTGCTTCCACCACTGCGCCGCAGCCATTGACTTCCCTTGACGTAGCCGCCCAGCTCCTCCACCATCTTCTTTCTTGTCCTTTCAACCTTACATCACAAGACATAGCCTCTCTTCTTGTTTCAAATCCGCGTCCCTTCTCCGATCTATCGCCACCGTCGTCTATTTTGCCAGTTGCCGTCCCTTCACCGGCCACCGCCACCACTGCTCTACCTTTAGCCACTGCCGCCCTCCCCTCCATTCTAAACCCTAGCTCAAGTGACATTTCCTCTTCCAACTCATCTCAAAACTCTAATTTCAATTTCAACAACAACCAAACACACCCTCACGCTAACCCTCTTTTGAATTTCAGCTGTAACCAAACACATCCTAACCTTAATCCTAATTTCAATTTCAGCAACAACCAAACACACCTTATCCCTAACCCTAACCCTAATTTTTCAACACTCACCCCCACTACCTCCTACCCACCAACGGCAGCCGAGCACCTCTACCACCCAGCTGTAGTCGTCGCCACCTATCACCGGTGCTGCCGCTTTCGGTACTACAGGCCGGCCGACCACCGCCGCCGGTCATTTTTCATCTCCAATCGCCGCCACACATCCCTACCAACTTTTCACCGACACTGCACCACCGCCTGCCTCCTTGAATTTCTCCGATCCCTTTTCATCTTCTCACAAAAATCACTTTCCTCTTCCAAATCTTCTCAACCTCATCTCCATCAAACTCGATTCTGAAAATTATCTCTTTTGGAAGTCTCAATTTAGTGATGTCCTTTCGAGTTATGAACTATTTGGTTATGTTGATGGCACTCTCTCGTGTCCTCCCTCTTATGTTATTGATGGAAATGGTCAATTTGTTTTGAACCCCTCATATTCTCATTGGGTTCGTACTGACAAAAGTATTAAAACTTGGATTACTGTAACCATCTCTCCAGAAATATATCGAGAAATTCATCATTTATCCACTTCCTGAGATATGTGGCTTGTACTTGAAAGCCGTTTCCTTCAACAATCTACAGCCAAACAAATCCATTATAAAATTGAATTACGCAACATCAAGAAAGGCAATCTTTCATGTGATGCCTACCTTTTTAAAATCAAAATCCTTGGTGACAATCTTACGGTGGTCAACCATCCTCTTTTCTCTACTGATTTGGTTATGCAGGCCTTGCATGGGTTACCAAAAGAATATGAAATATTTGTCGCTTTAATCTCTATGCAGTCTCCATGTGTTAGCTTTGATGAACTTCGTGCTAAACTTCTACAGTTTGAGCAGTGTCACATCCACACTCCGTCACACTTGTCTCTCCCGCTTTTGTAGCCAATTCTCACTCCTCCCAAACTTCCTCTCACAGTGGTCGAAACAATCGTAGTTGTGGTCATGGCTCCAGTAATGGTCGTGATTGTGGCCATGGTGGTCGGGGTCACTCCCCATCTCATCAATACTCTCATCCATCCTCTCAGACTCGGTCTTCATCTCACTCACAGTACTCTCGTTTGCCATCTGGTTATAGATCTTTGAGTTCTCCTGGTCGTTTTGGGGTTGCTGGTGCCCCCGATTTTACACATTATGGTGGTTCTGGTCTTCTTCCGACACCCTTTCCTGGTTTTTCTTGTCAGATATGTGGCATCTTTGGTCACTTAGCATCGTCCTGTTCACAACGGTACAACCATGCATATGTTATGGAGGAATTGCCAAATTCTTTCTCAGCTTTGTCCACTGCTGAAACCTCTGATGTGGCGTGGTATCTTGATAGTGGAGCTTCCGCTCACATGACTCCGGATGATGGTAATCTTTCTTCCCTTACACCTTACACAGGTACAAACAAGATTTTAGTTGGAAATGGTTCGTTATTGTCTATTAAACATGTTAGCTCTACTATGTTTCATACCCCCACCCGTCCCCTTACCCAATCGAATGTGCTTCATGTCCCAAAACTCTCTCATAACCTTTTATTTGTTCATAAGCTTTGTCAAGATAACAACTGTTTAATTGAATTCTCTTCAAATAGTTTTTGTTTAAAGGACAAAGTAATAAGGCGAGTTCTTCTGGAGTCTCATTCCGCTAGTGGTCTTTATCCTATGCCTTTCGGTACCGTGCCTCCGTCATCTGGTGTTTTCGTTGCCCGAGTTGTATCTGGTGATATCTAGCATCGCAGATTGGATCACCCGAGTATCTCAGTTATTTAGCAGTTGTCCCATACAGGTGTCTTAGGTTCTAAGTGTCACTCTTTTTCCTTTTGTGAGCAGTGTCAGTTAGGTCGATCGCACAAACTGCCGTTTCAGCCTGTTGAACGGTGTAGTATTGTGCCACTTTATCTAATTCATTCTGATGTATGGACATCTCCCATTGTTTCCACATTGGGGTTTAGATACTATGTTTTGTTTATTGATGATTTTTCACGCTTTACTTGGTGTTATCCTATGCGTACCAAATCTGAGGTTTTTACTCACTTCTGTGCTTTTGAAACTTTAGTTGAAAATCTGTTTTCTACTAAAATAAAAAAAATTCAAAGTGATGGTGGTCATGAGTTTGATAACTCTCAATTTCGTAACTATTTATCTACCCATGGGATTCAAATGCGTCTTTCCTATCCATACACCCCTCAGCAAAATGGTGTCTCGAAACGCGGAATTAATTCGAACTTTACTTTTTACTGCTCACATCCCTTCCTCTTTTTGGGTCGATGCTCTTTATACATCCATTTACCTCCTTAATCGTTTTCCTACCCCTACCCTTCGCCATAAGTCTCCGTTTGAGGTTCTCTTTCATCATCCTCCTGATTATTCCACCATTCGTGTGTTTGGGTGTGCGTGCTTTCCTCATCTTCCACCTCCATTATCAGGTCATAAGCTTGCCCCTCGCTCTATCTCTTGTATTTTTCTAAGGTATGCTCCGGACTATAAAGGTTATCGCTGTCTTGATCCGATTTCTACCCGAGTCTATATTAGTCATCATGTTGCTTTAATGAAAACTCTTTCCCATATCCCACCCTGATTTCTTCGTCTACCAGTCCATCGATCTCTTCGCATTTTTCTCCGATGTCTGTCTCCCTCCCTTATCCTCCCTATACTGGTCCAGTCGTCTCGACGTCCTTGGCTCGTTATCCTATCACTCATGTCCTTCCTAGCTCTATCCCAGACACTTTACCTTCTTTACCAAACTCCTCTCCTACTAGTCCTTCATCCCCTCTCTATATGAGTCTTCCATCGAGACCCCTTCTTGACACCTCCACTTTTGTCATTCCCTCCTGTCCCTGTAGTGTCGTCTTCTCTTCCTATTATCTCTCGTCATCCCATGGTTACTCGCCTTCGTGATGGTACCCGGAAGCCTCACGTTCTTCCCTATCTTACTGTTAACCTCACCCCTAGTGAGCTGACATGTTTTACACAAGCAGTCAAGGATCCTCTATGGCATGCTGCCATGGCTGATGAGTTTAACGCTCTTCTCACTAACCATACTTGGAACCTTGTTCCCTCTCATCCATCTCAAAATCTTGTTGGTTCCAAATGGGTGTATTGTGTGAAATTAAAACCTGATGGAGCTGTTGAGCGCTACAAAGCATGCCTCGTTGCTCAGGGGTTTAAGCGGCAAACTTGTATTGATTTTGGTGAAACCTTTAGTCCTGTGGTGAAGCTTGCTACTATCAGGACTGTGTTATCTATTGCTCTCTCTCGCCATTGGATTATTCGTCAGTTAGATGTGAAGAACACATTTCTTCACGGTGATCTACAGAGACAGTCTTTATAGCTCAGCCTCGTGGTTTTGTTCATCCTCAGTTTCCGAATCATGTTTGTCAGCTCCGTAAAGCTTTGTATGGCCTGAAACAGGCGCCACGTGCTTGGTTTCAGAAATTTGGTTCATATCTCCTTTGCCTTGGCTTCATTTGTAGTAAGGCCGATATGTCGATGTTTGTCTTTCGCTCAGGCTTAGTTATGATGGTTTTGCTTTTGTATGTTGATGATATTATACTTACTGGGAATGATCTTAAGGCTATTACATCTCTCGTATCTCGTCTTTCTCAGGAGTTTGCAATGAAAGACTTAGGGGATTTACATTACTTTTTAGGCATTCAGACTACCAGGGACTCACATGGGTTGTTTCTTTCACAGAAGAAGTATGCCACTGCTCTCCTTAAGCATTTTCACATGATGGATGTGAAACCCGTCGCTTCTCCTCTGTTTGCGAAGTCTATTCCATCTGCCTTTGAGGGTGATTTATTTCCAGATACGACTCTATATCATAGTATCGTTGGTGGGCTTCAGTATCTTACTCACATTCATCCCGATGTTGCCTACTCTGTCATCCTCGCCAGTCAGTTCATGCATGCTCCGCGCCTTGCTCATTATCAGATGGTTAAGAGTATTCTTAGATATATTCGAGGCACTCTTGATTTTGGTCTTCTTATTCGTCCATGTTCTTTGGATTCGCTTACTGTCTTTGCTGACTCTGATTGGGCTGAATGTCCTGATAGTCATCGCTCTACCATCAGTTATGCTGTTTATCTTGGAGACAATCTCATTTCTTGGTCAGCAAAGAAACAGGCTACCGTTTCTCGTTCGAGCACGGAGTCTGAGTGCCGTTCTGTAGCATATTCTTTCGCAGAGACATGTTGGCTTCATTATATTCTCCGAGACCTGGGTGTTTTCTTACCGAGCCCTATTATTGTTTACTGCGATAACGTGAGCGGAATATACTTAGTTCTTAATCCAGTTTTCCATGCTCTACGAAGCACATCGAGATTGACTATCATTTTGTTCGTGAAAAGGTTGCACCTGGAGATGTTTTAGTGAAATATGTCCCTACGGTTGAGCAGGTCGCCGATATTTTCACCAAAGCCTTATACCCCTGCAAAATTTTCACAGTTACGGACCAAAGCCTTATCATGAGGGAGAGAAGCACATTGAAATCGACTGCCATTTCGTCTGGGAACATGTACAGTCTGGTTCGATTATCACTCAACATGTTCGTTCGCAATATTAGCCAGCATACACTTTCACTAAGGCCCTTCCTCGTACACAATTTTTATATCTTCTGGGCAAGTTGGGCAATCATGATTTGCATGCGCCAACTTGAGGGGGAGTATTGTAAATAATGTTTTGTTTATTGCATTTTAGTCCTTTAGGTATCTTACCTTGTATAGGGGTCTTTAGTATTATAGCTTGTATTAGGGTTAACAACGTTTTATGCAATACAGAAAACTCTTCCCTATCTCTGCATTCTTAAGTTGATTCTTTAGTTGTTCAACTCTCCATCAATTGAGAAACTAAAGTTGTATAAAGGTCAAATTTAAGATATTAAAAGCATAAGAAAATTGAAGGGACAAAAACTATTATTTATATTTCAATGTTATGTGCATATACGTGAGCATTTGGTTAGCAAGGAAGTTCAACCATCAGGTCAATTTTTGTATAAAATAAAAATTTGAGACTAATCAACATTATAATGGTTGTGATTGTCTCGAGACTAGGTGAGATGCCAGTAGTTTTTTCTCTCACGTCTTTGTGAGTCTCCTCTCTCTGCATGAGAGTGTGCTAGGGTTTCTTCTAGATTTTTTCACAAATCTTCACAGCAGATCCACCATTCTTTATCTCTATTTGAGTGTCATTGCATAGGTTGAGTGCAGAGTTCTCATATCTTCTCTACCCCTCGTCGCCTTGCACATGGGAGTTTTTGCCAGAGGCCGTCGGCAGCAGAAGATTCAGTTGGGAAGAGTAAAGAGTTCATACTATTACCTCCCCCATCGGATCCTTTCTTGTTCCCATAGACCAATGCCATCTGTATCACTTTTTACCCCTTTTTATTACTTATCATTCTTTTTTTGTTCTCTTGTTCTCTAGTATGGTCAGGTTCTTATTAGGGTTTATTTATTTCCTTACGTTTTACTTCCTCTTTTGATGTGTCAATGCCTCGGAAGATTATACATTGTTTCTGGTTCCCCACAAAGTACGAATCTTAGATACTCAATCAAGTTTTGCTTAGTTCTGAAATATAGATGATCAGATTACTCGATTGGAAAAGATTTCACTCTTGGATATTGAAAAAAAAAGGAAATTGAAATCCCCACTGGGATTTGGAAATCGGGATGTTACCCATTTGACATGGTTATTGTGGGTCGTCTTCTCTCGGGTACTAGGTACAATTTCACTGCTTTCAAAGAAACAATGTTAAATGCTTTTAAACCTAGTAACAGAATTGAATTCGAGAGGTTGGATAATGAGAGATTTCTGTTGAACTTTGAGCATCAGAGTGATTTAGAAAGGGTTATGGAAGGGGGTCCGTGGTGTTATGATAACGATGTTCTTGTCTTAAAACTGCTTAATGAAAACAATAATTCTTTGTCAGTCTCTCTCTAGTGGGTTGATTTTTTTGTGTTAGCTCGGGGCCTCCCTCTCAGTAAAATGACTGAAGAAATGGCAGAATTCATAGGAAATTCTTTAGGCCGTTATCGCTTAGTTGATCTAGATCATCATGGGGTTTCCTGGGGGTCTACTCTTCGTATTAAAATCGGTCTTGATGTTTCAAAACCCTTCCAGCGTATATCGTTTTTTAAAGTGGGTCCTAATTCTTTGAAAGTTACTTATACCTGTGAACGACTCCCGAACTTTTGCTATGTGTGTGGGATCATAGGACACATTTTTACTTTTTGTGAAGACCCTCTCAAAAATGAGTTTAAAAATCGCACCAAAGATTTCCCGTTTGGGCCAAACCTCTGAGCGTCTAGCAAAAATAACTTTTCTCACAGGTCATTGAGATGTGGTTTTGATTCTTTCTCTCCTAATCCCTCGATCCCATCACGTAGTTCCTGAGTTGCTAGCTGTCGTAAACAACCTATCTCACCAAATTATCGCCATGCTCAATTTAGGACTAATCCAAACGTGATCAACGATGCCTCGAAGGTCAACAATCTCATGATAAGCTCAATTTGACTGCATCGAAACCTTTGGGGGGTGATTCTAGTTTAAACAAAATTCGATCTCAGTTGACCCTATGCTATGGGACAGGGAGGCCCTTTAGGAGCCTTTCCACCAAATTCACTCAATGTTGTCACTGGTGGCATCTTAATTCCGATGATTCTTTCTCCCCCTCCTCCTGAACGAGTCACCGGGACAGATCATACCTCCTCTAATCTCAATGGGGGATACATGGTTCACACTATTCCTCCTGGTACGGAACCAGTTTCAGCTTTTGCTATCTAGTCCCCAAAAGGGAATACTCAAGGCATCCAGGTGGTGGTACGAACTCTTACTCCACCCGCATGGAAGCGAAGCTTATTCTAAGATCATAGTGGAGAGGAAGATGTATTCTGTGATCACAATGTGCCACCTTTATCCCCTCTTCTCATTAATACTTCCCTACAATTTGCCGTTATACCTACAAACTCGGGAAAAAGTCAAAAACATTCCGGTAAGGGTAAAAAATGCCTTATTAAAAAGTCTACTCCTCATACTCTCAAAAGGAAAATGCTCGATATTAACCCAGTTTCAGTGGAAATTATCGATTTGACCAACAAACAACCCACTCTTTGTATTTCAGAAGTCACAGAGAGCCCGGCGGCAGCGGCTGCGAAGCAGCCCCGTCAAGCCCAATGAATCTCTTAAGCTGGAACTGCCGAGGTTTGGGTGGAACCCGTGTAGTTCAAGAGCTCATGGACCTTATCCGTACCCACAATTCTGCTTTAGTTTTCTTGTCTGAATCTAGATTTAATTCTTCATCTTTTGAGTCTCTTAAGTCTCGTTTAGGTTTATTTGGCATCTGTGTGGAGTCGGGAGGTCTCGGCCTCCTTTGGGTAAAAAATATGGATGTTAATTTATAATCTTTTTCTCGGTTTCATATTGATGTCTTTGTTTATCTTTCGGATGATAAGTCATCTTGGCATTTTATTGGTTTTTATGGGAATACATAAACTTCTTTACGTAAGGAGAGTTGGCAACTCCTACGTAGGTTCTGTGAGGGCCATTTTTCAGCATGGCTCGTTTGTCGGGATTTTAGTGAAATTCTCATGTCTGACGAGCAATCTAGTATTAATGCCCAACCACTATGGCAAATGAGGGATTTTAGGAAAGCTCTGTCTAATACGGACCTTCATGATCTTGGCTTCTCCGGTAATCCATTCACTTGGTCGAATAATCACGAGGCACCTCACACTGTTAGAGCCAGGTTAGACCGTGGCCTGGCTAATTCCAAGTGGTGTGAGTTATTCCCTAAAGCTATTGTGCATCATATTGAGGTCTTCCATTTGGACCATAGCCCTATTTTAATTTGTACGAAGCCTGCCATGTCTTTGAATACCCCGAGAAAAAAATGTCATTTCCATTTTGAGTCTATTGGAATCCGTAGTGATAAATGTGAAAATGTGATTAAATCTGTGTGGGATCCGAGTTTGGGTAGTTCTAGTGGGGAACACATTCGTCTTAATATTAATGAATGTCAAGTTGGTCTTATTCGGTGGGATAAAAATTCTCTAAATCAAACCAAGCTTAGAATGAAAGAATTAGAGAAGATTATCCTTAACTTAAAACTAGCACTATTTCGACTGACTCGAAAAAGGAGGAATCTGAAGCACATCACAAGCTTAAAGAGCTTCGCTTGTGCGAGGAGACAACCTAGAAACAACGTAGCCAAGCCCTTTGGATGAGAAACGGGAACCAGATTACTAGTTTTTCCCACTCCCATGCCACTGAGCGTCTGAAACGTAACACCATTAATAAAATCAGAGATGATAGGGGTAAGTAGTAGTTTAAAGAAGAAGAAATACATGCTGTGATATCTAAGTACTTTCAACGAATATTTTCTACCATAAGTCCGTCCAATACATTTCTTGAAGAGGTCTTGGATTCAGTACATCCTCGAGTCTCAGAGGCAATGAACCAATATCTCTGTAGCCCGTACACTGCAATGGAAGTTAGCAATATGCTGAAGCAAATGCACCCTCTTAAAGCCCCTGGGCCAGATGGTATGTCTCCTATTTTTTTCCAGCATTCTGGCATTTAGTAGGTGATGATATTTCTTTTTGTTTACTAGATGCTCTCAATAATCAATCCTTTATCCTGCATTTTAACTTCACTTGTATAGTGCTCATTCCTGAAATTGATAAACCTGAATCAGTAGCACAATTTCATCCCATTAGCCTTTGTAATGTCGTTTATAAATTATTCTCTAAATGCATAGCCAATCGGCTAAAACCTTTCCTAAACGACATTATATCTGAATCTCAGTTGGCTTTTATAACTGGTAGACTCATTTCTGATAACATCCTCGTAGCATATAAACTTAACCATTTTCTTAAGAGTAAAGATTCTGGTAAAGATGGTTTTGCAGCACTTAAACTTGTATCAGCAAAGCATACGACAAGGTGGAGTGGATATTTCTTGAAAGGGTCTTGGTCAAGTTTGGTTTTCACAATAGTGTGGTGGATCTCATTATGATGTGCGCACGTTTGGTTACGTATTCTTTCACGCTCACGGGTACACAATTTGGCTATCTATCGTCTCAAGGGGGCATCCGACAGGGTGATCCTTTATCACCTTATCTTTTTCTCTTTAGTGCAGAGGTATTTAGCTATCTTATTCTAGCTGAAGTGGAGAAGGGAGAGTTGAACGGTATTCAGATTTGTCATGGAGCACCATCAATTTCTCACCTACTTTTTGCAGATGATACTTTAATTTTTGCTCAAGCAGATGGGCAGTCGATGTGGACTATCAAAGAGATACTGAATAAATATGCCTTGGCATCAAGTCAAGAAATTAATCTTCAAAAATCTTCAATGGTACGTAGAAAGAATGTTCCCCTTCCAAATGCAAGGGGATTGACAACCATTCTAGGAGATGGCTTGATGGATAAACACGATAAATACTTCGGGCTTCCGGAGGTAGTGGGTAAATCAAAAAAATAAGTTTCCGCGTCTATTCAAAATTGAATTAATATGAGAATTTAGGGATGGAGTTTGAAATTTCTATCACAAGTAGGCAAGGAGGTCTTATTAAAGGCGGTAATTCAAGCTATCCACACATATGCTATGGGATCCTTCAAATTACCGAAATACTTACTCAAGGAGATAGAATCCATTATGGCTAATTTCCGGTGGAACAAGAAAGATAGCCATAAGATTCACTGGTTAGCCTGGCAAAAGCTATGTGAGGAAAAAGAAGATGGGGGTTTGGGGTTTCAGGAAATGTGTGATTTTAACCTAGCTATGTTGGCTAAGCAAGGATGGAGACTCATCCAATCACCAATAATTTGCTTAGCCGACTTCTTTAAGCCCGCTATTTCCCGAATGTAGATTTTCTTTCGGCAGGAGTGGGAAAGCGTCCATCATATACCTGGAGAAGCATTATCGTGGCCCAATATGTAGTAAGACATGGAAAATCAATTTCGGTCTGGTCCGATCCCTGGATACCTCGGGGGATGCATTTTCGTCCCATTACATGGGATAGGCTTCTCCCGATGGATACACGAGTTAGTTACCTGATCGACCAAAACATTGGCTGGTGGAATATCGAGCTTATTGATATGGTCTTCGGGCAGGAGGATGCGGATTTGATCAAAGCTCTTCCTTAGGGATCACAGGACAACGAAGATCGTATGGTGTGGCATGGCTCCAAGTCGGGTTTGTTTGCTGTTAAGAACGCGTATCACTTAGCTAAAGAGTTGACGAGGTCACGACGAGCATCTTCTAGTCTTCCGAAACCAGCTTTAATTTCATGGCAATTTATTTAGCGTGCTCGAGTCCATCCAAAAGTCAAGGTTTTTGCAAGGAAAGCCTACCTTGAAAGCCCTCCCATCGTCTGCGAATTTACTGAAAAGAAGAATGGATGTATACCAATGGTGCTATCTATGTGAGGCCGAACATGAAGATTGATGCATACTCTTCTTTGATG
This sequence comes from Buddleja alternifolia, assembly GCA_019426215.1. Lineage (NCBI taxonomy): Eukaryota > Viridiplantae > Streptophyta > Magnoliopsida > Lamiales > Scrophulariaceae > Buddleja > Buddleja alternifolia. The sequence continues at coordinate 7,753,752 of CM033400.1, forward strand.
CCCATATGCTCGCCAGGTTTGGGCACTATTGGAGTTACCACATAGACTGATTTAGACGGAAACCACCACAATTGAAGGGTGGCTATGTGCATGTTATGATTCTTTGGAGCAAGAACAGTATTCGTTATTCCTTACTACTATTTGGCACATCTGGTTCCATCATAACAAGAAGGTAATGGAGAATCAAGATATTTCATCTGATACTTTAGTTACAATGAGTCGATCTTTTTTTTTGGCTTATCGTGAAGCTGATGTAGATCCCTCTATTCGAATGGGTGTATCTTTGGCAGCTGGTTGGAGACCTCCGGAGTTGGAGGTGGTTAAACTCAATTTTGACATGGCCAATTTTGCAAATTCGGTGGGTATTGGACTCGAAATTGTTGCTCAGGATTCATTTTGAAAGGTGTTGGCTTGGCAGTAAGTTTTTCACGCATTTGGGACACAAGCGGAGGTGGAAGAGGCATTGTCATGCCATGAAGCCCTACGCTTTGCCAGGTTCCATGGATGGCATCGTGTGGTTATTGAGGGGGACTGTTTACCCCTCATCCAGAAAATTAATTCACCATTGGAGGATCTCTCCTCTGTGGGCAATTTGGTTTCCGATATCCATTCTTTTATTCCATTGTTTGATTCTGTTAGTTTTGTTTATCTTCGTCGTACTAATAATGCAGTGGCGCACTGTCTGGCGCATAATGTTTTTCATTCTATTCGTGGGGATGATTCCGATATCCCTCATAACATTGCTGATTTGGTTTTGGCTGAGATAGCCTAATAATATCTCTCGTTTTCTCTTCCAAAAAAAAATAAAATATCGACATTGAATTAGAGGAATTAAAAATTGAAATTAAAAATGGAAAATTTTCCTCAAAATTTACTGACCCTCTTCGTGTTTTGTGAAATTGATATTCCAATGCATTGTCGAATCCTTTGCATCCTACACCCATGATGTATCCACTTGGCTTTGATAATGTGAGTTTAACAATGCCATTATCCATCTCAACCAATAAAACTATTTCAAAATCAAATCAAAGATGCAAAATTTGATCTAAAGAAGCTAGCTCGAAATCTTATAATCATATATGGAGTCCATCATATATGGCTAGCTGATGACGATATTAGTTAACGATACTACTTAAGACTTACTATAATCCATTACAGTCAAGGGATTTACTACGAAACTTACCGAGTTCATTAATATTTTGAGAAAAAAAAATTCTTTAATTTTTTTTTGATTTTTTAAACTTTGCCACCACAAATTCTTAAAATATCAAGTTTTTCCTCTTTTTTCATAGTCGCCCCTGAACCATAAATTCTTGCTCTGTCCTTGCCTCTGACAATGTATAAGGTACATAAGTACGAGTATGAAGAGGAGAATAACAGTATAAACAGAAACTAGTGAAGAATGTAAATATACATATATATATATATGTATATATATATATATAGAAACTAGTAAAGAATGTGAATATACATACATATATATATATATATAGAAACTAGTAAAGAATGTAAATATACATACATATATATACATGGTGACTCAATATATTTTGCTTGAGTGGAGATGATGATCCTACATTACTCTCTGCAATCAACCTGTATATATATTAATGTTTAGGATAAAATTAATCTTGTACAAATAGGGTGACGTGAAAATACCAAATAGTCCGGATTATATGAAGTATAATTTTAGTGTTAAATTTAAGTGCTTATTTTTATTTCTTTTTCATGATATTCAATTCAGAGTCCTTAAAAGTTGGGTGTTAGAAAAATCAAAACGCAAGGAAAATTTTACTATCTTATTTAGTTTACTTTTCTATTTTTATTTAAAACCCTAAGTCCAAATACCGCAGTAATATTTTGAGTCATGAGAAGGTCATGGAAAGATAAATAAGGAAAATAAAATTAGGTCAACTTTATGTAACTCAACTCTTTTTAGTGTTCTTAGAGAAATTAAATAGAAATAAAGATTTTGTTAGATAATATAATATCTTTCCATATCTTTCTATTATTTATGTTAATTTAGATTTCTATATCTTTCCTTGATTATAGCTTAGGGTTTACTTGTTTACAAAGTCTATGTAACTCTATAAATATGTTACTCAATAATACAAGTTCCCTACGGGGTTTTCTCTACTATAACATGGTATCAGAGCCATGGTTTCGAGATATGGTCCCTCAATCTCTCGCTTCTGCCACTATCCTCGAGTCGCTGTCCCCTTTCGGGGCCCCTTATCTAGTTTACTTTTTCTTCACCTAATTTTTTTTTCTTTCTTTCTCCTATGGCGGTCGCCGCCGCCGTCAGCTTCTTCTCCATTATCTAGTTTTCTCTTCGTTTTGTTTTCTTATGGCCGCCGCTGTTGTCTTCTCTCACTGGTCGTGGGCCACCGTACTTAGCCTCCGTCGCACCACTTTTGGCTGCCGCTGCCTTTAGCTTTGTTAGTTGCCTCCGCTCACCCTTGGAAGATGAGAATTTAGAGCCGCTGTCTTTTTATTTTATATCGCTGCTTTCTCTCTTTAGTCGTGGGCCGTCGCACTTAGTCGCCGCCGCCACCTCTTAAGGCTACCACCTGTAATTTTTGTGGCTGTCTTCTTCTGAAATTCTCTATGACAAGATTTCTTTGGTCCAGTCTCATTGTTCCAGACTATCAAATTTCGACTGCGGGGGAGTGTTAGATAATATAATATCTTTCCATATTTTTCTAGTATTTATGTTAATTTAGGTTTCTATATCTTTCCTTGTATTTACCTTTCCTTGTTTATAGCTAAGGGTTTACTTGTTTACAAAGTCTATGTAACTTTATAAATATGTTACTAAAAAATACAAGTTCCCTACGGGGGTTTCCCTAATCTAACAGATACTTCTTCTTTTTAAATCAAATTTCATGGGTCGATATTATATATATATATATATATATATATTATAAAGTGATGCAACAAATTCAAAAGTGGCAGGTTTCTGTTAGTAGGATTAGTTATGAAAATGTCTATGTTAAGATCAGAGAATCTTGTTGTGAAAGAAGATTATTTGTATTGAATTGAAAGACATGATCTATTGATCAATTTACATTACTGAATTACAGAGCAGAAATTAACAAAGGAAAATACTATTTATAGCCTAAACAACAATTAACTAAACTAGCCGTTAACAAAAGGTGCTATAATCTTAACTTAGAAAACGCTACTCCTCAAAGGTAAAAGTGTTATTTATATTCTTAACACTCCACCTCAAGCTTGTAGTCCAAAGAGATTGAGGACTCCAAGCTTACCAACAAGATAATCAAACTGAAATTTTCCCATTGCCTTTGTCAACACAACTGCTGGCTGCTCACTTGAAGGAATGTAATGAGTTATTTTCAATTCTTGTTGAATCTTTTCTCTAATGAAGTGACAATCGACTTCAATGTGTTTTGATCTCTCAATGGTACACATGATTGGCTGCTAACTGAATTGCTGATTTACTGTCTGTTGAAACTTGAACTGAAAATGTAACCTCCACCTTTAAATCCTTCAAAAGACTCAACAACCATAATATCTCACAAGTGGTGCTTCCCAGGGCTCTATATTCAGCTTCAACTGAGCTTCTAGATACTATAAGATGCTTCTTCACCTTCCAAGAAATCAGATTTTCTCCTAACTTTGTTGCATAACCAGTCAAAGATTTCCTTGTCATTGGACAAGATGCCCAATCTGAATACAGAAAGCATGTAAATTAAAATTAGTATGAGCTGACATGAATAATCCTAATCCTGGCTTACCCTTCAAATATCTCAGAACCCTGTACACTGCATCCAAATGAGATTTTCTAGGATTATGCATGAATTGGCTTAAAACTTGAACATCATAACTTATATCATGCCTAGTCAAACACAAATAGATCAACTTTCCCACAATTCTTTGGTAATCAGATATGTTACTTATGATAGGATCATTATGATTATCACTTGTCAAATCAGAAAACTTAACATTCTGCTCAATAGGTATACTTAAAGGCTTACAACCAATCATTCCAGAATCAGCTAAAAGTTCTAAAGCATATTTCCTCTGATTCATAAAGATCCCTTTCTGATTCCTAGCAATTTCTATTCCAAGAAAAAACTTTAACATACCTAAATCTTTTAAATGAAAAGTTTTATTCAGGTAATCCTTACAATCAACAATAAGATCATTATCATTTCTTGTGATCAAGATATCATCAACATAAACCAATAAAATCACAAGACTGTTCCCCTTGGATCATTATCATTTTTTGATTGTACAAATCCATGATCATGCATAGAAAGAGAGAATTTATTGTTCCACTGCCTAGAAGCTTGCTTCAGGCCATACAAAGATTTAAGTAATTTAAATACCTTGTTTTGTCCAAATTTACCTATCCTGTTGACACCTTGTGGTATAGTCATGTATACCTCCTCATGAACATCCCTTTGAAGGAATGCATTAGTAACATCCATCTGCCAAATAGGCCAAGAAGACATAGCAACAAGAGAAATAACTACTCTTACAGTGACATGCTTAGCAACTGGGGAAAAGGTTTCAGTGTAATCTATCCCCTCTAACTGTGTATATCCCTTTGCCACTAACCTAGCTTTGTATCTTTCTATCGAACCATCTGAGTTATATTTATTATTATACACCCACCTACAACCAATTGGTTTCTTATTAGGTAGTAATTCCATAATTTTCCATGTTTGATTCAATTCAAGAGCCTTAATTTCAGTTTCCATGACCTTTTGTCATTTTTCATTCTTACTGGCTTCAAAGTAATCATTGGGAATGTAATCATTGGATAAAGCAGTAAGATATGATCTGTGGGCAGGACGGAAATGATCATATTTAATGTAATTGGATAAAGGATAAGGATTAGTACTCACACAATTAGAATCAGAAGTAACAAAGGGAGATATGTAATCTTTAGCCCAATAAGGAGGTCTACTGGTTCTCTCAGATCTTCTTATATGATCATTTTCAGTATTAACATGAGATGGATTATGCATATGTGTATTATCATTGTTCACCTCATCTGAAGAGTTTAACACATGTCTATCAACATCATCATGTAAATCTTCTGATACATTTTCAGTAGAGATATAAGGAGATATAAACTCATCATATTAAAGCTGAGAATCATGAATAGGAAATTTTTTCTTAACAGAATCATTGCTAGAAGAGGCAAAAGGGAAAATGTCTTCATAAAACAGGACATCCCTAGAAACAATAAAAGTATTATCATGTAAATCTAAAAGCTTATACCCTTTCTGAGCTGCTGCATATCCCATAAACACACATGGTCTTGACCTAGACTTGAATTTATCAGATTGTGGTATAATCTTAGCATAACAAAGACAACCAAATACCTTAAGATGAGAAAAAATAGGCTTCTTTTTGTGCAGTACATAGAATGGTGTATGAACTTTAAGTATTGGGGTAGGAGTTCTGTTTATCAAATACACAGCAGTTAAATGCATTCACCCCAAAATCTTACAGGAACATGAGACATGAACTTTAATGATCTGGCTACATTCAGAATATGTTTGTGCTTCCTCTCCACAACACCATTCTGTTGTGGAGTGTATGCACATGAGATTTGATGAACTATCCCATTGGATTTAAATAGATCACCACAATGCTTGCTAAAAAATTCTAAAGCATTGTCAGTCCTTAAGGTTCTAATTTTAACAGATAATTCAGTCTCAACATATACCAAAAAATTCTTCATTATATCTAACACATCAGATTTAAATTTCATTAAAAAAGCCCAAGTAGCCCTAGAATAATCATCTACAATAGTGATGAAGTAGGACTCCTGATTATATGTCTGTTCCCTATAAGGTCCCCAAATATCAACATGAATAAGCTCAAATATTGTACTGGTAACATCATGTATTTTAGGGAAAATAGTTCTTGATTGCTTTGCATGAAGACAAATATCACAAAATACAGAATCATTTTCAATGTTACATTAAGCTCAGGCAGAAATCTAAATCTAGTAAAAGACATGTGCCCAAATCTTTTATGCCATAAGTTGGCTTTGCTATTCACAACATTGCTATATTGCTTATTGACGGACACATTATTACAAGAAGACTTGACATGATTTAAATAAAAAAACATAGGATCATTAGGGACTAGTTGAAGGTAGTATAAGCCACTCCTCAATCTACCAATCCCCTTGATCTTGCCACTCCATATTTCCTGTATCAAACAAAAGGATGGATAAAAACTAACATGAACATGGTTATCATTTGTTAGTTTAGAAACTGATAACCAATTGTGCTTAAAATCAGGTACAAACAATACACCAATCATAAGCAAATCCGTTCCTAACTTAATGTTTCTTGTGTGAGTAACATGACTGGATCCACCATTTGGTAATTTAACAATACAGGATGTAGTGCAAGATTTAAAAGATTCATTAAGTAATCTGTCATTAGCAAGCATATGTTGATTTGCTCCTGTATGTATGATCGAAGAATCCAATTCATTATTATGTAAAGAAGTGGAGAAATGAGAGTTTATACCTGCCATATTGGCTGAATTGTCTTTGATCAAATTACTAGCATTATCTTGATTCATATTACCAAGCTGCTTCACAATTTGTTGGTATTTTTGTGATGTTAAAACTGGTTGATTCTGAATGTTAACACTCTCTCCTTCTTCTCCATTAATAACACTGCTATTTTCAGAATTGAACTCCTGTATCATGTTTGTAGAATTGGCTTGATTTGGATTGAAATTTCTTCCACCAGTATTTTTTCTGCCACTGCCTCACCTTCCACCTCGCCTACCTCTTCCCCAATTAGCAGGATATCTAACAATTTTGAAGCACTTACTCATAGAATGGCCAGGAAGATTACAATGCTCACAAACTACTGTAGCTTTGTTATTATTGGAATCACTCATGAATGCAGTAGATGAATCCACTGGAATACTTTGTACACTGATTCCTCTTTGTGCTTCATCATTTCTAACCACAGAATAAACCTGATTATGAGTAGGCAGAGGTGACATCATCAGAATTTGAGACTTGAGGTTGTTGTAACATTCATTCAATCCCATCAAGAACTGCATCATCTTCAAGTGTGTGCAAAAATCTTGATAGTCCTTTGAAACATCAATCGACGGAGCAGGAATCAAGGATTCATATTCATCCCAAAGATGACGGATCTTGGAGTAATATTCAGTAACAGTAAGTGTTCCTTGAGTAATTGTGTTGATTTGCCGGTAAAGAGAATACAAACGAACTCCATTAACAAGATCAAATCGCTCCTCCAAATCCTTCCATATCATATATGCTGATTCTGTATAGACCACACCATGAATTAGGTCGCGAGAAATTGATCGATGAATCCATGACTTCACCAACGCATTACAGCGTTTCCAATTAGGTAAAAGAGGCGAATCTGACTCTGGTTGCTTGTAGGTGCCATTGATAAATCCAATTTTATTCTTCACTTCAAGTGCAACCAACATCTCGCTACTCCAAATCTTGTAGTTCTCCGATCCTTTCAAAAGTTCATTCACCAATTTCAAATCCTGCGTATCCGATGGATGAATATGCATCAGATCTTGAGGATCAATTGTTGTTGCCGTAGTGAGTGATTTATCAGTCTTCGAATCGGTGATTTGTGCCATTGAGGTTGCAGATCATTGCGCCCAGAAGATAATCCCCAATTTGAAGGTTTGAAGAACAGAAAGGATCGAAATCAATTGATTGAGAAAAAACAAGGCTCTGGTGCCATGTTAAGATCAGAGAATCTTGTTGTGAAAGAATATTATTTGTATTGAATTGAAAGACATGATCAATTAATCAATTTACATTACTGAATTACAGAGTGGAAATTAATAAAGGAAAATACTATTTATAGCCTAAACAACAATTAACTAAACTAGCCATTAACAAAAAGTGCTATAAGCTTAACTTAGAAAACGCTACTCCTCAAAGGTAAAATTGTTATTTATATTCTTAACAGTCTATATCAAGAAAAAGGGTTATTGTGTGTTGGACTACTTTCCAATTGCTTAATCAAGACTATTACGGAGATAACCCGTGACTAACCATGCAACTCTCCAATTACATAACTTGACCAAAATAAAATGAAAGTTAGTTGGATCAATCCTATCTATAGGGTAGGAATATACAATCACAATCGTTCATATGGTGAGACACACGTGGTTATAGATATACGAGGATTCAAGGTTCATCATTGTTAGAGAACTAAAATGGACTCCATCTCATAATAATCACAATCTTTCATATATGATGATTTCCACGTATATCTCATTTGTTTTGGGAAGATAAATTTGTCTCGGACTAAGTATTGGATTTTGATGTTTTGGATTGAACCCACCCTATTTAAATATCTTGTATATGTGTGTATGTGATCAGGTGTATATAAAAAATATGTATTTTTCATATATCTCCACATATAAAAAGTTCAAAAAAATACTCTTATAATTTAAAATAAGAACTAAGATATTAATAAATAGTTTATACTTTAGATATAAACATGCTTGAAATTTTAATTACCGAACAATCAAATATAAATTATTCATTCTTAGTTACGATTTCTTTTCAATTTTTATTTTCAATTTTGTTTTTAATACCTGAAAGTGGGGTCTACTAGGTCCAACTTGTCAGGCCTAGGGTTCAGAGCGAGTATCAGGTTATCAAAGTGCTTGAAGAGTCTAAGTTCTCGAAACCCATCGTAGACCCACCCATTGCCATCTACATGAATATAAATGATAGTGATTTTTGATGGGTCTGTGTGGAGATGATTTCAAATAGCCAAGGAAAATGCCAAGGAAATTGACCAAAAAAAGACAAAATAGAGCCAAAATAGAGTCGAGATGGGTCAGGATAAATCCGGGGTTGTCAATAGGGTCGAAATACACCAGGATCGCGAAGGAGTCGAAAAACAGAGTCGAAGCAGTGTGAGGCGCGCATGGTTGTGCCCAAGCGCCAGTATGGGCGCCGAAGTGCGCACCGTCGCCCCCAGGCACATGGATTTACGAGGCTGTACACGTGTTTTGACGAGTTTTGGCGAGTTTTTTGTCTTGGGGTGCAAGTTTGGCGAACTTTGGCATATTTGAGTTCTAGTTTAATGAGAATTACTTCCTATTGTGTTTAAGAATTATTCCCTTTGTTAACTAGGATTATTTTACTAATGTGTTAGGGTTTAGGTCTTCTCCACTAGTATAAATATAAGAACAATACTTGTAATTCATTGATGTACTCGATTCACTTTGAAAGAAATAAAGATGTAGTCTAGGTTAACTCGTTGATGTAGGCAAGTTATGCCGAACCACGTTAAAATTCTCGTGTTTTTCATCTTTATATTTTGACTTAGATTTACTTTTTTCTTGTTTATTCTTCGTGCTCTGATGCTACTATCCCTAACAACTAGTATCAGAGCCATAGGTTGTAGATTTAGGAGATGTCTTAGATCTAGATCTATAGGGAGGCGTTTTAAGTTAAACGTGGATTTCGCAGCAGCAAAGGCAGATTTGTGTTACCAGGTGGGTAGACATGAAGCCAGTGGGAGAAGTTGCAGAGCCGGAGGCAGATCCATAGAGCCAGAAGTCAGAGAGCAAATTCGTGTTGCCGAAAGAGAGCAAACGAGTTGCTAGAGACTAGGGGCAGAGTTACGGTACCAAGAAAGCAAATCCACCGAGCCAGAGGTTAGAGTGACAGAATCAATAGCCAACAGGGAAGAACCATGCAGTAGAGAGACCTGAGGGCTGATAGTGTTAGGTGCCCGACAAGCCAATTGTTTTGGGCTCAACCATATTAAATGTAAACACTATGACAATCTTGTTTTAAATATATTGAACTTTCATTTATGGTATGCTTCTTTATTGTTATAACTAGTGATAGTATAGATAAAGATCCCATAGATTACATATGGTTAGGGGTGTGGTCAGGGAAAACATATGGAATGCTCTCAAAGATCGTAATCCTAAATGTTGTTCCAAGTCATAGAGGCTGTGAGATGTGGAATATCACTGACCTCGTCAAGACTTGTTCATACATGTAACTCTACCAAGAGGTTGACGCATTCCATTGTCGATGCCTTGTATGCGAATAGATGTATGAAGATTCATACTGGATTATGGAATTGAACGGCCCCGCTTAAGGATTCCTATTTGGTGTTGTCAAACATGGAGTCCTTGGGTTTCGTAGTGTGAGATTAATCCTTAGACCTAAGATGTCATTTGGAAAGGGCACTACTCACTCTGCTTTGATATGAACGTGCACTCCAGGAGAGACATACGGCGTGTATGTTGGGATATAGTCTGATAGTGCAGTGGAACAAATGGCAGTCGGAGGGGGATTCATCCAGGGTCACGAGTACCCGGTATTTCCTATGATGTTGCGAGAATCTAAATGATCGTTAAAAGTTTTTGATCAAAGCGATTGTCTTCTGAGAGGGAATGGTGATCCTGGATTGGAAGACTAGATCATTAGATGTCACAACACAGTCAGAGTTTCCAAGGTTAATAAGGTTCGACCTTTGCCATACCCTAAACCATGGACAGGAAAATGATGAAGGGATTCTACTCATACGACGATTGTAATTCAGATAGGTTTTTGCTTTTCATCGTTGACATCTAGGTAGTCGTGACGACGTTGCTAGACATTGAACCATGACCAATAGGTGTCTTGGATTAATTTGGTGAAATTAATTCAAGGACAAGTTAATTATTTAGAATAATTAATCTAGCCTACGTGGACTTATTGCTAGCTTGACAACTAGCCTAAGGGGTCACACACATAACTAAGTGTAGTACCTATTGGCTATTTAATTCTTTGAGAATTAATGGTGGGATTAATTAATTAGATTTAATTAATCAAAAGAAAAGGAATTAATTTAACTAGTTAATTAATGGTCCTATAATTTAATATTAGAATATTAAATTGGGAAGGACTAATTAATTAATTAGGGGAAAGAAAATAAAATAATATATATATATAGACACACAAAGTGCACGTGTGGCGTGTGTATTTTGTATGTGGATTTGGTGGAAAGATTTATCTTACACACCAAGTTTGTAAAATATATATATTAATTAATATCATATAAATATCAAGTAGAATCGTTAATTAATTAAAGTAACAAATTAATTGGATATGGAAGGATTCTATTTGATATATATTAGGATATTATTAGATATGGTAATACCTAGTTAGTTGGAATGGGTACAAATTAAACAAGGAGCGAGAATAAAAGAAAAGGAAATATACATATATATATATATATATGTACACGCCTACTTCGTAATTTTTAGGGGAGTAGTAGGCGTGTACACACCTAGGGTTTTAACCCTAGGTGGACTCTATATATATGTGTGTATTCCACCTCTTTTTAACCTAATGCAAGTGAATGAAAATGAATGGTTTTTGGTTTTTGAAAATTACATGAGAAAATAAGTTTTCAAAGAAACAAAAAATTTCTATTATTCTCTCCCAATATGTTCTTTCACATTAATTCTTCAAACTCATGTGTTGAGTGCGAAGAACACTTAAATAATTCCAAAAGCCTTTTTTCTAAAAATCCGAGATTCGATATTCTTCTTGCTAGCACTGGTGGAGATAATTGAGGATATGAGCTAGGGTGTGGATACACCTTAGAGGCGCAACGCTTGGGGCGCCAGGGCAAATCAATTCAAAAACTGTAGCAGGGAGTAGCTTAAAAAGGCGTTGTTACTTTAAGGTCTATAAGAGATAAACACGAGAAAACTTTCTCCTAAGATAGTTTTTGAATCCGATGGTACCATATCGACCTAGCCCTAATTTCAGGGATTCAGCTTTAATTTTTTAATTATATATATTCCCCTGTGCTGGTATCCCTGAGGGTTGTACACCGATCCCAACAGTGGTATCAGAGCCAAGGTTTCGAGGGCTGCGTTTTTATGTTTTTTCAAAAAAAAAAAGATAGAGGGGTCACCGTTGCATGGCAGCACTGCCGAAACAGCACCACCGCTGTGCGACGGTGATGGACAGCGCCGTCGAATAGCAACACACTGTTCGGCAGTGCGTGCACAGCAGCGTGTTGCGTGCACGGCTGCCGTGCACGCGCCGCTGATCGGCCACGCACCGTCGAGGTCGACGGCGCAAGGCAGCGGCTGTCAGGCAGCCTCGTGTTCTTAACGAAAGGGGTTTTATACAATTTTCCCAATTTTCAAATGTTTTTCGAAATAATTGTGTTTTGGGCCTTGGGTCATTTTTGCAATTAAATCAAAAGCGCAACCCTAATTTATGATTTTGTAAAATTAATTAATGAATCTCAAATTAAAATTATTCTTCTAAAATTGGATTTTCAAAATTGGAATCGTTTTATTTAATTTTGAGAATTGGAAATAAGATGGAATTTTGTTAATTTTCGAAATTGAATAAAATTGGGTTTTTGAAAATCTTTTTAGATTAATTGGAAAAGTATGACTTTTTCATGGAAGTTTCTAAAATTACTTTTTAGAAATTAGAGTCTTTGGATCCATTAATTAATTAGATTATCTTTAATTAAAGATAGTGAATATTAATTCATGTTTGCATGATACCATGTTTATGTGATTATGTGGTGATCCGGGTCGAGCCATAGATTAGTCGTTTTTTGAGGCCTGTGTGCCATGTTTTTCCTTTTATTGTAAATGAGAGGGAAACGTTTATTTAAATGTAATTTTGTGGACGAAGATGGAGACGATCAAGCTCGTGGAGTTTTGAGACCTTAGTGTAGGGTCGGGTCCTTAGATTAGATTGGTCAACAACTTGATGACTCGGGTGTTTAGGTATTGGCTTGACTAAGGTCACATTTACCACTTTATGAATGATTGCTTATTTTCTTATGTTATGTATGTTGTGCATGTAGGCATAATCACCTAAAAAAAATAAGTAATTGAAAAAGTATGAGACCTTGTTTTGAAAGAACCCCTTTAATCCATATTAAGTGCTTAAATGAATAAATCGGGGGCCCCGGAAGCTCCCTGATTAGGTCCAGTGCCTTCCATCATTAGATGTGAAAGGGAATAGCTCGGCTTGTCATCATTGACCATGAGTCGTGGAATGGTGGCAAGTTAAGTGTAGTAATCTCACAACTAGGCCTTCTACTATGACAGGTGATCATACTAGAAGTGCACACGGATCTCAGTCTACCCAAGAAGTCGACCATGAGTCGTGGGACTACCTTAGGCACTGTTATTGCGTAAGAATTTGATGGGTCGCACTTAAACACAGATTAGTGTACAGTTGCATCGTGTTCTCGGGACGTACATGAAATGTGAGGCAAACATCTCGAGAACCACCTGGATGTGGATGGGGTCATCGTGCCTGTTCAGTGTTACCGCCCATTGACCATGAGTCGTGGAATGAGGTTGGGACATTTGAGGCTCGAGCCCACTGGAAATTTTAAATTCCCGTCTTCTGTCAAATTGGGGTGATGATTTCGTAAACTTAGTGGGAAAACACATGTATATTTAAAAGTCCTTAATTGCATGTGAATATATGTTAAAACTGAATGCTAATGATCATTTTTTGTTTTATCGCATTATACACAGTATTATCATGGATATCATTTATACTTGTCTATGGATTCTCAAACACAACAAGTTTGATGGCTCAAAGTACACCTATTGACGTTTGGCTTTAGATGTATATCTTAGGTTAAGGGTCTTGATTACATAATCAGAGGGGAAATCCCGCCTAGACCCAAACCTGCTCGTGCTCGTACTGGACGAAGCAAATCAATGATGAGGCCTATGTTCGATCCTTAATATTGTCTATAATGTCTAAGCGTATGATTAAGACATATGGAAAGATCAAACTAGCCAAGGATATCGCTGATGAGTTGGAGAGAACATCTGGAGACAAAACGCCAAAAGGTGATTGCCCTAATTGCCATGGGATGGAACACTTAAGCAAGGATTGTCCTGGCACCTTCAAAAGCCACAATGAAGGTGTGTTTATTGTTGAGGTGAATTTGTCAATTAACCATGCTTCTTGGGTGTTTGACATCGGATGTGGTACTCACCTTTGCAATGACTTGCAGGTGTTGTCTAGAAGCAGAGAGCTAGATGACGGGGACATAGTCCTAAGAATGGCTAATGGAGCGTCTGTCGCTGCGAAGGCTGTTGGAAATGTCGTTTTAGTTCTTGAGGATAGTAGTAGGTTTATCTTAAAGGATGTTTATTATGTTCCCGGATTAATTAAGAACCTAATTTCTGTTTCCGTTTTGGATAAAGAAGGTTTTTCTTTTAATATAAATAATGGTTTTTGTTCAATGTTTTCTGGTTCTAAATTAATCATGAGAGCATGCATGTATATCAACCTTTACATTTACCCATGTACTAATGCTCTTGCAATTCAAACAATAAATATTGAAAAGCGTAAATCTTATAATCCACCTAATGCACAAATATGGCATGCTAGACTTGGTCATGCATCTAAGGATAGGATTCGTAAGTTGTCAAGTTTCCTCGAGCTTGATGAAGACGACGAACTACCGACTTGTGAATCTTGTCTGAAAGGTAAAATTACAAAGTCACCATTTGGAGGCCAAATGGAACGTGCCAAGGATTGGCTTGAGCTAATTCAAACAGATGTGTGTGGACGCTCAGTGTTAATGCGTTAGGGAACCTTTCTTACTTCACAACCTTTACCGACGATTATCCTAGGTATGGTTATTTGTATCTTCTTAAATACAAATCTGAGGTCTTGATAAGTTTAAAGAATTCAGAAATGAAGTAAAGAAACAAACTGATAAAAGTATTAAAACTCTTGGATCTGATCGAGGAGGATAATACTTATCCGGTGAGTTCTTCGATTATTTGAAAGAGAATGGAATTCTCTCTCAATGAACACCGCCTGGAACGCCACAATTAAATGATGTGTCTGAGCGGAGAAACCGCACATTGATGGACATGGTTTGGTCAATGATGTTGTCCACAGATTTAACCACGGCGGCTTATCTATTGAATAGACTACAGTCAAAAAGTGTTCCTGAAGTGCTTTATAAGATGTGGCACTACAAACCACCATACAAATACTTAAAGGTATGGGGATGTGCTGCTCATGTCAAGCAGCTAGTGGGAGATAAGTTAGATTCAAGATCTACCTTTTGTAGGTTTGTGGGTTACCTTAAGGAGTCATATGGGTACTACTTCTATCACACTTTGGAACAAAAGGTAATTTTTTCAAGGAACGCTGTGTTCCTAGAGAAGCAACTCTCTAGTGGTAGCATGGATAGAGTGATAGAACTTGAGGAAACTCAACAAACACAAACACCACTGGCGGTGAATGAAGTGCAAAATAAACCACAAACGGTAAGTATACAAATTCCACCTCCAAGGAGATCTGAAAGGATCCCGAGATAGCCAGAGAGGTACTATGGCCTTTTGCAGAAAAGCAAGAAGGAGAACCTCGTATTGGATGAAGATCCAACGTTTTATGACTAGGCAATGTCTGACAAGGATTCGTGAAAATGGTCTGAAGCCATGGAATCTGAAATTGAGTCCATGTACTCCAACAAGGTTTGGACCTTGGTAGACCCACCACCTGGCATTAAGGTCATTGGTTGTAAGTGGGTATACAAACGTAAGTTAGGAGATGGAGAGGTTACGACCTTTAAGGCTCGCTCGGTGGTGAAGGGTTATACTTAAAGGCAAGGAATTGACTATGAGGAGACTTTTTCGCTAGTCACGATGACCAAGTCAACTAGGATTCTATTGGCTAAATCTGCCTATCTCGGTTATGAGATTTGACAGATGGATGTAAAAATGGCTTTCCTCAATGGAAACATTGATGAAGAAATTTACATGGAACAGCCGAAGGGCTTCACATCTAGTGGGAGCGAGCACAAGGTGTGTAAGCTGCAAAGATCCATTTATGGCTTGAAGCAAGCTTCCTGAAGCTGGAATTTGAGATTTAATGAAGCTGTAAAGGAATACGACTACATCAAGAATGGTTTTGAGCCATGTGTGTACAAGAAAGTTAGTGGGAGAGCCATAAGCTTCTTGATACTCTACGTTAATGACATTCTTCTCATTGGGAATGATATAGGAATGTTACAATCAACTAAGGGTTGGTTGTCAACCCAATTTTTGATGAAAGATATGGGAGAAGTATCCTACGTTCTTGGTATAAAGATATACCGAGAAAAGGAACGTTGGTTTCTAAAACTCTCCCAATCAAAGTACATCGAACGAATTTTAAATAGATTTAGTATGGGAGTTTCCAAGAGAGGATTTCTTCCAGCCGAGCATGAAACCCATCTAACTAAATCGATGTCCCCAAGGACACCCAAAGAAAGTGAGAGAATGTCAAGGATTCCCTATGCTTCAGCAAAAGGTAGCATTATGTATGCTATGCTATGTACTAGACCGGATGTGGCTTATGCACTTAGTGTGGCAAGCCGGTTCCAGTCGAATCCAGGGAAGGACCACCGGACTACCGTGAAAATGATCCTAAAGTACTTGAGACGTACTCAAGATGTTTTTCTGGTATGTGTTTTCAGTCTGACTTAGACGATCCTAAATCAATATCCGGATATGTGTTTATACTCAATGGAAGAGCAGTAAGCTGGAAGAGCTCCAAGTAGCAGACGACAACTGATTCCACCACGGAAGCTGAGTATATAGCTGTTGCTGAGGTGGCTAAAGAAGTTGTTTGGATGAGGAACTTTGTCCCTGAGTTGGAGGTAGTTCCCTCCATTGTTAATCCAGTGCTCTTGTACTGTGATAACAATGGGGCTATAGCTCTATCAAAAGAGCCTAGGTCTCACCAAAAATCCAAACATATTCAAAAACGATATCATCTCATCAGAGAGAGTGTGGAAAGAGGAGACGTTTGAGTGGAATGAGTCGACTCGACGGAAAACATAGCAGACCTATTCACTAAAGCTCTGAGTCGAAGTGTGCTTGCAAAACATCTGGAAATGATGATACTAAAGTACAAGGGCAACTGACTCTAGGGCAAGTGGGAGATTGATAGTGTTAGGTGCCCGACGAGCTAATAGTTTTGGGCTCAGACATATTAAATGTAAGCACTATGACAGTCTTGTTTTAAATATATTGAACTTTTGTTTATGGTATGCTTCTTTATTGTTATAACTAGTGATACTATAGATAAAGATCCTCTGGATTACATATGGTTAGGGGAGCGGTCAGGGAAAGCATATGGAATGCTCTCAAACACCGTAATCCTAAATATTGTTCCAAGTCATAGAGGCTGTGAGATGTGGGATATCAATGGCCTCGTCAAGACTTGTTCATACTTGTAACTCTTCCAAGGGGTCGATGCATTCCATTGTCGATGCCTTGTATGGCAATACATGTATTCATACTGGATTATGGAATTGAGCGGCCCCGCTTAAGGACTCCTATTTGGTGCTGTCGAACATGGAGTCCTAGGGTTTTGTAGTGTGAGATTAATCCTTTGACCTAAGATGCCATTTGGAAAGGGCACTACCCACTCTTCTTTGATATGCACGTGCACTCCAAAAGAGTGATACGACGTGTATGTTGGGTATAGTCTGGTAGTGTAGTGGAATAAATGGGAATCGGAGAGGGATTCGTCCAGGATCAAGAGTACTCGGTATTTCCTATGCTGTTGCGAGAATCTAAAGGAACGTTAAAAGCCTTTGATCAAAGCGATTGTCTTCTGAGAGGGAATGGTGATCCCGGATTGGAAGACTGGATCATTAGATGTCATAACACACTCATAGTTTCCAAGGTTATTAGGGTTCGACCGTCGCCATACCCTAGACCATGGACGGAAAAATGATGAAGGGATTCTACTCATACGACGATCATAACTCGGACAGGTTTTTGCTTTTCTTCGTTGACATCTAGGTAGTCGTGGCGACGTTGCCAGACATCGAACCATGACCAATAGGTGCCTTGGATTAATTTAGTGAAATTAATTCAAGGACTAGTTAATTATTTAGAATAATTAATCTAGCCTACGGGGACTTATTTCTAGCTTGACAATGAGCCTGAGGGTCACACACATAACTTAGTGTAGTACCTATTGGCTATTTAATTCTTTAAGAATTAATGGTTGGATTAATTAATTGGATTTAATTAAGCAAAGGAAAATGAATTATTTTACTAGTTAATTAATGGTCCTATAATTGAATATTAGAATATTAAATTGGGAAGGACTAATTAATTAATTAGGGGAAAGAAAATAAAATAATTTATATATATATATATACACACACACACACACACAAAGTCAACGTGTGGCTTGTGTATTGTGTATGTGGATTTGGTGAAAAGATTTATCTTGCTCACAAAGTTTGTAAAATAAATATATTAATTAATATCCTATAAATATATTAAGTAGAATCCTTAATTAATTAAACTAACTAATTAATTGGATATGGAAGGATTCTATTTGATATATATTAGGATATTATTAGATATGGTAATATCTAGTTAGTTGGAAAGAGTCCAACTAAACAAGGAGAGAAAATAAAAGAAAATGAAATATACATATATATATATATATATATGTACACGCCCACTCCCTATTTTTTAGGGGAGTAGAAGGCGTGTACACACCTAGGGTTTTAACCCTAGGTGGACTCTATATATATGTGTGTATTCCACCTGTTTTTAACCTAATGCAAGTGAATGAAAATTAATGGCTTTTGGTTTTTGAAAATTACATGAGAAAATAAGTTTTCAACGAAACAAAAAATTTCTATTATTCACTCCCAATATTTTCTTTCACATTAATTCTTCAAAACTCATGTGTTGAGTGCAAAGAACACTTAAATAATTCCAAACCCTTTTTCCTAAAAACCCGAGATTCGATATTCTCCTTGCTAGCATTGGTGGAGATAATTGAGGGTATGAGCTAGGGTGTGGATACATCTCAGAGGCACAACGCTTGGGGCGCTAGGGCAAATCAATTCAAAGACTGTAGCAGGGAGTAGCTTAAAAAGACGTTGCTGCTTTAAGCTCTACAAGAGGTAAACAGGAGTAAACTTTCTTCTAAGATAGTTTTTGAATCTGATGGTACCATGTTGACCTAGCCCTAATTTTGGGGATTCTGCTTTGATTTTTTTATTATATGTATTCCGCTCCGCCGGTATCCCCGGAGGTTGTACACCGATCCCAACAAGGGCAGGGTTGTGGAGGCATGACCACGTAGAGAGAAACCATGAAGACATGAAGCGGCGTCGGGATGGGTTGATCGTAGAGTCAGAAGACATGGAGGCAGGATGTGAAATCGGGTAGGTAGATTAACAGAGCGGTGGGTTTTTGGTAGAAAAATGTGACTTAGCTTGTGTAGTGGGAGCTCGAGCAGATGTGTTAATGATCTGAGTTGACCATTGAAAAACCAAGTAGGTGGATGGATCAGACATAACTTATGCATGGGCATAGAGTATATATGTGAGAGATCCGAGATTGCCATTCTAAAAATTCTTTGGTGGAAAGATGTCAGTGGACGGGTTGACCGAGGCGGTTTAGGTAGTGACATGTTCGGGTTTTAGAGTAGCCTATAACCAAGGGTTAGTTGGATCGAGATGGATAGGCCACGGTATTCAGGAATTGGCTGATCACCAAAAGAATAGGGTAGTGCCGAGTGTTCAAAACGAGGGAACAATGTTCACAAGGAGAGTTCGTCGAGTGGGTGACACTAGAGGACGAATGAATTGACGAGACATGGAAAAGTCTCGGGGTTTGATCTCCATTGGATTTGGGGATAGGTCTACTAGACTAAGGTTCACTTGGGAAAAGTGAAGTGGTGGTTCAAGTTGAGTTCGAGAATTTGAAGATCATTCTCCAGGTGGGAGATTGATGGGTTTGTGTGGAGATGATTTCAAATAGCCAAGAAAAATGCCAAGGAAATTGACCCAAAAGGAAGACAAAATAGAGCTAAAATAGAGCCCAGATGGGTCGGGATAGATTCAGGTTGTGAAACAGGGTCGAATAGATCAAGATCGCGAAGGAGTCGAAAAACAGAGTCGGAGTAGTGTGAAGCGCGCACAGTTGCGCCCCAGGTGCCAGAACTGGCGCCCAGTTGCCCAGGCGTCCATAAGGTGGCGCCCAGGTGCTAGAATGGGCACCCAAGTGCACACCGTGGCAGTATGGGCACCCAAGTGCACACCGTGGCGCTAAGGCGGGATTTATGAGGCTGTACACGTGTTTTGACGAGTTTTGGCGAGTTTTTTGTCTTGTGGTGCAAGTTTGGCGAATTTTGGCATATTTGAGTCCAAGTTTGACTAGAATTACTTTCTATTGTGCTTAGAAATTATTCCCTTTGTTAACTAAGATTGTTTTTACTGGGTAAAATTAACTAAACGCAGCAGAAACGGTATTTTAAAAATTATTTGGATTTTCCCATAACATGATCAATCCCGTGGTTTTATCAGACGTATGTACGATAAGGAAATCGAAACTTTACCCGTTGAAGCGAAGTGATTGGAGAAACTCAAGCTTTTGACTTCTTCAATTTTTTCGCGAAATAATCCGGCTGATTTCTTGATAATTTGAGCAGTCCAAAAGTGATGCTTCTAAATTATCTCGCCGAAAAAACTTGATTGAAAAATTCTCCTTCTTCTTGGTACTATGACCGAAAGCTAGGGGAGACTGGGAGAGGAGGAATTTTCTTTTTTGTGGCACAAGTGTTAATTAAAACTTATGACATAGGTATTAACTAAGGTGATATATTTAAATCACTTAAGTTCTAACCTTGGGCTTAAAAAGCCCATAGTGGACGCCTACTTGGCCGCCCCACTCGGTCTTGGTGTGTGTTTTGATGCACCAATTTGAGCTCGGTTCAATACCTTATTTAATTAATTAATTCAACACAATTGATTAATCAAATGAAATAATAAATAGGATATTTAATTAATTTTATTTTTTCAAGAAATAATATATTAATTAAATTATAAATGAATTAACTTATTTATTCAAATAATTAATTCCATTTAATTAATTTTAATTATCTAATAGTTAAAATATTACCACAAGAAATATTTCATATTTTCTATCGATTTTTCTTTTTTAAGCGTGACTGTTTAAGTTCATCTATATTTGGCAATGGGAGGATTTTATTGATTGTGGGTTCCACCTAGATAGTCAAGTGGTTCGTATTGTAACACAAATAAGATGAAATGATTGGATCATTTTACCTTTCCTATTTTAAATACCGTGTGAGTACAAACTCTTCGTTTCCTTATCCCGGTCAAGTGAGAGTTAAGGTTTAGGTCAAACTCACTAACTTGACTCTATGCTATATTTATAATAAATCTAGATCAGTGAATGCTTTGGCTAAAGACTTTAAGATCTAACTTGCTTATAAATGCATAGGATAATTTCTTGTTCACTTTCGAGGAAACGAATCCCATCTTGGATAGCAGTTAAGACTACTACTTGCCCATTAGGTTGCAGTTCGAGGTTGACCCCACTAAAGGGTGAGTTGGGTCTAACTATTCTAATGAGAAACCTAATGTCACAATTATATTTTCAACTCGATTTCTCAAGTCTAAAGTTCAGAAACACTTATTACAATTTAATCAATGCTGTCATTGACTATCAAAGAGTGAAAACCTATGTGACAGAATCGATACAAGTCATGTCTGAGTGCCACTATATCCATCAGTGCACCTATTATATGATTTCTTCACTACTTCCTAGTGATTGACGGGTACCTTTCTCGTCAAAATACACAACATACAAGTCTTCATGAATTCCAACGCCCAATTGAGAATCATTGACTTGCAGACTATTTTAGTAAACAAGCATCAAACACTTCTAGCGCTTTAGAGAGTCCACTCTTGTGTTCATGGACTTATAGATGATTACAATATATAAATGTCAATATAATAGTAAACAACTAAATGCCTTTTTATTAGTAAAATAAGAAACAATTACAATTTAATAATGTCCTTACATTCTCTAATCCTCTAGTGGAATTTGAACAACCTCCCACTTGTACTCAATGCCAATCACTATGGTATCTAATACCCATCTTGTCAAGATGTCTATCTAGCACGGCCTGTGTCAAAAGCTAGGTCAATGGGTCAGCGACATTGTCTGCTGAATTTACTCTCTGAATAGCTTTCTCGCCTCTTCCAATGAATTCTCTTATTATGTAATATCTCTTCTCTATGTGCTTGGATTTGTTGTGAGACCTTGGTTCCTTTGTTTGTGCAATAGCCTCGTTATTGTCACAATAAAGTGGCAATGGCAGCTCTACACTAGGGACCACTTGAAGTTCTCCAAGAAACTTCCTAATCTAAACAACCTATTTAGCAGCCTCAGATGCTACTATGTATTCTACCTCAGTGGTGGTATCAGTGGTTGTGCTTTGCTTGAAACTTATCCAAGTTACCGCTCCACAATTGAGTGTGAATATAAACCCTGAAGTGGATTTTCGATCATTTACATCAGATTGAAAATCAGAGTCAGTATCCACCCACTTTCAAATCTCCATGTCCATATGTTAGGATCATATTCTTAGTTCTCTTTAGATACGTGAGGATCTTTTATACAGCGGTCCAGTGTTCTCTTCCCAGGTGAGCCTGAAAATGATTACCTCGCTCACTGCATAGGCTATGTCGGACCGTGTGCATAACATCGTGTACATCAGACTACCCACTGCAGACGCATAGGGCACCCTACTCATTTCTTTCCTATCTTCTTCACTTTGTGGAGACATAGACTTTGAAAGGTGCACCCCATGTCTCATGGGCAAGAAACCTTTCTTAGAGTCTTCTATCCTAAATTTGTTTAGGACCTTCTATAAGTAAAGGGCTTGGGAAAGTCCTATTATTCTATTTTTTCTATCTCTGTAGATACGAATTCCTATAATATAGGTCTTTTCTCCTAATTCTTTCATGGAAAATGTATTTGAAAGCCACGTTTTGATTGATGTGATCATTCCTACATCATTTCCTATGAGTAGAACGTCATCCACATATAAGACCAGGAAAGTGATTTTGCTCCCACTAACCTTCTTGTAAACACATGGTTTATCTTCATTCTTGAAAGTCAAATCCTTTGACATCTTCAACAAAATAAAGATTCCAACTCCTAGAGTCTTGCTTAAGTCCATAAATGGATCTCTTAAGTTTGCACACCTTATGAATAACAGACCCAGATGTGAAGCCTTTAGGCTGATCCATATATATATCCTCTTTGAGGAATCCATTCAAAAAATCCGCCTTCACATCTATCTGCCATATTTCATAATCTAAGTGTGCAGCTATTGCGAGCAGAATTTGAATAGACTTGATCATTGCCACATGTAAAAAGGTTTCTTGATAGTCAATTCCTTTCTTTTGACTATAACCTTTTGCTACAAGCCTTACCTTGTATGTGTCAACTTTTCCATCCGGACCTATCTTCCTATTGTAGATCCACTTGCACCTTATAGGTTCAATTCCCTCGGGACGATCTACTAGAGTCCGGACCTAGTTGGAATGCATCGAGTCCTTCTCTACTTGCATAGCTTCTTGCCACTTTGCAGAGTCGATGTCCATCATTGCTTTATCATAAGTAGAAGGGTTGTCCCCATGAACTCCCACTGCTATAGTGTGGACACCCGGTTCCTCATGTAGTAGGTACCCATAGTACCTATCAGGTTGATGTGAAACTCTACCTGATCTTCGCAATTTTGGTTTTGTTTCATCAGTTTAAGTGTGTGTTTCTTGAGAAGTTGTCTGGGTGTTTTATCTTGTTCATCAAGAACAATCTTTCTACTTGCACCACCTTCTTGAATAAATTCATCTTCAAGAAAGTACGCTTGCAGTGCAACAATGATCCTTTGATCATCTTGCACGTAGAATAGGTATCCCATAGAATCCTTTGCAAAACCAACAAAACATCCTTTAAGAAACCTAGCTTCCAATTTCTCTATCTTTGTTTCCTTGATATAGGCTGGGCATCCCCAAACCCTAATGTATTTAAGGTTTGGTTTCCTATCTCTCCAATCTCATATGGGCTCTTAGGAACGGATTTGGAAGGACATCTGTTCAAGATATGAACAGTCGTAAGGAGAGCATGTCCCCATAAGAAAATGGGTAAATCAATATACCTGAGCATAGATCGAACCATGTCCAAAAGTGTTCGATTTCTGCACCCTGCTACCTTATTTAGCATTGGAGTCGCCGATGGTGTGAGTTGCAATATTATCCCATGTTCCTTTAGGAACTATCACTGATATATTCACCTCCACGATTCGATCGTAGTATTTTTGTATGATGTCCAGTTTGATTTTCCACTAAAGCCTTAAATTCTTTGAACTTATCAAATGATTCAAATTTGTATTTCATTAAATACACAAGATCATACCTTGAATGGTCATCAGTGAAAGCAATGAAATAGTGAAAACCTCCACGAGCCATTTCTCCAAATGGTCTGCAAACATCGGTGTGCACAAGTCCTAATACTTCAGTAGCCCTTTCAAAAGTCCCGGTGAAGGGAAATCTAGCGATTTTGCCTTTGAGGCAAGATTCACAAGTGGGATAGGGATCCGATCCCAATGGGTCAATTAACTTATCTTTCTCCATCTTGTTTATCTTTTGCCCGCCAGCATGACCTAGTCTAAAATGCAACTTTAAGCTTTGGTTAGGACCTTGCCTACCACGCTTATTTGAGATAACATTTACAACACATTCATTTTGCATGTTTAAATAATAGACGCCATTGACTAAAGTAGCAGTGCCAATAATATTATCATTAAATAAAATGCTGCAAGTACTGTCAATGAAATTAACAACATAATTATTCCTAACCAACATAGGAATTGAAATATAGCTCTTAAGCCCGTTGGGCAAAACTAAAACGTTCTCTAATTTAAAGATATGTCCAGATGATAAACATAAAGAAATGGATCCAATGTGAGAAGCCGCGACACTCTGCCTGCTGCCAACACTGATCAGCATTTCCCCATGCTCCAGCTTCCTACTTCGCTCCAGATCCTAATTCATTACACAAACGTGAGCACTAGCTCCAGAATCAAGTATCCACGAAGTGGAAAATGCAATTATAGAACAATTGGTTTCTAAAACAAAAAGTTCCATACCTGTTGCACCTTTGAAAAAGTTAGGACACTTACCTCCTCCAGTGGCCTAGCTCACCACAGTGAAGGTACCTATCCGTTTCTTTTGGCTCTTTGCTCTTCATCGCTTTTAGAGCTTTACCCTTTCCTTTCTCTATCTTACCTTGTGGATCCAGAGTGCTAGTAGGTTTCTTAGTCTTCTTCTTCTTTTTATTTTTACGCTTTGAAGTGATGACTAAGGCTTTCTCTTTTCCCTTTCGCTTCATTTGAGATTGTGCAGTGTTAATCTTATTCATCAATCCAGCTAAATTGCATTCTATCTCATTGCAGTTGAAGTTCATCACAAATTGGGAAAAGGAGTCTGAAAGTGACTGCAAGATGAGGTCAGTTTGTAGTTGCGGGTCCATGTTGAAGTCGAGGGCCTCTAACCTCTCAATCATTTTAAGAAACATGATCCCCAACTTTTTAACCTTCTTTTATCTTGGCTCCAAAGAGCTCTTTCGATATCTCATATCGAGCAGTACGACTATGCGCACCATAGAGCTCCACCAAGTGTGCCAAAATGGCCCTCACCAAGACCATTTTTTCGTGAGATCTTTGCAACCCATTAGTCATTGAGCCCAGCATGTACCCACGAACCCGGACATCGTCTTTGACCTATTTTTCACGAGCCGCGACTTTTTCCTCACTAGCACGCTTATTTACGAATGCTGTTGGGATATCAATATCCAATACATACCCAGTGACTCCATATTGAGGACTATCCTCATATTTCGGAGCCTGTCCACATAGTTTGGACAAGTCAAAGTGTTCTTTTCAAGTAGTATAGATAACGGGTTGATAGTCATAGTAAGAGAGATAATAAGCTAATAAATGCAGAAAAGTAAAAAGATTTATTAGATTTTATTATAATTGTTGTTCTAAGTTTAAATTAAGGACTTTCAAAACAAACTTGGCTCCCACTATATTTTTCAAAAATCCACACTCCCACTGTGGAATTCGAAAGCTATTATTGGAAGGCTTCATAGTGATGTTTGATTTCTTTAACTAGATTAATAGGTTGCAACCTTTTGCCAGTATGTGGCCTAATTATTCGATTAAAGTGATGTTCAACATCAACCCATCAAATGGATGATTAAATCCTTTTGATCATTATTCAACAAATCTCAACCTTTTAACGATCTTAGTGATTTATAAATAATTTAAGTTCAACTGACTAACTCTCTATTAGTCTAGCAATTGAATTTCACCTGGCAATCTTTTGCTGGTATGTGCGGTGAAATTTGTTTCGAGTAATGGCATTTCATGCACTTAAAAATATTCAAAATATATTTCAATATATAACCCCCATTGCTTGGGGACGATATTATATATTAAATATCATTTTAATTTCTCCTAAGTTCAGTGGAGGACAGCATACTTAGTACCTCTTACAAACTTAATATTTTCGAAGTGGAAAATTTTTAATTATTTATTAGGTCTCACTTTGCACATTAATCCATTTTATACTAAGCATACAAACATGGAATAAATATAAATGAAAGCAATCCTAGAAAGCTGACAACACACATATTAGGAAATTTCATGTTAGATGTTTTGATGATGACAAGATAGGATTCAATGTTAGACCCCAAATAAAATGTAAGTTTATGTTTTCCATAGATCATTGTTTAAGCGTTTGAAAGTTTGTAATTTTGTTCAGGCTTGTAATTTTTATCTTTGTAGGTTTTAGACTAAGTATTAGATACTGAATCGCTAATAGAATTCTAGGTGAGTCTATTAGAGAAGAAGTTGAAGATCAGCGTCTGAAGTCACCAGAGATAAAGATTTGTTTCTTAGCGTCCGTTAAACGCTAAAGGACCTTTTTTTCAGGATTTATGGATCAAGCGCTCAAAGCACTTAAGCGATCAATGACAAATTCACCTGAAATAAATCCTCAAGTCACGAAGGACTTAAATGCAATCATTCAACGGACATTTATTTCCAACAGAAAATAAATTCAGATGCATTAAATGCCTGATAAGAGCATTAAATGTGATAAGCTACTGTGAGCTGTGGACAAGCCACCTTTTTGACTAGACTGTCAGAACTTCAGAGTTTATAGCTGCTACCATCCAATCGGTGCCAGTAGATTTTCAGGAATGTCAGGCTTTAGGTAGAATCACGCGCTGCGTGAAAGGCACGCTCCTACATGTGTCCAACGGACAGATCCCAAGAATTGCCTATAAATACCTTACCTTCAGCAGACCCTAAAAAGTACGGTACAAAACATTTACAAGAGAAAAATTACGTACACAAGAAAAAGCTTAGAATCTCCATAGCCAAAATTCCTTCAAGCTTTTTATCTACATTCCAGACAGTCACAAATATCTCAAACATCTTCCAAAGAAGAAACCTAAATTCCCATTGAGATATTCCAAGTTGTTTGATCTTCCCAAATACAAAAAAACCCTTGTGACAAAAACCTCAACCTTTCATCTGAGTGAGAAAAGTTGTTGAAACTCATTACAGGCAGTATTTCTGAGTGAGAGAAGCTTGTAGAAGACGATCTTCATTGGTGCTGAAATCTGTGTGATCAAGGAGCCCGAGATCATTTTCATTCTTTACTATCTTGTAGAAGATTCTGTGTGATTCTTTGATAATCACCTTAGTAATTTCCTCCAAGTGAAAAAGGAGAAGAAGGACGTAGCTGGGATTACATCACCCACTGAACGTTACAAATTATTGTGTCATTTATATTTTACTGTCTTATATCTGTCATATTACATTATTCTAAAAGACAAGTAAAATTGCAAAGCGATTAAATTATCTAAAAGAACGCTAAAAATCATTTCCGCTGTGCTAACCCTGATTAAGTGATCTAAGCGTTACCCTACTTTGGTAAATTTCTAAACTCACTAAGTCTAAGTTATCTTTACTGAAGCGCCTGACCCAAGCGCTCAGCCTTCCAAGCGTTCAGATCTTTGAAAAGTAACACGAAAATTTTTAAGTCTAAAAAGACTTCAGAGTCTATTCAACCCCCCCCCCCCCCTTCTAGACCCTTTCGTATGCCACTTGGGACCATCAAGTGGTATCAGAGCGGTTGAATTAGAAACCTAAGCGTTTCTGAGCATAACTACTTGTTCAGATCAATTTTTTTTTGAACTTAGTCGCTTTAAATTTCTCTTTAAAAACATCTTATTATGTCTTTCAACAAAATGCCTAAGTTGGCAGAGTCAAATTATGATTCTTGAAAACTTAGAGCATTCGCTCAGGGTTATTTTCAGCAATGGCACCCAAAGCTTCAAAATCTTCAAAAACATCCAAGTCTGACACCGGAAAAACATCCCGTACTGAAAAACCAGTTACGGTTAACGCCGGATTTCAGATTAACTGGGATTACCTTTATGAGAACCAGAACTTTCCTCTTCGAACGGTTCTTCCACTCGTTCAAGAATCTGGTTTGAGAGATATGATCACTATTTTTTTCAACTACTTTGAAGAAGAATCTCTCTATTTTTTCAACAATGCCCAGATTTCTGAAGACGGAACTTCCATATCCTGCGTCTTCCCTTTTGCTAAAGAGACCTTTGTTCTCACTCCCTCCTTGATTTCTTCATTGCTGATTCTGCCCAATGATGGCACTGAGGTGGAAAACGTCACTCTCGGAGATGCTACAAAAGTCTGGGAGTTGATAAAGAAAGAAGATGTTGATACTGCGTATAAGCCGAACTTCAAGAAAAACGATATGAAGGGTGAATACGTTATTCTCGCTGATCTATGTTAAAAATGATCGAATACAAAAAAGGGACATTCGATAAAGTCACAAACGTTCAGTACAAGATGATGGTGGCCATTCTGACCAAGTTAAAAGTTAACTGGTCTCTCTACGTTTTTAATCGCTACAAGGCAGCGATGGCCAAGTCAGTGATTCCCAAGCCCTATGGGATTGTGCTAAGTCATATTCTTAGTGCTTGCGGTTATACAAAATCTTTTGGCACAAAGATTCCAGCTTCCAAATTCTACGGCAGAAAGATGATTAGTGGAATGCTCAAACCTCGAAAACATGGTGGAGCAGCGGTTCCCAATGAAGAGCGTCAGCGACTCCAAGCTGAAGGAGTTGTTCGCAGTGATGATGAAGATCAAGCGTCTTCCTCTTCATCATCATCCTCGTCCTCTGAAGAAGTGGTGGTCAAGCGACCTAAGAGAAAGCTAGTTCTCAAAATCACTGAGTCATCCAAGTCAGCAAAGAAACAGAAACCTGAACCAAAGAAGAAGAAGCTGGAGCCCAAAAAGAAGCAAAAGATTCCTTCTCCCCCTCCTAAATCTCCATCGCCTCCTCCAGCGTTTACCTTCTCCGTTCCCGAGGAAGAAGAGGAAGCAGTGGCCGAAGAAGTACCGCTTGCACAAAGGCGTACTCCTACCTCTACTCCTGCAGCATCCTCTAGTGCTACAGCAAAACCAGCGCTTAGAGAGTCAACGAGTGTTCCTCCTTCTGACGCTGTTCCCGAAGTCAGCTCAGATCCTCAAGCCGTTTCTCCATCTGAGAGGCTTTCCAATGTTCAGGGTAAGTATTTGCTAAGCAAATTAGTCTATCCTTTCCTCGTTAGTCTCTAACGCTAGGATAAAAACTCTTTCAGCACCAAGTGAAGCAGATATTCATTATGTTCTCAACACTCTTGAAGAATTAAATACCCCAATTCGTGCTGATCCAATAACTTCTTTTATCGATTTAGAACTCGAAGAAGAAGTTCAGGAGCCTGAGGGACTTGTCCAAGAATCAGATCAAGCGACTGAAATCGTCGATGATATTCCTCAGGGTAAGCGATGTAGTCCTTTTAGTTTATAATTTCTACTTAGTAGGAATTTTTGCTTGCTTTTCTCAATCGCTTACATGTATCAGCTCAAGATGGATCTGAAGAGGCACCTACCGCTGATGCCCCTCCACTCTCGGAGATTCCCGTTGAAATAGACGTGGACATGGAAACTATTGTGGATATCGCTAAGAAAGCATCTCAAGACCTTCCTGACGCTGAAACATCATCAGCCAGTGAAGCGAATTTAAACGCTGAGCGGTCGATAGAAGTGGCCCCCATCCCAACAGAAGTTATTGCCCTCGTTCTTACGCCAATAGGACCTCCTCCTCGTGTCATTGATTTCTTCCCACGCGGATATCATCCAGATGTTGAATTTTATTATGCCGCCCGAGAACGTGACACTCAAATGCTTGCCGAGTCGGAAATCCAATTTCAAACAACTCTCCATCGGCCTGATCTTTCAGACTCTTACAAGTTTGAAATTTTTGAGCGTTTTGCCGATCTAGGTCTATATAACCTGGAGCGTCTTCAATCACGCCTTGAATATATTCATCGTCCAGCGTTCAACAGATCCGAATCTGACGAGAAGCGATTCAATTTCACCGGTCGCTCAGACGAGTCCTTTTATCCTCTTCGATCAAACAAGATTGTTTTCAAAAACCCCCACATGGGTGATTGGAACAAAAATCCAGACGAGGAAGATCTCAACAAGCTAGGCTATTCGGCTCTCCCCTCCGTCGTCAAGTCTCCTCAAAACGCTCTCTCTCCTAATCCACTTAAGCTATGGAAAGGAAAAGGACCGCTTGTTGCGGAGCGCCCAAATCCGGTCAACTTGTGGATAGAAGATGAGGCTCGTGAATATCTTGCCAGATTATGGGCTGAGGACTATGAAGAAGAAACGAAATGCTTTGAGAAATTTCTCGCCGCTAGAAAAGATCAAGCTAAAGCTATCAAGCTTGGCAAGAGATGGATGATGAATACAGCCAGCTGGGCTGAAGAGTTTGTTTTGCATTTCTACACCCTCGATGAACTCGTGAGATATCCATTCCTATTTCAGTTTGGAATAGAGTACAAACGCAGAGGATATGCAACCTTCTTGCTCGAACAACGTCAGTTTATTGCAGGGAATGTTAGCGCTTTGCCACAATATCGCCAACCAATCAAAAGCTACATTCGCCAGCAATTTGCCTTATACAGCCAAGGCGGACGCTACGTGTTGCATCCTCGTGAAGGGTTTGTTCAACGAATCTTTCTTGACCTGAATGAAGACACTTCATCAAGTAAACAACCAATTCTTCCAGGACAGAGTCAGATTCGTGTTGATGTTTCGAATGAACACGCTAAGTTTGCTGAGTTCCACAGAACTATAAGAGCAGTGTTTGAAAATGCCCAAGCGCTAGACATCAGTTTCAATCACTTTTCCGGGTGTTACAATTTCAGAGGATATACTCTTCACCCCGTGCTCTTTAGTGAATCCAATACTCAAGTGGCCAAGATGTTATCACTAATCAGGCCAGTGGACCATGAAGCAACTCAAGCGCTCATGCCTTTAATTTTGGACTTTTTCAATCGTTATACTTCAGGGATTGCTTTACTGGAAGATGTGCAACTGGCACTAAGTACCGAAGAGCATGAAGATGCTATATTCTTTATCCCGCAATCCAGCCTGATCAGTCCAAGGCATGTGATGGAAGCGATTGGCCCCCTCTGGGTCATTGGTGTTCGAGAACCTTCTTCCCCAATACAAATTATAGAAGAAGACATTGCTCCCACTGCGGAAGTCGCTTATCTTCCTGAGGCTTCTTTGCCAGATTCTGCTAGCGCCCCGGTCATCGAGCCCCAAGTTATTGCAAATTCAATCATGGATCAAGCGATTGAAGAAGTGCACGCTGAAATTGCACAAGAGCCTATCAAGCCCTTTATCAGAGATAAATCCAAAGGTAAGGCTGCGGTTTCTAGGTCTCACGGACTTCTCCAGTCCCCAGAGCGTCCTTCTTCCGATTCGGATTTTGAAAGTGATTTAGATGCTAGAGATTTCAGACAGGCAGTACGGAACTCGCTCCACAACATTGAAGGTTCCTGTTCCAAGATTTTTGAGACTGCTGATAGACATATGCGAATAATGTCTGATATGCGAAGTCGTAATATTGCAAACGCTTCAAACACAAGCACTGTTACAATCACAAAGAGCATATCACCTCTTATCGCTGAACTCTCATCCGAATTCAACCGTCACTTAGCCCAGAGCGCTTCGGCTGATGCTGACAGACATATTTCGACCGATGTCGCTGCTCAGAGCATCGCTCACCAAGTTGCTCTCCTAGTTGACGAAGTTCGACTCTTGCGAAGAGAAGTCGCTGAGTTGAAAACCTCTCTTGATGATGCCAAGAAGGGGGAAAATACAGAAAAGCATCAAGCATCCAAAGTAATGTCAAAGATTGATAATAAAAATTGGCGATCAATGATGGAAGAACTAGTGAGCATCAAGAAGATGTTAACTAAAAAGAGAAAGCCAATGTATTATCTAGGAAGATATCCCCTTCCGGAATTGGACGTTGACTTCGTAGAAAGTATGGGATTTCAACCTTTTGCCGGACCGCTGAGACGACCTATCAACTGGAGACCATCAAAAGATCAAAAAAACGATATCTATCATGATTTAATTCGTGAACTTGGAATTTCTCCAAGAGAGTGGACGGAAAGGTTGTTAGAACTTAATGAAAGCGCCAGACTTCGTAGGCATGATTATGATGAAGTTCAACATACGACAATGATTGACATTGATCGTCTCCTGATGGACTTAGCTCTAGAAGTTCTCCAAGGCGAAGAAAGAGCAAAGCGATAGAAAAAGTGAATGAATTTTCAATTTTTTTTCTGTTGTCGCTTTCTTTCTTTTTTGTGTTTTCAGTATAAATCATGTATGCTTACTCTTTCAATATATGAATGATTTATCGCTGAAACATCTTGTTGAAGCTAATCTAACTTTAGCTAACTTTTTCAACGCTAACTTATATTCATTTGGGCTTTTCTTTTAAGTAACTCTTAAATTGTAAAAGAGTTATAAGAGTTAAAGTCTTCACATCATCAAAAAGGGGGAAATTGTTAGGAAATTTCATGTTAGATGTTTTGATGATGACAAGATAGGATTCAATGTTAGACCCCAAATAAAATAAATTCAAATGCATTAAATGCCTGATAAGAGCATTAAATGTGATAAGCTACTGTGACCGGTGGACAAGCCACCTTTTTGACCAGACTGTCAGAACTTCAGAGTTTATAGCTGCTACCATTCAATCGGTGCCAGTAGATTTTCTGGAATGTCAGGCTTTAGGTAGAATCACGCGCTGCGTGAAAGGCACGTAGAAGACGATCTTCATTGGTGCTGAAATCTGTGTGATCAAGGAGCTCGAGATCATTTTCATTCTTTACTATCTTGTAGAAGATTCTGTGTGATTCTTTGATAATCATCTTAGTAATTTCCTCCAAGTGAAAAAGGAGGAGAAGGACGTAGCTGGGATTACATCACCCACTGAACCTTATAAATTATTGTGTCATTTATATTTTACTGTCTTATATCTGTCATATTACATTATTCTAAAACACAAATAAAATTGCAAAGCGATTAAATTATCTAAAAGAACGCTAAAAATCATTTTCGCTGTGCTAACCCTGATTAAGTGATCTAAGTGTTACCCTATTTTGGTAAATTGCTAAACTCACTAAGTCTAAGTTATCTTTACTGAAGCGCCTGACCCAAGCGCTCAGCCTTCCAAGCGTTCATATCTTTGAAAAGTAACACGAAAATTTTTAAGTCTAAAAAGACTTCAGGGTCTATTCAACCCCCCCCCCCCCTTCTAGACCCTTTCGTATGCCACTTGGGACCATCAACACGATTCATGGACTTTAATCCTAGATTGAGACAAGCCAATGTCTCAATCTCTAATAAAAAAAAACTACACTAAAGCTTCCAAAGCTCCTTGTATCTCCTTGGCTCGACTTGGATTTCTCCCTTGAGCCTATTCTATTTCTAACTATTACGTACATTTTAATATAAGAAATCTATACAAAATATCTATCGAAAGAAAAATAAAAATAGGCTCAAAATGGCCGTTACAACCCATCGAAAAGAAATAGAAATTAAAATGGGTCTAAGTCCATGAATCATGTCTCCCAACGCATAACATGTCAAACATGATATATCACATAACACATGAAAAATATATATATATTAATTTCTAATTATTTTCGTAATTTAATCATTGGTTTCATATTCTCGAGGAAATTAAATTTATTTTATGCTATTAGAAAATTCAATTTTAATAAAATTCAATTAATTTCATATTAAAATCTAATTTTAATAAAAATTAATCTCCAAGTTCATTGAAATTAATTTCACAATAGAAAAATCCAGTTTAATTCAAAGTCCAACTTTAATTAACATTAGAAGAGATGAAATTAAAATGATTTTATTAAATAAACTATATTATTTATTTTTGCATTAAAAGCTAATTTTAATCAAAAAAAAATAAATATATATATTTAATAAACGACCGGGGTCGCCCACAAGTAGACCTGGGTCGGTTCAATTTAACTCATGTGTTAAGAAAACAGACATGGGCTCGCCGTGCGGCCCAGCTACCGTGTAATTGGGCTAGCGCAGCGAGCCTAGTTTTCAGAGTGGTGGGCTGCGATGTGCGGCCCATCTTTCTTGACAGCACACACGGCCCAGCCTGTGTGCGCACAGCAACTCCGAAGCCGCCGGCATCATCGCCACCATGGTGACGGGTCAGTGCTGAAATTCGTAATTTTATTTTCATCACATTTAAAATTACATAAAACTTAACTTTTTTTAATTTCTAAGGAACTAAAAATAAATAAAATCCTCAAGAACATAAAATCGCGAAATCCACATAATTAATCATGCATCGCGAAAAATAGTAAATTATGCATCTAATCAGATATTTACACGTAAATTACATACACCGAACCCCGCAATTTATCTTTGATACCACTGTTGGGAAAAATTAACCAAACGCAGCGGAAACAGTAATTTAAAAATTATTTGGATTTTCCCATAACAGGATCAATCCCGGGGTTTTATCAGACATATGTACGATAAGGAAACTGACACTTTACCCATTAAAGTGAAGTGGTTGGAGAAACTCAAGTGTTAGGAATTTCACGTTAGATGTTTTGATGATGACAATTAGGATTCTATGTTAGACCCCAAGAAATGTAAGTATAAAAGCTTTCATAGAACAAATGTATAAGCGCCTGAAAGCTTGTTTATTTTATTAGGCTTGTATTTTTATTTTTATAGATTTTAGACTAAGGATGTGATACTAAATCACTAGAAGAGTTCTGTGTGAGTCTACCAAGTGTTGAAGTTGAAGATCAAGCGTCTGAAGGAACAGTAAAGATAAAGATTAGTCTCAAGCGTCCGTCAAACGCTAAAAGACTGTCCCAGGTTATGAAACCAGCGCTCAAGATTTATTATGAACTTTAGACCAAGTACTTAACACTAAGTCAATGATAGAATTCTGAGTGAGTCTATCAAAGATAAAGTGAAAGGTCAAGCGTCTAAAAGTCGGGCAAAGATACTGACTCTTTTTAAGCGTCTGTTTAGCACATAGAAGACTGCTTTCAAAAAAGAGCCCAACATCCAAAAGCTCAAGCGTCCAGTTCTCAAAGCGTAACCTGAAGACTTAAAGCCCAAGATATTAAAAAAACTTAAAAAAAAATGCATGAATCAACGGTAACTATTTCCAAACGGAAATAAGACAAGATGCATCAAAAGTCGGATAAGTGCTATTAAAATATAAGCATTACAACTTATGGGCAAGCCATTGATTTGACCAATACTGTCAGAGTTATGAAACCAAGAACATGCCTAACTAATTAAAAATACCCAAACTTAGGAATGTCAGAACTCATGGAATGTTTAGGGAAACTAGATCCCAACTGTGTCCAACGGACAAAAACCACAAATAACCTATAAATAGCCCTTTCAACAAAAAGAGAAAAAAGGGGGACACATATAAGAGATATACCTGAATTTATTGGTGTAAATAAAGTCACAATCTCTTGTATATACAAAAAGACACAAGAAAAGAATACAAACTTTGTTGAAAGAAAAGCCTACAAAATCCATAGCCAAATATCCTTATAAGCTTTTCACAAATATTCCAGAAATAGTCAACTATATCTCAAACCCTTTTTGAAGACCCTACACTACTATTGAGATATCTTCAAGTTGTTTGAACTTTCCAAAAACAAACAAACCCGTTATATAAACTCTCAACATCTTTCACCTGAGTGAGAAAGCTTGTTGATTTACGAGCAATATTTTTGTGTAAAAGAAGCTTGTGGAAGAAGATCTCTATTGGAGCTGAAATCTGTGTGACCAAAGAGTTCCGGGATCAAGCGTAACTTGCATTATTTCTGAGTGGAAGAAGCAAGGGGATAGAAGGTCTTTACTGGAGCTGAAATCTGTGTGACCAAGGAGTTCCAAGATTATATCCAATCTCCCTCTATTTTGTAGAAGTCTCTGTGTGACTCTTCAATAATCATCATAGTGGAAAACCTCCCTAATAAAAGGAGAAGAAGGACGTAGCTGGGATTACATCACCCAGTGAACCTTACAAATATCCTGTGTCATTTACTGCTTTAACTATTTACTGTTTTATTGCTTTACTATTCATATTGCATATGCTTTGATAAAGTTTTAAAACACCTATGCGACTACTTTTGATTAAGAAATCGAACGCTAAGCTATAAAATACTTCCGCTGTGCTAACCCTGATTTAGTGATTTAACTCTGCCCTACTTTGGTAAGCGTTGAAATCACCGAATCTAAGTTAACTTTCCTCAAGCGCCTGAAACTAGCGCATAAGTCATCATCTCTCAAGTGCCACACCCAGCGCTCAAAGCTTTCCGAGCGTTCAAATACTTCAAAGTGATACGAATTTTTAGAAGTCGAAAAAGACTTCAGGGTCTATTCAACCCCCCCCCCTTTCTAGACCCTTTCGTATACCACTTGGGACCAACAAGTGGTATCAGAGCGGTTGAAGTTGAAACCTAAGCGTTTCCAAGCGTAACTGCTTGTTTAGATCCATTTTTCTAAAAAATAGTCACCTTAAAATTACTTTAAATTTTTCATGGCATTTTCTAAAGTTCCCAAGTTGACCGAGTCAAATTATGATTCATGGAAGGTCAAAGCGTTTACTTATTTGTGCTCATGTGATGATGAAATGTGTGATATCATTTCAGATGGGCCAATCAAAATATACAAAGTTATCACCAGAGCGCACGAAGCCACAGAAGAAACACCTGATGGTTATGTGGAGAAGCCCAAACAAGAATGGTCCACCGATGAGCGTCGACGAGCCAATCTAGACAATGTCGGTCGGAATGCTTTATACATAGCTATTGGTGACAATGACAACTTATTCAACAAAATCAAATCATGCAATACAACTAAAGAGATTTGGGATAAGTTGGCTACTATTTGTGGTGGCTCAGCACAAATTAAGGAAAACAAATTATCAATTGCCAAAGAAAAGTTCAACAGCTTTAAGATGTTGTCCAATGAGACGCTAGAACAATTAGACATGAGATTTACAACTCTTGTCACTGAATTAACATCTTTGGGCATGGAATTACAAAATCGGGAAATGGTTGTCAAAATCTTCAGAAGTCTCCCGAGTAAATTCCTTATGAAAACATTTGCAATGAGAGAATCAAGCAATCTGGATAGTCTAACTCCAGAAGATGCTTTTTCAGAACTCAAGGCATTTGAGTTTGAATTGAATTCGGCCAGCGATGTAGTGAGCAGTCCAGTAATTGAATCTGGAGCGCTAATGGCATCAATCAAAGGAAAATCCAGTAGTAAAGGAAAGGCTTCAGATATGAATGAGGAAGAAGAACTAGCGCTTCTAAACAAATTCAGAAAGTTCCTGAAATATGAGAAGAAAGGAAACAGTCTTAAACATCCAGGACAAAATGCATATCAAGCGCCTGTTCAAAATCTACAACAATATCAAGCGCCTCACTATCCTGCACTTTCCTCTCCAGCGCCAATTCCGTATCAAGTGTCTTCTCAGCAAGATCTCTCAGCGCCAGTGGTCTCAAAACCACGATTTGCAAGATTAACAAATGAACAAAAGATGAAAACTAATCTTTGTTATAATTGCAGGAAACCAGGGCATTTCCAAGTTAATTGCCCATATCCAAATGTGTCTAAACCTACAAAGCAAGACCAAACAAACAGAAACCAATTCAGGAATAACCTGAGGCAACAAGGGTTGCTAGCAGAATCAGAAACCTTCTACACACTTGAAGAGGACTTGGAATCATCAGATGAAAGCAGTGATGATGAGCCTTCAAGCGACTCAGCATTCATTTGTCTCATGGAAAGAGATGATGAAGCGTCTAACGATTCTCTATCTGAGGTAACCACTGAATTATGTCATCCTCTTTCTTATGATGAATTACTTGACAAAGTAAAAGAATACTATAAAGATTGTCAAGAAGCGGCAAAATTATTTCAAAATCACCTTTATATTATTTCAGCGCTCAAAAGGGATAAAGTAACGCTCAAAGCAGAGTTGCAAGTTCAGCAACAGTGCATTGAGAAGAACCAATCGCTTGAGAGTGAAATTATTCAATTAAAAAGTGATATTGACATAATAGTCAAGAGAGAAGCTGAAGTGAGTGCTAAACTTGCTAAATCAGAGCAGCTTATCTCATCATTATCAAAAGCTTCTAGAACGCTAGATAATGTGACTGAAGTAACCAGAGCATTTAGTGAAAAGACCGGTTTAGGTTGTGATAAATTTGGTCATAAAACCAAAGCGTCTAAGGTTATAACAACCAACAAAGGAAAAGGTGTAACCTTTGTTGAAGAAAGCTCAAACAGACAAACGCTGAATGAGACTCAGGATATTGGTACGAGATCAAATGAGAAAGTCAACACTGACTCAAGCAAAGGAAAGACCAAAGTGAATGATTCACAAAAGAAAGTACATTCAAACGCTCAAAAAGCTAAGGAAAAACTTTCTACAAGTAAATCAAACGCTAAGCGTCTAGCACCAAAAGTGCATCCTAAGTCAATATCAAGGAAATACCAACGTCAATATCCACAAAGATCTAGATCATATTATCAATACTATGATAACTATGACTATGACTGTGATTATTACGATAATCAAGGATATTATCATACACCTAAAAAGCACACACAACACAAACCAAAGCCCAAGAAGGCCAATCTTCCTGAAATAAAGACAAGGCAAAAATGGGTTCCAAAGATTCTAATTTGTACTAACGTTACTAACAAAGAAGGACCCAAAACAAAATGGGTACCTAAGAAGAATTAGAATTGCCCTTTGAATGCAGGTACCTAGAGCCAACACCGATACCTCAATTTGGTACATAGATAGTGGGTCGTCGAGACATATGACTGGTTCAAAGGATCTCTTGATCAACTATCGTGCAACCAATGGTCCTCAAGTTATATTCGGTGATAATTCTAAAGGTAAAACTAAAGGTATAGGTATCATGCATAGGGGAACATCATGATTAATGATGTATACTATGTTGAGGGTCTTAAACATAATCTCCTAAGCATAAGTCAATTCTGTGATAAAGGCTTTGAAATTAAATTTTCTACTGACTTTTGCGAGATAATCGATATTAAGACAGGATCTACTAAGTTAAAAGGAAGAAGAACAAACAATGTATACTTAGTAGATTGGGATTCAACTTTAGATAACAACCCTACATGTTTCGTAGCTAAGAATCAAAATGAATTGGGTTGGTTATGGCATAGAAAAATGAATCACCTCAACTTTAAGGCAATCTCTCAATTAATATCGTTAAATCTTTTGGAGGGATTACCTAAGGGTTCCTTTAATAAAGATCGCTTATGTGATGCTTGTCAGATGGGTAAGCAAGTTAAATCATCTTTTAAGAAGAAGCTTCATCTATCTACATCTCGAATACTTGAATTACTACATTCAGATTTGTTTGGTCCTATTCACATCATGAGCGTTAGTGGTAAAAAGTATTCACTAGTAATAGTTGATGATTTCTCACGCTATACATGGGTAGAATTTTTAGCATCTAAAGATGAAACTAGTGTCAAGCTCACGTCTCTAATTCGTCAACTACAAAACTCAAAAGATCTAAAGGTGACAAGAATTAGAAGTGATAGAGGAACTGAATTTACTAACCATATTGTTGAGAAATTTTGTAAAGACCTTGGAATACTTCATGAGTATTCAGCGCCTAGAACACCTCAACAAAATGGAGTGGCCGAGCGACGGAACAGAATGCTTAAAGGAAGCTGCTAGGACTATGTTAGCCGAGTCTAAGCTGCCTCAAAGGTTTTGGGCCGAAGCTATCAATACCGCTTGCTACACTCAGAACCGGTGTATGATCAACAAGCAACAAGAAAAGACTCCATATGAGTTATGGAAGGGACGTAAGCCGAATGTTTCATACTTTCATGTATTTGGTTCAAAATGTTTCATTCATAACAATGGATCCCAAAGCCTAAAGACATTTGATCCTAAAGCGGATGAAGGAATCTTTCTAGGCTATGCCAAAAATGGAAAGAGCTTTCGCATCCTAAATAATATTAAATTGATGGTTGAAGAATCCATTCATGTTCTGTTTGATGATGCTAACCAAGAACCGAGTAAGGTTAATGTTGATGATGTAGGAATTGAAGATCTAATCTCAACGAGCGTCACAAATCAATCTGTGTGATGACAGTGATATTGATGAAGACAATGAGATCATTGTACCTAATCCTAAGATTACTCGTGAGGTTATCAATAATGATATTGCAAGAAACGCCGATGATCATGAAGATCATCAAGAGCAAACTCGAACTGTAAACACTGAAGCGCCTACCCAAAGAGTTAATCAAGCGTCTGCACAGCTTAATCAAGCGTCGGATCAATCTCTTAACCCATTCCAACTAGACAGAAAATGGCTCAGAGACCATCCACCAAAGCTAATTATTGGAGATATTGGAGCACCTGTTCAAACTAGAGCTGCTACAATAAATGAGGCCCTGTTTGCAAGCTTCCTATCTCAAATGGAACCTAAGAAAGTGGATGAAGCGCTATGCGATCCAAGCTGGATTGAAGCCATGCAAGAAGAGCTAAATCAGTTTGAAAGAAACGAGGTATGGACGTTAGTGCCAAGGCCAACTCATCAAGGAGTTATTGGTACTAGATAGGTTTATAGAAACAAAATGGATGAGAATGGCATTGTGATTAGAAACAAAGCCAGACTTGTAGCACAAGGATACTGTCAAGAAGAGGGTATCGACTTCGATGAGACATACGCTCCTGTCGCCCGTCTTGAAGCTATTCGCATGTTTCTAGCGTTTGCAGCATTCAACAAATTTACAGTATATCAAATGGACGTAAAGAGTGCATTTCTGAATGGTAAACTTCAAGAAGAAGTATATGTGGAGCAACCACCAGGATTCATCAACAACCATGGGAAGAGTATGGTCTACAAATTGGACAAGGCACTTTATGGTCTTAAACAAGCACCAAGAGCATGGTATGACACTCTTTCTATCTTCCTTATAGGTAAAGGCTTTTCAAAAGGCAGCGTTGACACAACGTTATTCAAAATTACCCATTATGAAGATATTCTCTTAGTTCAAATTTATGTTGATGATATTATATTTGGATCTACCAATATGCGTCTATGTGAGAAATTTTCGAAAATGATGCAAGATCAATTTGAAATGAGCATGATGGGTGAATTAACTTTCTTCCTAGGATTACAAGTTAAACAACTCCCTAATGGCATATTTATAAACCAAACTAAATATACTAGAGATATGATTAAGAAATTTGGTATGGAAAATGCATCACCTTCCAAAATTCCAATGAGCCAAACGCTTAAGCTAGATAAAGATGAAAATAGAAAGAAAATCGATATCACTAACTATAGAGGTATCATTGGATCACTTCTTTATCTTACAGCTAGTAGACCTGATATTATGTTCTCGGTATGCATGTGTGCACGTTTTCAAGCCGATCCTAGAGAATCACATCTAATTGTTGCCAAAAAGATCCTTAAGTACCTAAAAGGCACACAAAATGTGGGCTTATGGAATCCTAGGGATTCTCCTTTTGAACTAATTGGTTATTCAGATGCAGATTTTGCAGGATGCAAAATAGATAGAAAAAGTACTAGTGGTACATGTCAATTTCTAGGTGATAGACTAATTTCATGGCATAGTAAGAAGCAACAATCCATAGTGACTTCTACCGCTGAAGCTGAGTATGTAGCCGCTGGAAGTTGTTGTGCACAGATCCTTTGGATGAGGCAACAACTTAGAGACTATGGGGTAGTCTTAGGTCCAACTCCTATCCATTGTGACAATCAAAGCGCCTTAGCGATGACTCAAAATCCAGTTCTTCACTCTAGAACCAAACACATTGACATCCACTATCACTTTCTACGTGACCATGTTCAAAAGAAAGATATCTCCATGCATTTCATTAGTACAGAAAAACAACTGGCAGATATCTTCACCAAAGCACTCAACGAACAACGTTTTCTCACTTTAAGAAGTGAGCTAGGTATGATTGATCTGAATGCTTAATCATTCGAAACATCATTTTTTCTAGGCATAAAATTTAGGGGGAATTCACTTTATTTTATGTATTAAATAGTTGACAATAAGTTATCAACTTTAGAGGGAACCTACATAGGGGAAACCTTAAAAGAAATAACTCTATTTAAGTGAATATGACCAAAAATGTTTTTCCTAGCATTGGTCATAAGTGCTTAGCATTAAACACTCAAATCATTCGGACGCTTATC
Organism: Buddleja alternifolia; assembly: GCA_019426215.1. Classification (NCBI taxonomy): domain Eukaryota; kingdom Viridiplantae; phylum Streptophyta; class Magnoliopsida; order Lamiales; family Scrophulariaceae; genus Buddleja; species Buddleja alternifolia. The sequence goes on from CM033400.1 coordinate 7,796,415, forward strand.
ACACATATCTTTCTTAGCGTCTGTGTTTATTTTTCAAAACACTAAACGCTTAAACTTATTCCCAGTCAAGCGCTTAGTAAAAGATAGTTCAACTAAAGCGTACCTTACCCGACGCCAAACAGAAAATAGTGGATTAGTCAATCAATGCAATTAATGCTGACTTGACATCCCTTAGCTCTGTTCAAGAAAACCCAAGGGTACTCATTGATTTTTCAAAAAGCTGGTTCAGCTTATGTACACGTGTAAATACACTCACCATGTATTCTAGGCGAGTACATCTAACGCTGAATATTTTAAAATTAACTCAAAAGTAAGCATTGACACCAAAAGTATATTGTCTTTATCAAAAATAGTGTCCTTGCATACTTAGAAAAATAAGACAAATATTACATCTTTGTATAAAAAGGGGGATTTGGAAAGAATTTCAAAATTTATCGAGCGTCAATATAAAACATCCTTACAACTAATAAAGTATGACGAGCGTCAAATTTCTGATAAAGCCAATTCATGTCTACACGCGCCAAATAATCAAAAATTGGCGGGTACTTACATAGTTCTTCAAAATGATGGCTCTCAAACAGTTTGTGATGGTATACGTGTCAACATTTCACACGTGCGTGTATCACACTTAAACTCTGAAACGTTCTCTTTCAAATCTCTACTCGGACTTCAAAAGATTATATGTGGGAGTTACCAAATGTAACCGTTCCTATCTTTTAAAATTCGCGTCCACAGTTATTTTGCTCAAAGGTTGAGATCTAATTGATTTTCACATGTCAAAATCCTAACAAAGAGAGAAAACACAATTTCAAAACTGTGTTACTCAAAACTAATTTTGTGCGGAAAAGAACCCATTTCTACTCAAACTCTCTGCTAAAATCTCTCTCTCTCTCTCAAAGCAAAAATCTCTCAATCACTCTTTATCAAAAATGGCACCCAAGAAATCTACTACTACTTCTACTGACAAAGTATTCAAGGTAACTGAGGGTCTCGTGGTGGACTGGAAGTTCCTATACGAACATAACCAAATTGACCTATCGGAGATGATGGATTCTGTTGCCGAGGCTGGGCTTCAGAAGTTCCTAACCAGATATTCATACATCTTTCCTGGTGAAATCGATCAGTTCTGGAGACATGCTAAACTATCAGAAGATGAGACGTCCATCTCTTGTCTATTCCCTATCTCCAAGAAAGAATCTAAGCTCTTCACTCTTTCTGCCGACACTATCGCTCAGAACTTCACCTTACCTAACGAAGGAGCAACTTTGGACACCATCACTGACGAACAAATTGAAGAAGTCTGGCTCCGAATTCGAGCGTATGACGGTGTTCCATACAAACAGTACTTCTAGAAAAAATATATCGTCAACAGATATCGTGTCTTGGCTGATTTCTGCAGCAAAAACATTGAATGCAGAGTGGGGACTTTTGACAAAATTAACCCGTTGCAATTTTGCATGATGACAGCCGTCCTGCTAAACATCAAAATTAACTGGAGCGCATATGTGTTCAGCAGATTCAGAGACTGTCTGCGTGCTTTAAACAAACCTTACGGTTTAGTTCTTAGTGACCTGCTATTCAGAGCAGAATGTACATCTTCGGCTGGATTTCCTGTAGCCAAACACAAATTTTATGGGCCACGAATCATTCAGAATCTTTTCAATCCACCAAAGATCGGAGGTGCGGCCAGACCTCTCTCTGAGCGCCAAGTTGTGCGTGAAGCGTCAGACGAGGAGGCTGAGCGTCTAGCTCCAGAGGAAGCTAAGCGTTCCGCTCCGAAGAAAGCCGTGAAGCGCCCAGCTGTTACCAAAAAGAGGGCTACCCAGAAGCCCAAGGCTCAACCTATCCCATCTCCTCCACAGAATGATGAAGCTACGGATGAAGATGAAGAGGACAAGATTCCTCTTATTAGCCGAAGACAACTGGAGAAAGTCCTTAAAAATATAGACCTTGAAGAACCTGCTATTGCACCCACTCAAGCGCCACCGGCTGAAGGGGTGAATGTGAAGCGTATCTTCAAGAAACACAGAGGATTACGTAAGCGTCAAGCCGATGTTACTTCTCCAGAGCCTGAGACTACTGAGCCAAGCGCTCAAGTTACTATTGTTGTTGAGACTAGCTCTAAGGGTAAGTTTATTTCTTCCCACAGCATTTTATTACCTACTTATGTAGAAGATCCTCCCCTTATAGAGGATACATCTTGTACAGCTCTTCCTCTAGCCGATGTTCAAGCGCCCAGTGATGTCCATCTGGATGTCGAAATGACCGATGTTATCACCATCGCTCATGCAGCCGCCACAGAATCTGCAGGTTTAGAGCTTGATGAACCTGATGTTCCAGAGGTTCCACTCCTACTCACTCTCCCATCTACAATAGAGGCGCGCTCAGAAGATCAGAGCGATGCTGAAGAAATTGTCATCCACCGAAACTTCTTTCAGCTGGATCCTCTAAAGACAATTGATCACTCAGTTGACTTTACCGGAAGATGTGCAACTGGCACTAAGTACCGAAGAGCGCGAAGACGCTATATTCTTTATCCCGCAATCCAGCCTGATCAGTCCAAGGCATGTGATGGAAGCGCTTGGCCCCCTCTGGGTCATTGGTGTTCGAGAACCTTCTTCCCCAATACAAATTATAGAAGAAGACATTGCTCCTACTGCGGAAGTCGCTTATCTTCCTAAGGCTTCTTTGCCAGATTCTGTTAGCGCCCCGGTCGTCGAGCCCCCAGTTATTGCAGATTCAATCATGGATCAAGCGATTGAAGAAGTGCACGCTGAAATTGCACAAGAGCCTATCGAGCCCTTTATCAGAGAAAAATCCAAAGGCAAGGCTGAGGTTTCTAGGTCTTAAGGACTTCTCCCGTCCCCAGAGCGTCCTTCTTCCGATTCGGATTCTGAAAGTGATTTAGATGCTAGAGATTTCAGACAGGCAATACGAAACTCGCTCCACAACATTGAAGGTTCCTGTTCCAAGATTTTTGAGACTGCTGATAGACATATGCGAATAAGGTCTGATACACGAAGTCGTGATATTGCAAACGCTTCAAACACAAGCACTGTTACAATCATAAAGAGCATCTCACCTCTTATCGCTGAACTCTCATCCGAATTCAACCATCACTTAGCCCAGAGCGCTTCGGCTGATGCTGACAGACATATTTTGACCGATGCCGCTGTTCAGAGCATCGCTCACCAAGTTGCTCTCCTAGTTGACGAAGTTTGACTCTCGTGAAGAGAAGTCGCTGAGTTGAAAACCTCTCTTGATGATGCCAATAAGGGGGAAAATACAGAAAAGCATCAAGCGTCCAAAGTAATGTCAAAGCCTGATAATAAAAATTGGCGATCAATGATGGAAGAACTAGTGAGCATCAAGAAGATGTTAACTAAAAAGAGAAAGCCAAGGTATTATCTAGGAAGATATCCCCTTCCGGAATTGGACGTTGACTTCTTAGAAAGTATAGGATTTCAACCTTTTGCCGGACCGCTGAGACGACCTATCAAGTGGAGACCATCAAAAGATCAAAGAAACGATATCTATCACGATTTAATTCGTGAACTTGGAATTTCTCCAAGAGAGTGGACGGAAAGGTTGTTAGAACTAAATGAAAGCGCCAGACTTCGTAGGCATGATTACGATGAAGTTCAACATACGACAATGATTGACATTGATCGTCTCCTGATGGACTTAGCGCTAGAAGTTCTCCAAGGCGAAGAAAGAGCAAAGCGACAGAAAAAGTGAATGAATTTTGAATTTTTTTCTGTTGTCGCTTTCTTTCTTTTTTGTGTTTTCAGTATAAATCATGTAGGCTTACTCTTTCAATAAATGAATGATTTATCGCTGAAATATCTTGTTGAAGCTAATCTAACTTTAGCTAACTTTTTGAACGCTAACTTATATTCATTTGGGTTTTTCTTTTAAGTAACTCTTAAATTATAAAAGAGTTATAAGAGTTAAAGTATTGACATCATCAAAAAGGGGGAAATTATTAGGAAATTGCATGTTAAATATTTTGATGATGACAAGATAGGATTCAATGTTAGACCCCAAATAAAATGTAAGTTTATGTTTTCCATAGATCATTGTTTAAGCGTTTGAAAGTTTGTAATTTTGTTCAGGCTTGTAATTTTTATCTTTGTAGGTTTTAGACTAAGTATTAGATACTGAATCGCTAATAGAATTCTAGGTGAGTCTATTAGAGAAGAAGTTGAAGATCAGCGTCCGAAGTCAAACAGAGATGAAGATTTGTTTCTTAACGTCCGTCAAACGCTAAAGGACCTTTTTTTCACGATTTATGGATCAAGCGCTCAAAGCACTTAAGCGATCAATGACAAATTCACCTGAAATAAATCCTCAAGTCACGAAGGACTTAAATGCAATCATTCAACGGACATTTATTTCCAACGGGAAATAAATTCAAATGCATTAAATGCCTGATAAGAGCATTAAATGTGATAAGCTACTGTGACTTGTGGACAAGCCACTTTTTTGACCAGACTGTCAGAACTTCAGAGTTTATAGCTGCTACCATCCAATCGGTGCCAGTAGATTTTCAGGAATGTCAGGCTTTAGGTAGAATCACGCGCTGCGTGAAAGGCACGCTCCTACATGTGTCCAACGGACAGATCCCAAGAATTGCCTATAAATACCTTACCTTAAGCAGGCCTTAAAAAGTACGGTACAAAACATTTACAAGAGAAAAATTACGTACACAAGAAAAAGCTTAGAATCTCCATAGCCAAAATTCCTTCAAGCTTTTTATCTACATTCCAGACAGTCACAAATATCTCAAACATCTTCCAAAGAAGAAACCTAAATTCCCATTGAGATATTCCAAGTTGTTTGATCTTCCCAAATACAAACAAACCCTTGTGACAAAAACCTCAACCTTTCATCTGAGTGAGAAAAGTTGTTGAAACTCATTACAGGCAGTATTTCTGAGTGAGAGAAGCTTGCAGAAGACGATCTTCATTGGTGCTGAAATCTGTGTGATCAAGGAGCCCGAGATCATTTTCATTCTTTACTATCTTGTAGAAGATTCTGTGTGATTCTTTGATAATCATCTTAGTAATTTCCTCCAAGTGAAAAAAGAGAAGAAGGACGTAGCTGGGATTACATCACCCACTTAACCTTACAAATTGTTGTGTCATTTATATTTTACTGTCTTATATCTGTCATATTACATTATTCTAAAACACAAGTAAAATTGCAAAGCGATTAAATTATCTAAAAGAACGCTAAAAATCATTTCCGCTGTGCTAACCCTGATTAAGTGATCTAAGTGTTACCCTACTTTGGTAAATTGCTAAACTCACTAAGTCTAAGTTATCTTTACTGAAGCGCCTGACCCAAGCGCTCAACCTTCCAAGCGTTCATATCTTTGAAAAGTAACACGAAAATTTTTAAGTCTAAAAAGACTTCAGGGTCTATTCAACACACCCCCCCCCTTCTAGGCCCTTTCGTATGCCACTTGGGACCATCAACACGATTCATGGACTTTAATCCTAGATTGAGACAAGCCAATGTCTCAATCTCTAATTAAAAAAAACTACACTAAAGCTTCCAAAGCTCCTTGTATCTCCTTAGCTCGACTTGGATTTTTCCCTTGAGCCTATTCTATTTCTAACTATTACATTTTAATATAAGAAATCTATACAAAATATCTATCGAAAGAAAAATAAAAATAGGCTCAAAATGGCCGTTACAACCCATCGAAAAGAAATAAAAATTAAAACGGGTCTAAGTCCATGAATCATGTCTCCCAACGCATAACATGTCAAACATGATATATCACATAACACACGAAAAATATATATATTAATTTCTAATTAAATTCAAAATTTAATCATTGGTTTCATATTCTCGAGGAAATTAAATTTATTTTATGCTATTAGAAAATTCAATTTTAATAAAATTCAATTAATTTCATATTAAAATCTAATTTTAATAAAAATTAATCTCCAAGTTCATTGAAATTAATTTCACAATAGAAAAATCCAGTTTAATTCAAAGTCCAACTTTAATTAACATTAGAAGAGATGAAATTAAAATGATTTTATTAAATAAACTATATTATTTATTTTTGCATTAAAAGCCAATTTTAATCAAAAAATAAATAAATATATATATTTAATAAACGACTGGGGTCACCCACTAGTAGACCTGGGTTGGTTCAATTTAACTCGTGTGATAAGAAAACACACGTGGGCTCGCCGTGCGGCCCAGCTACCGTGTAATTGGGCTAGCGCAACGAGCCTAGTTTTCAGAGTGGTGGGCTGCGCTGTGCGGCCCATCTTTTTTGACAGCGCACACGGCCCAGCCTGTGTGCGCACAGCAACGCCGAAGTCGCCGGCATCATCGCCACCATGGTGACGGGTCAGTGCTGAAATTCGCAATTTTATTTTCATCACATTTAAAATTACATAAAACTTAACTTTTTTTAATTTCTAAGGAACAAAAAATAAATAAAATCCTCAAGAACACAAAATCGCGAAATCCACATAATTAATCATGCATCGCGAAAAAAAGTAAATTATGCATCTAATAAGATATTTACACGTAAATTACATACACCGAACCCCGCAATTTGTCTCTGATACCACTGTTGGGAAAAATTAACCAAACGCGGCGGAAACAGTAATTTAAAAATTATTTGGATTTTCCCATAACAGGATCAATCCCGGGGTTTTATCAGACATATGTACGATAAGGAAACTGACACTTTACCCATTAAAGCGAAGTGGTTGGAGAAACTCAAGCTTTCGACTTCTTCAACTTCTTCACGATTTCTTGATAATCAGAGGAGTCCAAAAGTTCTGTCTCTAAACTGTCTCGCTGGAAAAACTTGATTGAAAAATATTCCTTCTTTTTGGTACTATGACTGACGGCTCTGGGGAGAGGGAGAGGAGGAATTTTCTTTTTTGTGGCTCAAGTGTTAATTAAAACTTATGACCCAGTTATTAACTAATGTGATATATGTATATCACTTAAGTTATAACCTCAGGCCTAAAAGGCCCATAGTGGTCACCTACTTGGCCGCCCCACTCGATCTTGGTGTGCTTTTTGGTGCACCAATTTGAGCTCGGTCCAATCTTTTATTTAATTAATTAATTCAATCCAATTAAATACTAGATAGGATATTTAATTAATTTTATTTCTTCAAGATATAATATATTAATTAAATTATAAATGACTTAACTTATTTCTTCAAATAATTAATTTCATTTAATTATTTTCAAGTATTCAATACTTAGAATATTACCACAAGAAATATTTCATATTTACTATCGATTTTTTCTTTTTAAGCGTGACTCTTTAGGTTCATCAATATTTGCCAATGGGAGGATTCCATTGAATGTGAGTTCCACTTAGCTAATCAGGTCAAATGAGAGTCATGGTTTTAGGTTAAACTCACTAACTTGACTATATGCTATATTTATAATAAGTCCAGATCCAATGAATGCTTTGGTTAAAGACTTTAAGATCTAACTTACTTATAAATGAATATGATAATTCCTCGTTCACTTTCGAGGGAACGAATCTCATCTTGGATATCAATGAAGACTACTACTTACCCATTAGGTTGTAGTTCGAGATTGACCTCACCAAAGGGTGAATTGGGTCTAACCCCTGTAATGACAAACCTAATGTCACAAGTATATCTTCAACTCGATTCCTCAAGTCTAAAGTTCAGACACAACTATTACAATTTAATCAATTCTGTCATTGACTGTCAAAGAGTGAAAACCAATGTGACAGAATTGATACGAGTCATGTCTGAGTGCCACTATCTCCATCAGTGCACCGATGATATGAGTTCTTCACTACTTCCTAGTGATTGACGGGCACCTTTCTCATGAAAACTCACATCATACAAGTCTTCATGATTTCCAACCCCCAATTGAGAATCATTGACTTGCAGGCTATTTTATTACACAAGTATTAAACTCCTCTAGTGCCTTAGAGAGTCAACTCTTAAGTTCATGTACTTATAGAAGATTACAATATATAAATGTCAATATAATAGTAAACAACTAAATTCTTTTTTATTAATAGAATAAGGAACAATTACAATTTAATAATGTCCTTACAATCTGATAGGAGTCGTTTTTGCATAAGTTTTTAGGCCCTTTTAATGACAATTTAGGCTCGTATATGGTTTATTTCGTGCCACTCGTGCGTTTAATATGTGTGTGAAGTGATTTCAGGTAGTAAGCGACGATGGACGAAGAAAAGGGAAAAAGACGACTCGTTTCATCCACTTTGCTCTGGCTTCTGAAACGCCCGCCCGGGCGCTAGTTTTACCGCACCCAGGCACAGAAAAATCAGTGTTCTAAAGCGCCCGCCTAGCAGCCACATGTCGCGCGCCCGGGCACCACTTATCTCCATGCTTGGGCGCCCCGGAACTTATGCCCCAAGAAATAAACGCCACATAGGCGGCGCCTAGGTGCCAATCAACGCACGCCTAGGCACCGCAATAACAGATTTTGGAATGTATAAATAGGAGTTTTCAATTCATTTGAAGGGTTCGAAATCTGGGAGATTAGGGGCGATTTGCTGGGTTTTGGGCCATTCTTCATCAACTCTAAGAGGCTAAGAAGGAGATCTAGCTTGGGATTGAAACTCTTGACTCGGATACATCATCAATCAAGCAATATAGGGAGTTTTCATATGTTTTTCATTACATACTTGTCTATGATTATGTATATGACTACATTAGGATCTTCTATGTTATTGATTATGAGCTAAATTTGTGAGACTAAGTCCATGTGAAGGCCAATTTATGAGTCAATATATGTGAAGTTACTTTTTGTATTAATTCTCCTATTGCTTAGTGTGTTAATTCTATGCTTTTATGCCAATCATGTGTTTGATCACCATATGCTTGCTATCTTGCCTAATCTAGTTGTTCGAGAGAAGATAGATTAGGATGCAAGGGAATTAACACATCACCCGAAACAAATGAGGGATTGCTCCTAGAAATAGGTAAAAATTCCCGGGTGTTGTTAGCCGGATTTATTCGGGGAAGCTCTAGAACGTTAATGCGTGATTTTTTATTAGATTCTCGGATAGACATATTTAGAGAACCGTCAACTAATCATAGGATTATTATGAGCCGAGACATCGGGTAATAATTAATTTAGGAGTTTGCACCAAAGCAATAGGAGTCTATTAATTCAAGGAGTAACCCATATAAATTGACGAGTAGATTTGGTTGTAGCATGTGCCTTGGTCATTTTATCATACGTGAAGTTTAATCCATAGCTTCTTCCCTCCTTTGGTCCTTCGTTTACTTAGCTGTTTTAGTCCCGCTTTACTTTAAATGTCTTTTACCTTTTTGAAAATCAGAAACTAAAAATCCAAGTCTCCGTGGTTCGACAACCCGGACTTATTTCTTGTCCACTTTTATTACTACCATGACTAGTACTCTTGTTATCCAAAGCACGTTAGGTTCTAGCGTGTCACAATCTCTAATCCTCTAATGGCATTGGAGAACATTAACCTAATAGTTTTCCTAATGTGTTAGGGTTTAGGTCTTCTCCACTAGTATAACTATGAGATCTCTACTTATAATTCATTGATACTTAATTCACTTTGAAAGAAATAAAGATGTAATCTAGGTTGGCTTGTGGATATAGGCAAGTTATGTCGATCCACATTAAAATCTTCGTGTTTTTCATCTTTAAATTTAGGCTTAGATTTTCTTGTTTCTTGTTTATTCTTCATGCTCTAATGCTACCATCCCTAACAATTTTCCCAAAACTCGTCCAGACCAGAATTTCCCAAAGTTTAAACCCAAATAGAACGATGGAAAACGAAACCATAACTTATTCCTTAACTTTTATATTAATTATTCATTGAGTCTTTAACGCTACGAAGTTATACTAAAGCAACAAAAGAACAATTTTTTTAATGATGAGATGAATACCTATCTGCATGGATCCTCGCAATACAATGAACAAGCAAACAGAATTAAAATGTGATCGCAAGCCATCCTACTATTGTTTGTTGATGTGGGCCAAAAATGTCCAGGGGTATTTTAGTAATTTACCCATCCCCGAGTCGGGTCGAGGCGCCCACCACGGGTCAAAGCCCGCGGTGGAAGGATTGGCCAAGCCCAAAAAGGGCTGGCAACCCATTAAGCATAATAAGGTTATTCCTTTAGCCTAATAATAATAATAATTAAATCAAGCCTATTGGGCTGATGATAAGATAGGGCCCATAGCCCATAACCAGCTCCTTATAAATACCTCAAAGGAGCTGGAGGTGTCTCATTATCTACTCCCCCAGTAAAAATACACTGGCAATAGAGAGTAACCACACTAACGAACTACGAATTGACTTGATCCCACATCGTTTGGGTACATAGGCAGCTCGAAGTAATCAAGTGCAGTCTATACAAAAACCAACCTTCACCTTAGTCTTTCGTGAGCTGGATTGGTTCCTCCACCCCACGTGGTTGAACACATGATATTCATACTCTAACGATTTTTACCATCATCAGATTGGCGCCGTCTGTGGGAAGAGCATTCCAACCACTGAGTATACAGACTAAGGATAGTAACAAGAAAATTGGCGGCCATATGTCGCGGGTAGCTCGGCCACATGGGCGGCCGGCACGTTAGGTATCACCGACGGATATCCCACCCTCTCCATAAAGGCATATGAGATCTCATATGAGTTGCCATCGCCGGATGCCGATCGAAGCAAGAGGTGCGCCGTTTAGGAAAGATTTGAGACACAAAGCATCTCGTTCGGAGCTCGAGATCTGGAAAGTCGGATCCCCTCTCAGAACAAAGCATTAGTGATCTCTGCCACAATCGCAGAATCCTGGGTGTGCAAAATCCTAATTGACAGTGGAATCTCCGCAAATATCATCTTTTCTGACTCTTTCAACAGGCTGTCCATTGGAGAGGCCAATGTTGCAGCAATGAAAACCCAACTTGTCGCCTGTGAATAGACGCTCAAGGGGAGGTGACCTTGCCATTGTCCTTGGGCACATTCCCTAAACGTATTACCCGAGAGGTGAAGTGTCTGGTAGTTAAAGCCCCCACCAAGTATAGTGCTATACTAGGGAGGCCGAGCTTAAACCTCTTTTGAGTTGTTATCTCCACGTTTTACCTTAAACTAAAGTTCCCTACTCCCAGCGAAACTGGGGAGGTCACAGCGGACAAGCGACTGGCGAGAGAATATTGCTTCAATGCACTCAAAATGAAGCAGAGCGACCTGGGTCCTATGGCATGGTCGGAGTTAATAAAAATTGACATGGTGTCACACGAGGAAAGAAAATTAACCAAGGTCTAGGAAGATGACAAAAACAGCCAGAGGGAGGCAGTCGAGAGCTTGAAGATGATTGAGTTAGTACTGGGCCATCCCGGGAAAGCCACAAAGGTCGGCGCTACCCTGGGACCTGCCCTTGAAGGGGAGCTGACACGATTCTTATAAGGTAACACCGACGTGTTTTCTTGGGACATGGCTGACATGGAGGGGTCAAGATCATGACTCATCACTTGAAAATATATCCCGATGCTCGTCCTGTGAAGCAACGCAAAAGGACTATGGGGAGAGAAAGGAGTTTGGCTGCTAAGGAAGAGCTTGTGAATTTACTAGAGGTCGGGTATATAAGGCCTATGCACTACCCGGAGTGGCTGGCCAATGTAGTGTTGGTGGTGAAGCCCAGTGGCAAATGGATGATGTGTATAGATTTTACGGATCTGAATAAGGCATACCCTAAGGACTCCTAACCTCTCCCCCGAATAGATAACTTGATAGATTCTACTGCCGGATGTGAGATGTTGACCTTCTTGGACGCAAGGCAAGGATATAATTAAATTCCTTTGGCACCAGACGACCAGGAGAAGACTAGTTTTATTACTGACCAGGGGACATTCTGCTACAACATCTTGCCTTTCGGGCTGAAAAATGCGAGGACGACCTATCAAAGACTGGTCAATAAGATGTTCGAAGCACAATTATGAAGGAACATGGAGGTATACATAGATGATATGCTAGTTAAAAGTAAACGGGAAGCAGACCACATACGAGACCTACAAGAATGCTTTGGAGTACTTAAGCATTACAAGCTAAAGCTCAAACCAGCCAAGTGCACCTTCGAAGTACGTGGAGGGAAGTTCCTAGGATTGAGGATAAGAGAGAGAGGAATAATGGAGTTGGCACCCCCTAGATCCAAGAACGAAGTCCAAGAGCTGATGGAGGGAGCGGCAACCCTCAATAGGTTCATTTGGAGGTCAGCTGACAAGGGATTGCCATTTTTTAAGGTTATAAGGAAAGCAAAAGACTACGAGTGGGATACACAGTGTCAGATGGTGTTTCAGAAATTAAAAGAATACTTAATCTTCCAGCCACTGCTCATTAAACCCGTTGATGGAGAGACTTTTTACTTGTAATTAGCAGTGACCGATGTGGCGGTCAGCGCGGTGCTGGTCCGAGATGACAATGGGGATCATAAGCCCATTTACTATATCAGTCGCCTACTACGAGCGGCCGAGCCAAGATACCCTCTCATCGAGAAGTTGGCCCTAGCTCTAGTAGTGGCTGGAAGAAAGTTACGATCCTACTTCCAATCGCATCCCGTAGTGGTACTCACTAATCATCTCTTGAAGAGGATATTGTCGAGCCCAGACATGTCGGGACGAATGGTCAAATGGGCAGCAGAACTTAGCAAGCATGGCATCAAATATCAAAGAAGACCAGCTATCAAAGCACAAGTGTTAGCCGACTTTGTCGCCGAGATGTTGGAGGAAGAAGCTGGTTGTTTTCTACCCACATGGACATTGTTCATAGATGGGTCTTCCACCAGCATAGGCACTGGAGTGGGGGTGATAGTCGAGAGTCCCCACAGAGACAAATTGGAATACGCCATAAGGTTTGGATTTGATGCCTCAAACAATGAAGCTGAGTATGGAGCACTATTGGCTGGAGCCAAACTAGCACTAGCTGCAGGAGCAAGGAAGATAATAGCATACAGGAATTCACAACTGGTAGTCAACCAAGTTAATGGAGTGTATGAAGCTAAAAAAGAAAGAATGGGTCAATACTTGGCTCTCGTTCAAAAAATGAGGGAGCGTTTTGAAGAATTCGATCTAAGGCAAGTCCCGAGGTCTGAAAATGAAGTTGGTGACCAGTTGGCGAAGTTGGCAAGCTCTATAGCCTCCATAAAAAATTGGAAGGTAACCTTCATCACCTCCGAAAAATCGAAAGTTAAGGTGTTATGCGGGCAGGTAGAGGAACCCAGCTGGAAGGATGAGATAGTGGACTATTTGATGGCAGCAAGCCTACCCAACAATCCCAAGCAAGCTGAGAGCGTTAGAGTGAGATCTGCGAGATTTGTGATGATAGCTAGCGAACTATACAAGCGAGGTTTCTCACAGCCCTACTTGAAGTGTCTAACCCCCGCCAGAGCCAACTATGTACTACGCGAGATACATGAGGGGTGCTGCAGTAATCACTTGAGGGGCAAGGCGATAGCAACTAAGACTCTAAGGCATGGGTACTTTTGGCCTACGATGCTCAAGACTTAGTGCAAAAATGCAGAAGTTGCCAAGAGCACTCCAACATAAGTCACCTCCCGGGCTCTGCGAGTCGACCACTAGAAAGCGCATGCCCTTTTGATATGTGGGGGCTCGATATAGTAGGTCATTTCCCCTTGGCCACGGGTTAAAGAAAGTTTCTGTTAGTTGCCATCGACTATTTTACCAAATGGGTGGAGGCTGAACCGGTAGCCAAAATATCTGAGAAAGAAGTAATGAAGTTCTTATAGAAGAGTATCATCACACGTTTTGGGATCCCACGATCCTTAGTATCAGACAACGGCACCCAGTTCCAAGGGGTGAAGCTGAGAGAATGGTGCCAGGAGCTTAACATTAAGCAACACTTTACTTCTGTAAACAACCCACAAGCTAATGGTCAAATGGAGATAACAAACCACACTATATTGCAACACCTAAAGACTAAGCTTCGATGAGCGAAAGGGAGTTGGGCACACGAAATTCCCGTGGTACTATGGTCATATCAGACCACTCCCAGAGTTGGCAACGAGGAGACCCCTTTCAACTTAGTGTTTGGAAATGAGGCCATAACCCCGGTGTAAATCAAAGAAAAGAGTCTGAGGATAAGCTAATACAACCTCACTCACAATGTACAGCGCCGTAGGGAGTAGGTTCCACGAACATGGAGTATATCTAACCTCAAAAAGTATTTTACTTAATAAATTTTATACACATTGACTAATTGTCTCTATGACTGTTAGTAATGTTTTAAGAAATAGATTCGAGTGCTCATAGAACCCCCTTACTATGTTAATATATTTTTCATGCTTGCACTTTCCGCCCAAAAATGTGGGACTAAGCTTCCACTAGAGGCGATAAGCAAAATCTAATATTCGCGACCCAACTTGAGGTCAATAAGGGTGGCACCGCAAAAGTTCCATGAGCTTTCAAATACTAGAACGAGGATGGGCCACCCCATAATCCCTCCAGTAATATCGAGAGAGGTTGAGGACCTATAGAAGGTCTCCCCACTCCCCTTAAGATTCTGGAATGAGATTATACAAACTAAATGAACTTGAGGCGACCACGCCCCCATTAAAATATAACAACGATTCTCACTAAGGATGCCACTCATCGGCACCTAACATCGGCCTCCGGTAACTCCAAAGAATGGGAAGCACCAGTGATCACAGTGAATTAGCTAATGACTGTTCCATAAGGCACAACGTGCCACGAAATAAACACCACCCTGATGTCAAGCTTCGATCATACACTACTTAGCTACTCACTCCCAAACATGATCAACATATTAGGGAGTAGGGGCAGGGGGTAGCAGCTATGATAAGGCATGAGAACTGATAAGGAATCACAAGAATACTTAGAGCAAACCTATTTAAAAAGAACTACTTAAAAAAGTCAGTTGCATAAACTAAAAGTAAACAAGATCTTGGAGACTACAAATAGTCATAAACAAAAAGACCAGCTATAAAAAAAGCCAGCTATACTACGCATAGAACTAGCTGCCCTGAAGGGGGGGCGCCGCCACGTCTTCTGGCAAAGGGTACACCATCCTCATCACTATCATCTGCTCTCCCCTCATAAACCCATAAGAAATCATCAGTGGGATAATGACCACTTTCCCGAAGCACGCGACGGCATTGACGAACCATCTTGCCCATAAACCTTATGGCAAGGTCGCGCGCCTGACTGTTGCACTCATTAGAAAATTTGGCATTGTCCATGAACTCTTTCACCGCTATTTCTTCAGCGTCAACCAAAACTTGTTTGCCGGCTGAGGAGCCTAGGAAGCTTCGACCACTCGAGGCCTCCTCTTCAAGGTCCTTAATGGTGGCCTTATACTTTACTTCCCACTCCAGGGCTGCAGCCTCCACCAGAGGGCATTTGGAAAAAAGTTCGTCATTTTTCTTTGAACAATCCTCCAGCTTCTTCTCAAAATGCTCATACCTCTGACAGAGGTGATGAGACAACTGGATTAGCTAAAACGATAAGAAGAAGGGAACTCAAAAAAGAGGGTCGCCCGTTATAAATGATAAAATAAAAGTACGATGTCACAATCAAACTCACCATACCCTCGCCTGCAGAAATTCCCTCGTCTCTGTGATCAGCCGGCAGCATGTGCAAATGCCGAGAATCATAGTCGGTCACAACTAGCCTCACCAACTTCCAGGGGGTGACCACATCATCTGTGTCCCAGAAGGACTGAACGATGGGGTCACGATTTGCCCCAAAGTTGAATAGCCCTTTACCCTGACCAGGGGTGCCATGTCTAGCAAGAGAAGCATGTCGATTACGCTTCGAAAGAGGGAAAGCTCGAATGTATGTAAGTTTGGAAGAGTGGCCCTGCGCCCTCTCCAGGCCTCCTTCCACCATTGGTGCCTTCCCCTTGGGACCCTTTGAAGAATGCCCCATAAAAGTACCCTGGGGACCCTTAGCGGTAATCATTGCCATCAGAAAATCAAAGTCCAAAGAGACTGGCTCGTTGGTGGGGGGTGAGGGAGCAGGCACCTCCTAGACAGCGCCTTTGCCCTTCGAAGGCTGCCCCGAACTTGAAACAAGATACCCCAACAAGTAAGTTGGAGAGTTAGATTCTTGCCACCGCTCGCGAACATATAAATATCAAAGACAACAAGTACAATACCAAGGAATGGAAAAATCAAATTACCTCCACGATATATCTCCTGAATGTCATACCTAGTCTTAAACAGCCCCATCTCCAAAAAGTCCAAGCGTACTTGCTTATGGGTGTTTGTGATTTTTTGGCGGGCAACTTTATCGCACCACTGCTTGGGGAAGAGAATAGGTAAGCTCTGGATGGGGAAGTAAAAGAACTTCGTCTTCCAATTGCCATTCGAGCTTGTTTTTCCTTTTAGGATTCGGTAGGGGGATGTCAGGTAGAAATGCACAAACGGACCCCCCGAAGTCAGCTGAACATTAAACAGGGCCTGGAAGGCCTCAAGGTTCACAGTCAGTCCAAAATTTCTAAAGTGCCGAATGAAGCCCTCGAATTGGGCAAAGTTGTTAAGCGACAGCTAGCTAATACACACCTGGTAGTGGATCAGTATCATTCCCAACAAGGGGTCACACGAAAGGGAAAATCCCATGCGAAAATACTCTAAGAATAGGGTAGCATAACACTTCGGAGGGCTCAGAATATGGTCGTCTGGCCGGGGTTCCACCACCCTGAGATCAGATGGGAACTGCTTGGAAAGCGTCTTTAGCTCGCTGTCAGTGATGGTTGAGGAACAACTAGTTATGTCAGTCTTGCGATCCCAAGCTGACCTTCCTTTCTGGGGATCCTTTTTCCATTCACCACGTTCACGGTAGTCATCACCTAGAGACACTAAGTCCTCACCATCTAAACTTCAGTCGCTGGACGTCAGCAACAATGTTCTTGCAACATCTGTCAAGAAATAAGGGTTAGATACTCAAGCAAAGTATGAAGTGCACAGTACATGTTAATAAAAAAAAGAGACCAATGGCCTGGAAAGAAACCCACGGCACTACCAAGAAGTCCCAGGAGCTTCGCGGCTCGTCACGAGTCTCTAAGGGCCTCGCGCCGGTGCGTGGCGACAAGCGCCCTGAGGGTCTGAAAGGCCTAATTTGTTTGATCTATTCACTGTGGGCATGCTCCAAAGCTCAATCATGCGATAGATAAAAAGAAATTTTTTTAAGAAATAGATTCTAGATGGAGGACTTAAGGGAGATGAAGAGAGATGTTTACCTTTGTTACTTCTAGCCATGAGGTGAGGAGAGCTTCCTAGGGAATTTCTCTCTTTTCAAAAGAGTTCTCTAGAGTTGAAAAAACAAGAGGTGAAAAGTGAAAGAAATTTCTCACCTACTCCCTATTAATAGAAAGTTAGGTAAGGAAAGCATAATACCTCCATCCCAGTCCAAATAGAATTGTATAGCACCACGTGTAGAGACCTTTATACTACTGGGGTTAAATTTTGAAGTAAACCTGGGAGTGGGGGGCATATGATGTGGGCCAAAAATGTCCAAGGGTATTTTAGTAATTAACCCATCCCCAGTCGGGTCGAGGCGCCCACCAGAGGTCAAAGCCCGCGGTGGAAGAATTGGCCAAGCCCAAAAAGGTCTAGCAACCCATTAAGCATAATAAGGTTATTCCTCTAGCCTAATAATAATAATAATAATAATTAAATCAAGCCTATTGGGCTAATGACAAGATATGGCCCGTAGCCCATAACGAGCTCCTTATAAATACCTTAAAGGAGCTCGAGCTAGCTCATTATCTATTCCCCCAGTAAAAATGCACTGGCAATAGAGAGTAACCACAGTAACGAACTACGAATTGACTTGATCCCACATCGTTTGGGTACATTGGCAGCTCGAAGTAACCAAGTGCAGTCTATACAAAAACCAACCTTCAACCTATTCTGTCGTGAGCTGGATCGGTTTCTCCACCCCACGTGGTTGAACACGTGATATTAATACTCTGACAATTTTTACCATCATCATTTATTTTCGTTGACCATTCTCCATATTTGCATCCATAGAATATAACCTACTATATAAAGAACGTATAAGCAAATTAAGGACAAAATGAAAAAAGAGCAAGCTGCTAGCTTAATAGTGTGATAATGTAAATCTCCTTAAGAATATTATTGATGATGGAAACATATTTATAGACAATACAAGAGAATAATAATAAAGGAAATAAGAAATTAAATGACATTTCTATTCTAATATAAACTCTAACACTCCCCTGTAGTCGAGACATCATGTTCACGAACATTAAGACTATTACAAAATTTAAAGAACAGCGAAGAAGACAATCCCTTAGTCAAAATATCGGCAAATTGATGAGATGACGGAACATGCAACAGACGAACATCACCAAAAGCAACCTTTTCGTGTACAAAATGTAAATCTAGTTCTATATGTTTGGTGCGTTGATGTTGTACTGGATTAGAACAGCAATAAATAGAGCTTATGTTGTCACAAAAAACAAGAGTAGTGGTAAGAAGAGGACAGTGAAGCTCAAGAAGAAGATTTCGAATCCAGGAAGCTTCACCAACCGCATTGACAACACCATGGTATTTAGCTTCAGCACTAGAGTGAGAAACAATGTGTTGACGTTTAGAGGACCAGGAAATGAGATTATCACCCAAAAAGACACAATAATCGGAAGTAGAATGACAAGCATCGGGACAACCAGCCCAATCAGCATTGGAATAGGCTATGAGCTGAGCTGATGAAGATGGACGAATAGAAAGGCCTTGAGAAATTGTGCCTTGAACATACCGAAAAACTCGTTTAAGAGCAGTCATGTGATGATCGCGAGGGTTATGCATAAATAAACAAAGTTGTTGAAATGCAAAGGAAAGGTCAGGTCTAGTGAAAATAAGATACTATAGAGCACCAGTGAGACTACGATAGAGAGTCGAATCAAAGAAAGGAGAAGAAAAGGACCACAAAAGCTTGGCTTGAGAATCAACCGACGTAGAGACAAGTCTGCAGTTAGTCATATTAGCATGAGTAAGGATTTCCATGGCATTTTTTTTCTTGAGAGAGAAAAAGACCAGAAGACGAGCAAGAGAGGGAGATACCAAAAAAGTAGTGAATAGGGCCTAAGTCGGTCATGGAAAACTCCAAGGAGAGAAGAGATGTCAGCTTAGATAAAAGGGAAGAAGACGAGACTGTGAGCACAATATCATCAACGTAAAGAAAAAGAAAAGCAGTAGAGGTACCCTGAAGAAAAATAAAAAGAGAAGCATCCGATTTACTACTGACGAAGCCGAGAGTGGATAAGTAAGAAGCAAAATGGGGATGCCACGTGCGAGGAGCCTGTTTAAGACCATAAAGAGCTTTTTTTAGAAGAGAGGCATTGTTTGGATAAGAAGAATTAGTGTAGCCCAAAGGTTGTTTCATGTAAACGGTTTCAGAGAAATGGTCATGGAGAAAAGCATTTTTGACATCAAGTTGATGTAAAGGTCAAGAGAGAGATGACAATGCTACAAACAGTACAAATGGTGGCGGGTTTAACAACAGGGTAAAAAGTATCCACATAATCAATTTTGGGTTGCTGAGTCAAGCCTTGTGTGACGAGACGAGCTTTGTAGCGCTCGAGAGAACCATCAGAACAAAACTTGTGACGAAAGATCCATTTGGAGCCAACAAGATTAACATCAGAAGGACACAGAACAAGATCCCCAAGTACCATTATACCATTCAAGTGGAGTGCAGAAAGCTCTTCTTCCATGGAAAGTTTCCAATTAGAGTCCCGTAGAGTTGGGTATAGGAGAGAAGAAGGGGATATGAAGAAGAGGCCGAGAGATTGAAAAGAGAACGAGATTTAGTGATTCAAGTTTTTGACCGCGTGATCATGGAATGAGTAGAAATGGAAACTGGATTAGGGGACAAAACAGCGGGTTCATCGGTTAATGTAGCCAATGTGTCAAGTGACATGTCAGAGGAAATGGAGGGCGAAGGGGAGGGGATAGGTGATGTGTTGGGTTGACTCATTCCCTCGGGTGGCTAGTGGCAGCGGAAATTTTGATAAGGAGGTAAGCGAAATTATACCTTTCAAAAATTTAGTTTCACCTCGTACTTTGGATCTCAGCAACCCTGTGGTGCAAATCCACACAATTTCCCTTAGGTGAGAAATTGCTCGTCGTCTTTTTTGTATCTCCTGGTTTAGAGTGCTCCAAGCGTCGCACCTCTAAGATGTATCCACACCTCGTTCAAGTCACCAATCATCTTGCCTTGCGTGCTAGATAAGAAAATAATTCTAAGCTTAACTTAGGCTTGATTATGTGAAGAGTAGGAATATTTTCTAAGTCGTTTAATTCAACACATGAATAGAACGACGTCTTGTTGGAAAGGGAGAGAGGTGGCCGATTTTTAGGTCTAGGAAGGGGGGCGGATTTTTTCCAGCAATTATGATTATTGATTTTAGTCTTCTTCATCTCTTATCTATAGGTGAAGATTGGCTAGAGTCCTATTTGGAAAAGGAAACTTCCTTTCTCCTAAACACTCTAGTAATCCTCATCCTATAAGGTGATAAGTCAGACAACTTATCAATGATGAAGACTTGGAGGAGGGGAAAACTCTTTTCCTCTTCCACCACATAAAAACCGCCCCCTCCCTTATTTTGCTCATAAAAATCGGTCAACACAAGTCAATTGGACTCTAGGATTTAATTTTAACTTCTCAATTTAATTATAGACCCAACCCATCAATTAAATACAAGTCAAATTAAATACAACCAACTAATTTCAACATTTATTTATTTAACTTGGGCTCCACCCAATTAAATAAAATACTTGGACTCTACTAGGTCCATTAATTTAATTAATTCTAGAAGATTAATTAAAAGAGTAAAATTAATTGAATCCTTCATTTAATTTATATTCCATATTAGGAAAGTACTACACTTTCCTAATTCCCTCAATTTCCTCAAAATTGATTAATCACATCTATTCAAGCAGTGACTCTCTCGAGTTAGTGTGTGACCCCTTAGGCTCATTTCTATGTAGTAGTAAGTACACCTTCCCACAGTGCTAGTGTACCTTCCTAAAATGGAAAGTACTAGATTAAATCAATCCTTTGATTTAATCAAGTCTCGAATTAGTCACCAAGCTAATTCTCGGCACTTACAAATCGTGGCTGCCCACCTAGCATAGGGTCCCTAAGACCTAGATAAAACGAAAGTAAAGACATGCCATTTGCGATCTTGATCCTCGCATAAGTAAGATCCCTCTATCTAATCTCCCGATTGAATCTAGAGCAATGGCTAAGGTCGAAACTCTATTAATTTCAATACTATGTTTCCTACATTATGTGAAATCAAGTTCGACTATCTAAACGAGGAAACCCTTTGCCTCTTTCGATATCATACTTCGGCCGAAGATTCCTTAAGTTGATTCACTATGTAACCATAGGAGATTAACCGACTGACTAATGTCGAAGATAGATTCCTCTTGATTCTCACATACCTTACTACGTAAGACGTGCATGTCTGAGTTTGCCCATATTCGATCATCTAAAGTGATCATTAACAAATCAAGAACATGCGCAGTTACGCATAAGACATCCAATGGAATCTTAGGTCCATAAAGATTGCTCTTATACTACAAGACCACTGGAAGTTCCACATTCGACAGGGAATCCATTTTAGGAACTTCCATGGGGTAGTGCAGTTTGCCCATTTCCACCATGGCAACCCTCATATATGCATTGGCTTTCACCGTGCCAGTATCTATGGAACGAGATACACCTCTCCTAGAGTATGCATCATATGAGTAAGTATTTTGGGTTGCATCGATATCCCTTTATCTCGATGAACCCTTTTACGACTTGGAACAATATTTAAAGATCACAGCCTTCGAGACATATTCCATCATTGCCACACCCAATGTGCAATGATGTCCCATAGCTATGTGTGATCCTTCGGAACTTTATTCTAAGCCAAAGTAGAAACTAATTTAAGAATAAAGACATGCCACACATATAAAAGAGATTGACTTTATTTATATGAAAACGATTGTTCAATTCTAGAGTTACTATAACAAAGAATGGTGCCCAATAATTGGTGCGCCGAGCACTAACTCTAACAATCTTCCACTTGTCCTAGCGCCACTTGCCTATGTAATTAAGGCCCATTCTTCCCAAATGTCCTTCAAATACTTTTTGGCTAAGGGGTTTGCTGAGTGGGTCCGCTATGTTGTCTGTTGTGTCTACGCGCTCCATTCGCACGCCTCTTCCAATGATTTCTCGTATCAATCGGAATTTCCTCAGAACATGTTTGGATTTCTGATGAGACCTCGGCTCTTTTGCTTGCGCAATAGCCCCGTTTTTATTACAGTAGACCATTACTGAATCCCCAACGGATGGAACGACACCCAATTCTTGGATGAAGTTCCTCATCCAAACAGCTTCTTTTGCAGCCTCATTTGCTGCAATGAATTTTGCTTCAGTGGTGGAGTCGGCTATGGTTGCTTGCTTGGAACTCTTCCAGCTAACCGCTCTGCCATTAAGCAGAAATACAAACCCAGAGACCGACTTCGAGTCATCCTTATCGGATTGGAAACTCGAATCAGTGAACCTCTCTAATTCCAATTCTCCTCGTCCGTATATCAAGAACAAATCCTTAGTTCTCCATAGATACTTAAGGATAGTTTTCACCGAACTCTAGTGTGCCATTCCTGGATTCGCTTGATATGGACTGCACACACTCAATGCATAAGCTACATTGGATCTTGTGCATATCATCGCGTACATAATACTATCTATCGCAGAAACATAGGGAGTTTTGGACATTTTCACTCTTTCTTCCTCAGTCTTTGGCACATAGACTTGGAAAGTGTGATGTCATGTCCCATTAGCAAGAATCCCTTCTTGAACTCTTCCATCTCAAATCTTTTGAGTACGCGATCGATATATGCAAATTGGAAGAGACCTAGCATCCTACTCAATCTATCCCTATAGATCTTCATATCGAGTATGTAGGATGCCTCTCTCATATCTTTCATGGAGAATTTATTAGAGAGCCATACTTTAGTTGACTGCATCATCCCTACATCATTTCCAATTAGTAGGATGTCATCGACATAAAGTATGATAAACGTGACTGTGCTCCCACTGACTCTCTTATACACACATGCCTCTTCAACGTTTTGAACGTATCCATACTCTTGCATGACAGTGTCAAAACGTTTGTTCCAACTTCGAGAAGCTTGCTTAAATCCGTAGATGGACCTTTGGAGTTTACACACTTTGTGTTCACTCCCTTTGGATGTAAAGCCCTTTGGCTGTTGCATGTAGATCTCTTCCTCAATATCTCCATTGAGGAATGCAGTCTTTACATCCATCTGCCATATTTCATAATCAAATATGCAGATATAGCAAGCATATTCCTAATGGATTTCAGCATAGCCACTGGCGAGAAATTTTTCTCCTAGTTAATCCCTTGTCTTTGAGTAAATCCTTTTGCCATGAGGCGAGACTTATAGGTGACTACCTCTCTATCGACTCCAAGCTTTCGCTTGTAGACCCACTTACAGCCAATGGGCTTGATGCCCTCAGGTGGGTCAACCAAGGTCCATACCTTGTTGGAGTACATGGAGTCCATTTTGGATGTCATGGCCTCTAGCCATTTTCTAGAATCAATGTTAGACATTGCACTCTTAAAACTCTTCGGATCAGAGTCTAGAGGAGGATCTTGAGTACCCTCCTCTTGCAATAGGCCTAGCCATCTTTCAGGCTCCTTTGGGATCCTCTTTGATCTTCTCAAAGGTTGTGTGTTTTTAGTGGGCGCCTCTGATGTAGCCTCGTTGGTGTCGGGTGGGTTAATTTGTATCTCTTGACTAGATCCATTCTCATGGACCTCATCAAGTTCTACAACCTCGCCTTTTCTATCAAGAAGGTGACCCCTCTCTAAGAAATTGGTGTTTCTTCAAACAATAACCTTTTGTTCTGTTGGGCTATAGAAGTAATATCCAACAGTTTTCTTTGGATATCCTACAAAATAGCACAAAGAGGACTTGGGGTTCAATTTGTCTCCCACTAAATGCTTTACATAAGCTGGACACCCCCATATTCTTAAATGATTATATGAGGGCGTCTTTCCACACCAACTTTCGTATAGGGTATTGGGCACCGTCTTGCTAGGCGATCTATTCAACAGATAGACAGCCATTTCAAGAGCATAGCCCCACATGGACTAAGGAACTTTAGTGAAACTCATCATGGATCGAACCATATCTAGCAATGTTCGATTCCTTCGCTCAGTTACCCCGTTATGTTGAGGCGTGCCGGGCGGTGTCCACTGTGAGAGAATTCCATTCTCTCTAAGATAATCAAGAAACTCGGTGGACAAGTATTCTCCTCCTCGATCTGTTTGAAGAGCCTGAATACTTCTACCAAGTTGTTTCTCTACTTCATTTCTGAACTCCTTAAACTTCTCAAAGGATTCAGATTTATATCTCGTAAGATATAAGTAACCATACCGTGAATAATCATCGGTAAAAGTTATGAAGTAGCTTTGGCCACCATGAGTGCTCACACTCATTGACCAGCACACGTCCGTATGGACCAAGTCCAATGGTTTTGTGGCTCCTTCCGCTTTCCCCAAAAACGGTAACTTGGTCATTTTTCCTTTAAGACATGATTCGCAACTTGACAATTCATCTAAGTCATTTACACCTAAATGTTTTGCCAATGTTCGAATTCTTTCTTTGGAAATATGTCCAAGTCTTTCGTGCCACATTTGTGCGTTTACTTGATTATCTTGTTTACGTTTGTTACTTTGTTGAATATTGAGATTGGAAATTATTGGGGATATAGTATATTCCATCCTTCATTTTCAATTCCATAATAAGATACGATTCATAAAATAAAAGTAAACTTTAATTACGAATCTCAAAACAATATCCTTTTCTATCCAAAACCGGAATCGAGATAATATTTCTTATTATTTCAAGAACAAAATAAACGGAATGTAAAAATAATTTCCTATCTCTTAAATCTAAGTAGATCGTCCCCACGGCTTTGGCAGCAACCAATGTTCCATTCCCCATCCGCAGAGTCATATCTCCTCTACTTCGCTCCTTGGTTCTTTTCATCACCTGCAAATCATTGCAGATATGAACACCGCATCCAGTGTCAAGAACCCAAGAAGAATCATTAACAGTAAAGTTAACTTCAACAAAGAACATACCTTGAGTCGGAGGCTCTTTGCAGTTCCAGGGTATCCGACATTGCATTTCGTGAATTTTAAGAGTATTCGTGCATCATAATTTAGGACTTTCGAAGAATGACTATAATTGATGAGGAAATGGAGGCGGATCATAATTAATAATTATCATCATAAAAGATGCGCTGACTGTATATGCATTTATTAGTACTAATACTTTGACTTGGACGTTCTTTTCTCTGTCCAACGCTTTAATTGTCCTTGGGCAATGTACCGTCGCTTAATTGGAGCCTTTGATTTTAAACTCCACATTTATCTCAGCCGTCGGATTTAAGGTGGCAGCCTTTAAGTATATAGTAACTGTCATCATTTTTACTTTTTACCCTTCACTTTTCATTGATTGTAAGCAAGGAGAGGATATTTTCGCATAACCCATCTTCAAGCCAAGCCCATCGGTTCATAGCTCGTGTTTGTTTTTGCCATAACTTGTTCTTGAGATCTAGGTTAGCTTCTTTTCTCTTATTATTTGTGCGTATATTGTATTATATATCCATGGCTCGTCCAGGTACTTCCTTACCTTCCGTTAACAATAAATAAATTTAAGATCCCGAGTCATCTTCCAACGAAACATTTAGGGCTATAGAAACTTTTGTTCCTTCATATGTTGAGAATAATATACCCGTTTGTCTATCTCATAATAACTTGTCCATCAATCTTTTCTCCGAACTATCCAGCACCCATAACCCACCCAGACCGAAGTGTCTTGATATGATGTCCGGTTTGATTTTTGACTCAAGTTTTGAATTTAATGAATTTCTCCAATGATTCAGACTTGTACTTCATTAAATACACGTAGCCATACCTAGAATGGTCATCGGTAAATGTGATGAAGTACTGAAAACCACCGATGGCCATATTTCCATATGGTCCGCACACATCAGTATGAACTAGACCTAAGACTTCTGTGACTCTTTCAAAATTCCATGTGAAGGGGGACTTGGTCATCTTGCCTTGGATACAAGACGAGTAAAATTATCCATACCTCCCTGTGATATACGTTATTCTTCAAAAACCCCCCTGTGATAAAACAATTATCAACTTACCCCCCTATGAAAAAAATAAATATGCAACCAACCCCCCTACGCGCTGCACGCGCGAATATTGCGAATATTTATAATTTTTTTGAGTTTATTGGACTTTTTTGCCCCTAATCTAACACCATTGGATCTTATATGATAAAAGACGGTCAAGATTAAACCTATATATTTATTATTAAGTAAAAATTATATATATATATATATATATAATATTACTAATAATAATAATATATACAATATAGTGATAATATATATATATATATAAATGTGTATATATATAATTGTACATCAAAACAGCATCACCCACCGCCTCCGGCCACCATCACCCACCGCCACCACCACCATTCGCTGCACCACCATTATTCAGGCGGTGACACCACCATCACCACGAGCCTGATCACACCACCACCGTTCGCTACCGCCAGACCACCGTTTACTCTGCCTCACCGCTGACCCACCACACCCACCTCCGCCTAAACTCTCCATCGACGCTCCGCCGGCCTTCCCACACCTACAAATCAGCCCTGTTCAGCTCTCCCCACCTGTAAGATGGTTCCGCCGCTTCCCCCACCTGCAAAATGTCTCGCCGGTCTCCCCCACCTGCGGCCGGCAGATTTGCAGAGATGGAGGCTGGTGTATATACATACATTATATATATTATTTGTTCATTGACATAGTTATATATATATTGTTTGTTTATTTAATTAATATTATCCATTGGCGGTCGGGATTTGCCCGTGGTGGCGATGGCGACAGCGACATGTTGCAGGTAAGTAAAAACCATGGTGATGGTGGTGGTTTTTTCTTGCAGGTATATATACATAGTGAACGGAGATGGCTTTACACAGTGAAGTCGGCGGCAGTACAGCGGCAGAGGTTGGGTTGGGGGCCGGGGCGGGCCGGGGCGCAGTCAATGTATTTGTTGTGGTGGTGGAGAAGTAGAGATAAAAAAAATTAGGGTTAGGGTATTAGTTTTGGGGAAGAAGAAGATGATTGGGGAAGAAGATTAGAAAAAAATAAAAGAAAATAAAAAATTAAAATTAAAGTAATTATAAAATAAATATGGTGTAAATAATGACAAAGTATAAGGGCATTTTTGTCCTCACATTAAAATTTGTAGGCAAAATTAGTCAAGGGAGGCGGTGAGTATATTTATTTTTTTCATAGGGAGATGTTCTGTGAATTTTTATATCATGGGGGGGCTTTTGAAGAATAAGGCTTATCACAGGGGGGGTAAATGGCATTTAACTCGATACAAGACTCACAAGTGGGACAGGGATCTGATCTCAATGAGTCTATGACTCCATCTTTTTCTAACTCGTGTAGTCTTTGGTCCCCGGCATGACCTAGTCTCAAGTGTCATAGTTGTCTCAAGTTTGTATCATACATTCTGCGTTTTCTTGTTACAACATTAACATTACAATCATTTTGGACATTAATATAATATAAACCATTTATTAAAGACGCATTGCCAACACATTCATTTATAAAATAAATGTCACAAGAATTGTTCATAAAGGAAAATAAATAACCTTTCCTGACTAAAACAGGAATTGAAACAATATTCTTAAGCCCGTTGGGCAAAACAAGGCAATTGTCTAAATATAATAAATGTCCAGATGATAAACTAAGGGAAGTGTTGCCAATGTGTGAGGCTGCTACACTATGACCGCTGCCAACATTGATCATCACTTCACCATGCTCCAGCTCCTTACTTCTTTCCAGCTCCTGATTCATAACACATATGTGAGCACTAGACCCAGAGTCTAGAATCCAGGAAGTTGAAAATATGGTAACAGAACAATTTGCTTCTAAAACATTAAGTTCTATACCTGAAGTAATTTCTGCATTCAGCATGGGACAGTCACGTTTCCAGTGCCCCATCTCATGGCAGTGAAGACATGTGTCTGTCTTCTTTGGACCCTTTTTCTTAAACTTCTGAGTCTTTGTGATTTTGGGTTCTTTGATTTTGCCAGCTAGTTCAGTGTTACTTGAAATAACAGGAAACTTGAATGCACCCCAACTCTCTTTCATTCGTTGTTGTGCAGTCATCAGCTTGCTCATAAGTGTCGAGAGTGATCCTTCAATGTCATCCATGTCAAAATTGATGACGAAATCCAAGAAGGATCTAGGTAATGATTGGAGAATGAGGTCCACCTATAGGTGAAGGTCCATGTAGTAACCCAGAGACCTAAGCCTGTCTAGCATGGAAATCATCTTCAAAACATTTTTATGTTGAAGAGCTCTTTAGATACATAGTATTTGACGGACTTTTCGTGTTCCCCGAACAGCTCCTCCAAGTGCAGCATGATGGATTTGGGACTATCCATGTTTTCATGTGTGCGTTGTAACTCGCCACAGTGGAGCTCAACATATAATCTCTTACTTTACGAGCATCAGAGACCCAATCTGAGTATGCTAGTTTGACTGAATCATCCTCGTTGACCCCAGGCCTCGGTGGTCGATCTAGTTCCAGCATGTACTCGAGATTTTCATCATTTAGGACTATCCTCAGACCTCTGTTCCAATCAGAGAAATTCTGGCCGTTCAAAACGTTCTTTTTAAGAAAAACTTTGAGTGGGTTTACCATTTCGAGAGAGATAAAATTACTGCAGAAAATGACCAAGATTCAATTAGATAATTATGTTGTACCCAAGTAAAAATTAGGACTTTAATTTTTAACTTGGCTCCCACTACATTTTTCGAACCATTGCACTCCCACTGCAATGAACGAAAATCTCGTTGGAAAGATTTCATAGTGAGTGATTGAGTTCTTCAAAAATTTCAATGAGTTGCAATCTGTAACGATGTATGGCTCATTGGAACTTTTGAAGTGACATGCCATGTCAACCAGTCTTACTGATGATTCAATCTACCTTTGGCTCATGGATCACTCAACCTCAGCCTGTAACGAAATATTGGTGGTGATCCATCTAAGTACTTTCCCATCAACTCCTATCGATCTAACAGTTGAATCTTATCTTGCAACCTGCAATGGTGTATGGGATAAGATTTGCTTCGACCGATGGCATCAAATGCACTTGAAGAGATATGGATTATGAATTAATGCATAACCCACATTAGTCGGGACGACGCCATGCATAACTCATAATCCCATCTTTTCCAAGTTTGATGGAGAGTCAGGATACCCAATATCCCCTACTTACTTAGTATTTTAATGTGGGAGAATTTTTGGAAAAATAAGTTCTCACTTTGCACATTAATTTATTACGCGCATATATGGATTATAATCATGCATGCACGGAAAAACCTAGTTATTCTAACAACGTGCATTTCCATGGACATTCTAGATTGATCGAAGCCAATAGATCAATCAGGGGATAGGGGTCTATTACAAATCTAATTTCTAATAGATCTTCGGGCTCCAAGCTTGAAAAGGTCCTAACTCTAATATACACAACTCAGAAAGCACCCTATACATCATACTACCAAAATTAAAAGTACAAACTAGGGGGCAATTGCCCAATACAACCCAGATAATACTAAAGCGGTAAAACCCTAAGTCCATGGAAGAATCCACCACTACATACATCAAAGCATGTAAGAAAACTATTTAAGTTTATGTTGGTTTTGAGTTTAAAATCGAAAAGAAATTCAAAAACCGATTAAATCTAATTTGATTAGAAAAGATGAATTTTGATTTCAATTTTAAAAGGAAATAAATCCAATTTATTATTTAGGAAATAAGTCAAACTTATTCCTAATTTATTTTGGAAAAATATAATCAACCTAAAATAAATCTTATTTATTTAGTCGTCGCAAATCATAAATAAAGATCCAATTTAATTTATGATATTATTAAATCCAATTTAATATTAAAGTCAAATCCAATTTTAACTTAATTAAATCCGATTTAATATTAAGAAAAACATTTGAGGAACAAGGGGTTTTTGACAAATCACGGGTCGAATTCGTCTATTAGGGTCAAACCCTAATATTTATTAATTTATATACATATTTAAATGTTAAAAATAAAATAAAAAATATATATATATTAATACACTGGGCCGGGCCGGGCCCAACGCCCGACTAGGGCGGCATATGCAGCCCTAGTTCCGTCGCCGGGTGGCGGCGCAAATTAGCGCCGCCATCCCCCTTTTTTCCTTTTTTTTTTTTTGGTTTCAAATTACATGAGCAGTGGTGCTCGCGTGTGCTTCAAAAACACACAGTGGTGGCGAAAAAACATGTAATCGTGCGACGATTTCAAGGCAATGAATATTTTCAAAATTTTAGATTTAACATCAAATATTAAATACATAAAATCAAATTTTATAAAAATCCAATTTTAACCAACATAATCTTAAACGCAAAAATCATCAGATCCGTCTAAGTCGGCTGTGATACCACTATTAGGAATCTCGTACAGGAAAACAGAGAATTGCAGCGGAAGATTCGAGAATTCCTACCGGCAGATCACAACAATAGATCTGATGATTTTTCATGGGTTTCGCAAAAATTTGAACGAATAAACATACCCTTTTGATTCGTTTATTGATTCTGCAGAACAACAATCCTCTAAGGGCTCCTGTCTCTAAAGCTTCACACGAAACGAGCCTTCCAAAGATCCCGAGACTCCTCCTTCTTTGCAGTAGTGGACGGCTAGAGAGGAGAGAGGAGAGAGAGTTCTTTTCTTTTTGTGTTGTGTAATGTTATCTTGTCACTTAGGGTTTGTTCCACTATAGGAGTCCTTTTAAACTCAACTAACTTGTGGAACAAGTTGGAGGCTACTCCAAAAAGCCCTAAGTGGCCGCCCCTACTAGGGTTGCCTTGGACTGGGTGGGCTTTTAATTTGCTTGTGTAATTTCTAGCCCATCTGTATATATATTTAAATTTAAATCCAATTTAAATATAATATATACTATTAATTAATTCCAATTAATTAATGTACTAATCAAATAATTTAATTTAATCTAATTGAATTAAATATTTAATTAATTGATTTAATCTAATTAAATCAATCAGCCCATTTAATTCTTTCTAAAAGATTTACACAAAAAGATACATCCCGCTCGTTTCTTATAGCGCGACTCTTTAGGTTCGTCTCAATTGGCAAAGGGAGGAATTACCTAAGGATGTGAGTGTCACCTAGCCAATCCTGTGGACTCACATCGTAACCCAATTGAGTACGAAATGAACGAATCATTTTACGAACCTCTTGATCATAAATGTCGTATGAGTATAAGCCCTTCACTGATCTATCCCGATCAAGTGAGAGTCATGGAAAATGACAAACTCACTAAACTTGATACTGTGCATTAGACTATAGCATAATGAAATTACTAAACTACCCTAAGTGTCCCACATGAGTTAATTGTTATGCTTTTGCCAAAGACTTTATAATTTCATTAGCCTATAATCGCACAGGATACTTACTCGTTTACTGTCGAGACAGTGAATTCCATCTTGGCGATCACTGATCAACTGCTACTTGTCTCATTGATATCGCACTTCGAGGTCGACCCCACCGACGGGTGATATGGGCCTAACTACTCTGGTAACAGATCCAATAATGCAAGCACATTGATCATGAACCCTCAGGTCTAAAGCTCACGCCTACTATTACGATCAGTAATCCAATCATTGACAGTCACTGAGTAAATACCCATGTGATTGGATTACTACGAGCCGTGTTCGAATATGTCAATTCCATTGACATATCTATGATACTTGCTCCCACTACCCTATAGTGTTCGACTGGAACTCATCGTCAGAGCATGTGTCAAACAAGTCGAATCTTAATGCCCAATTAAGATTCTTTGACTTGCGAACCCTTTTAAGTGATAAGGTGTAAGACTCTTCCCATGCCACGTCTTTATTCCATGAAGGGCAAAGAGTCAAACCTTTATTCACATGGACTATATGTTCAATACTTATTTAGATGTCATAAAGATTTATATGAACAAAATACAGATGCCTTTATTAATATCATTTTAATAGTTTGTACAACATAATGAGATACCCTAATCTAACTATTTGTCCTCATTGGCATTTAGGGCATATACCTAACAACCCCTATTAGATGCACCATCAGGAAATACTAACACCAATTTAAGCTCAGTTGAGCCCCTTGACGATATGCTGAACCAACCGAACCAAGATCCAGAGACGATATTAGCGGATAACACCGAAGGTTCGGGGAGCAAAAATAAAGCGTCAGAAACAAGCGCCCGTGTCCATCCTAGGATCATTTTTACTAATCAAGGGAAAAGCAGAGCAGTAAGAGAGTTATGTCGCAAGTCATATTCCGATGTTCCACCATTTGTACCAAATGAGACTTTCAAACTACTCGATAAGATAGAGGCCCTTTCTCTTCAAGAGAGGTTCGAGGTAATGGGTGGTAAACTTCGACCTGGTTTGGATACAAGTCGTACCCTATTAAAGCCTGACTGGAGGGTGTACATCGATTCATGCATCGCTAATGACCCCAAGTACTCTGTGGCTTCCGAGTTATTTAGCAACATACTCTTAACTCGTGATAAGGCTACCCTGACGTCAAGACATCATACCGAGGTTGAAGACACTAGATCTTACTGTTTAGTAAAGGTGACATTATAGTATACTGTTAACAATTTTATTTCACCTTCGATTTCTTGTTAATGCTTAATTACATCGTATTTTTCAGGTGGGGCTGCACATTCATCATCTATCGCTTAATGTCTCATGTTGGAAAAGTGAGGCCAACAAAAACAATGTTAGGATGGAAGAGTATAGGAAGATGTTCGGAAAAGTGAGGGATCAGAGGAATTTAGCTCGTGAAGAGCGCGGCAAAGTAAAGAAAGAGAGGGATGTAATAAATTGAGTCATAGTTGATCTGAAAAAATAACTGACTGAGGAGCAGGAGAAAGCGGGTTGATCCTTCGATGCTAGGTGTGCATTAGGTCGTGAGGAATTTGTGATTTCTGATGAATTTAAGCAGGCTATGGTGTAACAACGATTCAGTGGTGCCAGAAATTTTACCTCATCGAAGGCATTCAAAAAGATTTTGTTAGCTAAATCTGCTGGTGATATGTGTGATGGGTTGAACAAGGCTCTCAATTATTTATTCAGAGAGAAATACTTGGATGCTGATTTTGATTGTGACTCCTTTGAAGATTTTGCTTTACAACCAGCACTTTGTCCATCGGTGTCGAGGTTGTCGTCGTGTCGAGCTTTCATTGATTACCTTGAATTTGAATCACTTGGGAAATCCAACTCTGAGGATGAAGATGCTAATGTGGATGCTGTTAAAGATGGAGAGAATTCGTTGGGTGGGAATAATGAGGCCGATGGAAATTAATCTTCTTTTGTTAAGATTTTATCTCTAAGTGTGAGCTTGTTTTGTCTAGATTTTTTTTTTTCTTTTAAGGCAATAGTTACGCATTGTATGTGATGTGTGTTTTGAACCTTACTGTTGTTTTGCGGAAGTATCGTAGCATAGTTTGTTTTGTTCAATCATCAGATCATGCTACACAACTTTTGTTTTGTTTTGAGAGAAGTTATGTCGTCATTTGCGATATACTATACTGCATTTTCAATCGATTCGATGTATGGCATTCTTATTTTTGAATTTGTAGGTTGTGTAACAAGAATGAGAAGATATAATTATCTAATAGCTCATCAAATTATATGTAGCTTTCAGGATCTAGAGTAAAAAGTTTTTCCATCTTGTAGTTCATATTTTGTGATCCATCGAATAGGTTGGAAGATGTGAAGCTTACATCTTGTAGCTCGTATGTATGAAAGATAATTATTTGATAATGATAGTTCGTATCATAATACGTAGTTTTTCCATAAATAAAGAAGGCGTAGGATCTTATTTAATAGGGGCATAACTTCCTGGATCGTACACTATTGTAAAAAAAAAAATATTGTACATCGTAACATAGAATACGATGTTTACGCATAAAATTTCCTAAGATTGTGTATGTTCCAAGGGCAAGGTAATTATTTTCTATCCACGCCTTGGAGACGGTAAGTTTCACGCTTCGTGATTTCAACGACCTTAAAAGGTCCTTCCCAATTTGCATCGAGCTTATCTAAATGCTTTGAAACTTCCACCTTCTTTAGAACTAGATCTCCGACTTGGAAATTTCTCAGTTTGACATTCTTGTTGTAGGCATGGGCCATAGCATTCTTTTGCATAAGTATTTTTGTATACACATTCTCCCTTTTTTCTTTAGTGACATACAGTTCGAAGTGTCGACTCTCTATGTTCAGTTCGAGATTGTTCGATTTATCATACGATGCAACACAATATGTCGTGAGCCCTATTTCGGCTGAGATAGTAGTTTCTGAGTCGTAGACTAAGCAAAATGGAGATTCTTCAGTTGAACTTCTTGGTGTAGTTCGATAGGACCAAAGGACGCCTGGAAGTTCGTCGGCCCAATTCCTCTTCTTTCCTTCGATCCTAGCCTCCAATGCTTGAAGGAGGATTTTGTTGCATACCTCGGTTTGCCCATTAGCTTGTTGATTTCCCATAGCAGTGAAGTGTTGTTGAATTTTCATTTTTGTACGCCAGTTCGTCATCATTTTTCCATTGAATTAAGTACCATTGTCCGATATTAGGACATGAGGAACTCCGAATCTACAGACAATGTTCTTCCAAAGGAACTTCATGATCTCTCCCTCGGTGATTTTTTCCACCGCTTCAGCTTTGATCCACTTCGCAAAGTGTTCCACAGCAACAATGATGAATTTTCTTTAGCCCATGGCTGGAGGGAAGGGTCCCAATATATCAATTCCCTGTTGATCAAAGGGACAAGCAATCTTGATTGGTTCCATTGGAATGGCATGTTAATGAGACAAATTTGAGTGTAGTTGACATTCTTTGCATTGCCTGAAGAAGTACGAGGTATCATGTACTAGAGTAGGCCAAAAATACCCTTGCCTTAGGATTTTTTTAGCTAAAGCTCTACCACCAGAGTGGTTTCCACAACTACTTTCATGGATTTCTTGCATCACATATTCTACTTGAGACCCAGCTAGACATCGAAGAAGCGGTCCCGCTAAGGATCGTTTGTACAACTCATTATCAACAATTGTGAAACTTGCGCTCGATTCATCAAACGTCATGCCTCATTTTAATCTACAACACCTTTCTCGTGTCCAAATATTGCTTTATTTCATCTTTCCAAGATTTTTCTTCATCTAACATCATCACGTCAATCCGTCCATCTTCCGCTATTTCGGAACGATCCAAAGTAAGAAGTGTAACTTGTCTATTTTTCACTCCTGTGATTAAATTGGCGAACTTCGAGAGGGCATCGACTCTATCACTCTCCCGCAAGATACCTAATTCAAGGTTAATTTATCAATGTTTGGTTAACGTCGTCAAGTATATTGAAATGATGTTTACAATTTTTCATGTTATTCGATGTGGTATTATGTATTATGTTATTAACCTGATTCAAGGTTAATTTATCAAAATTAGCCATGAGGATTTTCACTCGTTGCGAGTATTTGCTCATAGTTTTTTCTTTTGCCTCATAGGCTCCGCTAACTTGGTTTGCCATGAGTTGCGAATCGGTAAAGGCATTGAGATTCTTCACATTCAAGTTTTTTGCCATATTCAAGTCCGCAATTAAAGCTTCGCATTCAGCCTTGTTGTTCGTCACATCAAAATCGAGCTTGATAATGAATTCATTGTCATTTCCTTGTGAATCTTGAAGCCAAACTCCAGCTCCTGGTCGTTGGGTTATCGACGAACATCTACATGGAATAACCATTGATCAGTTATCGAATTGTTTACATCGTTTTCAGACATGGAGTCTTGAAGCCAAACTCCAGCTCCTGCTCGTTGGGTTATCGACGAACATCTACATGGAATAACCATTGATCAGTTATCGAATTGTTTACATCATTTCAGATGATGACGACATCTCCACTAAAAAATCATCCATTACCTTTGCTTTAATCAAAGTACGTGGTCGATATTCGATTAAATACTCATCCAAATCTACATCCCATTTTACGAGCCTTCCAGGTGTTGGGATCGACACAACCCCCCGGGACGTTGAGCACAATGGAAGACATATAATTTTAAAAACTAAATCGGTATCCCCAAAATTAGGGATAGGTAGACATGGTACCATCAGATTCAAAAACTATCCAAAGGAAGTTTACACGTGTTTACCTCTTGAAGACCAAAAATCAGTAACGTCTTTTTAAGCAATCTCTTCAAATACGATATTTCTGGATGGTATCCAGATTTTGATCTTTGTGTGAGTCGAATCTCTTCATCTTTTTCCCATCTAAGACCTAGGGTTTGGAGACGGTCGAAACCCTAATAGTCTTAGAAACTATGACTATGTTGGTTCAACTAATGATCCGGTCTTCTAAACAAGGATCACCAATCCCTCTTATAAGACAGTGCTCTGGCCAGAGACTTTTCGATCATTCAGTTTCACTCAACATCATAAGAAATATAAGGTACTCGTGACCTTGGATAAATTCCCTCCGACTATCCATTGTTCCGCTATAACTACCAAACTATACCCAACATACACGCCGTATGACTCTCTTGGAGTGCACGTTCGTATCAAAGCAGAGTGGGTAGTGCCCTTTCTAATGACATCTCAGGTCTAAGGATTATCTCACACCACGAAAGCCGAAGAACTCTAAGTTTGAAAGCACCAATGAGGAATCCTTGCGGGGCCATTCAATCCCATACCAAAGTATGGATCTTCATGCATGTATTGGCTATACTAGCTATCGACAATGGAACGCGCCGACCTCTTGGAAGAGTTACACACATGAACAAGTCTTGGCGAGGCCAGTGATATCTCACATCTCACAGCCTCTATGACTTAGAACAATATTTAGGATTACGACCTTTGAGAGCATTCCATATGTTTTCCCTAACTGTCTCTCCTAACCATATGTAATCCATAGGATCTTTATCTATATTATCACTAGTTATAACAAAGCATCCCGTAACAGGTTTGATATAATCTAAATTATAAGATTGATGTTGGTCCCACAATGGCATACGAAAGGGTCTAGAAGGAGAAGGGGGGTTGAATAGACCCTGAAGTCTTTTTCGACTTCAAAAAGTTTCGTATTAAAATCTCTTTTGAACGCTTAAGGATAGTAATCACTTGACTAGTCACTTACAAGTGTAGGCGCTTGACTAGTCGCTTACTTGAAGACTGTTTTGATAAAACTAACTTAGACTTAGTGATTTCAACTATTACCAAAGTAGGGTAATGTTTCAATCGCTTAATCAGGGTTAGCACAGCGGAAGTATTTTAAAGTCTTCTCTTTGAAAATGTTTTAGCGTTACAAAAGTTTTTCTTTAGTTGCTTTCCTTTTAAATAGTTTTGAACGCTCAGAGGGCTTAGCGCTTGGCGAAGCGCTTAAGTCTATTTTGAAAGCTTAGCGTTCACTTTTTGCAAATAGTCGCTTAACTGTTTTAAAGCCTTTAAGAGATGGAATATGCAAATGCAATATAAATC
Organism: Buddleja alternifolia; assembly: GCA_019426215.1. Taxonomy (NCBI): domain Eukaryota; kingdom Viridiplantae; phylum Streptophyta; class Magnoliopsida; order Lamiales; family Scrophulariaceae; genus Buddleja; species Buddleja alternifolia. Next base: position 7,834,144 of record CM033400.1, read on the forward strand.
ATTAAAACAGTAAAGAGACACAAGAAATTGTAAGGTTCACTGGGTGGTGTAATCCCAGCTACGTCTTTCTTCTCCTTTGCACTCGGAGGCAATCCACTAAAATGATCCTCAAAAAATCACACAGAATCTTCTACAAATTAGGGACAAAGGAAGCGATGGATATGGATAACTTGAGATCCTTGGTCACGCATATTTCTTCTACAAGTCACTTCAATCCTCTACTTCTGGAAAGACGATCTCGAGCTCCTTGATCACACAGATTTCAGCTCCAATGAAGATCTTCTCCAAGATGGCCTTGAGCTCCTTGATCACACAGACTTCAACTCCAATAAAGACCTTTCTTCAACAAGCTTCTCTTACTCAAAAATACTACTTGTGGAAGTCAACAATCTTTCTCACTCAGATGAAAGGTGTTGAGGGTTTATAGTAACAGGGTTTGTTTGATGTGGGGAAGTTTAAACAACTTGGGATATCTCAATAATAGTTTAGGGTTCTTCTATGAAGATGTTTGAGATATCGGGTGATTGTCTGGAATGTATTTGAGAAGCTTGAAGGATTTTGGCTATGGGGTTTGGGGTTTGCAAGCTTTTCTCTCAAATTATTTCTCAGCTCTCTTTCGCATTTTTGTCTTTTACGCACACACAGAGATATCTGAAGGGTACTATTTATAGGAAAGCTCGGGATTTGTCCGTTGGACACAAGTCAGGCGCGTGTTCCTCATGCAGAGCTTCAAATAGTCCCTTTTCTGACATTCCTTGATTTCTGCTGATTCCGATTGGACATGAGCATACTTTAGCACTGAAAGACTGACAGTCTAGTTAAAAGGTGGCTTGTCTGCAAGTCATATTATCTTGTCACTTTTAATGCACTTTGAATTTATTTCCCGCTTGGAAATAAATGACCGTCGCTGATCGGATGACTTAAGGAAGTATTTCAGGTGAATCTCTTAAATGAAATGAGCTCTTGGATCAACACTCCTTGGATAGTCCTTTAGCGTTAGCTGGGTGCTAAGAACATTCTCTTGAACGCTTGATTCATAACTCCTGAAACAGACTTTTAAGCGTTTGACGGACGCTTAAGACAAATCTTCATCTTCACTTGACTTCAGACGCTGATCTTCAACTTCATCCTTGATAGACTCACTCAGAATTCTATCGGTGAATTGGTATTAAATACTTAGTCTAAAATCTACAAAGATAAAGATTACAAGCCTAACAAACTAATACACTTTCAAACGCTTATACAGATATTCTATGAAAGTATAAACTTACATTCTTTTGGGGTCTAACATGAAATCCTATCTTGTCATCATCAAAACATCTAACAATGAATTTCCTAACAACTGATAAAGTGTTAACGTTCGAGCCAACAGATGGCTCGCTAGGAACATAACATCTTCAATTTCCCACTTACCCAAGAGCTTACTGTTCCCACACAGGTTCATCGTCAAGATGTCCCATTGATCACAGCTACACTCAAGGGTTTTGATGAAAAGGGGTTTACCATGTTTCCGTCGAGTTGACTTGTTCCACTCGAACGTTGACTCTGATCAAATAATCTCTTAGATTATTTGCTTCGCCACTAGGTATGTCTAGATAGTTGGTGAGACCTCTGCTCCTCTTTAAGAGCTTAGACTCTTATCGATAATCATAGTACTTATGTGCTCGATATTCGATTGGCAGAACCTCATAGGTTCACTATCTAACTACCTTTTATCACCGCATTCTCATGCGTGACCTAAATGGTAGAGTTAGCCTCTATCTATTTTCAATTGACATCCTCAGCCTTTACTTTCCCATTTGGCCTAAAACAAATCCTCGATCATCACTTAAGTTCATGTCTTATGACTAGAGCTTCTAGTTCCAATTTTCCCATGTTGTCATCCAATAAACAACACCAATCTAATCTATTGGATCAAAATAGGAGTTCGAATTTATACATGAGATGTATTAGTCAACACCTATTAAAACTCATAGAATCGCACCTACCTTTCAGTTTATGCTTTACAGGATGAATTACCTTTTAACTCTTCCATGTTGAGCTTAGTCAACATTTTATCTATAGGTTCAGACTGAAAAGGATTATGACAACCCAATGGCCCGCACATATTGCTACCTCGTGCAATTGGGGCACCTTTTCCTTTCTAAGTTCATTTTTGGAAAATTGAGATGATGATCACATGTATGTTACTCATGTAACGTTATCAAAATATGACACTAACAAGCCAGTAGTATACCTATTAACCTTTAGAACTTATGTTCAGAAAAGATTCAATCAGTAGATTGATCTTTGAAGCACTGATGTTGTTAGGCCGGCTTCCACTACTTGTCAAGATATCTTGACTTTCGTCATACCCACCTTCAGCATTTTTCCGCTCAAAGGATATGGAATTTGTGTTCATAGGTTTATAGGTTTACTAGTCTATTTTTTTAACTGCCAGTGGTGTTTATGTTTATTGTGTCCTTATTTTTTCATTACTATCCTCATTCTTTCATAAAAGAACTCCTTCACCTTGAAGGTAGGATATTATGAAATGATCCCTTTCACTCCAAGTGTAATGAACACGAAGATAATTGTAAACACAAGACAAGAGGATCTATATCCTCAATTGCTCCCACAGTTTGCTTGACATAAGCAATACCTTTTTACATCCTTGATGTGTGTGGTTTCCATGTCAGATCTAATGTGACCATTTTAGGGTTACACTCATTATTCTATGTCTAGTAGATTAATATGCTCGCCTAGGTTATTACCTTGGCAGCAAGATCATTGCATACATTTGTTGTGTCATATGAGCAATGTTGTGAAGATGGCATGTCTTAAGAATTAATTGTAGAACCATAAATAAAATGCACTTTTAATAAACACTGAATCTCCACCCATAAACCAAGGTGGAGAATATAAACGAGGTTCACAAATTAATTCAAAAACATCACAAAACATTCTTGTAAAAACATTGTTTCATAAAAACGGAAAAAGTAAATGATTTCTTTGTCCTTCAGCCTTGGCCGAGACAAACGCTTCCTTGGCGTCTTCAAGACCACGACCTCATTTCTTTGTTCCTTGCTTGTTCTCACCATAAGTGAGTACCCTTACAGTGTCCTGACAGTTAAGAAGCACAGTTTAACTTACGAGTTAACTTTACAACAAATGTACCTTTTTTGCGCTCACGAGGAGGCTCAGGGCATTGATCTTTCCAGTGTCCCTTCTTTTTGCAGTTAAAACACCTCCCAATTTTCTTTTTGACTTTCTTGATGCCAACCTTTGCTTGCAGTTCGTTGCCCTTCTTCTTCTTCTTCTTCTTCTTCTTCTTCTTCTTCTTCTTGTTATCAAAAGTGGGAGATGAAGAAGTGTCAGCCAGCAGCACGGGATTTGCCTTCTTGACCGTTGCCTCATCAGTGCGTAACATGTCCAATAACTCAGGAAGAGTGGCAACCAATTGGTTCATGTTTGAAATTCACTATGAACTGATCGTAGATAGGAGAGAGCGATTGAAGTACTAAATCAATAGCCAAGTTAGGATTTATCGGCACCTCCATGTCATTGAGTTTGTTCACCAAGGCAATCATTCTCAAGACATTGTCGGTGACCAATGTTCCTTCAGTCATGCAAGCTCTGAATAACTTGCGAGAGATGACAAACCTCTCACGGCGTGTCTTAACACCGTATAGCTCTTCCAGTGAAAAAACAATCTCTGATGCGTGTTCCACACTCTCAGACTGCCTCTGCAACTCATTAGTCATGGAGGCAAGAATGCGACAACGCACATAGATATTGTCTTTGTGCCATTTCTCATGCGCATCGCAGGTAGCCCTTGGAGCACTTACCTCAAATGTAGGCTCAATAGGCTGAGTTAAGACATAGTCAGACTTTCAAATTGCAGCACAATCTTAAGGTTGCGGTACCAGTAAGGGAAGTTCGGGCCATTTAGCTTACTAGTTTCAAGGATTACCGAGAGTGGAGTTTTAGCCATTTGACTGTTACTATACGGAAAATGCAAAAAATATTAGCATTCAATCATAGATTACATCCACATGAAATTATTGAAATTTTAACTTCACGTGTTCTCCCACTGTTTTTTTTATTTCCATCAACCCTACTGATAGAAAGATGGGAAATGCAACCATTTCCAATGGGCTCGAGCGTCAAATATTCCAACCTCATCCCATGACTCATGGTCAATGGGAGGTAACAATGAACAAGCAAGACGACCCCATCCACATCCAGATGGTTATCGAGATGTTTGCCTCACATTTCATGTACGTCCCGAGAACACGATGCAACCGTACACAAATTTTTGTTTAAGTCTGACCCATCAAATTCTCACGTAATAACAATGCCCAGGGCATCCCACAACTCATGGTCGACCCCTGGGTAGACTGAGATCCGTGTGCACTTCTAGTATGGCCGCCTGTCATAGTAGAAGGCCGAGTTGTGAAATTACTACACTTAACTTGCCACCATCCCATGACTCATGGTCAATGATGACAAGCCGCACTATTCCCTCTCACATCTAATGATGGAAGGCTCTAGACCTAATCAAGGGGCTTCCGGCCCCCCGATTTATCCATTTACGGACTTAGTATGGATATGGGGTTTTTCAAATACAAGGTCTCACCATTTTTAGTTATTTATCTTTCTTAGGTGGTCATGCAACATAGCATATCATATACAAGATACTAACAATAACTAACAAAAAGCATGCTATACATAAAAATGGTAAATGTGATCCTAGCCAAGCCAATCCTAAGAATACCCCGAGCCATCAAGGTGTCGACCAATCTAACCTAAGGTTCCGGACCCTACACTAAGGTCTTCACAGCTCCTTGAGCTTGAACGTCTCCATCACCATCTTCAATATGCCTTCATCTCCGTCTTCAAATTACAACAATACAATAGAAAAAGAAACCTCACCCTCTCATGTACATAAAAAGGAAAACATGGCACGCAGGCCTCAAATTAAAACGACTAGTCTATGCCTTGACCCGGATCACCACATAATCACATAATACATGCTCACATCATGCTTTCATAAACATAGTTTTACCGGATTTAATTAAAGATAATCTAATTCAATTAGTGGACCAATTAATTATTTTCTAAAAACAAATTTCAGAAAATCCCATGAAAAATCATAATTCTCCATTTATCCGAAAATTGATTTAATTTTCAAAACTCTAGTAGTATTCTATTCTAGGAATCAATTAATATCATATTAATTTCCAAGAACTAAATAATAAATTCACATTTTGAAAAACAATGAAAAAGTCCACTTTTTCATATAATCCAAAAAATTCCAATTTCAAAAAATTATTTATTTTATTCCATAAGATACCAATTTTATCTCATACATGGAATTCGAATAAAACTCGTATTCTTTGAAAGTCCATGAAGAAATCCACTTCTTCGTTCAGTCATAAAGGCCCCAAATTTTAAAAAATCAATTTCATTTTAATATCGAAAGTCAATAAAATACTAATTTTATTTCGTGCTTTCAAAAATTAAATGAAGATTTATATTTTGGAAAAACATGAAAAAATCCATTTCTTCAAAGAGATGCCAATATAAAAATTCAATTTTATTTTAATTTCGAAAGTCAATAAAATATCAATTTTATTTCGTCCTTTCAAAATATAAATAAAAGAATCATATTTTCGAAAATTCAATTTTATTTTAATTTTGAAAGTTAATAAAATATCAATTTTATTTCGTCCTTCCAAAATTTAAATAAAAGCCCATTTTCAAAAACTCAATTTTATTTTAATCTCGAAAGTCAATAAAATACCAATTTTATTTCGTCATTTCAAAATATAAATAAAAGCCTATGTTTTTGAAAAGTTTATTTTTAGGTTCAAACCCAAAACATAAATTACAAAATAGCTCCACAGGGTCAAATCGCAACTTATCAAAATTCGGAAAAACTCTAGGATACATAACCTCGTGGCCCAACGGTGCGTTCTTAATCAGACGGGGCAACTGTTATGCTGCCCCCAGAAATTGCGTCGTTGCGTATGGCGACGCTCTTTCGGACAGCGCCAACCGCGGCGGTGGCGTGACTGCTGAGTTGCTATTCGCGCTCCACTCGCACAACTCCCTTGCTGTTGGCGCGTGGAGGCACAACAGCGACTCGTTGTCCATCTCCGTGTACCATCGTTCACTTACGACGACGGCAGTGGGTGTACTCGCGACGGCGCGTGAGCGCAATCGCGGGATTAAGCCCATTTTCCGTCGCCTTCTCGTGCATGGAGGTACAGGAATCCCATGTGCAACTTCATGACACAAAAATGCAGCAATCCAAGTTTTTGTAAAAACGCAATTTTCAGATTTCGAAAAATTCATTTTTCAAATCTAAATCAATTTTCAGATTTAAACGATTTTAATAAGTCCAAAAATCAAATCAGAAAATCCAATCCATTTTACATGCGATAAAACAAAATTTAAAACACACATACAAAGAATCCGAGCCATGTCAAAACCTTGGCTCTGATACCACTGTTGGGATCGACACACCCGGGGACATATAATTTTAAAAATTAAAGGGGCATCCCCGAAATTAGGGCTAGGTAGACATGGTACCACCGGATTCAAAGACTATCCTAGAGGAAGTTTACATGTGTTTACCTCTTGAAGACCAAAAATCAACAACGTCTTTTTAAGCAACTCCCTGCTACACCTCTCCGAATGGGTTTGCCCTAGCGCCCCAAGTGTTGCGCCTCTAAGTTTATCCACACCTTAGCTCGTACCCTTGATTATCTCCACCAGTGCTAGCAAGGAGATATCGAATCTTGGATTATGAAATGGGTAGGAATATATTTTGGTGTTCTTCGTACTCAACACATAGTTGGAAGAATATTGTGAAAGAAGTCAAAGAGTTGGAGAGAAAGAATTAATACTTAAAAACCTTGTTTTTATCTTTTGAAAAACTCTTGAGAGAAACTTAAAAATTAATTGAGAGAATGATTTATTAATTGAAAAATAAAACACCACATACATATATATAGGGCACACGCCCAACACACACACACGCCTTAGTGTGTGTTCACACTAAAGAGGCATGTATCTATATATATGTATATTATTTTATTTAGTTTCCATTCTTTCTCAAACTCTCTTCCTTAATTAATTGGATACTTTCCAACTAAAAAGATATTTCTATATATTTGATACAAATAAAATATATCATATCTTATCTAATAAGATATTTCCATATCTTCAATATTTATCCTAATATATATATTTACAAGATCTTTCCATATCAATTAGTTACCTAATTAATTAGAAAAGATCTACCAAATATATTAGAGGATATATATATATATTAAATAAATACATATATATATATAGACTTGGTGAACAAGATAAAAATCCTCCACCAAAATCACACACACTCATACACTCCTAGCGTGTATTACATATATATATATATATTTATTTATTTCATCTTTCATATATTAATTAATTAGACCATTAATTAATTAACTAGTATTTCCCAATTTAATATTCCAATATTAAATTATAAGACTTTTATTAATTAAGACCACTTAATTAATTACTTCCCTTTCCTGATTAATTAATTCCAATTAATTAATCTCTCCATTAATTCACAAAGAATTAATTAGCCAATAGGTACTACACTAAGTATTGTGTGTGACCCCTTAGGCTCATTAACAAGCTAGCAATAAGTCCTTCCATAGGCTAGATTAATTATTCATTATAATTACCTCGGCCTTGGATTAATTTCACCAATTAACCCAAGGCACCTATTGGTCGTGGTTCGATGTCTAGCAATGTAGGCACGAGTTCCTAGATGTTAACAATAAAAATGCAAAACTCTCCAGATTTTGATCTTTGTGTAAGTCGAATCTCTTCATCTTTTTCCCGTCTAAGACCTAAGGTTTGGCGACGGTCGAAACCCCAATAGCCTCAGAAACTATGGTTGTGTCAGTTCAACTAATGATCTGATCTTCTAAGCAGGGATCACCGATCCCTCTTATAAGACAGTGCTCTGACCAGAGACTTTTTGATCATTCAGTTTTACTCAACAACATAGGAAATACCAGGTACTCGTGATCTTGGATGAATTCCCTCCGACTGTCAATTGCTCCGCTGTAACTACCAGACTATACCCAACATACACGCCGTATGACTCTCCTGGAGTGCACGTGTATACCAAAGCAAAGTGGGTAGTACCCTTTCCAATGACATCTCAGGTCTAAGGACTATCTCACACTACGAAAGCCGAAGGACTCCAAGTTCGACAGCACCAATGAGGAATCCTTGCGGGGCCGTTCAATCCCATACCAAAGTATGGATCTTCATGCATGTATTGGCTATACTAGCCATCGACAATGGAACGCGTTGACCTCTTGGAAGAGTTACAAAGATGAACAAGTCTTGGCGAGGCCAGTGATATCCCACATCTCACAGCCTCTATGACTTGGGATAATATTTAGGATTACAGTCTTTGAGAGCATTCCATATGTTTTCCCTGACCGCATCCCCTAACCATATGCAATCCATGGGATCTTTATATATACCATCACTAGTTATAATAATAAAGAAGCATTTCGTAATAGGTTTGATATAATCTAAGTGATAGACTGATATAGTGTTAATGTTCAAGAAAATAGATAGCTCGTTGGGCACATAACACCTTCACCAGAGGCATCAGGCTTAGCCAAGATTTATTTCAGAGGTTGGTTTGTGAGAACCACGATGTGTTGCGATTGGAAGTAGGGTCGTAGCTTCTTAGTCGTAGTGATCAATGCAAGTGCCCCTTTTCAATAACAAGATAGTTTTTCTCTGCTCCTTGTAGCATCTTGCTTATGTAATAGACTGGAAGATGCTCGGATTCTATCTCACGAGCTAACACAGTACTAATTGCTTCTTCTGAAATAGCCATATAGGAGGAGGTCTTCTCCTAAGACTGGTTTCGTCAAGAGAGGTGGCGAAGTAAGATAGTTCTTAAGCTATAAGGCTTTCTCACATTCCTCACTCCAGTTAAAATTCTTTATGTTTCAAAGTATTTTGAAAAAATGCAAGCCCTTATCCGCACTCCGTGAAATGAATCTATTCAAATTGGCCATACGACTTGTTAGCCTTTGAACATCTTTGACAGTTCGATGTGAAGGCATGTCCAAGATTGCTCAGATCTTCTCTAGATTAGCCTCGATACCTCGTTGGATGACCATAAAAACTAAGAGTTTTCCTCCTCTCACTCCGAAAGTGCACTTGTGTGGGTTAAGCTTGATGCTATATTTGTTCATAATCTCGAAAGATCATTTCAAGTGATCATGCTCCTTTGTATTTTTCATGAGCATGTCATCGACATATACTTCCATGGTTTTCCCAATCTCATTTTTGAACATCATGTTCACGAGCTTTTGATACCTAGCACCCAAATTCCTAAGGTCAAAAGGCATGACCTTATAACAGTATACACCCTTCGAAGTTATGAACGAAGTCTTCTCACGATCCTCCTTCACCGTCATTATCTGGTTAAAGCCTTAGTACGCATCCATCATGCTTAGAAGTGCACAATCGGCTGTGGAGTCCACCAGTAAATCTATCCGAGGTAGGGGATAATGATCTCTGGGGCATGCTTTGTTTAGATCTGTGAAGTCGGTGCATATACGCCACTTGCCTTGTGCTTTTGGGACTAACACCACATTTGCTAACCACTCAGTGAAATGAATTTCATTGATGTATCCAACATCAAGAAGCTTATTCACTTCGGCATCGATAATGGCGTTACGATCCGACCCAAAATTTCTTTTCTTTTGCTTCATGGATTTGACGTCGGGATCGACATTTAATCGATGCACAATGACCTCTGGTCTTATACCTTTGACATCTGATGTTGTCCAAGCAAAAATATCTTTATTTTTCCTCAAGAAGTTTATCATCATGACCTCGAGGTTCGGATCCATTTGTGAACCAATTTGTGTTGTCTTTTCCGGATTTCCAGGTACCAATTCAATCACCTTATGTTCTGATGGGTCAATGGGAGTTTCCTCCATTGTTTACCTTTTGCTTGGTTCGGGATCATAATTTAGTATTTCAATGGTCGAAGCCAACTTCTTCATCTTTCTTGTTTCTTTCTGGTAGGACTTCATTTTAACAAAGTTGTATAGCATTCTCGAGCCATCTCTTGATTGCACCGTACTTGCCCGACCCCAGCCTTAGTGTGGAATTTCATTTTTAGGTGGGGTCTGGACACTATAGCTTCGAATAAGTTCAAGCCAGGTCGTCCTAGTATAACATTGTATGCAAATGGTGCATCCTCAATGAGAAATTTGATCATTTCCGTTTTTCTCGTGGGTTCGTCAACAATGAAGTGGGAAGATTCATGGTTCCAATTGGAGTTGTTTCAGAACATCCAAATCCAACTAAAGGAGTTGTTACCGGGTGAAGGCGCTTGGTATAGAAGTTTATTTTTTTAACACACTTAAAAGCATTATATCAGCCAAACTACAATTATCTACAAGTACTTTGTATACCGCGAAGTTTGCGAAATACATTTTGATTACCATCCGATCGTCTTGTGGCCCAACCACGCCATCATAATCCTTATCGTCGAAGCTTATAGCTTCAGACTTTGAACGCACAGCCATGATGTGCAATGTCTGTGATCTCCGTTCATATGCCTTTAACTCTCGTGTATACTTCTTCCGAGCATTTTTTAATCGCCATTAGTGGGGCCTCCAGCAATGGTTATGATCTCTCCATAAAGAGGTAAATTGTTGTACACAGTGCTCTCGTCTTTAAAGTATCGTTCTCGATGTTCGTCATGTCACTTGTCGTCCCTGTGATCTCTATATTGATAATCATCTCTCCGACGATAATTGTCCCTACCAGGATCTCGAGAATGACTTTGGTCACGTGGACCTTGTCGTTTCGGAGATTTAGGCCTATCTTACCTCCTCTTGGGCTTTTCAGTCTAGGAACTGTTGTAAATAACCTTGTTTGATCAGTCTTTCGATCTCATCCTTAAATTCAAAACATTCATCGGTATCATGAACTGTATCTTTATGGAATCGGCAATATTTGTTTGGATTTTTCTTTCGTGCCCCTACCTTCATACGACGTAGCCATATCAACATATCCTCATTCTCAATAGCCTACAAGACTTGTCCTCTTGAGGTGTTAGAGGAGTATGATTCTTGAACCTCGTGTATCGAGGTCTTCCATGCTTGTCGAGTCGATCGTTCCTTGAACCATGATTCCTCTCTTGGGTTTTATCTTTTAATTGCTTTTGGACCCTCCCTTCTTCCCTTTTTAACTCGTTCATCTGTTCAACATAGATGTACTTCTGAGCCATCACCATAAGTTTTTCCATATCAAATGGACGATCTCTGATTAATGCATCAGCGAAAGGTCCCATTTTTAAAGCGTTTATCATCAAATTGATTTTTATCTCGTTAGTTAGGCCTTGCGCATTTAGAGCTTCATCATTAAAACGATCTACGAAAGATCGTAAACTCTCATCATCTTTTTGCTGTATGCCAAATAAGTGGATCACGGATTTGGCATTTTTTACACTTGCTAGCGAAATGGTATTCAAATTTGTGCATGAACTGGATGTAGTCCACGATGCATCTCGTGGGAAAATGTGTAAACCAATCCTGGGCTTGACCCGTGAGGGTTGTCAGAAAGATTCTGCTATTTAAAGCATCCGATAGGTTGTGCATCGTCATCAGATTTTTGTATGCAATTATATGTTGTTTGGGATCGGTCGATCCGTCGTACTTTGGTAGATTGGGGATACAGAAGTTCCCTAAAGATTCTGACAAGATTCCCTCAAAAAAGGGAGAATTTTTCCTTTAAAGAGATGAGACGAGTCGAAAGACCTTTTTAGGCATATTAGGTGAGTCAAACACCTCTTCGTGTATAACATTTTTGCCTTTCTCACCCTCACGAAGTGAACGGGTGTCGCTTTCAGCCTCCTCTTTGGAGTTTTGTACCCAATCTACCCCTTGTGCCGTGTTTTCTTGGGCTTTCTTAGCCTCATCCATTGGTGGAATGGGCTTATGGAATAGCCTACGGAGCGTAACAGGGTCGAGATTAACTTGTATATGTGGCATAGCTGGAGCGTTAACCAAATACTCTTGTAGAGATTTTTGATCATATTCTTGCATCTTCTACTGGAATTGCTCGTTGGTCATTGTTATAATGGGTTAGTCACCCACTTCAAAGCCCGGAGGTGGTTCCACCTCAGGGTTTAGTATGCGTTGTGTATCATCTCCTTGAAGTCCCTTGCTCCTGCGATTGCTAGATTCTTCCATAGTTCGAGTTCGATCGTATAGCGAAACTAAGCAAATGTTCCCACAGACGGCTCCAACTGATCTGGCTCATATTTCGTTAGATCTACAACATGGATCAGTAGAGGCTCGGGTAGGAACCGACCCGGAGATCAATAGATTATGGACTGCACTCTAAGGTAGAGCTGTTTACGTACCTATTAATAGGATCAAGTCTAACGTGTTTCAATTTATGTAAAGGGTCCTAACATGAACCTCGTAATTTATAAGGGGGTCTGCTCAACATCTAGTTCGAAGCTCATAGCTCGGAGCTACAGTGAATCTATTATAGAATTTAATGAATAGTAATTTCGTAACCCCCATCTAGTCATGAATGAGGGTATTTGTAGGTAACACCGTGTATGGATAGGAGCAGCACGTGTGGCTTCACTAGATGGTGAAACGTGTTATGATCGCATATTACCCAATTATCAGGGTCGCTTCTCGGGTTATAGATGACCCGATTTATAGGTTTCGGATCATGAGTCAGTTTTAGGCTTTCATCCCGGGTTTTGGGCTTCTACTCCAGATTTGGGCCTTTTTTCGTGTATTAAATTAATATGCCTAATTTTAGGCATATCATAACCTATTTCCGCATGTATAGAAGAAGAATTTTCTATTTTTTGAGTGTTCTAATTGAAATAGGAGTTTTGATTGAAATGTATATACACTATCAAGAACATGTGTAACGTTGAAGTCAAATATTTTCTGAAAGTCCATGTTGTTTATTATTGAATATATATATATATATATATATATATATGTCCTAGTTAAATTGTATAGGTAAAAGTGTTATTTGGTTGTTAACACTTTTAGTTAGGCTTTTAAGTTGTTTTATTCTAACGAGCCGTTAGACTAGTATAAATAGTGGTTAGTTAGCTTTTTGTTTTGATTCTTCCAGAACTTAGATCCTTGGTCCCGTCTGAGACGTGGGGATCGTGTGCCAATGGCCCAACCGAACCGCTCCGTAATCAAGGAGCCAAGTTTCTATACACAAAAAAAAAGAGGTAAGGGGATAGGGGGTCCCCTTGTCTCAAGCCTCGTTTTGGGCTGAACCAGTCTGTTGCTACACCATGCCATAAGAGGGATAGTTTAGCTGTGGTGGTGAATTCCAAAATAAGACTAATCCAAGACAAGGGGAATCACATTTCACCTAAAACGTTTTCTAAGAATGTCCAATCAATTCGGTCGTATGCTTTCTTCTCAAAATCGATTATCGCAATGAAGAAACCTTTTTTTCCCTTTCATCACCCTCAAGTTATGAATTACTTCTTGTGTTACGATAATATTATCAATTTTTTTCCTACCTTTAATGAAATTACTTTAGGTTTAAGGAATCAAATTATCCATCATAAGTCTCAGCCAATTAGCCATGGTTTTTGTAATAATTTTGAGAATGACATTGCTCAAATTGATTGGATGAAAATTAGTCAAACGAGTCGGGTTACTTTCCTTAGGAATTAAGACCATAAGAGATTCATTAATACGCTGGCCTATCGTACCTTTAGTTAGTGCCTGGCTCACCGTATGCGTCACAGCATCTCCTATTGTGTCCCAACACTTTTGGAAAAAGATAGGTTGTATTCCATCTGGACCCGAGGATTTTGTTGGGTGCGTACCCCAAACAGCCCTCTTAAACTCATCCTTGGTCACCGGCATCATAAGTTGACTTGGCTGTCGTCCAGCCTCGAGAACTTAACAGTGTCACGATAAGCACTGGCTGGCGTGTCTTCGCTGTATAGGGCTCTGTAGAAATCCACCACCATATAGATTTAATTCATCAGATTCCCACTCCCCATTATCCCTCAAGAGCCCTCGGATCCGGGTTCGACTTTTCTTAGTAGCAGCCATGGTGTGAAAAAAATTGAGTATTTAGATCACCTGCCTGAATCCACTACACCAGCGACTTTTGTTTCCAATAAGTTTCCTCCTGACGTTACGTAGTCAGGATATTGTTCAGATAGCTTATGTTCCAGTCCTGTGCCCTTTGGATGCCGGTGATCTGAGCCACCAACTCCCATTTTTTACGAAAAAAGCTTCCGAAGACCTCCTTATTCCAATTATAAGAATTAGTCCTAACCCTCTTAAGCCGGTCATACATATCAATTTCCTCTACCATCTGCCACGAATCCCGAATCACTTTCTGAAATCTCTTGTCTAAGAACCATGCAGCTTGCATTCGAAACAGCCATTTCTGAGTAGACCGATCCTCCCCCGGCGTCAAATCCACAAAAAGAGGTGAGTGGTCGGATGAGATGCGTGGCAAATGAGTCACTGAGGCTCTAGGAAAAGAAATCCTCCAACACAATTGCAAACTGCCTGATCCATACGTTCCTGTAAATTCGAATTACCTCATTTTGCCCAAGTATAAGGAGAGCCCGAGAACTTCAGATCAATGAGCCCCACTGTACCCATGCATGTAATGAACTTCATGCACTTATTAAAGTCAATAGGCACCCCCCCTCTTGATTTTTCTGTGCTATCTGTCACAACATTCAAGTCTCTAGCCAGCATCCACGGTCCCCGAATCCCATTAGACAACTGTTCAATGTGAGTCCACAAACTGTCCTGAATTTCAAGTTGTGGGCTGCTATACATGGCAGTGAGGATCCAATCCTTATATCCTACTGTGCAAATAACTATTGTAATACTCTGGTGATTTGCTTCTAGGAATTCAAGCGAAATATCTCCTGATTTCTAGAATATCTATATGCTGCCCACGAAACCTCGAGCCTGAACCTTCTCAACCTTATCAAAATGACTCCGTTTAATAATCACATTATCACCTTGTGTTCTAGTTTCCATGAGAACAAGAATGTAAGGAGTATAAATACGCAACATCTCCAAGAGAGTACTAACGAAGCTAGGACTACCGGCTTTCCAACAATTCCACAAAATAATTTTCATCAGAAAAAACTTACAAAATAAGGATAGATAAGTGATCTAACCTTGGGGGAATATATGATCCCTTAAATTTTCATAGACCGCATCCTCGATCATCTCTTCATCCCCGTCCGAACATTCTCGGGTTTTGATGTCGTAGTCCCGCGCCTCCGCTATGATCCCATGTCCACCATTTAGCTCACGAAGACCTATGGCCAAAGCATGCGGGTGTACCTCCATGAGTGAACCTCTTAGGCCCTTATCCTCATCGGGAGTTGAGGTCATACCCTTCTCCAAGCTAGAGTGCATCTATTCCACCTGAAATAGATTAACCTGTGGGGGAAGGGGTAATTCGGGCTCATAGTGGCCCGGTTTCCATGTTGTGTGTGGATTGTGGGGGAATTTTTGCTGATTACAAGGTTTCTATGAATAGAATTATTCAAGATAACATATGTTGTACCTTTAGTTATCGGTGGAATCTGTTCCAAATTGACCTCCATGATTAAATTATTGTTCTCTTTTCCATGTGTCATTACGACTACCTCGGTGCTATTTCTATTAGCAGTAGCCTTAGTTTTGTATTTAGCTCCACTCGTGGACCCTACTTTCACCTATCCTGTATTCTGGATTTTGATAGACCCATCCCTATCCTCATCCTTGTCTATTAACACTGTGAATCTAGAGCCCCCAATATTCTCCTTGGACTTAGCCGTGTTTCCACCTTAGAGACGTGAGTTTTTTGTTTTGAACGCTTCCCCGACTGTGTTCCCTGATTAGTTCTCTCCTTTCCTTGATCATTCTTATTTGTCGCTGTGAAAGTCATGTGAGGAGTAGAGTGCTGCTTTTGTGTGCCCTCATCGAATCCCGTAGCTCGCAGTTGTCTTCTCTAACGTGATGATGACAGCATCCAAGGATCATATGTGGAGTCCTTTGGCTATTGAGCATTATTATCATGACTTGACCTCTCAACGGTCCCTTGTTTCTCCTTGGTTTGATCTTGACCCCTCCCACTCGTTTCCTGCCTGTGCCCATATGTCCCAAAACCAAAGCAAATTAAGTGAAGCCCTTCATACTCAACAACTTGAGGTTGCCCATTGATGCACACCAACTGAAGTAGGGGTTTAGCCAATTCAATCTCTATGCCTATGCGAGCAAATTTTCCCCTGATCGAGTGCTCCGTATTTTTATCCACTCTGACAACTTTGCCAATGAGTGATCCAAGCTGATAGAGCACTTCCAAATTGAACAAATCTATAGGTAAGTTAGGGAAATGAACCCATGCCACCATTGAAGAAATATGTGCTGTTCTGGGTTGAAAGTCAGGTCGCCATTTCTGAACCATTAGGTAATGCCCCATGATAATCCATGGCCCTCCCGTTAACACCTTCTTGTACTCCGCTTTTGAATAAAATCGAACCATGTAAAAGTCATTTCCCAGGTCTACGGGGTCTAACTCATACTTGACTTGCCATAAGGTTTTCATGCGCTACTTCAATATCGTGTAACTCACTGTCCGCCCAAGCATATATGGCTCTAAATACTTCTGCCAAGCGTCAGCAGGGACGTTCAGATTGGGCCATGGTAGCTCTTTCTCTTTGCCTTTGCCTTCCTCAACCACGGTCGGGATTTCCAGATCCAGCATAGGTTTTTCACCTATTGTCACTCATTTGACATAATAATATGGATGTTGCAGCGTAATAGTGGACCAGTTCTCCTTCAGCCGGCCCTAGTGTGTAACCCGTGCTACGCACGACCTAAGTCAATTTAAATATAATTTTAAAAACCTAATATAATTTGGTTTAAATTTGAGTTGAGTTGAATGTAAGGTTTTTTTTTTTTTTTTATGTCGCACGAAATCAAAAATTCTCTTCAGAAATAAATTTGTGTATCATAAATACAAAAAAATTGAAAAGCAACATTATCATTATCATTGTGCATCATAAATATTTATAAACTCATTAAAATAACAAAAACAATATTATCAGTATTTAAAGAAATTCCAAATATAAAGTTTAAATATCTATAAAGTCTCTAAGCAACTAATATATTGTATTAGATCCAACAACCATTGTGAAGTGCTAGATAATATAATCATGCTTCTTTAAGTTAAGCCTGCAAAATACAAAAAAAATTAAATTAAATTATGATTAAAAATATAATTCAAATGACTTATATAACTAACTTAGTAGAATTACTAACAGTTTGATCAAGAAAAATCACAATAATAAGGTACGGAAAAAAAACAAAAGATAATAACTATCACTTATGTTTTACGTAGTAACGTAATCTATCTGCAAGATGTGAATACTCTTAAGATCGATCCACAGGTAAAATATAATTTACCGTGCAAAAAACATTTGGCCTTACAAAATTTGGTGATACGGGAATTATAAATATAAATGCATGGTTTATCAATGGACTGATTTCTTCAAACCGATCCACAGGTAAAATATAATTTATCGTGCAACGAACATTTGGCCTTACAAAATTTGGTCATAAGGGAACGATAAATATAAATACATGGTTTATCAATGGACTGATGTGATCCTACAATAATTTCTTGCCATTCTCCTAACAATATCATTTGTTAGGTAAGAATTGCTAATAGTTTTAAATTTTAATATATTAGTTTTGTCACAGATAGAATTGTAATTGTATCTTTTCTTCCAAACATTTGAAATATTCGTGCATAACATATTTAACTTACGACTTATACTAATACGATCAAGCACTTGAAACCTGTCATCTTTAAAATTGCCATTGCGTTGAATATAGGTAATTTTTATACTTCTTAAATTTAATTATAATATAAAAAATGCAATAATCATTAATGAATGTTTCAAATATTAAAAACAATAACATCATAACTTTAGAAGAGTGAAAATAAAGATTCAAGTTTAGGGTTGAATACCATCCATGATGATTTCGTGAGTAACCCAATTTTGTTCAGTGCCAAAAAAGCCTGCAAACAACATCGTATGATATTTACAATTTAACTAAATGAAAATGATATTAAACACACAAATAGACATTAGCTAAGTATTAGGTGGATTTGTAAATAAATGAGCGATCGACTTGGAAAAGAATAATGTAAAGATAAAAATAAGAATATGTAACCTTGATACTATAATATACCGGAGCATGATTAAGATAAAGTATCGAAAATCAACCACCACATCTCAATATAGAGAATTCTTAAACTTTTTGAACCTAAAATCATATTATCTCACAACCAAAAAGAGAAAAGATGATTTTACTCCAATTGAGCAGATAAACTATTCTTCTTCTTTTCTAGACAACAACAAATGCAAGAACAACGGTGTGACTCTTTTCTAAGATGCCGCAGTACGATGCTGACAGCCGAGTTCCAAATTAATGTTTGACTCGTGAAAGCTGGAAATCGAGAAGATAGTTTGAGAAGCATTTGGAGTGTGTGGGAATAAGAAAGAGGCGATAAATTATTTAAAAGTTGGATTTGGAAGTTATTCTAAAATAATCTTCAGCATATGCTTGTGCATTACCTTCTACATCCAACACTACTAAAAAGTTTTTTGCTTCGGACTGAGATAGTGAATCAGAAACACCTGATTCAATTACTCTTCTATGTAAGTATGTAGCTACATTCTATAGTTTGTTTAAGCCAATTATGTAAATACTGAGATAAAAAAATATGCATATACTATTTAATTACATAAAATTTTCCTGCCACATGTTTCTAAAAAGATTTTAGTCCGCTAAATACGAAATAAACACAAAGCGCATTGATAATCTGTACGGTCATCTAACTGAATATCACAACTTAAACATAGAGCTTAGAATTGTTAATAATTTGAAAGCATAAGAGTCCAGAACTTCACGCTGAATATACACTACAAAGCACATTCAAAGATATAAATATATTATGCAAATTACCTGTCACACTTTAATGATACGGGTTAAACTTCAACTTGAACTCATTGCCAATAAGAATAATAATAATAAATCAGTGGCTACTAATAACTTTAACTGAATGTGTCTCAAAGTAACATAAAAAAAGAAAAAAATTACCTGGAGTATTCAATTGCAAAGATGTTATATATTCTTCATGAATGCTTAAATTCTGCTCCTTTTCATAAGGAATTTTCGTAACTTTTTTTTTTTTTTTTTTTTTATGTTATAGAAATGGGAAAGTTTAGGAAAAGAGATTTAGGAAGAGAATCAGGAGAAGTTTCAGGTCATGTAATTTAGGAAGAGTTATCTTACGACAATGGTAAATCGCGTCTCTCATTTTCTTCTATTTAGAGGTTTTCTTTGTTTTTCCATTCGACTAAATGTTTGTGAATTCAGAGATACCGTTTGATTTTCTATCCAATTCCTGCAAAAGAAAATAGTAAGGATGATATAATAAAAGGTAAGACCAAAACAAAAAAGAAAAAGAAGAGTTTCTTTAGATTCGGGTTCTCAAATAATAAATTAATGGAAGAAACTCAAACAAAATTTGGCATATCAAATGTTTATTCTACCATCTCCATATGTAGACTATAGTTCAAACCTAATCATATATTAGATTTTCTAAACATAAGATCTACTGACTAATTTAGAAAAAATACAAATCAAACATGCACTTCCCTTCTTGAATTCCAATTTTTCCTACCAACATAATACATTAGGATTTTGGGGGGCAGTGGTTGTAATCTTTTAAGCCAATATACAGACAAAATGACATATGATGCTTGAAGATAAAAGTGCTTACATTTGAAAACGGTGCGCAAACTTGCTTCCCATTTGCAAACCTGACCATGGCATGCTCTGTAAAACAAAGGGAAATCAAAAGAAAAAACAAAAAGTAATTGGTCATGCCTTTACAAACTCAAATGCTTCCTACGTACCTCTGCCAGCAAGTGAATTTCAATTCAGTGTGACTTTAATTCTCTCATAACCAAGAATTGGGTTCTAATTTATTCCATGTCCGCCTCCCTCCCTCATTTGCTCCGAAAATCAAACCTCCCAACATCCTAAACATAAATGATGCCGTCACCCACCAAAGAACCTAAACATATCAAACTCACATTAGTAGTGCTGACTTTAACAACAAATGTCATATAAAAAGTTTTAAAAAATCCAACTTTCATAGGTTAATTGTAGGGCAATGGAGTTCCGGCGTTTTGCGTTGGGTAGGAACTCGTAGTTTAAGATGGTGGAGAGTTGGAAGATTGGAGGTTACCACTTATCTCCACCTAAATTTAGGAACAGATTTTTGTTTGAAATTTGAAATTTGAAAAATAACTACTCACTCAGATCACGGATGACAGAATTGAAATTGTGGTTGTGGAAGTTATTGTGGGAGGAAAAAACAAAACAAATCTAACATGTAAACCAATAAAAAATTTCCTGAATAATAAATTAATTCAAAATTACCAAAAATTAGGAATTGAGTATTTAGTCGGTCAAAATCGGTCAAACACTTCCTCCTTATATTAATGTCCATGGTGTTGTCCTTTTCGTGGTGGGGAAACTGCGAGACGTACTCCCTCTCCTCTCCCAAGATTACACGCTTAAACTTCTTAAGAGAGCATTCATCAATGACCACCAATGGTGGTGGTTGGCCGGAAGAAGCATCCGACATGCTCCGGCGTGGCTAGGTTATCTGCAATCGCCAATTAGGGTTCTGAAAAAATCGGAGCTCTTTAAAAAAAAAAATATTAATTATAACAATTGTTATTTCATTTATCTTAACTTCAAAGTGATTATTAGTAGTAAACTAGTGATTATTAGAAGAGTGATAGAAGGGGCGTGAGCTTCAAGAGCGGATACAGAAATGAGAAGTGATGAAACTAAGGAAGAGAAGTAGCCTGGCCATAACAATTTTTTTTTTCTTTTTTAAATAATAATATTAAATATTGTTTATATTATTCTTATGGACAAAATACATATAATATACCGCTGAAGTATCAAATGTGTGCCATATAGGGCCTTGAAGTACCAAACATATCAAAGTAGTCCCTATCATTAGTGGTGAAACGGTAGAAAAATTTACTCCATTAAAAATTTGGCCGAATTTATGCATTTACCCAAGACACGTTGGCTAGCTTTTATGCTGGACACATCAACAATAAGTCCAAAAAAATAAAAAATGTCTGTAAATAGGCAAAAATTCTACCGCCCAACAAAAATATTTTTTCGAACCACATAAATTGATTACCTTTCCTATTTAAATATGGTCAATTTTCGAACCACATTCTAACAAATCAACCCACCTTCAGAACATGTCGTCCTCATTGCGACGTTATTCTAACAAATCAGCAGGGCTTTTTATTGTGAAACCCCATCACAGGTTTGCAGGCCCGTGACGTGACAAATAGTACCAGAGCCACTCGTTAGTCGAAATTTCGATGAGTCATCTCTTGAATTTGTGGGGCAAAGTGCTATGTACGTGGGAGTCACCTCTTGAGCCTGTAGAGCCACCGCTAGAGTCCGTAAGCGAAGACCCAGGGCGTGACATATATCATTAGAATTAATGTGTATACGACAATCACTCTACCAATTGTGCTTGAAAAACAAATGGTGTATAGAAAAAATATGATATAATTTTCAACTTGTGAAACTAAAGTTGCAGAACCGAAAAAGTTGGAAAACAAAAGATTCAAACCAGTGAGCTCAAAAATGAATTTGCCTTCAAATTTCGGAGGCCTCTTAAATGATTGAAAATTCCTGTATACACTATGGATAAGGTGTTTATGCATCATACTCTTATAGGAAGTCACATAATTAATATATAGTAGTATATGATTATGCAAATTGGATTCTCTATTTTAATTTGGATTTCATAATCTATTTAATTTACTTGTATACATGTCAAGTGTATTAAGCCGTTTCCTTAAATAGACAAGTGATATCTATTATATATATTAAGGCAAGGCGGTGTTTGACCAATTTTGACCCATCTAAACTCAATTCTAATTTTCCAGAATTTTGATTTTTTTAAATGCAATAAAAACTTCTTATTGGCTGTTTCTTTATAGTAATTTTCAAATCACGACTAATCAGATTCAAAATTACTTTTAGAATCCAGTTTCAAAATTTTAGTAATTTTGATTAAACATCCGACAATTGTAGCTGCTTTCCAAATCGTAATGAACCAAAATATGTTGTTTAGCATTCAAAATCATTAAACTGATACCATTGGAAATATTCCCTCTCTTAAGCTTTTACTATGAAAGTTACCATAGTTGTGAAACAATTTACAATGTAAATGCGTTCCTATTTTCAAGTTTTGAATTTAATCATAATTGCTCCTTAATTTCATTTTAAGGGTACATGCCCACATCTCTATGAAGGTAAAAAGACAAAGGAAGCTTTAGTCTATTGTGTAGTTCTAATTCATGGCTACTTATTAACGTTGTTTCTTTTGTTCATGAGTGCTTTTGATTTCAGAATCCCCACTGAGTCAATAGGAATTTTCAGCATAAAGCCAAATGACTAGACTCCTCTTCCTCTTCACTTATTTTGAAGGTAATCTTTTTTTCAAAAACTTTGATCCTTGATTTGTTTTTTACTTTATTTTGATTCAGTAAAGTTTATCTATATATGTTTTTATCTATTTTATTGTCCCTTTTCAGTGTTTAATCTTAATCTTCACATGGTCTCTAGGTAAAATTCTTTTCTCTTTTCTAATGTTTATATCCATTATTCACAGTTTGCAATTATGCGTAGTTTTATTTCTTGGTTATTTCCTTTAATTCTTCCGATCCTCACTCCAATTGTTCCAGCATATTTCTGTATAATTTTCTTTAGTTAGTCATTATTCTTATAAATCAATATATTCAAATATGCATACGTAATTGATATTAAATATAAATTTATCTCTTGATTTTATAATTTGTTTTACTCTAATTGTGCAGGCACGCTTCTTATATTTTATGGAAATTTACTAAACCCTCACTAAAGTAAGTTAGTTATAACCCAAAAATCCATAAAAGTAATTTTCTATCTCAAATATCCATTCCACAATGTTTTTGCTCTAAAAAATTCTAAAATTATGATTAACAACCTTTTCGACTTACCCTTGATTTCTTAAGTTAAGAATTTACCAATTGATTTCTTTATCGACTATTTTTGCTTTGGGCTATAAATAGATAAATTGCATAATGTGAATTTACTTCTTATTATAATATATTTTAAATTTTTTACATAATTATTTTTAATTTAACATGTTAATTATCTAAAAATATCATTATTGTAAAGTTTCTAAAAGTTTAAAAATCTGAGAATTTTAAATTATATTATATAATTACTATATCTATACTATTATATATTTGAAGGGGGTATGGGACCCACAATCACTTAATTTTGACCCACAATTGTTCAATTTGACCAAATGGTGAATTCTTAGAATTTTGAATTAATTTTATTCTCTACAAAAAAATTTGTCTCCAATTAATATTTTAAATTTTGAAATTTGAAATCAAATACAATTTTGTCTAGCATTTGTGTAACTGAATTACACAAATTACGGCCATAATTGATCAATATTTTCCATAAAAGAATAAATTAGAGTTGTTTTCCATAACTAAATTATTTAATTGATTACACCAATCTTAATGTGAATTACCTTTATAGTTTAGAAGTACATACTTCCTAACCTACAATTCTACATAATCTATTGTTCTACTGCATATTCTTGATTCCAACTTTGTCATTCGTGTATTGGGGTAATGTTCAATATTCTATTCTTTCTATTGATTATACATTGTAAATTATCTAAAATTTAAATTATGTTTCTTTTTTTTTTTTTTTTGCATTTTCTAAGACCCGTATAAATTTTGTATATTTGTATTCATTGTATATTCTAATTTCTTTCATGAATTGAGATGAAAACATATTTATTATATTCCCATTATAATAGATGTATTTTTAATATTTTTATTTATTTATTATTCTTAGTATTTCTTTTTTTTTTATAATCCAAACCTAATCTGACGATCTGAAGACGATTGGAACTCAGGCTCAATCAAGTGTGTATTATCTCTCTCCATGTGACTGGAAACATGCTTCATCCCTTTACATCTATCATTTTTGTATCAGATTCATATGGGTAATTCATATGTCTATACATATTTATAAGCCTCTAATTTGCTTTTGATTTTATGTCATTCATTTGGAAAGTGTAGAACAAGTATGCTTCGACTGTTTGTACTTATAAATAATTGTTTAGAATGTTAAATCCTTCTAATATTTTCGTTACTTATTTTCCTATTGTATTAATTGAAGAAAAATTAGTGAAAGATTTGTGGGTGTTTTATAAAGTAGTATGGAAATTAAAAATTGGAAAAAATATGATCTATTTTCTATGAAAACCCGTCTTTATCTATATCCTACTACTATATATTCATCGAGATGAATTTCTATTATATATTTGTATATGTACTTTTTTTAAGAAGTTTGTATATGTACTTCACATATACTGTTTTCATTCATCTATTATCTTCAAAATATAATTTATCTAATTTCGTATTTAGTTTTTAAATTTTTCTTGAAGAAGTTTAGCTAAACTGTTTTTTTTTTAGGGGGTTCTCCTTTTTTTCCACTCATGAGGCATTGTTCATGAGTATTATGTTAAGAATCGCAAAGAGGTAGAGGTTTTATCATTTTTTATCCACTCGATGAATTACCATCTTATGTTGAAGTGATTCAAGTACTTACATATACAGTCCATTCTTTTATGTTGAAGTGAATTACCATCTTATGTTGAAGTGATTCAAGTACTTACATATACAGTCCATTCTTTTATGTTTATTGTCTTGATCCTAATCCCCTCTTCAATCTGATCGTTCCTAGGCAAATGTTCTTTCTAACTTTTTTTTTCTCTAGACTTTTCTATTAGATCTATATGTTCTATTTTTCAGTTCAGTCACAAGTTTTAAGGGGAAGCAGATGCCATACTAGCTAATTGTCATCATTCTTTAACTTTCATAACCATGGTATGTACATTTGCTTTTCTAAACAATCTTAATTAGTGACTTTAAATTTTGGGGTAAAGACTATTTATCCATCCGAACTTTGAAGATTTTTACACTTTTTCAAACAAATTTTATTTTTGTTTCCACACTTTTTTCTTTCAATTCCGTGGTATTTACACGTTTTTATATTTTAGCATATTCTGACGGAATATTCCGCTAGAATTTCAAAGCACGCGGCAGTGTGGGATAAAAAAATATAAGAAAATAAATTTTCGATAAAAAGTGTAAAAAAAAAAAGTTTGTTTAAACTTCACGGGTTGAAATTCTGATGCAATATTCTGCCGAAATATGCTAATATATAGAAAAGTGTAAAATCAGTGAAATTGAGATAAAAAAGGTGTTAAAAAAAGTTGTTTAAAAAAGTGAAAAAGTCCAAAAAGTCCGGATATGTAATGATTTTTACCCCTTAGATTTTTCTATAGCGATTTGGGAAGTCCTAAAACTTACTCAAGATGATAACAATAGCTTATGTTTTGTACTCATGTGAAATACAGTGTATGTAAATGATTGTCATTATACTGAGACTTGAAATAGTAGGATCCACTAAAAATTACTCATAGATTTCATGAAAAATTGATGTTTGGTTTGATAATTGAATGTATTTGTCAATGAATTGTTAATTAAACTTTGTTTTGTTGGTATCATGGATTCAATTTGAGTTTTCTTAATACTATGCTGCTATTAGAATTGTACTCTTTGCAGTTTTGGAAACATAAAAAGATCGATCTCAAAATTGTAAATTCCATTTTTTTTATCACTTTCAACAACTACAATTTCCATTAAAAAAGCATTTTACTGTTACGATACGATTTGCTTCGTGCAAAATATTGTTTTTCTACTCAAATGTGCTATGAGCAAAAATATCCCTAATCTATATCACTTTTTCCTTTTGATGCAACAACGATGAACTAATGCATTCACCAGAAGAATGACATACAAGTTTTTCTTTTTGATCACTTTCTGCAATTTTGTACTACAAATCAAATCTGTCTGACTGACTTTGTGTAGCATAATGTTATTTTATATGTTCGTAAATAAAATTACCCATTGTAATTTTTTATTAAACAAATATTTTAATAATTTCCCGTGCATAGCACGGGTTACATGCTAGTAATATATTTTAGCAAAGCAGTGTTTGACTATTTTGACTCAAGTTCAATGCTATTTATGGTAATTTTATATTATTTTAATTGCCAAAAAAAATTCTCTTTGATTGACTTAATTGGTTGATTATGTTATTTGAAATTTTGAATCTAACTAATCGGTGGGTAAATGTAAAAGACACCTAATTGGTAATTAACATAAAATATGCATGATAAAGAGGAAAGTATATTATGTATATGGGTCTAAAAGTTGTTAGTTAATATCTATGGTAAGTCTTTTGATATTTTGCACCATTCAAATTCAAAAACAACACACAAACTCCTCATAATTTGTTGTCATTTCTTAAGATATTGAAATCATCACATAATTCATAGCATCTGCACCTTCATTTCCTTCCCCACCCAAACGCAATAAGAGTTTCTAAAGAAAGATTCAATAAATGATTGAATTTACCTCATAATTAGTAATTCTTTTATATTTTAGTTTTTAAATCTTCTTTCTTGAAACAAATTTCATTATATTGTCAATCATCTTTTATTTATTCACAATTCATTGCTCTATACAACGTCGTCAATCGACAATCATCTTCCACATCCATCCACAATCCACTACTCTATACAATACTGATATTGCATTTCTGAGTGTCATATATGGTGTAAACAAAGATAATAAGCACATTCTGAGTTAGTAAAAATATGAAGTTGCTAACTCTATCTCTTTGCCTATTATTTGATTTATTTGTACTTTCATGGTGTTTGAATATTTTTTCAAATGAACAAATTTAAGTTATAATTTATTGATTATTCATTCTTTTCATATTTTTTTTTCACACTAAAATAATTAATTACACGTGTATATTTAAAAAAGATATATTTTTGGTGATATACCAAAAACTTTGGTGAAGAACAATTAAACTAAAATAATTTTAACTTTACATTAATTTCTAAAAGCTTTAAAAATTTAATTCTTAAGAAAGTTTTAATGGATGTATTGACATGAATTACATATTTTATAATTCATTGATCTAGCTATATTTTCATTCAAAAAGGAATACAATTAAAATTTTCTTTAATAATTGGCATCCAACAAATCAAAAATAATTGTACTAGATGACAATTTTTTTCTCTACATTCTTCTCTTTTTTTCTAGACTGGTCCCATTATTGTATTTTTAAACCTACTATTTGATAGCGTAGTGTTCATAAACGACACAATTGATATCCAAGTTTTATCATAATTATCAAACTGATACCTCATGGATAATTTTCATCAATTTCTCCATTATATTTTTCTTTAAAGACAACTATGCACTTAGATATAAGTACCACTATAATCATATTTTTGTGGAAATTATCTATCTATAGGCTATACTAATAAAATAATTCAAAGTTAAGAAAATCTTTAGTATAAAATCAAAAATTTATAAGACATATATACTAGCGTAATACCCGTGCTACGCACAGAAATGTGTCAAAATATTTGGTTTAACAAAAAAAAAATGATAATATTTGTTTAGATATGTATACATTTCTTAGGTTTAATTAAAAAATAACTTAGACAGTCTAATTTAAACAGTAACTGAAAATGA
Organism: Buddleja alternifolia; assembly: GCA_019426215.1. Classification (NCBI taxonomy): domain Eukaryota; kingdom Viridiplantae; phylum Streptophyta; class Magnoliopsida; order Lamiales; family Scrophulariaceae; genus Buddleja; species Buddleja alternifolia. The sequence continues at coordinate 7,862,015 of CM033400.1, forward strand.
AAATGTGAAATACACACACACATTTTAAAATAGATATACATATTATAATTGTTAAAACTTTTTTAGAATTTTTGTTAATGGAAATTAATATTAATCGATTTCAAATGTCAACCCAAAAATTATGTACAGGAATTTTACAACTTATTAATGTACCCTCAAGAAAAGCAAGACTTCTTTTACAATATATATGTTAACCCACGTATAAAATTCAAGAAGTTAAAGGAGTTCATTTGTTTAAATAATTTGATGAATTGAGATAGTATTATCTAAATAGAAGTTATACATATACATTTATACTCTTAAGAATCAATTCATTCATATATACACATGTAAATTAATTATCTAAATAAAAGTAATAATTTTTTCCATCATCATATAGATTCAAAATAAAATGTATAATGGTTCCTTCTGCTTTTTCCCCAATCAATCATTAATATTGAAATTATATGCTAACTTAAAAATTAGATTTACCATTTTTGAGTTAGATTATCATATAAAGAATCAGAATATATATTTTGAAAAAACATCAAGCCCAACAAAAACATAATAGTTAAATGGAAGAAAATCAATAATAAGGTACCATTTTGACAATTGTAGCAAAATTCAAGTACCAATTTTTGTTATACCATTTTTATTTTCAGTGATTGTATAAATCAGACTGTCTAAGTTATTTTTTAATTAAATTATCCAAGGAAGTTATACATATCTAAACAAATATTATAAATTTTTTCTTCGTAAAACCAAATATTTTGACACTTTTTCCGTGCATAGCACGGATATTATGCTTGTGTATTTTATTCTTTGGCATTCATTTAAATAATTAATAAAGGAGATGAAACATGATTTGGAGCAGAAGATCCGATTTAATGATAATATTGATCATTCTAATGATTTGTTGCATCTAGTTCATACAAGAATTTCTCAATAGAACCACATAAAATCAATTTCCTTAATATTTTTTTATCATTTTCTGGACTTATAAATATCTATTAGACAATACAAAAGAAAACTTCACATTAAACAATAAAAATAAGCATGTCCTAACTCCAAACAAAAAATATATAATCTTTTGCATTGTGTAAATTCTTTTATTTTTTGCAAGTTAGAAAATAGGCTACAAATCTATATCTAGTTAAGAATTACTTGCCCCTAAACCAAAGCAATTCAATTTTATACAAAAGAAGAAAGAAAAATACAATAATATTGTAGAAATGAAGGGTTAAATAGCGTAATAAGTGCCGGCGTGTCCTAAATGTCTCTGCCGCATGTTCGAGCCGTGTCCGAAGTGTGTCCGACACTGCACGAGTTAATTTTTGTAGTGTCCGTACATCATAGATCATAACTTAAAGTATAGACCGATATTTGATAATATCGGTAGATACATATCCAGATCAATTTTTATCAATCTGATAATATTGAATCATATCTATTATTTTCCAAGGTTATGCATATCTACTACAATAATAAATAAGATTAGTGATAAAATTTGAAGTGACAACATTAAAATTGTCATTAGATACACAAAATAGATAACAATATTAAATTGTCATTAGTGACACGATTTTTTTTTTTTAGATTGTCACTATTAACAAGTAGTGACACATGTATAGCGACAACACAAATAGAGTGGAAACTATAATTGTTGTCACTAAAGGTGTATTACTAATTGTCAATAGTGACAACAACTTCGTTATCATTAATTATCAAAAGTAACAACTCCTATACAAACTTTGTCACTTCTAAACATGTAAAAGTTATCTTTGTGACAACAAAATTTTTGTCACTAAAAATTTATAATTAGTGACAACTTTGACAATGTCACTTGGGATTTTGTTACTAATGCATTAGTTTTTTGTAGTGTTTGCTGATAAAATCTAATAATATCGTATGAAATCACTGATGCAATGACATTATCGGTCGTATCGTGATATTATTGGTAATAATATCGGATAGTATCGGATGTTATTTCTAATAATAAAAATTTTGGTGAATTTTATACTTATGGATTGGGATATAATTAATGGATTTATTATTACATAAAAATTGAAAAGTTATGTATAATTATCAATTAGCTTATCTTTTCTATTACAAACTTAGGTTCGATAATAATATTATATTTAAATTTATGTATATCTAATACAATTTTTTTTTACAATAAACTAATTAATGGAAACTTTTATTTTCTATATTTTCTACAATGTTACATTTTTTAAAGAATTTCTTTAGCATTATGCATTTATATCGAAGTGTTAAAAAATATGGCAATATGTAACGATCGATATGTATTATTATCAATATCGTGCTTTTGAACCATGTGTTTAATTGCAATCAAAGTATTGGCTTTGTGAAATAATCAGGTAGTAGAAAACTTAGATTTTTGCTATCTTGTGATGAGGTGAGTGCTTGGGTCATGAGTCCTTTTTTTTTCGCTTTACGTGGTGTGTGTATAATATAAGAGAGAATACTTTATGACAAGTCAAATTGTGTGGGGTGGAAGTGGAACCACTTATGTGGTTGCTTTCTTAGAATAAACCAAAAAATTGGGAGATTGATATGCAACTTTGAGTGTAGGATAAGAGTGTCCATTTTTGAGTTTGGTATTAAATTCAAGGGATAATAGCAGACATCCTTCTCAGTTATGGGGTGATGTGTACTTTGCCCCCTAACTTATTGAAATGTGCACTTTGCCCCCTCACTTATCATAAAATGTGCACTTCACTCCCTCGGGCAGTTCGGGCAGATTCGGGCACCACACTTAACATAAAAATTGGACTTTGCCCCCTGACTTATGTGTCTTTGTAGCACTTTGCCCCCTGTCTTATGTGTTTTTGTAGCATTTTGCCCCCCTCACTTATGTGTTTTGTAGCACTTTGCCCCTGCCCGAGCTGCCCGAGGGGGTGAAGTGCACATTTTATGATAAGTGAGGGGGCAAAGTGCACATTTCAATAAGTTAGGGGGCAAAGTACACATCACCCCATAACTGAGAAGGGTGTCTGCTATTATCCCTTGAATTTAATACCAAACTCAAAATGGACACTCTTATCCTACACTCAAAGTTGCATATCAATGTCCCAATTTTTTGGTTTATTCTAAGAAAACAACCACATAAGTGGAGGAGTTAAGTGCACTATTTACATAACTGAGGATGTCGGGTGCACTTTTCAATATCATAGGGCCAAAGTACACATCACCTAATAATTGAGGGGGGTGTCTTCTATTATCCCTAGATAAATTGATCTCAAAATGGAAGAATGGAAATTCCTGTGAATGTAGGTGGACTTTGCCAAATTACATAAATCTTATGTCGATTATTATTTCATTATGTTATTTTTGTCGTCTACTTGTTAGTAGAATTTTGCAATCCATATTAAATTAAAGGGATAATAGCAGACACCCCCCTCAGTTATGCGGTGATGTGCACTTTGCGCCCCCCCCCCCCCCCCCAATTATTGAAATGTGTGCTTTACCCCCTCACTTATCATAAAATGTGCACTTCACTCCCTCGGGTAGCTCGGGCAGGGGCAAAGTGCTACAAAACACATAAGTCAGGGGCAAAGTGCTACAAAAACACATAAGTCAGGGAACAAAAGTCCAATTTTTATGATAAGTGAAGTGCCCGAATCTACCCGAATTGCCCGAGGGGGTGAAGTGCACATTTCAATAAGTTAGAGGGCAAAATGCACATCACCCCATAACTGAGGGGGGTATCTGCTATTATCCCTAAATTAAATCTCTAACCAACTAGGATTATATTTCAATTATGTTGTGCCCATCAAATGACATTAGAACCACATGGTTAAGGGTTGAAAATTGAGATTTTATGTATTAGATGAGCAACATATTTTTTTCTTTAAAGAGAAACGGAACATATTAATTAGTCTAAATCAGCCGCAATCAAAACCAAAATATCCTCTGGGATATTAGAAATATCCCCATTAACATGCAAACGAACACCATGTGCTATAGAATGAGCTACACAATTATCAGTTCTAGAAATGAAAGAAAAGCAAATGGAAGAAAACGAATTAGAAAGAAAACGAATATCTGAAACTAAAGGACCCACAGAAGACAAGTCTTCCAATGGTGAATTAATTTTCTGGATTAGGGATAGACATTAATCACCCTCAACAACCACATTACTCCAGCCATGTAACAACGCCAACTGAAGGCCATCTAAACACGCAAATGCTTCTACAACTTCAACCGAAGATTGTCTAGCCAAAAAACGTCTTTGCCAATGCAAACAAGCCCCAGTCGAACCCCGAGCAATAATCCTCACGCCTACACCTTGCGGATCAGTAAAAAGAGCACCGTCAAAGTTTATTTTCACCCACCCATTCGCCGGAGGAGACCAATGCATACACGTTGTATCAATTATTTGCAACCCTGGAGAAGCTTCCGAAATAATAAAAGCCTCATGGAAAGATCGAATCATAGATACTAGTGAATCCGTAGTAATATTGTTATTTTCCATCACCTTCTGGTTTCTATGATACGAAAGAAACCATAGTACCATAAGAAACAAACCATATTGGTCCGAGTCGAGCTTCTTATGGCAGTTTCGAATCCAAGCTTCTATCGAATCCTTCCCATCTGATATAATATGAGTCGGTAGCTCCATAATAGCCCATATTAGATGCACATATGGCACAACAGCAAGGTATGCGATAAATCTTCATATTTGGAATCACACCTATGACACCCTTGATACACATCTATTTGGCATTTTAATAAATTGTGAGCAGTAGGTTGCATGCTTTCCATGGAAACACTCTTATCTTCGGCGGGACACGAGCCTTCCAGATAAATTTTCATGACACCCCAGTTGGTTTAGGTAAGCTATAGGACGCTACACCTCTCTTCTCGATGTCCTTGGCTAGGTGATAGGAACTTTTCACGTCAAATGTACCTGATTTAGAGAAATTCCAAATAAGGTGATCCTTATTATTACTCGATCCCAAAGGTATTGTTTTCATGATGGCTGCGTCTTTCGGGCAAAATACCATGTCAAAAAGTGCAACATTCTACCACTCCGTCTGTTGATCAATAATAAAACTTACTCTCACATTCAAAGGCAAAAATCGATTACGAGTGAATGTATAATAAGTAGACGAGTGGGGCAGCCAAGGGCCAGTCCTAATTGATACACTCTCTCCATTACCTATTCTCCAGTGACTACCATGTTTAATAATATGATGAGCATCAAGAATACTTCGCAATGTATAAGAAAGGGCCGATTGCAAAGAAGCGGAAAAGAAATTAGAATCTGGAAAATATCGAGCTTTCAGGAGTCTATTGAGAAGGTTATCCAGATATTGCATTAATCTCCAGCCCTGCTTAGCTAGCATAGCTAAATTAAAAAAATTCAATTCTCGGAACCCACAATTTACTCCAAGCCAACCAATGAACTTTTCTATTATTCCTATTATTCCACCAGAAATTCACCATTGTTGATTCAATCTCACTTATCAGATACTCAGGGAAGCAAAAACAACCCATAGTGTATGTTAGGATAGATTGAACTACAACTTTCAATAAAACCTATTTCCCCGCCTGAGAAAGGAATTTCTAACTTTAGACTTCAATTCTCGCATGAACCCTATTCCTTAGAGAAGCAAAGATATCCTTTTTTGATCTACCTACTATCGCCGGAAGCCCCAAGTATTTTCATGTTTATTAGACAATTATACACCCAGAATAGTAGCTAGACCTTGGGTTGCCTATCCCGAAGCATTTTTTATGACCATCATAAATGACTTTTGCAGATTGATTTCCTGACCCGACGCCAAAGCATACTTGTGAAGAATTTCTTTAACTGCCCACATCGACTGTGCACTGCGCCCCCATGAAAATAAGTGTATCATCTGTGAAAAGAAGATGAGAGATAATAGGTTCACCCGGACAAATACTAACTCCTCTAATTTTTCCTTTTCTTTCCTCTGCCTGGATAAGACAACTAAAACTTCTGCACATAACAGGAAAAGATAAGGTGACAGTGGATCGCCCTGTCGGATACCTCACTGTGGTGCTAAGTATCCAAATCGGGTCTCCGGAAGCATGAATGAATATGTTACAGATCGCACACACATCATAATAAAGTCAATCACACTCTAATCAAAACCAAACCTCATTGAACCCCTCTCCAGAAAGATCCTTTCCACTCTATCGTAGGCTTTGCTCATATCGAGTTTAAGAGCTGCAAAATCCTCCTTACTAGAGCTCTTGTTTTTTAGAAAGTGGTTAATTTCATATGCTATCAAAGCATTATCAGTAATAAGCCTACCGGGGACAGAAGCGGATTTGGATTAAAAAATAATGTCATTTAAAATGGGTTTGAGCCGATTGGCTATGTATTTAGATATAATCTTATAAATGACATTACACAGACTAATTGGGCGAAAGTGGGAAATAGATTCAGGTTTATCAATTTTAGGAATAAGCAAAATATATGTGTAATTAAATTTGGAAAGAAAAGATTTATTATTTAACGAATGAAGAACACACAAAGAAATATCATTGCCAACCAGATGCCAGAAATGCTGGAAAAAAATAGGAGATATACCGTAGGGACTGGGAGATTTGAGTGGATGCATCTGGCTCAGAACAATTTTAACCTCTGTGGAAATATATGGGCCGCAGAGAGATCGATTTAGAGCATCTGAAACCCGAGGTTGGACCAATTCCAAACACTTCATCAAGAATTGTAGATGGTGGTTCAATTGAAGAAAAAATCTGTTTGAAGTAGTTGGATATCACTGTATGAATCTAGGGTGAGCAACATGTTGAGGCCAAATTAATTTACCGTGTCAGAGTTTGATGGTAAAGGGAGTTTCATCCTTGAACAAACAAAAATGAATGACATCCTAATTTAATACTACTTAATTAGTAGTGGCATGGAGGAAAAGAAGGCGAAGCCAGAGGATGTATGGTAGGAAGATTTGGAATCGATGTATTAGCGTGATTTGGTTTTCTATTTCATACAAGTTATGTTACTTGTTGCTCGCTCTCGGATTATATAATAGTCATTATGTTAGTTCTTGCTCACTCCCTAATTATATAATAGTTTGATGACGACGTGTTGTGGAAAATTATTAGAAATATGTCATCGAATGTTGTAGATGATAGATTATAGTAAGGCTTTAGCTTTGTAATTGTAAACTCTTTTTATCAATAAAAGGTATTTCATTGCTTTCGCATAAATATTATAAGCATTCATAAGTAGTGTTCAATATCTACTCCACATGTGCAAGAGTAAACTTTCTACTCCTTATGGGCTAAGGAGACCGACGTTAGAAAGATTTAACACTTGTACACTTAAAGTGTTCACAAGTCATAGAAACTCAATTGGACATTGAGTTTCGACAAGACAATATAAGCTTTGACATGGGAATGCACTGTAGGATAGTGAGAGCTTATCTTATAGGTACATTAATGGGATTAATATACTCGGACTTGACTCGTATTGATTCTATCACATGATTTTCACTCTTTGATAGTTTATGACAAAATTGATTAGTTGTGATAGTTATGCATGAACCTTCAACCTGAGGAATTGCTAGAGCAATAACTTTCACCGTTGCTCTTGCACTGTGCACATTCGCGGAAACATCCAACCAAGCATCCAACACCTACTTTGTCACCGATCTTGGATTTCTCGACCTTGTTACCTACCTCAGTCACGTCCCCTACAATCTCATGCCTGTATCAAGCAATCTATTGTAGTATATGGATCAAGGTATTTACTTACTTTACTAGGTATTTCTTGGTTGTGGTGCAAAATAAGTGGAAGTATGGGAATTTACAATCCAGGGTGCTTATTTGCACATTACAGAACATGTAAAAGAGGTACAATGGAGGAACCTAGTTGTTGAAATATTTTCCTGAATTGCCTCCGTACCTCTTCTTTTAAAAAACATTTTTTTTTATATTTTCCTAAATTGCCTCTGTACATTTTATATATATATATATGGCTTGATTTCTCACCATTCAACCATCAAAGTCAGCCTTTTCTTCTCTAAAATTTATCAGGCAATTTTTTTTTCATTTGTTCACTTGGCGTTTCCTCTCAGTTCTTAAACACAATTTTTTTACTTGATTTTTTTGTTTTAATTTCCTGCCAATTTCTTTTTCTTTTCATTCGATTTGTCATACATTTTTTCACTCATTTTAACTCGATTTTTTTACCCAATAATAATGCAAAAATATTATAATATAATAAAAAACACATGACATATTACTTTCTTACTAATATTAATTTTTGATATTTATTTACTATATAGTAAAAGATAGACTTACTTTATTCATTAATTTTGGGCTAAGATTGCAGCTAGCCAAACAAAAGAATGCATTGATCAAATATATGTGCACACATAATGCTTACTAGTAGTGGTAACTAAATTTCGTTGCATTAATATCATATTGGTGAGAGGTATTTACTCGATATTATATATATAAAAAAAGTATTAAATTTGGTTGGGTGAGAGGTATTTATGAGTAAATATGTGTATCTAAATGTCCTTATAATATTATTCTTTTAGAGTATTTTTTTTATTGTAATTAAAGGACACTATAAAAATAAAATAAAAAGTTGTTGGCTCTTACACATAACACAACTATTGTCCGTGCAGAGAGGCAAAATTGGTACTTACACTAAATAATCTAATGCTAGCAATATAAGTTTGATTGAATGACCAATTTGGTACATTATTTAGTTCAGGGAATATATACAACAATGAATATAATTCAGGGAGTATTTTGTATTTAGCCCTTGTTTTTATTATTGAATATTTGTCATGTCAGATGATCATTAAAAGTTCTTATTTCTAACAATTGGAAGCGTGGGGGCTATTCCCCGGTCCTAATCTGGCCTCCAACGATCAAGTTTTACAACAATAATAAATTTCGAAAACTTAATATTGAAAACACTTGTTTATAAGTATTGCAGTGTAATTAAACCACGGGCATATATATATGATTTAATCAAATATCAAAATAAATGTGAAACAAAAACACTTCTTGTGTTTGTATGTATTTAAAACTATAAAAGAATATATATATATATATATATATATATATATGTAGCACCAAAAAAATAAAAATAAAAATAAAAATCAATATATAGCTCTTGTCCTAATTTGGGAGGCTAGGCTTGGTGAACCACCAAAAAATGTACTACATATATGTACATTTTCCAATTTGTCAAAATCCTAATGGTATGCAATAGGTGGTCCTTCTAGTCGAATGTAGTCATACAAGACTCCGGTGAAAGGAGACAAGCCTCTTGCTTGCCTAAGATATATCGTATTTTTTCCATTCACAAGTTGAAATTCTGGTACATTAACACTGTACATCCAGTATTGTCCATGAATGCCATGTCTTGCTATTGTGTTGTCCCGGCCTATACGTCCCGTTGTAAAATGAGGGCTACGAGCATTAGGGTTGTTGATCCGTACCTAAGAACACAAAGCAAACAGTCAAAGACGACAAAGTCAAAATTGTTAATCTTAAAAGCCGAAATAGACATTTCCATTTCCATTGAAAATTTTAATAAAAGCTAATTTGAAATTATAGATAAGTTAGTGGCCGAGGAGGCCATTGGGTCAAACCTTAATCACTACATCTTTGGAAATGGACAATCAACTCAATATCTTTTGCAAGATTAATTAGATGATAGAGGAATGTTTGTCAATAGTTCATACTTGTATTTCAGCCAAGTGAGCTGACGCCAATGCCAGCCTCAATGTATAAGTTCCAGTCCTGGTGACATTTCTTACGTCAAAAGCAACTTGCCACGTGGTTGATGTATAATTATTTCTGTTTACTTTCCTGAAAAGTACAATTAAATTGTCAATACGGAAAAAAAGTATTCTTAAAAAAGACTGTACAACCTGAGAAAAAACAAATGAATTGCAATGACGAATACCTATTTACATGGGCAAAGAACCAATCCTTATGATAATCGCTCACCCCGACAGTGTAAATCAAATCTTTAGTAGGATATAAATCTGTATATCTATCCCATAATCCGTATTGTCGATACCTGGATTTAAACTTTTATTATTGAAAGTCATTTAAAGTTTTACAAAAAACTTGGTTAAATTATGTATTAGAGCTTACTTTTCTGTATGGTTGATATATAGCTTGTTTACAAGGTTTGGTGCCGGGTCAGGTACGTAGAACTCAGCTGCAGAACGATCAGGGATCCCAATTTCCCATAGCGTTGGACCGTTTCTTGGAGGCTCATACACAAGATCACCTATTTGAACTTCGTTTCCTGGAAAAGTTCTTTGGATAAATTTTCTGTAAATGATTTATGATTGCATAGAAACAAAGGGATTTAAATGCATTGTCAAGTGGGCCGATTTGGGCTTGGCCTAGCTAAAAATTTAGTGGGCTGGTCCTCAACTGGACCTAGGCCGGACATAGTATTTTAACTAGGCCTTTTCGTGTCTTTTTTTTGTTTTTTTGAAATGGGGCCAAATGAATTAAAATCCTGGTCTCAAATATGGCCAAAGGAATTCAAACGACTTGAGCTAAGAGTTTATTTTTTTCCAAAAAAAAAAATTCCATATTTTATCGACCGGATCAAGTTCGGCAAGGTAAATCAGTCCTAGCCCAGCCCAACAAAGACAGCGATTTGGTTGGGGGACGGGCTAAGTAAAACTGAATCGAGTCGGTTCAGTTGACATCTAATTTTAAAAGTTAAGGAAAAAGACCTTGTCTAATAATTATGTCCTTCTCATGTTTATAGTCCCCGATGATTCCTGGAATCCAACCATATAAATTGTAGTGGTTTGGTCGAACACCTGTTATAGTGAAGTACCCCATTTCATCTGTTTGTGTCCAAAATTGATAGCCCTGGGAAAAATTGTAAAACAGAACCAAAAGATCAAGAAAATACAATGATTTCTAAATTCAAATTATTTAAAAGAAAAATTACAGATTATAAAATGTAACCTTAGTCTCAGCTTGCCAAGATCCTACATCTCCAGGTGGAGCCAATCCCACATAAGCTGATTTTGCTGGTATAAGTTCCTTATTAATGTATCTGTCACGGACCAACAATCGGCCTTTGATCGTACCACGTTGATCCAGATGAGGAAAATCTCTTGACAATGGAAAATCATATGGCCATTTCTTGCTTTCTTCGGACATCTAATTGATAGAACAAGATCAATGTAAAGTATGCAAATTTATGATATGATTTGTTATATTTAATGTTGCATAAAAATGGACCTGTTTCTTAGCATTTTCCCAGAGTAAAGCTTCCTTATTGCTCGTCTCCGAGTTAAGGTACATGAAAACCGGGCCGAAAACCTTCTTCCAGGGCTCTCCATCGCGTAATCTAAGTCCAAAATTGGGGCCAGCATAATGGCCGCTAAAGAATACCTGTATATTAAAGTTTAATTAACATACTTATTCAATAAATTAATTTTTGACGAGCCGTTTCACATTTGTTTTTGCTAGAACATGTTAATTGAGAATGTTTTCGCAACATCCTTGTGTTAACAATGTGTGTGGTACTTACAGCTAAGGAAGTTGGACCAGCATGGGATGTGAGGTCCGGTTTGACAGGGCCACCAGCTCGGAACTCATCACTTGGCGTTATCACCCAAAATCCTACGTTTGCTTTGGAGCTAATCCATCCGTGCACACGGTTATCCTTGTTGTCAACTGAGTACTGGTACTTATCATCGACCTGTTATGTTCTCAGTCACAAAATTAACACATTTAAGTCTCATATAGAACAGGGCCACTTAGTAGTTTCTTAAGTCAGCAGTGAGTGAGATAGGTACTTTTAAGTCAAATCAAAGCGCAATTTAGTAGTCTGAATGAATGAAGCCTTGTTATGGTGGCGAGAAGCTATTATTGACTCACTTAGAAAGGAATTTTAGTACGCACTTTGAAGGAATGAAGTCAAAAATTTTTGTTTTGGAGGCAAGTAAATACATTTAACCCAGCGAAGGGAAAATATAGTACTTTAAGGAGGACAATATTTTTAAGTTTTAGGTTTTGATTTCATTGAAGTTAGGAAAAATTACATTTTGTATCTCTGTGAAACACAAAATCTGCTCGAAATCAACATGTGTTAGAAAAATAGCCACTAGTGCCCCTGTATTTTCAAAAATCCTACCCAGAAACCCCCGTCCATTACAAACTAATGGATACATGAGCGGGTTATGTGAAGGAGGGTGTTTTTTTTTTTAGCATTTTCCCCCATAAATGGCTGAGTAACCGACTAAAATGCCCTTTTTTTTCATTCTCTTTTTCCTTTTCCTTATTCTCTTTTTCCTATTTTCCATTTTGTTCTCTCTTTTCTCACATTCTCTCTTCTTCTTCTTCTCGTGAACACAGCATAACACCTTCCCCCTCCTTACCACCGTTGTATCACCAGCCACCAGGGTTGGGCGTTCGGGTCGGGTTTTCGGGTACGCACCCGACCCGATCGGGTTCGAGTAATTCGGGTTACAGATTTTAGGAAAAAAATCGAGTATCGGATATCGGGTAGGAACTACCTACCCGATTACCCGATCGGGTACCCGACCCTGTGAAAGCCAAAAAAAAAAAAATAATTTATATACATATAAGTAAGTTAAATGGAGGGGCAGGCAGTAGAAAGCAAAGCAGAAATAGAGGAAAAGAAAAGAAAACTTTGAAGCCAAATCCTTCACCTCTTACTTAAATTTCAATTTCCTCTAATCATTCATCCCCACTTCAAATCATCACCGGCATTGTTCTCCTACATCTCATTGAAGGTAAAAGTTTGTATTTGTTCACAAAATTTTCAATAGTTATCTCTTTTCTTCATTGCCCACAAAGTGTTTGATAAAATGTTTATTTGAGATATGTTGGAGGTTTTTCAATTTTAAGTCGGGGGTTGAAGCTACGATTATTGATATTTGATGATACATCTCCGTTGAAGTTTCGATGAAGCCGTTGAACTAAAGTGTATTAATTAGTTGATTTCAATATTTTATGTTGAGTTGTAATTCTATTTGAATTAGTTATGCAATGTAATAGATAATTTATATTTGGTGCTTAATTTGTAATTTGATCGGGGTATGTTGAATTTGATGTTTAATTTGTGTTTGACTTAATTTAATCGAATGAGCTATTTATTGTTTATTCTTAGTTCTTGTTAATTATTGATTAGTCGTTAAATTGTAAATGAATTAATTGTTAAATCTTAACTTATTTCTTAATTTTATTTTCTAATGAATATTAATAATATTCAAAATAATAAACAAAAAAAAATGCAAGCAAAGGGTTGCAAAATGCAAAGTCAACCTTGCAATCTGCTTTTGAAAGCAGATTGCAAAAAACCGGGTACCCGAAACCCGACATTTTGGGTACCCGAAAATTTCGGGTTTCGATTGGGTAGCAATTTTGCTACCCGAAACCCGAAAAACCCGAACCCGAACTACCCGAACCCGAATTACCCACCCCTAGCCACCCATACCCTCAACGTCGCCATAAAAACCTTGCCAACACCGTCCCAGCAACCCCCCCGCTCTACAACGCCACCACCCAAACTCGAAATCACCCAACCCAGAGCTGCAATTCCAGATCAGTTTGCAAATAATCATCTACTCTGTTGCGTCTTCACCGTCGAGACGCCCTCAAAACAACAGAATCAAGAAGTGCTTTCATATAACCAAAAGAAGCTTAAAATCCCAGGGGAAAAAAGAAAATGAAAAAAAAAATTGTAGATCCAAACAGAGCAGTATGATGATAGTTTATTTTCCTCTACATGGAAATCAAGGGTTGTTTGTTTATTGTATGATGATAATTTATGAAATTTCAATGGCAAACAGAATTTATCAGGTTTTCGGTGATTTTGCAAAATTTTCCTAGTTTATCATATTTTTCAGATTTTTTCTTAATTTTGCTGACATGTTTATTGATTTTTCAGATTTTTGGTGATTTTGCAAACCTGATTTATCAGATTTTTGTTAATTTTTACTTTTTTTTTCTGAATATTTTTGAAATTGTTTGTTATTTTCAGAAATTTTTAGATTCTTTTTGAATTTTTCTTATTTTTTTAATTTAAAAAGCTTTCAAATGTATTTCCAACTTTTTCTCATTTTTTAAATTTTTCTTTGATCCAACGGTTGATAACAAATAATTTAATGGTTGAGAATAAAGATCATGCTTATAAAACTGAGGGACATAACGGTCATATAGTAAAAAAGTTAACGCCGTTGGACTTAGTTAACGAAATGGGAGAGTGCGCAAACTAAAAAATAACATAGGTGATATGCAATTTTCCCTTGAATTTATTTACTAATTTGTTAATATCCCTACTTTAACTGGAAGGTGTCAACTGGCATGTCCAACTCTATTCGCTCCGTATCGGGCTCCATGGATAAATTCTTAATCCATATAACATAGTTCAGACATTATACTTACCTAAGAATCATGGTTTAATATTAAAGTAACACGTTTATCTACCTCTCCTTTGAGTTGTGAATCTCCGGAATTTGTTATCAAAACAGCTTCTTTGTAATCAAGAACATGTCCTACTTCCCTGTCATGATCTGTTGGCATTATCCTCTGCTTATTGTCTGATATCGCCATGTAATGGAACCTAACCAATATTAATTTGTGTAATTAGGGAAACAGAATTGACGAAAATATACTAATGCGAAACTTTTAAATTAAATGAAAATGTGTGTAGAGAATACAATAATTGAGTGGTAATAATATAGATATTTTATTTGGTACTTCAACAAAAAATTTAAAATTTTTATAATATACATTTCAAAAAAAGATAATATAATTATAGGGATTTGAGAGACGACGGGTAGGTGGACATAATTAGCATAAATCTTACATATCCTGTTGAAGTTTGAAGGCAATTCTTGCTTCGTCGATGTTCAAATCAGGCCATCCCTTCAATCGTTCAAATATCGCATACGAGTAGAAACCCGAAGCTCCACGCAGCAATATAAACCTTGAAAATTATTTTATATATGATCACACTTATTAAAACCATTGAAATAATTTTATATAGGGTCATACTTATTAAAATTGTAAAAATAAATTTGTATAAGTTCGTAACTAAGAAAACAAACCTTTTGTCGATATTAAGGGGGAGATCATTTTCAGCACTAAGAGAGATATTCCATATCTTTGTGAATGAAACTTCTATCTGATCTTCAGTTTTTGCTATAACCCTGAAACTTGTACTTTCTAGCCTGCACGGAAAGAAATGTTTGTATGTTTCTAATTTCTATAAATATATGTCAATTATTGAATCGGAAAAAAAGAAAATTAAAATTCGAGATTTTTTTACGTGTCGAAAAAACTTTTGCTTTTATCTGGCTTGCTCCACACGATGTCCCAATACCTGTAGTTCATAAACTGAAGAAAATGAGCCTTTTACGATTCAAGTTAAGAGGCTAAAACATGTATGAAATGCCTTGGGGATAATTTTCAAGAAACAACAATTGGCCATTTTTTGGATAATTATATATTTTTCTCTTAATTTGTTGCTCGTTCATTTTTCAGTACATGTAGTTAAATTGGGATAATTACACTCACACCCCCTTAATAATAGGGTAATTACACTCCCTCACTAATTAATAATTACAAATATACAACTCATGTTAAAAAATTTTTACAATTGCACCCATTGTGTGTAATAATTCTTACAATTGCACCCCCTGTAAACTTTATAAATAGAGCCTCTGAGGGGGGTGTTTGTAATTATCAATTAGTGAGGGGAGGTTTGTGTAATTACTCTAGGGGTGTGAATGTAATTATCCCTACTTAAATTAGTCCAATCGTTGTTGTTCAACTATCAGTGAATTTGACGAGACTTGAATTAGAAGAAAACATTATAATTAAAGTGATATATAACTCGAATTTTACTCACCCTCTTCGTGTTTCTTTAAAGTGATATTCCAATATATTGTCGATTCCTTTGTATCCTACACTGGTGATATAGCCACTTGGGTTTGATAATGCGAGTTTAACAATTCCGTTATCCATTTCAACCTGTAAAAATGATTTCAAAATCAAATAAGATTCTTATTAATTTTGACTTAAGAAGCTGTTCAGCTTGGAATCTCAAAACAATCATAACTATTACTAAATGGACGTAAAATTCACCACATACAACTCTGATGGTGATTATGAAACTACTCCTTAAGAATACTTAACAATCACTCTATTCGACTAACACTAAGAAATTTACTTAAATATTTTTTTCTTCTTATTTTGCCTCTAACAATGTATAAAGTACATAAATACGAGTAAGCATGAAACTAGTGAAGAATGTAATTATCATATATATATATATATATCTCAAATGTCAACAATTGTATTTAATTTTAGTCTTACATGGTGATCCAGTACATGGAGCTTGAGTGGAGGAGATGACGCTACATTACTCCGTGGAACCAACCTGCATATACATTAATATTTAGGATCAAAGTTATAGTCTTATATGATAGAATGATAGTGTGAAAGTACTAAACAGTCTGGATTATGAGATATACCTCAATTTATATAATTATTTTGTTTTCTTTTCAATGATATTCAATTTAAACAGTCCTTAAATATACTTATTAGAAAAGTCAAAATGCAAGGAATTTTTTTTTTTTAAAGGTAGGAAAAATTTATTCTTTCATTTATCGTACTTTCCTTTTGCTGCTTCGTTAAATTCCAATCAAATTACTGCATTAATTAATATTTGGAGGAAAATAAAATTAGGTCAATTTTAAGAACGTATTTTGGTGTTCTAATAGAAATTAAATAAAAAGAAAGACATGACTTTTGTGTGTCTATATATATATATATATATATATATACACACACACACAAAAGTAATATCTTTCTTTCTATTTAATTTCTATTTGAACACCAAAATATGTTTATATATATATAAGTTTCATTGGTCAAAAGTAAAAAAAATTCATCACCTTCTTTCAACAGTGGGCATCCACATTTATATTAAATAAATGTGCTGCATAATTTCAACCCCTGGTTCGTTAACATAATCAAATCCAAATGTATTTCACAAAATGAGTGACCAATAATATGATAAATATTATTCCCTTTGTAAAATATATTTGGGTATGACTAAACCGAAAGCAGATTAGAATTTTCCCTTACATGTGACCATATTATCTATTACGAAACACCTGATTACGTGTAACGGCATCGATCATACTGTATAATGTATATGTGTGTATATATATATATATATATATATATATATATTAGATTGACTTTTTGGGTTGCAATTAATATTATAAACTGATGCAACAAATTCAATAGGGGCAGGTTTCTGCTGTATTGAACTTCTCCACAAGTGGTAGGATTAGTTATGACATGTCTATATCAAGAAAGTAGTTGGACGCCAACTTTTCAATTGCTTAATCAAGACTTAATAGGAGATAACCTATAACTAACCATGCCATTATCCAATCACCAAATTTTTAATTCAAGAGGGAGGAGATACCATCTAACCCGATAAATTCAGGTTGATAATTATAATCTTGACTCATAAAAATTCTATCTAGCTCCATAAAAGAGGGAAGAGCCATAATTTGTAACAGTCTGAATTCGAACCCAGAACCTCTTACATAAAGTGAGTGGTAAATACTATTAGACCAACAGGTCTTGAGTTCCAATCACCAAATTTGAGCAATATAAAAAGCATATTATTTGGAGTTCGTGGTCCTTGACAATCACAATTATTTATATAGACACATGTAATTAAGAATATATTAGGACTTGAGGTCTATCATTCTTACACAGTCGGTAGACTCCAATAAATCCCAAAATAATCACAATCTTATCTGTGTGATGAATCCCACATATATATCCCATCATATGGGTTCTGAGAAGATAGATGGGTCTCGTGACGGGTCTTAGGTTTTGGTGTTTTGACGCAGATCCTCCCACCCTCCCTTCATTTAATATTAATATTATAAATATCTTTTGTATGTATTTATGTGATTATATATGGAAAATTATGTATTTGCATATACCCTAGTATATAAACATTTTAATAATGTATACTGATAAATTAAAATAAGAATTCAGGTAATAATAAATAGTTAATACTTTTTAAATAAGCCGTGAAATTATTATTATTGGATAATTAATTATAAGTTGGCAAATATTTTGTTCTTAGTTAATAATATTACTTTTGACACTTTGATAGTTAGACTCAAAAAAAAATAAAAAAATTCAACGTTTTTTTAAATTGCAAAGGGGGTCTGCCGTTTCAACACGTCAAGTCCGGTGTTTGGGGTATGGCAAGGTGGGTCTCGGGTTCAAAAAAACTTGGTGGGGGCCGGTCTCGGATTCTAGAAAATTCGTCCCAAACTCACTCCGTTGTCATTCCTAATCATATGGATGATAGTGATTTTCCAAAACCCGCCAAGACATAAGACTCTCCAGAGTTCTTACTAATAACCAAAATAGTCGAACAATAGCAAAGAATAACATAACTTACTCCCTAACATAAGACTCTCCAGAGTTCTTACTAATAACCAAAATAGTCGAACAATAGCAAAGAATAACATAACTTACTCCCTAACTTGTGTGTTATTTATCGATCCATTGTGTCTTTAATGCTATAAAGCTTTAACCAAAGCAACAAGTTAATGTTTTCTGATGACTGATGAGATGAGTACCTGTCGGCAGGGATCCTGGCAGTACAATGAACAATCAAGCAGAAATAAAATGTGATCACAAGCCATCCTACTATTGTGTATATTCGCCTACCCTTCTCCATATTCGTAACCATAAAACGGCCTGCTATATGAAGAACGTTATAGCAAATTAGCGAAAAAATTAAACCAAAAAAGGACGAGTTGGTAGCCTTATGGTTACCTTGATTTTCAAGAAAATAAATATGTCGTCACATTTTATTCTCAAGAAAAAAATAAAGCAAAAATGAAAGAGTTTATTTGCGCGATGAAAATCATGAATTAATCAAAGTGAATTAAAAGGATGCATATGCTATGAATCTTGAAACCCTTTACATGCATGTTAAGAAAAGAAAATGATCAAATTTTGTACCAAGTACTGTTTAATTTGTTATATATAAATCATGCAATTTAATAAATATGTAACATGCAATTAGATAATTATGTAGCATATGAAACACAAAAAAATCTTAAACATAAAAATTGATTGAATTATATACCAAATATTCTTTGTTATATATAAATCTTGAACTTTTATAACTATGTATGTTGTGTGGATTACATAGCTATGTAGCATAAGAAACACAGAAAAATCTAAAAAAGCATTGTGAAAAGCTAAAATGAAAAAACGTACCTCCGGGATGAAGAAATCAAAGATGCTGCAATCTATAAGCTGCTTTAATTGTGTTGTATATATTGTGTGTCGTTGTTTACTTCAACTTGGTTTTGCAAATGAAGTTTGAAGATGGAGCAGTTCGGTTCTTGTGTTAATTCATACAAAAGAAAGCAAGAACTTTTAAGAATGTTTCAGGTTATAATGCTATTATATAACATATATATATATATATATATATATATGTATGTATGTGAGTATATGTGTGTGTATGTATGTATTGTACATGGATTAAGCCTTTGAAACACCAATAATATATGTAATTATGTAATGATAGTGGGGTGGTAAACAAATCCCATAAAGACTAGAAGTCTGACTTTGGGTTAGTATTAGGTATTTAGGTATTTACAGTTGAACGTTGTGTATTACAATATATACAAGAAATGTAGCAGATGGAGAATTAATTAATTACCCTTTTCTACACGACTAGGAGAAGAATTTCTACTATTTCAATGTTTTAATTGGAAAATATAGGAGTCTAGGTTGAATAGTATACTTTTAAAGAAATTTTAAAGGTGAAGTCAAATATTTTCTGGAAGTCCATATGTTGATTTCTCAAAGCTGTTTAGGCAGTTTTCTTGAATTTTGGATCCTAATTATAATTTTCCTCCTCACCTAAATAAGTATAATTTACTTGCTTTTTTATCAATCACATAGCAAATCATGTAATTTATTCATCTTGTGAATTATACATTTGTACAAGATAGAAAAAATAACATAAAGCACAAAAAAATCACAATCAGAATAATAAAAATTGCCTCGCGATCCGAACAGTTAATGAAACATGAAAAGCAGATGATGGTGATAAACATAAGCTTCCTACGACGACAGAAATTCCAAACAAAAGTCATATTTTCATGAGCAAACTTTGAATTAATGGTCAAAAGTTTTGACATCTTGTGAGTTGTGACATGTATGAAATATGACATCCAACGACTGCATGTTTTATAATGTTTTTGTTAAGGGCCGAAACATCGATTTCAATCATGTTTGTGTGAGAGTATGAACGATCTGTGGGGAAGTTTTCATGTTGCACTCCTTTAAGGAAAATGTAATAAAGAAAAGAAGATAGAGCAAAGATGGCCAGGAAGTAGAATGAACTTAATTAATAATTATAACTTACAGAGGCCAAAAGCTTTTGAGTTTTGAGATGTTTATAGAAAAGACGAACAAATTAAAGGAATAAAATGGCATATATATATATATAAAAGAAGGCCATTTATGGTAACTTAATTATTCGAATGCATGCCCTTTTGCTACTAATTAACCCCGTCAAATGGATTTGAAATAAATACAACTTGATTGAACATCGATGGTTACTTCATTAGATTTAGTTAATTTGGACATTAATGAATATATATACATGGATCAAGTGTCAACTGATGCAATAATATATCAAAAATCTCGAAACTAGTATAAAATAAAGTTAAAAGAAACCGAAAATTCAATGTTACAGAGAGATTTTTAATTGCAAAATAAAAATACAAATTGCGACAGCATTGTGAGTGGGGATTTGGATTCTAAGATGTTGCAGAATAACCATGACATGTAATTATTTTTCAGATGATTATAAGGAGTCTATATAACAAAAATACACACACTATGTTGGAAGTTGATTCAAAACCTTATTTTACTTAAGGTTAAATAAGTCTTTTATTTATTACTTTGAAAGAGTCTTTTTAGTTGTTAGTTTGTTGGGATAATTGCATATCATAACCCTGTGAAACATGAAACCTGCACACATCACCTCTGTGTTAAAAAATAGTCTGAAATAACCCTATGATTTTCAAAACCCTGCACGAAACCCCCAACCCTGCTTCAAATACACTGCGCGTGAATGCTACCTTCTGCGGATTTAACACAGACTGGGAGTTTCGTGCAGGACTTTGAAACTCATAGGGTTATTTCAGACTATTTTTTTAACACAGAAGGGATGTGTGCAGGTTTCATGTTTCACAATGGTATGATATGCAATTATCCCTAGTTTGTTCCTTATTTTTGGGCTTCTCGTTTCTTTAGTCAATAGTGGGTCAAGAGTTTCAGTCTTGATGAGAAAGTGGTTAAGAATTGTTTGGAGTTTGTAAGACTATATATGCATATTTCTTTTCACTTATAAAATATTCCTTTGAAGTGTTTTGCGAGTATGCTCTGTTCTCTTTATTTCTAACATTTTGGTATTCAGAGCAGGTTTGATCTTTGACAGGGCGATCGGGAAAGTGCAAGTTTTTTATTTTTTAACAATGGCGACATCTGGGTTTTCATCTTCCTCTTCACTGCTGATACCCATCGTTAATGGAGACAAGTATGAGTTTTAGAGTATAAAAATGAAGGGAAAATTGCATAACATACCCTTGTGAAACATGAAATCTGCACAAAATCCACCTGTGTTAAAAAAAATAGCCTAATATATCCCTCTGTTATCTTGTGATTTGCAGACTCCCCCTTTCCGTTAATGTTGACTAACGGTGTTAGTTTTTTGTATTGTATTACCGTTATGCCCCTAATGTTAATAAATATTATTTTATTCACATTTAATCTAAGCCTTTGGATGATTTTTCTTAACCATTGGATCAAACAAATAAAGACAAAAGAATAAATATTATGAAAAAATCATAAATAATTATAAAAAATATGAAAAAAATCATCAAAACGTCACAATTAATTACAAAAATTTTTGAAAAATAAAGAAAATTATATAAAAATTCAGAAATAAAACACAAATTTGAAAAAAATCTGAAAATAATTACAAAAAATTAGTTACATAATTATATTTTTCTAAAAAAAAAATTAAATTTCTTTAGAAAGTTTTACAAAATATATTCAGAAAATTGTAAAAAAATAACAAAAATCATCATCTTCTTCATCCAACCCATCACCGGTTGGTGAAGAGGAGTTCTGTCGTTCACCACTGCTCTGCCGTTCGTAACTTAGAAGGGAGTTGCCCCTTCAACTTGGAGAAGATGGCGTTGACCAGTGAGAAAATAGATCCTTCGGCGGCTGGTGCAGCGGCAGAGTCGGAGGCTGCGATTTCGTTGTAAGGCGGCATCGGAGGCTCCAATTTCTGGTGGTGTCACAACTGGTGGTGGTATACATGGAAGGCGGCGGATCTCCTCTTCTTCAACAAGGGGTGTAGCTGTGGTGGTGCTGCACAGCGAAGAAGATGAAACATCTTCTTTAGAAACCAAAAATTGTAAAACCTAATTACAATTTCCAAAATGTAAAACCTAATTAAATTAAATTTAATACAAAAAATATAATTAAAGGAACAGAAGTGGGGGAAAGATGAAGAAACATAAGTGGCAAAAAGAAAAAAGGAAAAGGAAAAGAGAAAAGAAAAAGGAAAATAGGAAAGGAAACAAATAATAATGAAAAAATGGTTATTTTAGTTAATTTTCATTCATTTTAACCTGTAAAAAACCCTAAAATACATCCCACTTCGCACAAATCAAGAGTGAATGCTACCTTCCATTAGTTTCTAACAAACAGGGGTTTTCGTGCAGGGTTTTAAAAAATACAGGGGTATATTAGGCTATTTTTTTAACACATGTGGATTTCGTGTAGATTTCATATTTCACGGGGGTATGTTATGCAATTTTCCCAAAAATGAAAACCTATTCATATCACAGGATTTATGGGACTTTATTGAATTTGGGTTTGTAGATCAACAGAAAGAAGAGGGATTACGAGAAATAAAAAAGAAGGATGCTAAAGCTCTATTCTATATTCAACAAGCAGTTCATGAGATGATTTTTTTCCTGTATTGTCGCAGCTAGCACTTCAAAGGAGGCGTGGGACACCTTGAAGAAGGAATTTCAAGGTACATCAAAAGTAATTACTGTGATACTACAAACTCTCCGTAGAGATTTTGAAACGTTATTTATGAAAAACAATGAATTGGTGCAAGAGTATTTATCAAGAGTTACTAGAATTGTGGTTCATATGAGATCATACGGTGAAGATGTTAGTGATGAAATTGTTGTTGCAAAAGTGTTAAGAAGTTTACCTCCGAAATTTGATCATGTTGTAGCAGCAATCAAAAAGTCAAAAGACTTATTTGTATTTTAGTTGATGAAAGGTTCTTTGCAAGGATATGAGTCAAGAATTAACAGGTCAATTGAGATGAAAGAAGAAAAAGCTTTCCAATTAAAGGATGAATCGCCAATTCAAAATGTGAAGCAATTGGGGCAAGGATCACAAGGATATGGCAGAGGTACGTTTCAAGGCAGAGGACGTGGTAGAGATAGAAATCAAAACAGACAAGATAGAGGTAGAAATGGGATAAAATGTTACAATTGTCACATATATGGTCATATAGAAGCAGATCGTTTAGACAAATATAATCAAGCTGGCTATGCGGAGGAGGAAGAAGAAGAAGGCATGCTTTTTATGGCTCTTTTAGACAACACCATACGAGAAGCAAGTGTATGGTTAGTGGACAGAGGGTGTTCTCATCATATGACTGGAGGCAAATCAAGTTTTAAGGAATTGGATGAGACAAAAAAAAAATTCGGTTTGGTGATAACAAACAAATACAAGTAGAAGGCATAGGTACTATTGTTGTCCGTACTAGTCAAGGTAAAATAAAACTCATTCAAAATGTTTTATTTGCTACTATTTTGGCACATAACTTGCTGATTGTTGGACAACTGCTTGATAGCGGGTTCTCTGTCTTGTTTGATGATGATATATGTGTTATTAAGAGTAAAAAAACAGATCATTTCTTAATGAATATTCGTATGACCCCAAACAAAATGTTTCCCTTTGAAGCTTCGAATATTGAACTTGCTCTAGTTGTTAGTCAAAATAAAGATGAGGAATCTGAGTTATGGCATTTGCGTTATGGACATTTGAACATTAGTGGATTAAGATTGTTGAGGCAAAATAAAATGGTTGTTGGTCTGCCAAAACTAGATTCTACTTGTGAAGGTTGTATGTATGGAAAAGAACATAGAATATCTTTTCCTATAGGGAAGTCTTGGAGAGCCTCTTGTTGTCTTGATCTTATACATGCAAATTTGTGTGGTCCCATGCATACAGAATCACTTGGTGGGAGTCGATATTTTCTGCTATTTATTGATGATTATAGTCGTATGAGTTGGGAATATTTTTTGAAGTTTAAATCAGAAACTTTTGAGAACTTCAAAAAATATAAGGCTTTGGTAGAAAATTAGAGTGGTCAAAATTAAGGTTCTTCGTAATGATAGAGGTGGGAAGTCTTTATCTCAAAAATTTAATAATTTTTGTGAAGCAAATGGTATACACAGGGAATTGACAATACCCCACACTCCGGAGCAAATTAGGATCGGTGAGCGAAAAAATCAAACTGTAGTAGAGATGGGTAGAAGCATGTTGAAGAGTCAGAACCTTCTAAATCATTTTTGGGATGAGGCTATTAATACCACAATATTCTTGTTGAATATCTCTCCTACTCGAGCAGTCATGTATCAGACACCTTTTGACACTTGGAAAGGTAAAAAACCATCAGTGACACATTTGAAATTTATTGGTTGTATAGCATATGCTCTAGTAAATTCTTAACAACTTTGTAAGCATGATGGAAAATCTAAAAAATGCATATTTGTTGGTCATTGCTCACAATCTAAAGCTTTTCAACAATATAATCCCAAAACTAGGAAGAACCTTATTAGGAGATGTAGAACTTGATGAAAGCTCATGTTGGGAATGGGAAAATAGTAGCGAACCATCAAATAACTTTGAAGAATAAGCCCTAAATAAAGCTTCAAATCAGTCATCTGTTGCTACTACGGATCTGTGGAATAACAGCAACTCAAATTGCAGTAGTAGTAGTTCAACTATGATAGCACCTGACTTTGAAGATTCCGATAAGACTCTTGTCCGTAAGTTTAGATCACTTGCAGAAATTCATGAAACTTGCACTTTTGCTCTATTTGGTGCAAATCCAACTTGTTTTAAAGAGGCTTCAATGAAAAGAGAATGGAAAAATGCAATTTAAGATAAGCTAGCAACGATAAAGAAAAATGAAACATAGGATTTGGTGAATTTACCAGAAGGTAAGAATGTTACCGGCTTGAAGTGGGTGTTCAAAAAAATAAACAATGATGAAGGTAGCATGAAAAAATACAAAGCCAGATTAGTAGCAAGAGGGTATTCGCAGCAATAAGGTATAGATTTTGAGGAAACGTTTTCTCCAGTTGCTCGTTTCGATACAGTAAGAACTATTTTGGCATTGTCTGTGCAAGTAAAGTGGGAGGTTTATCAATTTGATGTAAAGTCAGCCTTTCTTAATGGTGACTTGGAAGAAAAAGTGTACGTGAGCCAACCAGATGGATTTGTAGTGAAACAAGGAGAAACAAACTATACAAGTTGAAGAAAGCATTTTATGGCTCAAACAAGCTCCGCGAGCATGGTACATCAAGATAGACTCATATTTCAGAGAAAATGGATTCGAAAGAAGTAAGCATGAACCTATTTTATATGTCAAAAAAAATCAACATGATTTTTTGGTTGTTTGCTTATATGTTGAAGATATGATACATATATATATATATATATGTAAGTTCCTCATATTCTCTTATATGTGAATTTCAATCTTGCATGATGAATAAGTTTGAAATGACAGACTTAGGTCTACTCCATTATTTTCTTGGAATCGAAGTGAAACAAGGAGAAGATGGAGCTTTCATTTCACAAAGGAGAAATGTTGTTTAACTACAAAAAAGATTTAACATGCTTAATTGCAAAGTTGTTGATACTCCTATGAATGTGCATGAGAAGTTACAACTGCTTGATGGTACTGAACAAGCCGATGGGAGCTTTTTTTGTATCCTAGTTGGAGGTCTAATCTATTTGACCTAGACCCTTCCCCAATATATAGACCTAACCGAAGGTGCTCTTCCTACTATCTTGGTCACCACCTAAGACTTCTGTAGTTAGACATTCAACTGATTGTTGTGTCCCCAAATATATAGACCTACCCCGAGGTGCTCTTCTTACTATCTTGGTCAACACCTAAGTCTGCATCCACAAAATCTTCTAAGGTGATTTGTTTTCCTTAAAAAAAATGTTAACCTTGATATACCTCTCAAGTACATTAACAACCACTGTACAACTTCCTAATGCATCATGCGGATTTGCCATGAATATGTTCAAAAGACCCAATATAGCTTTCGCTTGTGGAGTCAGCTCAAGGTTTATGCATAGTCCCATGAAGCATCATCTTGGAGCAACTAAATGAGTTTTACGCTATATTCCTGGAACAACAACTTTTGGGCTATGATATTCACATAATTGTAGTTTTATTTTGTGTGGTTTTTCGGATAGTGATTGGGCAGGTTCCTTGGATGAATGGAAGAGTGTTTCTAGAAATTTCTTTACTCTTGGCTCTACAGCTATTACATGGAGTTCAACAAAACAATCAATTGTTGCATTGTCATCATCGGAGGCAAAATATGTTGTGGCTGCATCTTCTACGTGTCAAGCATTGTGGCTAAGAAAATTGTTTACTGATCTTTACCAAGAGCAAAGTGGAGCTATTGAAATTCTCTGTGATAATTTATTACAATAGCAATGACCAAAAATCCCATGTTCCATGGAAGAGCAAAGCACATAGATATACGCCATCACTTCATTCGTGAGCTCGTTACCAATGGATTGATCAAGATGAAGTACTACAACACAGAAGAACAGGTTGCAGATATCCTCACAAAAGCACTTCTTCAAGCAAAACATAATTACGTTATGTCTCATCTTGGTGTTTGCACGTTTGAATCAAAGGGAATTGTTGGAAGTTGATTCAAAACGTTATTTGACTTAAGGTTAAATAAGTCTTTAATTTATTACTTTGAAAGAGTCTTTTTAGTTGTTGTTTGTTTCTTGTTTTTGAGCTTCTAGTTTCTTTAGTCAATAGTGGGTCAAGATTTTTAGTCTTACTGGGAAAGTGGAAGAATTGTTTGAAGTCTGTAAGTCTATATAGGCATATTTCCTTTCACTTAATAGAATATTCCTTTGAAGTGTTTTGCCATACATATGCTCTATTCTCTTTATTTCCAACACACTGGTCAATATAACAAAAAGAAAACCATGAACTGCCTTATGTGATTATTAGGAATTAATCAAGCATGGAACTTTAAATGGTTAAAATAAAGCAAATAAAAAAGACAAAAATTTATCGTCATTTGACCAAGAATGCCTACATCAACGACCTCCGCTAGAGATTTTATGATATTTCGAGTGATATGCATTATTAAAGAAGTTCATATATTTATAAATATGTACTTGAAGAACAGGAATCATAGATTGCATCAAACTGAAAAACATACTAAATATGGAAGTGTGCACCCATCCAATTGCTATTGCCATTGCATTATGAACTTCCTTACACCAACGCCGCAGGGTTCTTGAGTATGTCTTTGTCGCACGACATTCTGAACTTTCTCACTCCATTGTTGCGTTGTTTATGAGATCTTGAACGCGTTCTTAAGTCTATTTCCATTGTTACGGCATTACATTGTGCATCGATGCGGCGTTTCTACTGTTCCTATTGATGCATCATTTTGCAAGAGTCATCACAATGTTCTGCCTATTTTCAGTTACGATGCTCCAACTTCAACAGTTTTCTTTTTCCCTTTGATTGATTTATCTCTACAAACAACCCATTACTCTACCACTTTGAGACTAATGAGCTCAATTTTTAATATACTTTTGACTTCTGTTGGAGAGTGTTCTCTAGTGTAGGCAAGCCTCTTTATCACGAGTACTCGAGGCCTACTAGCCATGTATAGCCTCAGCTTTTCGGTGTTACCCCCTCAGTCAACATGTTAATCGGTTCCTTCACACCAAAATACCAATTATCTCCTAAATACAATGGTACTTCAACAGAATATATTTTGTCCTTGAATGAAACATCGAATTCTTTGCAAGACAAAAAGAGCATTGACCATCACAGAAAAGTGCCTAGTCCATTCCCATATAAAATTCTTCCAAAATATTTCCTTGTCAGCCTCTAATATGGCAACATATTCTTCTCTCGTTGTTCAAGTATTATAGACTTTGTAGTTAGGCATTCAACTGATCTTCCTAGTAGACATCATTGATTACATCATATTAACGATGCATAAACGACCATAGCCATCTCTACCAACTTCTTATCTATTTGCTCCTGTAAGTTCAATGTGATTCCCCAATAGGGTGCTTCTACATTTTCCATTGAGATTGCAAATCAAACTTGCGCATTTTCTAAGTACTTCTCCTGAGACAACTTGAGGTTCACACTCGATCGTATTCGATTAATCCTCATCCCGATAATCATATTGGCAGATCCCGAGTCTTTCTTCTCAAACTCTGTGGATAGTTATTTTTTAAATTTGTTGATCCCTTTTTATAGCCATACAACAAACATTTCATCCACATACAACAACAAAACTATGTAGCAATCATCAAAATATTTAAATTATCAACATTGATCCATCTCGCATCTCAAGACCCCAATTCTCACTTATTAAAGTATTGAACTAAATTATACCACTACCACGAGCTTGTTTTAGGCCCTACAAGCTCTTTCAAAGCCTGGCACAACCTTTTTTTTTTTTAAAGAAAAAACAACCTTTATGTTGAGCCACATAGATGTATCCATCCAGATCTCTATTGAGAAATGCCATCTCTACATCTAATAGCTCCATATGTAAATCTTTTTCAGCAACAATGCTCAGAATGACCCTAAATGTAGCAACTTTATAAAGGGTGAGAAAATTTTTGCGTAATTAATTCCATCCTTTTGTTGTAGTCTTTGACTACTAATCTCCTTTTGTATTTCTTACTCACATCATGCTCTTTTTCACTATGTATGTACACCTATTCTATAATGCTCTCTTCTAGTAATTTGGACAACTTCCGAGTAATATTCTTCTCAAGTGAGTTCATCTCTTCTTGCATTGCATACTTTCAGTTGACAAAAAATTGTCACATTCAATCACGTTTCTAAAACATTCAGTTCACCTGCAATAGTTAAAAGAAAGTAATGTTGGAAATCGTTTGGATTAGTTTGGGCATCGTTTGGATTTTCTCAAGGGAGGCTCGGGAGTTCGAGTTCTTCAGCAACCTTTCTCCCAACCTCATCTACTGAGATCACCTTCATCTTCACCTTTTCACTTGGCTTCTCAGTGCTCTTGGTCACAACTTAAAGCCAATCCTTATACATCATATGCTCATTGAATTTCACATGTTTTTATGCCTTATGATTTTCTCATTTGGATCATGTCATAGATGATTACCATAATATATAAAGAAACAACTTTGTGCTTCTGGTTCTAGCTTATCTCTGTCATCAAAATCGATTCTAGGTAGACACCTATTGTTAAGTGTTTAAGTTTTACCTCCTTCTCAATCAATAATTCTTTCGCTATTTCAAAATCATGCTTACTACATCTATCCAAAATGTCTTTGACAATTATCATGCTCTTAGCCTTTCATTCAATGTTTTGTTCATTTGTTCGGCGACACTACTTCATTGTTGTGTACTTAGAATGGTGTTGATCATTTTAATCTTACTTTTAGCATAGTAGTCCTAGGATTCCTGGCTATCATCAACTTCATTTTTAGATTTTAGGGGCGTCAGTTTTAGCCTTGCTTGGGTTTCAAACTCCGTTTGCTACCTTATAGAGATAACAGACACATTAGATTTATTTTTAATAAAATAAACTCATACCTTTCTTATGCAATAATTAATGAATGTGATGTGGTAGACCCTCCAAGAGACTACACGGGTGTAGAACTCATACATGTGAATGCACCCTCTAGTTTTTTAGCTTTCGATCTGTCCCAGCTTTGGAGAAGTGAGCATTCTTTTCCATCCCAAGCACGCAGTCTTTGCAAATACCGAGATCCACGAATTTTGGTATTGGAAGCTTTCCCTTGGATGCTATATTCTTCAGCCCCTTCTCACTCATGTGTTCAAGTCTCCACAGTCATAAACTCACGTCCTTTATGCCCCCCGTCCACTACAAATAAGCCTTGCTTGGGTTCCAAACTCCGTTTGCCACCTTATAGAGATAACAAACACATTAGATTTATTCTTAATAAAATAAACTCATATCTCTCTTGTGCAATGATTAATGAATGTGATGTGGTAGAGCATCCAAGAGACTACACGGGTGTATAACTCATACATGTGAGTGCACCCTCTAGCTTTTTTAGCTTTCGGTCTCTTTTAGCCTTGGAGAAGTGAGCTTTCTTTTACATCCCAAGCACGCCATCTTTGCAAATACTGAGATTCACCAATTTTGATATTTGGAAGCTTTTCCTTGGATGCTATATTCTTCAACCCCTTCTCACTCATGTGTTCGAGTCTCCATAGTCATAAACTCATGTTATTTATGCCCCCCGTCCACTGCAAATAAGTCTTCCTAGTTTATGTAATGTACAAAGTACTGGCTTTTGTACCACACACCACAAACAAATTCTCTTTAGAAAGTTTCCACAGTTCATCACCAAACATTGCGGTGTACTTGTTGTCACCAATTCGACTTATGGAGATCAAATTCTTCCTAAGGCCTGAAGCATGCCTTATGTTTGGCAATTTCAGTCGCATCCCTTGAGTCGTTATTAGCACCTCTTGTTTATCCATCATGTCTAGGGGCTCGTAATCTGCAAGGAAAACCTTCCCATGTTTCTTTGTAGCATAATTTTGTAAATATTTTCTACATGAGTAGAATAAAACGACGCATTTGGTTAACACATAAGTCTATTAGACTATCCATGCAGCATAGCAATGCATCAACAACATCGTCAATGGCAGTGTGTGCTTGCTGATTTTCCTGACACTAATTTTGATTGTTCTTTGACTCCGAACAATCGTTTATAATGTCCCTTTTAATGCAACTCGAGCACATAATGTTAGGGATGGTAGCATCAGAGCACGAAGAATAATCAAGAAACAAGAAAACCTAAGCCTAAACATGAAGATAAAAAACACGAGGATTTAATGTGGTTCGGCATAATTGCCTACATCCACGAGTCAACCTAGACTACATCTTTATTTCTCAATGAGTACATCAATCAATTACAAGAGTGAGTTCACATATTTATAATGGTGGAGAAGTCTAAACCCTAACAAATTAGGAAAAACACTCCTAAACAACTAGGGAATAATTCCTAACACAATAGGAAACAATTCCAATCAAAGTAAGACTCAAGACATGCCAAAAATAAGGAAAAACGCATCAAAACTGCTCCAGTCGACGGACCCACGCCTAGGCGCCGTCATGGCCACGCCTAGGCGCCGCCGGTAGTGGCTCATCGCACTGTGCGCCCCGAATTCTGCATCGCTCGCCTAGGCACGCACCTGTCTGCGCCTGGGCGCCGTTCCGCTCATCCGGAATCCCCGAAACATGCTTTTCCTTTATTTTCACGATCTCGGTCAACCCTGACCCTTCTTGGCTCTATTTTGGCTGCTCTCCTTGACCCTATTTTGATCCGACTCCACCAAACCCATCAATCTCCCACTTGGAGACTGATCAAAATAACCCGAACTCAAACTTGAACCACCACTTCACTTTTCCTAAGTGAACCTTAGTCTATTCGACCCATCCCCAAAACCAATGGAGATCAAACCTTGAGACCTTTCCATGTCTCTTCAATTCATTCGTCCTTTAGTGTCACCCACTTGACGAACTCTCTATGTGAACATCGTTCTCTCTTTTTGAACACTCGCCACTACCCTATTCTTTTTGGTGATCAGCCAACTCCTGAATACCGTGGCATATCCATCTTGGCCCAACTGACCCTCGGATATAGGTTACTTTAAAACCCGAACATGTCACACTCAAACAGCCTCGGTCTACCCGTCCACTGACATCTTTCCACCAAGGACTTTTTCAACGGCAATCTCGGATCCCTCATGTATCTGCTCCATGCCCCTGCATGAGCAATGTCTGATCCATCCGACTACTTGGTTTTTCAATGGCTAACTTGGGCCATTGACATATCTACTCGAGCTCCCACTCCACGAGCTATGTCACATCCCTCTGCCAATAAACCACCACTACTCCGCGACTCTGCCTACCCGGCTTCGCATCTTGCCACCATGGCTTCCGACTCTACGGTCAACCCCTCTCGGCACTGCTTCCTGTCCTCATGGTCTCTCTACGTGGTCATGCCTCCACAACCCTGCCTCCCTCTGGTCTCTCAACCACACGACTCTACCCTCTCGGTTACCGATTCTATCATTCTGACCTCTGGCTTGGTGGATTTGCTTTCTTGGCACCATAGCTCTGCCCCCTCGATCTCTAGCAACTCGTTCGCTCCTTCTTGGTAACACAAATTTGCTCTCTGACCTCTGGCTCTACGGTTCTGCCTCTGGCACCGCAACTACTCCCACTGGCTTTGTGTTCTACCCACCCGGTAACACAAATCTGCCTCTGCGGCTGCGGATCTGCCTCTGCTGGCACCACGATTTTCCAACGTTTTCTCGTTAACGTTCAACGGGATTACTCTTCTTTGGTTGACGATCTACCCGATCTCATCCTCCTCTGTCATCTTCTCCGGCTTCACCACGACCTCAACCCATGCTTCTCTGCAACGAAATCGTCGAGCTTGATTACCCTTCCATCTCCTACCATCATTCCCACGATGAAATCCGCGTTTAACCAAAAACGCTTCCCCATAGATCTAGATTCAGGAGCTCTTCTAAATCTATAACATATGGCTCTAATACCAGTTGTTAGGGATGGTAGCATCAGAGCACAAAGAATAATCAAGAAACAAGAAAACCTAAGCCTAAACATGAAGATAAAAAACACGAGGATTTAACGTGGTTCGGTATAATTGCCTACATCCACGAGTCAACCTAGACTACATCTTTATTTCTCAATGAGTACATCAATCAATTACAAGAGTGAGTTCACATATTTATAATGGTGGAGAAGTCTAAACCCTAACAAATTAGAAAAACACTCCTAAACAACTAGGGAATAATTCCTAACACAATAGGAAACAATTCTAATCAAAGTAGGACTCAAGACATGCCAAAAATAAGGAAAAACGCGTCAAAACTGCTCCAGTCGACGGACCCACGCCTAGGCGCCATCATAGCCACGCCTAGGCGCCGCCGGCAGTGGCTCATCGCACTGTGCGCCCCATCTTCTGCATCGCGCACCTAGGCACACATCTGTCTGCGCCTGGGCGCCGTTCCGCTCGTCCGGAATCCCCGAAACATGTTTTTCCTTTCTTTTCACGATCTCGGTCAACCCCGACCCTTCTTGGCTCTATTTTGGCTCCTCTCCTTGACCCTATTTTGATCCGACTCCACCAAACCCATCACATAAATCTTATCATATGTACCATTTTGTTTGTCTTAAACCTTCAAATCCTGAACATTCCTAGAAATGAGCTTAAGTTCTTGAAACTTGTTTAAAGCTAAATTGTTACTGCTATTATAAATTATGAAGCCGCGCCTTTTTCAATAAATAATTACATTTTGCAGCATGTAAGAAAACTAAGTGCAAAATGTTATAAATGATAAAACCATGCAAATCCAATTATCTATTTTATTTTATTTTTGAGTGAATTAATTACATGTATCGATACATCATATATATATCAATAATCAAATAACAACTCCCACAATCAACTAACTATTAAAAAAGTAGCGAAAGAGACATACATTATTAGAAGTAGAACTCTCAAGACCTCCATTATCTTTGGATATAAGTTTCACTAGTCAAGGTATGCTTCACTGACCCAATTTTTCATCTTTCTCACCTCCATTATCTTTGGATATAAGTTTCACTAGTCAAGGTATGCTTCACTGACCCAATTTTTCATCTTTCTCAGTTGAATTATCATTGATCCAGTCTCGGTAACGTTTGATTAAGTATTTATTAGACCGAAGAAGTGGGATCCAAGACCTGTTAGTCTAGTGGTATCTACCTCCCACTTTATATGAGAGATCTTAGGTTCAAATTCAGAATGCCACAAGTTGTGTCTCTCCCCTCCTTTATGGAGCTAAATAGAGTCTTTATTGCTCAAAATTATAATTATCAACACAAGTTTGTCGGGCTAGATATGTAGGGTATCCCCTTCCTTTTGAATTAAAAAAAAAAGACCGAAGAAGTGGGTCCTAAAACCATACAATAATATTCTTTTTCTTTAAAATATAAGTTATTAGTCATGAAACTGTTAGAAATCTAAAGTTGTGAACTATAACATGAGTCAACTTGGGTTCAGATGAAGGGGACCAACAACATTTTAGGCCAAAACCCAACTTGTTCACCTAAAGTTTTCTGTATTACAAATAGATTGAATAACTAATATAGTAAAATTACCTATAAAAACTAGCAAAATTAATATATTCAATTTGTCTACCAACAATATTGTAAATTTTATATAAAGAGTAAGTAGATCTTAGATAACATTACATGTCATCCATTTCAACATAATTAAGAAATTATTATTATTTATCCACAAAATATGTAGCGAATAAAATAGAGAAACTTGTTATTATTGTAATATTCATAAACTAATTAAAGGAAAAATTGTACTTTGAGTCCTATATATTTGGAGGTGGCAATTTTGGGACAATATTTTTTCGAACTTGCAATTAAGTCCACTAGCTTAATTTTGTGGCAATTTTGGTCCTCCTGCGCCGGAAAATAAAAAAATTAGGGATTTAAATCCGATTTGGGGATTTTGACTTCGATGTGGGGATTTTAATTTTGATTGGGGGAAATTGCGTTCAAAATGACGTGGCAAAAACCAAATTGCAGGGAAAAAGATCATCTTCTTCCCAAAACTTGGAGAGAATATATAACAAAGTTGTATGAACAGTGTATAGTGGGAAGAAGATGATTCTTTTTCCCTCCAATTTGATTTTCATCGCGTCATTTGGGATGCTATTTCTCCCTATTAAGAATAAAAATTCCCAAATCAAAGTCAAAATCCCCAAATCAAAGTCAAAATCCCAAAATCGAATTAAAATCTGCATTTTTTTTAATTTTCTGGCGCTAGAAGACTAAAATTGCCTTAAAATTAAAAGTCAGTTGACTTAATTGCAAGCTGAAGAAAATAGTGTCCCAAAATGCCACCCTCAAAGATATAGGACCCAAATTACAATTTTCCCTCAGTTAAATTATGGAAAAATTATTTTTTTAGTCCTTTAGCTTGGCCTCCCATGCATTTTAGTCCTTTAAGTTGACGTGTTGCAAAATTGGTTCGTTATCTTCTGAGTTTTTGTAATTTTAGTTCTTTTGTACTTAAAAAATCGGTAAATTTAGTCCGTCGATACCCATCAATACCACCATCACACATTATTGTTAGATATCATCAATTAGGAGCTAAAAAGCATGAAGCCACAAAACTTTTATTGTATGAAGGAGATAATTTAACGCATTTCAAAACTTAAAATTGCAGTGAAAATCTACCTAATCAGATTTCTCAATTTTTACCAATTGACTATGTCATTGACTAAATCGACGGACTAAATTTACTAATTTTTTAAGCACAAAAGGACTAAACTTACCAAAAATCAGAAGATAACAGACCAATTTTTCAACGCGTCAACTTAAAGGACC
The DNA here is from genome assembly GCA_019426215.1 of Buddleja alternifolia. Classification (NCBI taxonomy): domain Eukaryota; kingdom Viridiplantae; phylum Streptophyta; class Magnoliopsida; order Lamiales; family Scrophulariaceae; genus Buddleja; species Buddleja alternifolia. The sequence continues at coordinate 7,897,897 of CM033400.1, forward strand.
AAAACACAAGGGAGACCAAGTTAAAAGACTAAAACAATAATTTTCCCATTAAATTACCACACATCTTTACATTTATTAACAATTGACCCCTCTTCTTCTCTGTCAATGATGGTTTAGTGAGACGGTTACCTCTATTACCACTTTTGTCAAAACCATTATAGACGGGTTGGGTTGGAGCATCCTCCTTCAAATTATGTATCCCAACTTTAGATCTGACGAGACATGGATGAATCTAATGAGACAAAGGTGGATCTGACGAGATGAAGAAGGACAATAAACAAGGTTTTAGATAGTATTTTATATTTATGTTTAGTTTTTATTTTTCCTCTCGAATGGAAGTTCGATTTTTCTCTCGAATGAGAGTTTTTTGATCTTGAATAAGAGTGTTGTCTTGAACACAAGAGTTTTCTTGTGCTCGTTTGTGAGTTCTTAAGATTTGTTATCTTCAAGAAACTTGATAGTTGGTGTTTCAGATGTTCTTACTGCATCGTTTGAGTCGATATGGATTTTATTGTTCTAGGCGTTGTAAACTTTCGATTGAATGATATATAAGACCGATTTTTTTATTTAAAAAAAAAAACAATTGATCTATGTGTCAATTTGGGCAGGATTGATAGCTGTGTTGCTAAAGAGTAAAAACCAATTGCCATAACCAAGTTAGACATCTCACGCGAGTCCACTATTGTAACAACGTTCAATCCATAGAAATTTGTTAAGATCTAAGTCCAAATTCGTCTAGCGTTCCAATGGGCCTTGCAAACAAGTTGATGGACATACCCCTTTTCACTCTAACAGTGCAACTCAAATAGCAGAAGTATATGCATACAATTATGAAAATAAAAATAAAAAAAATAAAAGTTACATATATATATATATATATATATATATAATTGTAGGATTCATGGATCGGGCTTTTTCATTAAAATTTAAAAAAATTAAATTTAAAACATCTTAATAAAAATATCATTGAAAAGCTGGGTGTCGTCTTCAAGTGAAAGTTTGGATGAGATATAAATTTTGGCGTTTGTTTATTCTTAGTCCTGTACTTAAAGGGTGATAATATATATGAGTTGTATTTTGAAGGGAATATCAACTATGACATCAAATATTGATAGTAATACATATAATGATGATAATGATATTCTTCTAGTGTTGAATTTTGAAAAACTCCAATGAGTACAACATACTCGACAGGAGTAATAACATAAACATGTGACAAAGGATATGAGTAGGGTTGGTGTGACAGGAGTAGTGAAAAAAAATTATTTAAAAATATATATAAAAAAATTTAGGCCGAAATTTTAGTTTCGGTGAACGTTTCGGAAAATTTCGTGTTTCGGCCGAAATTTCGATAGATACTAGACAAAAATGTTATAAATTTCGGATTTCGACAAAACTTTCGGGAAATTTCGGGTTTCGGTCAAAATTTCGGAAGATATTCTGCAAAGTTGGATCGAAGGTTCGATTTCGCTTCAAGGCCCCCCGAAATCAAAAATTTCGGTCAAAATTTCGGGATTTCGACCGAAATTTAAGACCTTGGTTACAGTTGATATTCCCTTCAAACAATCTCAAATATTTGAAAAACTGGTTTGATTGGCATTTTTATACGATATTTCTCTAGAAAATCATATTTTTTCACTATTTATGGTTAAATAGTTCACTCATAAATAAAAAAAATTTATCCGCCAACATCTTGAGATGTACATTAAAAGGGTAAAATACACTTTGCCCCTTGAACTATTGCCCTCGTAACAAATACCCCCTGAACTGTTAAAAAATACACTTACCCCTCCTATATTATAGAATTGTCTTAAATACCCTTCACCATTATTATTCTTCTTATTTTTTATTTTTCCACCTATTTTTTTCATAAATTCTTTTATTAGATACATTAGATAATTTTACACAATATAATAATTAGCAACATTTTAGCACTTGCATTAAATTAATTCGGCGACAACATATTATATTAATTGTTGACAAAATTTAAATCATGCATTGTCATAAAATTAAATTATCCAAATAAATTTATCTTTTATGTATATTTTGACAACTACATATATATATATATATGTACATATATATGCACTATTAATATCCTAATTTACTATAATATATGTTTGAATTAATATAATTCAAACACGTCATATTTTGACAACATATATATGTATTTTTAATACTACAGTTTACTACAATAAGTTTGAATTAATTCCAATGTATGTTGTACTAGATTAGGTTATTAAAGATACATATATATTGTCTAAGTATACATAAAAAATTATAAATATCTATCTTGAATAATTTAATTTTGTGGCGATTCATTACTTGAATTTTGTCAAGTATTAATATAATGTGTTGTGATCATCAAATTTATTTAATTGTTGTACTAAAGATACTTTCAATTATTAAGTAATTAATATTGATGTAATTAGTAAATTTAACTAATGTATGTAAAAAAAATTGTGAAAAGGAAAAAAATAGTGGGGGAAATGAAAAAATAAGAACAAAAATAATGGTTAAGGGTAACTAAGGTAATTGTATAACATAGAAGGGGGTTAGTGTATTTTTTGACAGTTCAGGGGGTATTTGTTACGAGAGCTATAGCTCAGGGAGGTAAAGTATAGTTTGCCCACATGAAAATTATCACATAACTTGATTTGAAATGGGGGTATTTGTTACGAGAGCTATAGCTCAGGGAGGTAAAGTATAGTTTGCCCACATGAAAATTATCACATAACTTGATTTGAAATGATGCAAGATGCGAAAAGATCCATTTTATCTCTCTTTCGTTGTCTTGGTAGATGAGTTTCACTTAATATGCCTAGATTTTTTTATAAAATAAAATTCATCTATACTAATTTCTCACCCAAGAAAAAACTAATTTTCTGTATTAAAAAAAAACTCATCAGGTCAAAATTCGTCATTACACATTTTTTTCTAAAGACAAATCATTCAAATACATTATTAACATCATTTCTCCAATCTATTAACAAAATCGAACCCAAAATGTGCTTAAACCATGAAAAAAGCGATGGTTGGCTCGAGGGTGACAATTAATCTAAATAGCACTCGCAAATCTTTTTTTATGCACAAACGTACGTCCTACGAAACTGCTTCATTGTTTCTCAATTTTATAGTACTTTTCACAATCGAAAGGAAATTACTCAAAACTTTTATGAACGTTCAAACCAAAAAAAAGAAAGGATCAAAACTATTTTAAAATATCACAAAATATAATAAAGCAGAGAGACAAATAGTGCGCAACGAGGATTTTGATTGAATGGGGCGAGATAGAAATTTAAAAATATAATATTTAATATTTATTTTTTACAAGCATTTTTCCAGTGCTATTACGATCTTTTTTCTTAGAATAATCAAATTTTCGTACATAATATTAACAAAAGTCATAGTACAAAATATAAATCTTCGGACAAAAAGTTGTTTGTGAATAAAAAAGGGGAAGCAATCTTAATTTAAGATAATATAAATTAAAAAACATGCAAATCACAACTAAATAAATATAGTGTTAACCTATTTATTAGATATAACTTTGGACATTCTAAATTGTACTCGATGTTTCTTCATTACATCGAACTCATCAATGATCGAGTCGATATTGAAAGTTTGAACAATTTCTTTTTCAAACCCCACCAGTAACTACGTCATTTTATGAATTTCTAGGTTTAATTTACTTAGAAGTCAAGATGAAATCAAATAGACTACCAATGAACTACTAAAAAAATCGTCTTGATCTTACTATACAATCTCGTTTGACAATTTTTATACTTGAAGATGCATGCTCTGTTGTTGCAGTAGAATGCAAAAGAGTCAAAATAAGTCAAGATGAAATCAAATAGACTACCAATGAACTACTAAAAAAATCGTCTTGATCTTACTATACAATCTCGTCTGACAATTTTTATACTTGAAGATGCATGCTCTGTTGTTGCAGTAGAATGCAAAAGAGTCAAAATAAGTCGAATCAATATGTCTACTAGATAGTAATTTGTTGCCTTCCATGTCTTGGACAATATTTGGCCACATGACACTAAAGAATAAAACAACTATACCCCACTTATTGATCTTTCTACTTACAAATTACGAACCAATCTCTATTTCCCATTAAGGCAATACTCGCCACCCCTTTAAACCAATAAAACACATTATACATATATATTTACACATATAAACACAACACATTTGCTATATATATATATATATATATATATCTTCTATTTATTTTCAATTTTCTCTTCTCAAATTTTTTCAAATTATTTTATAGATGCCCGTAATGCGTGTCACGCCCTGAACCCCAGGACCATGACAATTGGCGCAAGCTCTTGGGAAACATTCCGAAGGCATGCAAGGCTCACCTAGTAACAAAATTGGTATAGAGCATCTATACTTTAAAGATATCAATTCACGATATAAAAATAAATAAAACACCATAAAAGAAACTCGATTCATCCATGATATGCGTAATCTCTTGCACAACGAAAGTAAATCCAATACAAGTAAATTAATCTCTAAATTCGAGTCCAAAAGACAAGTTCATTGTACCCAAAATATAAATTCTACCTTAGCTGTACTAAGGAAAATAATGCTAAATTATGAGCTAGGGCCCCTCGAGATCTAACAATCGAACTTCAATGATTCTTCTTCCACTAAGTCTCGGTATCTACAAAAATGTTAATGAAAATAATGAGCACGACTGCCCAGTAAACAACTCTAACACCCAACTAATCGGATCAAGCAAGCAAAAGAATAGTTATTAATTTTTTCTAGAGAAAACCATAATTTTATTTACATGATAATTTCAAAAGGATAACACAATAAAAAAAAAAAAGAAGCAAAACTTGAAAACATTTAATTTAAATGAAACAACCTTCTCGACATGAATTTCACTAGGCAAAACTAACACATAAGTCAATATTGGTCAGGGACAGGTTTAACCCCTCTGTCTCGGGTCACTAGTACAGCTTTCATCCCTCTGTACTGGGTCATTGGTGTAGGCTTAACCCCCCTACACCAAGTCACTGAGATAGGCATCACCCCTATCCTGGTTCACTAACCAACACTCAAATCCAAACAGATCACGGCTTTCCATCGCCTATTCCAGAATAGTATCACCCCTATCCTAGTTCACTAACCAACACTCAAATCCAAAAAGATCACGGCTTTCCATCGCCTATTCCAAAATAGTCAACGTTGTATTAGTCTCAACCATGGGTTTTCAAAACCACTCCACAACACTCACATTTTCAAAACGTCCACCTCAACAATGATCACATTTACAAAACCATGCTCATTGCACGTAATAGATATCACATTTTCACTTTTGAATTTCACATTCAAAAACTCAAATCACATTCACCTTTTCGCAAAAATCAATACATATATAAGCATACTTCATCCTTTTAAAAATCACACACCCCCCCCAAAAATATTGCATATATAATTTTATATAACTAGAAAAGTGAAGAGTCACTTACCTCGAGTTGATTACTTACAAAATCACGAACTGCCTCAGCCAGCTTATGCACTTCAACAAAATCTAATGAAATATCCAAACAAATGAGTTCATATTTCTAGCTATCCAAACCACTGTATGTTGCTCTTCAAAGACCAACTACGTCATTTCCTAATTCTCGCCCAATTTCCTCTAATTAAATATCACGAGCATAATATCGCACTAATTACCAATGGAAAATAGATCAATGCCTTTGTTATTCTCTTGTAGAATCCGTATGAATGAATGGAAAGAATTAATTTTACCATCTCATGTAATTCCATATTATGATGCGCACTAATGCACCAAAAACACCTAATTCTTATTATCCCATTCAATCTGCAGATTATGACTTCATGTTGGCACAAGGATTTAAGCATTATCATAAGAAATTACGTAAGTAGATATTCGCTTGAACCTGCTAAAAGTGCTCCACCAATCTAACTTCATCTAATATGAGTAAATTTTATCTAAATATCAAACTCGGTGATTAACTCTATAATTTCGAGTCCTCCATTAATATCTAATCGAATATATAGTAATAGGGGAAAGATCCTTCAAATGAGTATGTACTTATATTTCTTAATATATAACTTTAAACGAATCCATTACCCACATGCCAAGAAAACTACATTGAATAACAACTCACACCCACACGTGTAAAGAAACGTTATCAACTAGTGATCTCAATATTCAAGATTCCTCAAAAGAATGGCTGATAAAAATAAATTTCCACTATGTAATAAGAAAAATCAAATTACATTACCAGTTGAATTTGCACCTCTCTATTTCATTTTTCTTATTCCACTTTCCTGTGATGGCCGTACATTCTCCATATTTCATTTTTATGCCATAAGCCTTTTCTTTTTCTGCTTCTTTCGTTTTGTATATATAGGCTAGGGTCTTTGACAACTCTTTCCAATATTATATTAATTCGTCTGATAAACTTTCTTTCACAAAAACAATCACATCGATTTCTTATTTATATATCTTACCCATTAAATAATTTTAATTTACTTATGAACCCCCTTTTCAAGACTAACATTTCGGTCACTATATTTTATTGAAATTCATCATTTACTTTTTATCAAAAAGTGCCTGATATGACAATGAGTTTGTTGAAATCCTAAACTACATAAATTTATTTGACTAGAGTTTAGAGATATAAAGGGGGGGGGGGGGGAATTAAATTTCAAAGATTTATATTCAAATAATATAATACATTCTTGAACTTTGATTTGTGAAAACTATAATACACTTTCACCACCTATGGCATGCTAAAACTAAATTAAAAGCCGTGAAAACACACTTCCAGAATTGGAGAAATAGATTAAAAAAATCAATGACATACTAAAAATATTTGAGAAATAGATTAAAAAAATCAATGACATACTAAAAATGTTTTGTAAATTTTTAGGGGGACGAAATTGCATATTTCAAAAATTATATGCATCAAAGTTAAAAAATTAAAAATTTAAGCGGGGCAGGAGCTCCCTCCAGCCCCCCTCCCCCCCACCCGGGCTGGAGACTAGAGATTGAGATAATATCTTTATTTCATTTGGTGTGTCACTATAATACAATTGTATGTCCTATTTGTAAGCACACATCAATAAGTACAAGAACCTCAAAGGTTAGTTTACACAATAAGGAAAAATAAATGACAATGAATTATATTTATGATGAAAGGTGAGAAGTCTTGTAGTTACATGGAGGTGAAAGGTCATGCAGTTCTATGGACATCCCCATACATTATTATTTGTTTATAAAACTCTCCCTTGGATGTCCATAACTTAATAGTAAAAAGAGTACATTATTAGATACTGCCTTATTAGGAAAAACCATGTGGGATAAAAAGCTTGTGAAGGAACAAGAGTACATTATTTTAATACAAAATTAGATACTGCCTTATTAAAAACCTTACCAGGAAAATCCAATTGAATAAACCTCGATTAAGAGAAAAAGAGTGCAATGTGTATTAACTCTGCCTCATGATAATATAAGTCAATATCTTTGAGTCTACGCACTCCAATATTATAAACTAGCTATTCAAACATAGCAGTAGGAAGTGCCTTGGTGAACAAATGTACGAGATTATTAAGGGAACAGATTTGTCAAATATTAATATCACTATTCTTCTGAAGATCATGAGTGAAAAATAATTTTGGTGAAATATGTTTTGTTCTATTTCTTTTTATGTACCCTTTTTTTAATTGTGCAATATATGCAGAATTATCTTCATATAAGATTGTTGAGATCATTTTTCCTAAGATAAACCGCAAGTCCCCGAATGTGTTGAATCATAGATATTAACAAAACACATTCCTGACTCGCCTCATGAATAGCTAAAATTTTCCCATGATTAGATGATGTGGATGTTATGGTTTGTTTCATAGACCACCATGAAATGGCTGCACCCCCACATGCAAACAAATAGCCCGTTTGGGACTAACCATTATCCGAATCAAACAGATATCCAACATCTGCATATCCAATTAAATTTGATTTGGGTACATTTGAATAAAACAAGCACATATCCACAGTACCTCTAAGGTAACGAAGTGCTTGCTTAAAATCACTCCAGTGTCTTTGTGTGGGTGAAGAACTATGGCTATGTTTGGTTACGTTTTCAACACCATTTTCGCCCGACATCGTTTGGATCACACAATTTTCATCCGAAAAAGTTGTTAATTTTTCTTCAAAAAAAACATCATCATTATGTCTCCCACTTTTTCTCACTCTCACGTTCTCTCTCTCACTCTCTCACTTTCTCTCTCTCTCTCTCATATTATATATATATATATATATATTTTTAATATGGAAGACGACATCCACAATGTCGTTTCATATATATATATATTATAATATATTTAGAAGACGACATCTAAGATGTCGTCTTCACTTTATATATATATATATATTATATATATATATATAAAGAAAATTGAAGACGACATCTTCAATGTCGTCTTCAATTTTCTTTTTTTTTTATTTTTGTAAATTAAATATAATATTATAATTAAAAATAATTATATATATATATATATATTTTATACAATCAGAATAAATAAAAAAAATAAACGAAATTGAAGACGACATTTCTTAAAAAAAAATTTATATAATTTTTGTAAATTAAATATAAATTTATAATTAAATATAATTTTATATATATATATATTATATATAATTTGAAGAAGAAAAAAAGCAAATTGAAGACCACATTTTCGTCTTCAATTTTTTTTTAAATTAAATATAATTTTTTCTATATATACATATATATATATATAGTTACAATATATATATTACTATTACCTACATATATACACATAAATTTGTACATATATACATATATATCTATCTATATAATTATTATTACAATCTCAATATTATATTATAATTTTTAATTATTGACAGATAAAAACTTACATGATTTGACAGCTACAGTAATTTATGTTCCCTCTGAAAACAAAACCAAACACTATCTCACCAAAAAATCACTCAAAAATCAACTCCCAAAACATAACCAAACATTATCCCATCAAAATTGCACGTGTCCCCATAAAATTTTCACCAATAATTCTCACCAAAATACCATCTCAAAACATAACCAAACATAACCTATATCTTGCAAATAGATTGACGGTGAATGATATATCAGGTCGAGTATGACTAGGAAGATATATTAGTGCACCAATTGCACTTAGATTTGGTACTTCTAGACCAAGTAGTTCTTCATCACTTCCTCGTAGTTTAAAAGGATCTTTGTTTGACATCTAGTGACCTTACGACCATCGGTGTACTCAAAGAATATGACTTATCCATATAAAACCGTTTTAGCACAATTGTCACATAAACTTCTTGATACACAAAAATTTTGTTCTTTAAATATTCAATTTTTAACCCAAAGCAAAACTTTGTTCTTCCAAGATCTTTCATCTTAAATTATTTCTTTAAGCAATTTACAGTTTTAGGAAGCTCTTCAAGAGTTCCAAATCGACATAAATAGCAATCATAACAAACTCATTCCCAAATCTTTTCATGAAAATACATAGACAAAATGGATCATTTTTATATCGTTCCGTCAATAAATATTCACTGAGATGATTATACCACATGCATCAAGATTATTTAAATCCATACAAAGACTTATTTAGTTTAATTGAATAATGTTCTCGAGAACTTGAGGTGTATGCTTTAGCCATATTAAATCCTTTAGGGAGTTTCATATATATATCATTATCAAGCGAGTCATACAAATAGGCTGTAACAACATTCATTAGACGCAAATTAAGTTTTTTATGCACTGTCAAACTAATTAAATATCGAAGAGTAGTTGCATCCACCACAGGAGAGTATATCTCCTCATAATCTGTGACAAATACTCATTTCTATCCTACTGGCTTTACATCTTCAAGTGTACGGACTATAGATCCAAATTTTTTTTGCTTTGCAAGTGAGTTCAAATCGGCCTCAATTGCATCTATCTATTTTGGTCAACAACTTTGGTTCTTGATTCTCATTATCATTCATCGCATTTAGCGCTACATTATATGAAAAAAATATCGTCAATGCTGACTTTATTTTGGTTCCATCATATCCCATTCATAACATAATCTATTAAGATCTCATTATTCCACTAATTTTAGGTAACTGAGTTTCTGCTGGAACTAAATATTAGTTATGACCAAGGACTCTTCAGGAGTTATTTTATCCTCGATTTGATCATCTAGATTATTAGTTCCTTTTCTTTTTCGAGGATTGCTATCTTTAGAACCTACAGGTCTACCACACTCCATGCATGCTTTAAACTCATTTGGAACATTACTTTGTCCAACAGGGACATCAATTCTTATTGGAGCATTAGCAGCTAGTACATGTGATTTAGTCACTCTATTTGGGTAAGTAAATGTGCCTGGCAGTTTGTTAGCTAAACCTTGCAAGTGAATTATCTTTTGAACTTCTAGTTCGCATTGTTTTGTACGAGGTTCAAGATGACATAAAGATAATTCATTCCAACTAATCTTTTTTTCTCCAACTGTTTATTTTCTCTCCCTAATGTTGGGAATTTAGATTCATCAAAATGACAATCAACAACTTGAGCTGTGAATAAGCCTTAGGTCAATGGTTCTATATACATTATTATGGATGGAGACTCAAATCCAACATAAATTTTCAACTTCCTTTGAGGACCCATCTTAGTGTGTGTTGGTCGAGCAATTGGGATATACATCACACATGGAAATATTTGGTTCCTGACCAAAAGCCAATTGTAAAGGGGAGGATTTATGATAACTTGTTGGCCTTATGCGAATAAGTGCTGCTGAATATAAAATAGCATGTCCCCAACAAGAAATAGGAAGTTTTGATCTCATAAATAACGGTGGTGCAATTAATTGTAAAAGTTTAATAAATGATTTCGCAAGATCATTTTGTGTATGAACATGTGCTACATGACGTGCAACATCAATTTCAATAGACATATAATAGTCATTGAACGCTTTAGACATAAATTCACCTACATTATCAAGACGTATTTTTTTTAATTGGATAATCATAAAAATGTGCTCGTAGTTGAATTAATTGAGCAAGCAATCTCGCAAACGTCAGATTACGAGTTGATAACAAAGACACATATGACCATCTTTTTGATGCATCAATTAAAACCAGACATTATTTAAATGGTCCACATGCCGGGTGTATTGGTCCACAAATATCACCTTTATTACGTTCCAAAAAATGTAAGAGATCCACTTCCTATTTTTGTTCTTGATGGTCGAATAATCAACCTTCCTTGATAACAACCAGCGCTTGAGAAATCATTGAATTGAAAAATCTGATGGCTTTTTAATGGATGACCAGATAAATTCTCAATTATTTTTCGCATCATAATTGACCTGAGATGGCCCAACCAGTCATGCTAAACAACAAACTTATTTTGATTCACAATTTTCTGGTTTATGATAACATGTGTTTCAATAGTAGATTTATGTGTGTAATACAAACCGGAGGAAAATGCAGGTAATTTTTTCAATATGCATTTGTTACCAAATATTGTATTCGTGATTTAAAGACATTCAACATTATCATCACTTGTTTCTCCACGCACATCTTTGATTTCCTGGTACTGCCACACCGGCGTCTTTCCACGATCACTGTCTCTTTTCTAATGGATGTAACCAAAAATTTGTTTAGCTTTTTCATTTTGGGTTTTCTCTTCTATGTAGATATTTTAGATGGCCAATTGTTCAAAGATACATGGATCATCACAAGTGTGTGACTTCAAACTTCAAAGTGATTATTAGTAGTAAACTAGTAATTATTAGACGAATGATAGAAAGGGCACGAGCTTCAAGAGCAAAAATAGAGATGAGAAGTGAAAATAAGGAAGACAAGAAGTCTAGCCATAAAAGTATTATGCTATATTAACATACTTAAAAAAAACCGCCTGACCATAACAATTTTTCTTTCTTTTTTAAATAATAATTATTATTATTTGGGAGAAACCCATTTTAGTCCCCGAGCTTTACCTCCAGTTTCAAATCAGTCCCCAGCTATTAATAAGTCCAATCTAGTCCTCCAAATGGTCATTAAAGATATTAATAGCATAGATAATCCTTATTATGGCATTTCAAAAGCAACTTTGGGATCCCATTGAAAATTCGTATCAGAGCCTCAGGTTTATTGATGAAATAATTTTTTTAATTTTACGTGTGATATTTTATCCCTAACGGGGGAGATTTAAAAAAGAATAGAACAACCGAACAATTGTTCGAGTAGCTATCAAAATTAGGAAATTTTCCTTCAATGGAAGGAAATCGAAGCGAATATCTCTAAGTTCTCCCAAGACCTTAGAAAAATCCAGAAGACGGTTCAAGATTATGGTCACATGCTAATTAATATACCTGTGAAAATAGAACGATTGAACTAGAAGATTGATGAGATAATCCTCCCAGATCTCGGTAAAGCCATGATGGATCTGAAGACTGACATCAAAGATCTGAAAGGAAGACAAAGGAGTAATGATGAGACATCCAAATCAAACAAGGATTGGATCAGTGACGCCTTGGGAAAGGTGCCTATTCTACACCAGAAAGGCAAGGCAATTGAGATCCTGAAGCCAAAGACTTAGGAAGATCTAATTATTGATATCCTCAAAAATATAAAATAATATGAGCTAGTGCTTGCTATCTAAGAGTTGCTCCATGGATCTCATCGGAAATGTAGATCTATCTGATCTTCAAGAACTAGCCAAATCATTTTCTCAACTGGGAATGGTGGATTTGGTTAATGTCAAAACCAATGAGTCAACCCTAGTGTTATCACCAGCAGAAGGAAGTTCAGCATCACATAATCTTCCACAGGATGAGCCAATGCATGAAGGTGTGGATTTTCATACCGATTCCACCCCAAACTTTGTGGGAACACTGTTCAAAGAAAATCCTGTGAAAAATCCAAGAAGGGCACCAAAAAATACACCTTGGGCAAGGACCATGTTACAACCCTTGCATCCATATAGTACAATCCTCAATTTGCATATTATCGATTTCAGAAACATTGAAAAATTGATCGATGAATGGGTAGCGGTTATGAAGATAGTAGCAACCACACTGGAACCCAATAAAGAAAACTTCATTCGCTTGATAGAGTTAAACCTGGAAAGATCCATAAAGGTCATATGGGACAATATCTCAGAAGCACCAAGCAAGAAGTTTTAGTTGGAGAATCTAAAAGCGCAATTACAGAGAGCTTCGAAAGGCTTATCAAGTTACATTTCATCGAAGATGAATACTTCGAAGGAAATAAATCAGAGAAGACTAGAGAGAATACTCAAGCACTCTATGGTCTTGAACTAAGGAATATTTGTGCAATAGATGAATATATCTATTATTTCCACATATACTTATTCTAGACTGAAATCCTAACAAATGTTGCGGCACCTATGTTCTTTGCAAAAATTTACAGTCCTTTGAGGGAAATGTTAATTCAATCTTACAAGGTACCAGAAGGACAGTTTGATTCAGTTGCCAGGAGAATGTCTTTTCTCAAAGACAAACTAAAAGATTGGTGTTATCAAGCATCCATCTAGAAGAACATGAAGAAGCTAAGAGGAAAAATAAAAAGAACTCTTCTTTGTTGAGATAACAACGATTTTCCAACGATCATCAAGCGAGCAAAGGAAGAAGAGAAAGAAAATTGGTAAGTCTAACAATAAGGGTTACGGAAAGAAATCTTCTTTTAGAAGAAAATCATGGTGGTCCAAATCAAAAGCCCAATCTTATAAATCCGGCAAAGATCAGAACTTACAAGGGTTTTATCCTAAGGATCCAGACAGATGGATAGACGATCCGCGAAAAAAACTCCAACAAGATAAATTTTCAGACGCACCTATACTCGGACTAATGAAAGTTTTAAAGATTGTAACTGCTGGACATGTGGCGCCCAAGGCCATATTTCACCAGATTGCCTTCAGAAACGTGGTGAATTGAGACAGTTCAAAGCCATGCCAAACATTCTGGATGCAGTCTTCTATGGAGAATTGATACCAATTTACCAATTCGAAGATGTCCCCTCAGATGAGAGTATCTATGAGGAAGAAATAGAAAGTGATTCGGATGGATCTTCAACCGAATTAGAGTAACTAGAATGAGGGAGATAGGCTTCAAACATTCAAAAACTTGTCAGGATTCTTTTCAAGGTTGACCGTATCAAACCGGACCAAGGAAAGAATAATGAGGCAAGATTCTAATCTAGGACCCTGTGACAATTTTAAAGTTAGCAGAGTCAGTTGAATCCTAAACAACATAGGATTAAATCAACGGAGGCATAACATCATTTACAAGGTAAGCTCAGGTAAGTTTACAACTCCTATCGAATTAACTGGTAATGTGATGGATATTCAACTTATTCCAAAAAAAAGAAATTTTGGAGGAATTAAGTAAGCTTCCAGAGAAAGTAGAACGAATTAATTCTGAATTACGTTTATCAATAATGGATAGAAGAATCACTAATTTAAGAGATGGTTGTCTTGGTACAATAGTAGGAAATTTATATGCAAGAAAACTCATGTTTGATATTCACCCTAGAATTGCATATAACCTAGCTGATCAAGTTTTCAGTTGAGTCATAACCCTTCATCAGGATTTTAAAAGATCTTATGAAAGAAGGAAATAGACCATAGAATTGCATACGCACTTTCCAACACACATCATTCTGATTTGTTCATTAGGAAAGAGTATATTGAAATTCCAAGAATTTTTAAGGAATTTGCTAAAGTAATGACACCCGACCCAATTCAAATACCTAGAATTGGTGGTGTTGATATTTTAATCAGGGATCATCCAATTCTAGACTGATCACTCAGTTCTAGAACAGATTTTAGTAGTCGTATGTTCTTTTTTGAAGAAAGGATTAGGAGTTTAAAAGGAAAATAATTAATTAAATATTTAACTCCTCAAGCTATTAAGGTTGATAATGTAAAAGTTAGATGTCCTCAATGATGGAAAGAGGTGCAGGTTATATTTGATATTACAAAGAAAGATAATAACTTTTCTTATGAAGATTTATATCACTTGCAACAACCTGTTGTTGGCAAATATGAAGGTATGTTAGAAACGGCAGGCCATGAAGTATTTGTTTTAGGTATTGCAGGAAAAGACTAAGGATTTGTAACCTTGGGATTGAGTTTCCTTGAGGATCACAAACCTTGGGGAAGAAAAGGAAAAGTTATGGAATTTGTTTGGAAGGTCATCTCATTAAAGTAGAATGACTAAATCAAATTTCTATAACCAATTTCTGTTAATATAAATTATGGGTGATATACCTATGGTCTTGTACCATAATTTATGGTGCAAAGTCTTTTATCTACATCATCCTAATTTAAGTCACAATATCGACCCCTACTTTGCTAGAGGTTATAACCAAGTTAATTGTTAGAAAAGGCTTAAAATCAAACAATATTATTTATTAAAAAGTATGGAGTTTTGAAGACAAGTGATGTATTCACCTGAATTTTCCACTAGAGATAGAGATTATCAACTTTGGATGCAACTACATTTAAATTGTTGTTTGAAATCAGAGTTGAGGTTTCTACAGAAGCACGCATCAAATCTTGCAGCTTAATGGAATCCTTACAAAGTATTGGATGACTAGTCCATTTTCTATTTACATATCTGTTGGTATGTTATATGAACAATATAAGTCAGAATATTTTGCAGCTTATAATAACTCTGGATCACGGATTTGTACAGCCAAACCCGATGTTTTCCCTAGCAATGCTATATAATCTTTACTTATTATTGGAGGAAGGGATTAATCTTAGAAAATTCTAATACTCAATAAAGGTATACGAGAAGCACATATCATGATTGAGGGAGCATTTGGTACACCTTGATTTAAGGTAAAAATGCCACCTATTTACTTTCATGATACAGGAGCAGATATTTTGCTGGGTAATAATTTTATCCAGACTTTTGCAAAATATGTGCAAGATAACCACTGGAACTTGTTGATTTTTAATACTAACTATGGTAGTGAGATATAGGTTTTGCGACTAGAAAAGACATTTAACCAAATAATGCCAATAGATTTTCGTAGCAAACGTAGTGATGACGCCAAATTAACTAGTCCTAAAATGCAGGATAAAAGAAAATTTGGTAAAGCTCATTTGTCTTTTAGGCAACTTGGCTTTTGTAAAGCCTCTGAGGAAGATATAAAAATCCTTAAGAATGCTTTACTAGGAAAGAGATCCTTTTTTGATATGAACGAAGAAAGTAAGCTTTCTCTCAAACATGTTAAAAGATTAATCCAGAGAGATTTTAGTGAGAATCCTTTGGCTTGGCGGGACAAGAACAAAGTTGAAACTACTCTGAAGGTAAAAGAACAATGTAATTATTAGTATGTTAGATACAAGCCAATCCAGATAAATATGGAAGATAAGAAAGATATGCAAAAATTATTAAAGAGCATATCGACTATGAAGGTATCAATAAAATATTCAAATTTGATGGTTACTATATACCGAGTAGAGAACACCTAATTGATTGTGTTAGAAATGCTAAAGTGTTTTCTAAATTTGATTGTAAGTTTAGATTTTATCACATTAAGATGGAAAATGAGTCTAGAAAATATACTGTCTTCTCCACTCCACCAGGTCAGTATATCTAGAACGCACTTCCGATGGGTCTTGCTAATGCACCCCAGATATACTAAAGAAAGATGGATAATATGTTTAAAGATTATTTTGAATTTATGTTTGTCTAAATTGATGACATTCTGATTGCATCAAAAAATAGGAATGAACACATCAAACATCTTGAGATATTTTTTGATGTGTGTTTTAAAGAAGGATTAGTGTTATCTGAAAAGAAAACAATAATTGGAGTCAATAAGATAGAATTTCTTGGTATCCTTATTGATGAGAGAAGTATTGAACTTCAGGAACAAATTGTGGAAAAGATCCGCAATTTTCCTGATGTTCTAAAAGATAAACAACAATTACAAAACTTTTTGGGAGTTGTAAACTTTGCAGGTATCTTCATCAAAGACATTGCAAGTTACATAAAGGATTTTCGACCACACTTGTAAGAGACAAAAAGTTCGAAATGGAAGTGAGAAGAAATTCACACTCAAAAGGTTCGTGAGTTGAAACAAGTTTGTAATAACTTGCCTAAAATCGCAATATCGCAAAACAATGATGATTTGGTAGTCTATACAAATGCAATGACTATTGGTGGGCACCAGTGATCGTGAAAAAGACAACCACATGTGAAGGACCTTGTAGATATACAGGACGATTGTTCACTTAACAACAAGCCAAATTCTGGCATATTAACGAGAAAGAATTCTTTGCAGTCTGGAAGGCATTTAAAAATGGACTTTATTTTTATTAGCCAAAGAATTTACATTAAAAGTTGATAATACGAATGTTAAGGCTTTCTTAAAAAATAAACTTGAATCAAAGATTAAGAAATCACATATTATTTGATGGCAAACTGAATGTTAATATTATTGCTTTGACATTATTATTGTGAAGTCTCATGAGAATGTTCTTACAGATTTCCTAACAAGAGATGAAAGCATCTGAGGCAAATTCCATCATCACGAGATACAAGCATCTCAGGAATAACCTTGAGGAAATTTAGAAATAGTTTGGACAACTATCAGTTAATGCTGAGGTAGCTGACCAAGTATGCTCGACCTCGAGCAATAAAAGGTCTAGGCACGAAAAACATCATCAACCAAAAGGAGAAAACAAAAACAACAAACGAACTTACTTTCGTGGAGTAAACGATTGCACTTAGCATGTGCAACAAGCCTTTAAACCTTTGAATTACCTCAAAGGACGAGTTATAGTCTCGTGAGGGTTTGCAGAAGATATACCCACAAAATCTAACAAACTTTCAATCCCAACCAAATGAATACATCTCAACATAATTAACAAGAATAAATGGCACAAAATCATCCTTTTATAGCTCACAAATATATATACATATCAACTACTTTTGCTCATGTGACACCAATACTCGAAAAGACTCCATAGGGTGTAGTGAAAATAAATCTAAGGTATTATGGTCGAAAGGCATCCTTACCAAATTTTGGACATTAATCCCATATCTATCAACTTTTAATCAAACACAAAGCATAAGAATCATAGAAAATCTCATAGCCATTTAAATTTCATTATCTCAACAATTCAAACTTTCAATTCATATGAAACTTTCCAATTAACTTCATTAAGGCTAGATCATGTGCAATGTTTTATTCCATTAGGCTTTCTATGACACCCATGTAACAAGCTTTAGATCAATGACTCCCAAACTAGATAGTTTTGGGGCATTAAGTGTAAAGACACTCCTATGGATTTAATCACTCGAGTGTCAAAGGCCACGAAATAAAACTAGATCTTTTAAACAATTCGCTTCTTTTTGGCTTGAGCTTAGCTCAAATTAGCATAATAGTACAGTATATAGGCATGAAACTTTTCACCTCCAGTACATATTAGCCTAACCACTTGTGGTCATACCAAACTTCAACCTTTTTAATTCATTGTTTAGCATAAAAAAAATTACTACTCAACTTATAACCTTATGAAAAATCTAAGTTAATTTTTCCGGAAAAAACTCCTTAAGTGTCTCAAGATGGTTATCCTCTCAACTCCTCTACCCTCGATTTATTGTACAATGTGAATCATCTAAGAAATCAATCCTAGTCTAGGGTCTCCATGAGCAATTTCAAAGATATATATGTTCCATTAAATTCAAATTATTTCAAGAAATCATGCCATTTTTTTTCAAGTTAATCAATTTTAATGCATCAATTGGAAAGATAAAAAAAACAATTTATACTTGATTTTCTCAACAAAGAAGTATTTAAACATGATATCATACAAACTTTCCCCCAAACTCAAGCTAAAAATTAGCATTGCATTTTCAATGTTCAAAATAAGCACTCTTCTACCCCCAAACTCAAATCCAACATTGTCCTCAATGTTATTACAACAAGTATACGCAACGGTAAAAGAACACTTACAACCAAAGATGTTGAAAAACATCCTTTAACTTCCAATGCATCGTTACAAAGCTTCTTCTCCTCTCGAGTAAAATAAGCATCTCTAAACATGGGGTCCAAATGTCTATCATATCTAACACTTCAACTTTTCAAACCATCAAGCATAAGAAAACATACATGCCAAAAGTGCATGTTTGAACATAAACATAAACAAACAAACTAAACAAACAAAAACAAAAGAGAAAAAAAAAAAAAACTTACAAACTTGGGTTGCCTCCCAAGAAGCACTTGTTTATAGTCAATAGCTCGACTATTCAGGATCGACTTAAGTCGATGGTTCTCGGAGCTTGACAGATAATGTGTCTGCGCTCCAGTCAGTGCCCGGGTAGTGTTTCAGCCTATGTCCATTGGTTAAAAATACTTGTCCATCCTCAGTGATAAGCTCCACAACTCCGGAAGAATACACTCGGGTGACTCGAAAGGGTCCCGACCAACGCGATTTGAGCTTGCCTGGGAAGAGCTTGAGTCTAGAGTTGTACATAAGAACTTTCTCACCTTCCTCGAATTCCCGGGGTAGAATATGCTTGTCGTGCCACTTCTTGGTCCGTTCTTTGTACAGTTTTGCATTCTCGTATGCTTCATGTCTCCACTCCTCGAGCTCATTCAGTTGAAGCAGCTTCTTATTACCTATAACACTTGTATCGAAATTCAGGAATTTGATAGCCTAATAAGCACGATGTTCAAGTTCGACAGGTAAATGACAAGCTTTTCCAAATACAAGACGATATGGGGACATGCCAATAGGGGTTTTAAAAGCAGTACGGTAAGCCCACAATGTATCATCTAATTTCAGAGACCAATCAGTTTGATGGCTATTTACCATTTTTTCTAAAATCCGTTTAATTTCCCTATTAGACACTTCGACTTGCCCACTAGTTTGAGGGTGGTAAGGGGTCGAGATTTTATGCTTAACACCATATTTGTTCAACAAGTTTTCAAATTGCTTGTTACGAAAATGTGTGCCTCCATCACTTATAATTGCTCTCGGGGTTCCAAATCGTGCAAAAATATGTTTTCTCAGAAATCTAAGAACAACCCTAGCATCATTAGTTTGCAAAGCCTCAGCTTCGACCCATTTAGACACATAATCAACAGCGACTAGAATATACCTATTGGAACAAGAACTAGGGAAAGGTCCCATAAAATCTATACCCCACACATCAAATAATTCACATTCAAGCACATTATTCATAGGCATTTCATGTCGTTTAGAGATATTACCTACTCTTTGGCATCTATCACATTTTTGAACATAAGCGTGTGCATCTTTAAATAAAGTAGGCCAGAAAAAACCTGATTGCAGAACCTTGGCAGCAGTCTTGGATGGGCCAAAGTGGCCACCTATCACCATGTCATGGCAATGAGCCAAGACGGAGGTCATTTCTTCCTCGGGTACACAACGCTTGATAATTCCCTCGACACCAATTTTAAACAAGTAGGGCTCTTCCCACAGATAGTGCCTAACATCTTTCAAAAACTTCTTTCTTTGGTGAAATGTCAAATCAGGGGGTAAAATTCCAGCAACTATATAGTTAGCATAATCAGCATACCAGGGGATTGAAATAGAAGAAAGAGTAAAAAGCTGCTCATCGGGGAATTCATCTCCTATTGGGGTCTCATCCATTTTCTTATCCACTAATTCTAGTCTAGATAGGTGATCAGCTACTACATTTTCAGATCTTTTTTTATCTTTTATTTCTAAGTCAAACTCTTGTAGTAATAAGATCCACCTGAGTAGTCTAGGTTTTGCGTCTTTTTTAGCAAGCAAGTATTTCAAGGCCGAGTGATCAGTGTATACTATTACTTTGTTAAGCACAAGATAGGAGTGAAATTTGTCAAAAGCAAAAATGACAACAAAAAGCTCTTTTTCAGTCGTAGCATAATTGAGTTGGGCCTCATTTAAGGTACGACTAGCATAGTAAATAGTATGAAAGATTTTACCCTTCCTTTGACCTAGTACGGCTCCAACGGCAATGTCGCTCGCATCGCACATCAACTCGAATGGTAGGCTCCAATCTGGGGCGGACATCACAGGTGATGAGATTAATTTATCCTTCAGGGTGAGGAAGGCCTGCATGCATGCATCATTAAAGTCAAACACTGCATTTTTCATGGTCAAGTTAGACAGGGGTTTAGCAATTTTAGAAAAATTTGAAATAAAATGCCTGTAAAACCCGGCATGTCCCAAAAAGCTTCTCACGGCTTTGACCGTGGTGGGTGGTGGAAGATTAGCTATCACTTCAATTTTCGCTCTATCCACCTCAATCCCCTTGTGGGAGATCTTATGACCCAGAACAATTCCTTCTTGTACTATGAAATGACACTTTTCCCAATTTAAGACTAGATCAGTCTCCTCACACCTCTGCAAAACTAAGGTTAGATTATGCAAACATCTATCATATGTAGAGCCAAAAACAGAAAAATCATCCATGAAGATTTCAATTAATTGCTCGACCATGTCATGAAATATAGCCATCATGCATCTTTGAAAAGTAGCAGGTGCATTACATAAGCCAAAAGGCATACGCCTATAAGCAAAAGTGCCGTAAGGACAAGTGAAAGTAGTTTTCTCTTGATCCTCGGGTGTAATAGCAATTTGGTTATAGCCGGAGTACCCATCCAAAAAACAATAATATTCATGACCGGCTAATCTTTCTAACATTTGATCGATAAAGGGGAGGGGAAAGTGGTCTTTTCGGGTATATTCATTCAATTTACGATAGTCTATGCAAACCCTAAAATCAGTGACAATTCTAGATTGAATTAACTCATTATTGTCATTACGAACTACTGTCGTACCTCCTTTCTTGGGCACTACCTGCGTTGGACTTACCCATGGACTATCAGAGATAGGAAAGATAATGCCGGCATCGAGTAACTTGATTACCTCTTTCTTCACCACCTCTTGAATTTGAGGATTAGACCTCCTTTGTGGTTGTATAGTGGGCCTTGAGCTTTTTTCCATTAAAATCTTATGCATGCAGATGGCTGGGCTGATCCCCTTGATATCAGCAATCTTCCATTCAAAGGCTTTTTTGTGATCTCTCAACACCTCCAGTAACCTTGCTTCTTGTTGATCTGTAAGAGAAGAAGAAATGATGAGTGGAAAGGTTTCATCGTCATTTAAATAAACATATTTAAGATGAGAGGGTAGAGTTTTTAGGTCAAGAGTTGGTGGCTCTTCAATAGATGGTTTGGAGTGGCAAGACAGTGGGCTATCCAACTTCTCAAATTTCTTCGTGGGGTATTGTGCACGCCTCTCTAAGCTATGAACAACTTCCAGTTGTTTATCACTGGCCGACTCAACATCCGTGGAGTTCATTATGCATACCTCAAGTGGATCATCAGAGATGTTTTCCTGAAAGTGCTCAATAATCAAAGGATCAAAACCATCTATTCTTAAACATGACGCATCATCACCAACATGCTTCATAACCTTGTATACGTCAAAAGTAACTCTCTCCTCACCCACATTCAAAGTTATCTTACCATTGGCTATGTCGAGCTTTACCTGTGGCTAGGAAGGGTCTTCCTAGGATGAGAGGAACTTCAACATCTTCTTCCATCTCCAGAACCACGAAGTCCACCTGGAAGTAAAACTTGTCAACTTGCACGATGACATCCTCTATGATTCCCTTCGAGTGTTTGATTGATTGATCTGCAAGTTGGAGGCTCATCGAGGTTGGCTTTGGATTCCCCAAACCCAATTTCTGGAACAACGAGTAAGGAAGAAGATTTATGCTGGCGCCCGAATCACATAGAACTCGGTCGAATTTGAGTTGCCCAATAGTGTAAGGAATTGTGAGGCTCCCTGGATCCTTGAGTTTCTGTGGCAACTTGTTCAACACCACTGCTGAGCATGCTTCAGTCAAGCACACCGTGCCATTGCCTTCCCACTTCTGCTTATTGGATAGAATATCCTTGAAGAACTTGATGTAATTGGGCATCTGCAAAATCGCATCAATAAAAGGAATATTAATTCGAACTTCTCGAAGAATTTCTAAAATCCTAAGAAAACTCTTATCCATATCTTTCTTATTCTTTTTATGTGCTAGGGGGAAAGGGAGACGTATTTCAATAGGATTAGACAAAGAAGGAGTCAAAGTTTCAGAAGATGCCCTGTCTGCCTGTGAAGTACGGACTTGATCCTGCCCCAAGTACGTACTTGAGCTGTGTGAAGTACTTACTTGGTTTTGGTCAAGTACGTACTTGGGAGACAGATTTGAATTTTCAAGTTTATCAAAAGTTTGAACATTGTCCTCTTCAAGTGCGGACTTGGACTGCTTGGGAGGTGCACTTTTCAATTCTTTGCCACTTCTCAGAGCGATGGCATGGCATTGCTCTTTTGGGTTTTTCTCTGTATCACTCGGCAGTGTCCCGTGTGCTCTTCCACCTGCATCAACCGATAATTGTGCAAATTGGTGCTGCATCTCTTTCATTCCCGTCATAACACCCTGTAACATCAATCGAAGCTCTGCGAATGATTCGTCTGATTTTTGCATGTGAGCCGCCAATCTTTCTTCGACAGTCCTTACGTGTATTAAACAGCAAGTGGACTGGTCGTGTGTAGTAATAAAGTGGACAATAAAGTCTAGGTTGTCGAACCTCAAGGACTTGTATTTTGGTTTATGGTTTTAAAGCAATTGAAGAACTTAAACTAAAACAAGAATTAACTAAAATATTATGGAAGTAAGATATAAGAAACAAGATGTCGAAATCAAGATAGCTATGGAAAAGAGCAACTAAGACACATGTGTTGGCATAAATTAATCAATTTTCATTACAAACATGTTCTCATATTATTAGACTAATGTTGCTTTGGTGGAAAAAACCTTAAATAATTACTACCCGATGTCTCGGCTGTAATAATCCTATGATTAATTGATGGTTCTCTAGATATGTCTATCCGAGAATCTAACCAACAATCATGCATTCAAGTTCTAGAATTTCCCCGGATTAATCCGGCTAACTGCACCCGGGAATCTCTACCTATCTCTAGGGGCAATTCCCTATTTTTTACGGATTATGTGATGATCATCTTTGCACCTTAAATTACCTTCTCTCGAACGAATAATTTAAGCAATAAATCATGCATATGGTAGCTAAGCATATGATGCATTCAAACAAGATCAAGACACAAAGCAACAATAGAATTAATATGAAAAACACAATTTATATCTCAATTATCATAATTAAGCCTCAACAAGGCCTTAGTTCGAAGAATCTATTTCATCATAAAAGATAAAAGATAGGAACTTAAATTAAGATTCATATTCATAGACAAAAACAAATCTAAATCTAAGAAACTCCCTCGTATTTTTTATGGTTGAACTTCGATCTTCATCTCTTCCATGCTTCTTGATTTCTTCACCTTCAAAGGTTCTTGATAATCTTCATAACTAATCTAAGGATGATGAAGATGATGATAGGATGTGTTTAGGCTCCCCCAATGGGGAATGTGTTTTCAAGTGTGTTTGTAGGATGGCATCCAATCCTTCTTTTATAGCCAAAAAAATTCACCAACCAAGAACATGTGCTTCCATTCTCTTTTCTTTCCACCTACCATTCTCTTGCTTTCCATCTACCAAGAATGTGAACTACCATTCTCTTGTTTTCCACCTACCATTATCTTACTTTCCTCCTACCAAGAATGTGAACTTCCATTCTCTTGTTTTCCACCTACTAAGAATGGGAGCTGCCACTTTCGTGTTTTCCAGCGCAGGGATAGTGTTTTATTCATAAACCTCTCCACAGACCTCCGAATTGGATGATTCAAGTCCCCATGTAAAGATACGACATAGCTCTAAAACTTTGTAGAAGGACACTTCATCAAATTCGGTCTCTAAATTTATCCAAATGGCGTTCCAACGTGGAGATTGTTTCTGATTTGGCGCCCAGGTGTGCGGAAATGGTACTAAAACATGATCTTGGCTAACTCCAACTTATTTCTTGCTTGTTTGGTCGTGGAGGTGTGAAGCATCTTGGCCTAAACTTGTTTTATACGTCGTTTTTCAGCCCGTTCTTCGATTGTATCCATTTAAGGTCTGAAATCACTTAATGCACGAATTAAATGCACATGTGGAAAGAATCAAGCGATAAATGAACCTAAAACATAAACGGAAAGGGGCTTAAAAACACGTAAAAACGACTAAGGCACCTGCTTCAACCAAATTTACTTGTTAATATAAATATGAACTATTCTTCGTATTATTAGACTGCTATTGCTTTGGTGAAAATTCTTTAATTAATTACTACCCGATGTCTCGGCTGTAATAATCTTATGATAAATTGACAGTTCTCTAAATATGTCTATCCGAGAATTTAATCAATAATCATGCATTCAAGTTCTAGAATTTCCCCGAATAAATCCAGCTAACTGCACCCGGGAATCTCTACCTATCTCTAGGGGCAATTCCCTATTTTTTACGGATGATGTGATGATTTCTTTGAACCCTAACTTATATTCTTTCAAACTATTAAGTTAGGCAATATGACAAACATATGGCGATCAAACATATGCAAGTAATTACGCACAAAATCAAAACACAAAGCAATTGTAGAATTAATACGAAGAATAATATCATATATATATACTCATAACTTTGGCCTTCACATGGCCCTAGTTAAGGGAAAATTAGTTCATAATTGAAATTGGGAAAACAATAAAAACATAGAATTACTCATAGATAAAGATGAATATCAAACTAAGAAACTCCCTATTTTGGATTGATGATCGATTCTTGATTGGAAGCTTGAATCCCTCCTTTTCCTCTTCTTAGCTCTTCAAGTATGATGATAGGATGACTCAAAACCAAGAGAATGCTCCCCCAAACCCCTGAATTTTCGTCCTCACACTCTCAAAGGATGATGATTTTTTTTTTTCAAAACACAAAGCAATTGTAGAATTAATACGAAGAATAATATCATATATATATACTCATAACTTTGGCCTTCACATGACCCTAGTTAAGGGAAAATTAGTTCATAATTGAAATTGGGAAAACAATAAAAACATAGAATTACTCATAGATAAAGATGAATATCAAACTAAGAAACTCCCTATTTTGGATTGATGATCGATTCTTGATTGGAAGCTTGAATCCCTCCTTTTCCTCTTCTTAGCTCTTCAAGTATGATGATATGATGACTCAAAACCAAGAGAATGCTCCCCCAAACCCCTGAATTTTCGTCCTCACACTCTCAAAGGATGATTTTTTTTTTGTCTTCAAGTGAGCTCCCGACTCCCCTTTAAATACCCAAAAATCCACCTACCAAGAATTTGAGCTACCCTTCTCTTTCTTTCCTCCTACCAAGAATTTCCACCTACCAAGAATTTGCACCTACCATTCTCTTGTTTTCCTCCTACCAAGAATTTCCACCTACCAAGAATTTGCACCTACCATTCTCTTGTTTTCCACCTAACAAAAACATGAGCTGCCACTTTCGTATTTTCCAGCGCAGGGATAGTGTTTTATTCATAAACGTCTCCACAGATCTCCGAATTGGATGATTCAAGTTGCCATGTAAAGATAAGGCATAGATCTAAACCTTTGTAGAAGAACACTTCTGTCTCTAAAAATATCAAAATGGCGTTCCAACGTGGAGGTTATTTCTGATTTGGCACCCAGGTGTGCGAAAATGGTACTAAAACATGATTTTGGCTAACTCCAGCTTATTTCTTGCTTGTTTGGTTGTAGAGGTGTGAAACATCTTGGCCTAAACTTGTTTTATACGTCATTTTTCCACCCTTTCTTCGATTGTATCCACTTAAGGCCTGAAATCACTTAATGCACGAATTAAACGCACAAGTGACAAAATCAATCGATAAATGAACCTAAAACATAAATGCAAAGGGGCTTAAAAACACGTAAAAACGCCTCTTATCAAAGTACAACACGCTGATTTGGACACTGTCCGAACAACAATCAGGGGATCAATGTATGCCATGACTTATGTGATACCCTACAAGAACCACTTCAAAAAGTATCATCCTCGGTGATGATTAGAACAGGGCTCTATATCCAGAGCAGCAAATTCAAATACTACTTGTACAAGGTCTATACCAGACTTGGCTAAAGAGGAAATAATTGAACAACGGGAAGTGCAAACTCCAGTTGCTTCAAGTCAACCCAGCACCTCCAAGGTAAAATAGGGATAGATTAACCTTAGTTCACATACTGGCACCTCTAAGGCTAATACGAACTATTTAAATTCTTTTTGGCAGATTTATCAGAAATCATGGGAGAAACTAATTATCTCTAGAAAGGGAATTAATCCAGGCAAATCCTTGCTTGAAACATCAGGGAAATATAATAGCATATGGATGCTCGAAGAGTATAATCCTGATGAGGTCCGCAAATGGTATGATTTTGGAGCACTGGCTTCAATTCATACTACTGCATCAGGATTTCTGAAAATATCCAAACTTTCAAAATAGATCTGCAGCGCTGTGTTTGATTTCCTAACAAGAGATGGAAGCATCTGAGGCAAATTCCATCATCACGAGATACATGCATCTCAGGAATAACCTTGAGGAAATTGAGAAATAATTTGGACAACTATCAGTTAATGCTGAGGCAGCTGACCAGGTACAACAAGCTGATTTAGACACTGTTCGAACAACAATCAGGGGATCAATGTATGCCATGACTTATGGGATACCCTACAAGAACCACTTCGAAAAACACCATCCTCAGCGATTACTCGAGAAGCACGAGTACATGACTCTAAACCTCTGATTAGAGAACATGGCTCTATATCCAGAGCGACAAATTCAAATACTTCTTGCACAAGTTCTATACTAGACTTTGGTAAAGAGGAAACAATTGAACAACGGAAAGTGCAAACTCCAATTGCTTCAAGTCAACCCAGCACCTCCAGGGTAAAAGAGGGATAGATTAACCTTAGTCCATAGACTGGCACCTCTAAGGTTAATACTAATGATTTTAATTCCTTTTGGCAGATTTATCGGAAATCATGGGAGAAACTTATCTCTAGAAAGGGAACTAATCCAGGCAAATCCTTGCTTGAAACATCAGGGAGATATAATAGCGTATGGATGCTCGAAGACTCTAATCCTGACGAGGTCCGCGAATGGATTTGCGGCGCTATGTTTGATTCATGGAAAAATAACCCGCATCTAAATCGAGGAGATATTTTAGAGCTAAAATTCATTTCAGCAGCTCCAGAAATAGTAGGAAAGGGTTCTCATCCAGCGTTTCATTTCATTAAATTGCAGAGACCCGATATAATAGCCTATAACAGGGTGAAAACTGAAACAAGAGTAGCCCCTTTGGTGGTTGCTATCAAAGAAAATAAAATCTCCAATAGGAGAGCATGGGGTTTTTAAGTCTGTCTCATTGAGATGGACAAAGTTAAATATCCATTTAAAATATTTTTGAATAAAGCAAATTGATCAATTTTATTAAATTCCATGAAAGGAAAGAACACCGAATTCACTGAGAATCTGTTTGAAATGAAACGAAGGCTAATTTGGAAGAACAAATTACCCGGAATCGAAACCACAAGAAAGAAAGCATGTAACATGATGCATGTGGACCAGTGGAATAATCATATAAGCCCAAGTTGTGAGTTCCAAGAAAAGCCCTTATTCAGAACAAAAATTAAGGTTGCACACAAGAAGCCCGAACCTGAACCAAAAAAGGGCAAGAAAAGAGAAGGGGCCTGATTAATTAGGCTCCATGTTATTGCATTTTTAACCATTGTAATATACGTAATAGATACCAATAAGTGGTAATTCATGTAAATTACCAACAAAATAATATGGCCGCCAAAATTGGCCGACAAAAAAAAGCAGAGGCAGCCAAGAAAAAGAAGAGTGATGGCCGACAAAGGAAAACGAAAAAACAAGAGGCAGCCATAAAATCAAAAGAAATAGTTGGCCTAACAGTGACAGGTGCTGACGAACGCAATGACGTCAAGAACCAATTGGTTTGAAGTTCGCATTTGACGTCCGCATCGACCTATAAGAAGTAAAGAAAAAGCAAAAGGAAAGGCATCAAAATTCCTCTCCTACTCGTCAACAAACACCAAAAGCTTAGAAAGAAAATATTTTGTAATTTTCTTTACAAGTTTATGGGGACTTCCCCAAAATAGTTTAGTCCTCTGATATGAGAGGCTAAAAGGTTATCTTCCCCAATAGCGGAGTAGAATATATATATATATATATATATATATATATGTAATATTAAACTTTTATTTCATCAATTAAATTTTAAGGCTTTTGTTCAACATTGTTTGTCCAAAATTCCGATTGGTATTTTCATTTTGAAACCCTTTTATGCCCGAACCATCTACTGCGGTTGTGTGGTTGAATCAAATCCATAAAAACAAGGACTTGGAAAACCCAGTGATACTGGGGTCAAACAAAGGTATGAATTTATGGAAATACTAATTTTATTTCGGAAGCATATGTTGGGCCTGTTTTACTACAATTTTGGGGTAAGGCCTATGTTGCTACATTTAAAAAGGTTAAGTAAGGATTAATGTTGCCACAGGGACTAAATTGAAATAAATTAATATCACGGGGACCAATTTGAGGTTGAGGTAAAAGGTGAGGGACCAAACTGAATTGATCCTTTATTATTTCTATTATTCTTATGGGAAAAATACATATAATATACCCCTGAAGTATTGAATGTGTCGTAGACAGGTCCCTGAAGTACCAAACATATCAAAATAGTCTTTGAAGTACCTAACGTACCAAAGTAGTCCCTGCCATTAGTGGTCAAACAGTAGAAAAATATACTTCGTTGAAAATTTGCCCAAATTTAAGCATTTACCCAAGACACGTGGCTAACTTGTAGATAGGGTTTGACACATCAACAAGAAGTCCAAAAAATTTAACATGTCCTTAAGTAGGCGAAAATTCTACCGCCCAACAAAAAATATTTTCGAACCACAAAAATTGATTAACTTTTCCTATTAAAATATGGTCAATTCTCGAACCACATTCTAACAAATCAATCCCCCTTAAGAACGCGTTGTCCTCGTTGCGATGTTATTCTAACAAATCAGTGGGGCTTTTTATTGTGAAGCCCCATCACGGGTTTGCAAGGCCATGACGTGACAAATGGTATCAGAGTCACTCGTCAAACGAAATTTTGGGAACTACACAAGACACAGTGCTACACATTGCGATAAGTCACCTTTCGTACTTGTGGGGCAAAGTGTTATATATGTGTGTGCGAATCACCTATTGAACCTATGGGAGCCACCACTAAAGTCCTTACGCTTTACGACGGGTCCTAAATCGAGTCATGTCGTGTTTTTTTTTTCTTTTGGAGGGAGGGGGGGGGGGGGGGGGGGGGGAAGGGGGGGAGTAATTGTGAAGCCCCGCCTAGGAGATTGTCCCACATTGTAAAAAGGAAGAGAAATGTAAATTGTTTATAAACAATGAGTATCTATTTTGGGTCGTGCTTTAAATACCCGATTTAAGGTTATGCTTAGTGGATTCGGTGGCACACATCACGTCCAACGGGCTCGCAGGCCCGAGCCTGTGACACATATCACCAGAATCAATGCGTATACGTCAATCACTCTACCAATTGTGCTTGAAAAACAAATGGTGTATAGAAAAATATGATATAATTTTCAACTTGTGAAACTAAATTAGCAGAACCAAAAAAGTTGGAAAACAAAAGGCTAGTGATAAAGCCAGAGCATATCTCCTAATGTCAGAGCAAAAATGGGTAATTTACTTTATAAACCTCAATTTCAAAACTAATATAAAAAAATAAAAAAAGAAAAGAATCTTTTAATTCTCTCAACCATAGTCGATTGTTCTTGCGTCGCCACCGCTGCTCTCTCAAGTCTCAACAACTTCAACGATCCATTCTTTTCTCACAAGAAGACCCCAAACAATCAATAAAATTAGAATGTTGCTTTTGTCTTGATCCTCTAAGCCTTAATAATAATTCTTCAATATCGTTTTAACTAGCACATTCGTCAAACTCATTCTGTAATGCGGACAGAATCTGGTATTATCTTCAGATTTAACCATTTTACGGAGTAATTTATGGAAAATGACTATATTGATTTAATCCATACAAGAATGAGAGATGCCCAACCCATTATTTGACTTTTCTTCAAGAAATTCTATCACTGTGGATCTTCGAAAACGTCCCCCATTCTAAATTGTTTTTCTGCCAACCAAATAAAAAGTCCTAAAAATTATTTTGTGGAGA
The DNA here is from genome assembly GCA_019426215.1 of Buddleja alternifolia. NCBI lineage: Eukaryota > Viridiplantae > Streptophyta > Magnoliopsida > Lamiales > Scrophulariaceae > Buddleja > Buddleja alternifolia. Next base: position 7,929,175 of record CM033400.1, read on the forward strand.
TTACAGAGTTGTGGGAGAAATGGAAAATCTGAACAAGCATGAGTTGTGTGGTGGCATGGGCGGTATGGGTCTGTGAAAAGGAGGGGCCGGGGCGTGGGGTTTTTGCGGCGGGGGGGGGGGGGGGGGGGGGGAAGTTAGGAGATGCGCTCTGGCTTTATCACCAGCCAAAATAAAACACTCAAACCAGTGTGCTCAAAAATAAATTTGCCTTCATATGAAATCACATATTTAATAAATAGTAGTATATGATTATGCAAATTGTATTCTCTATTTCAATTTTGGTTTCATTTTCTATTCAATTACTTATATTCATATCGAGTGTATTAAGATTTTTTCTTAAATAGACAAGTGATGTGTATTTTATACACTGGGTATTCATATAAATAATTGAAATTGGAGATGAAACATGATTTCGAGTAGAAGATCCGATTTAATGATCATTCTAATTATTTGGTGCATCTAGTTGATACAAGCATTTCTCAAAAGAACCACATAAAATCAATTTCCTTAATATTCCATATTTTGGACGAGGGTCAAAATCTCCCGCGATTTTTACTATATCCCTTGAAAAAAAAATATCTGACGATAAAATTGCAAATAAATCTAGTTGCTCTCTTTGCTTCATTCTACTTTTTGTTAAACTTGTGTTGGGATTAATCCACGGAGAAAACAAAAAAAAATGGAGATGATCAAAAGTAGTGGCTACTTTGCACTATGCAAACTAATGGTCGTATTTAATCATAATTTGTGATGCACGGATACGGACACAAAATTGCACATACACGAAACAAGGGACACGTTAATTGTTAAAAAAATTTAGGACACAATATGGATACCATATATATATTTTTTAAACATATATGTTATAAACACATGAATATCTATTAGACAATACAAAAAAAACTTACTTAAACAATAAACATAAGCATGTCCTAACTCCAAACAAAAAATACATAATCTTTCACATTGGGTAAATTTTTTTATTTTTTGCAAGTTAAAAAAGAGGCTAAAAATCTATATCAAATTAAGAATTAATTGCCCCCAAGACCAAAGTGATTCATTTTATACAAAGAATAAAGAAAAATACTATAATATTGTAGAAATTAAGGATTAAATAGCCTAATAAATTTTGGCGTGTCCTAAACATCTCAGTCGCGTGTTCGAGCCATGTCCGTGTCCGCAGTGTGTCCGACAGTGCACGAGTCGATTTTTCGTAGTGTCCGTGCTTCATAGATCATAACTGAAAGTATAGACTGATATTTGGTGATATCGATCAATACGTATCCGGATAAATTTTTAACAATTTGATAATATTGAATCATACCTATTATTTTTCAAGATTATGTATATCCACTACAACAAAAAATAATATAAGTGATAAAATTTGAAGTGACAATGTTAAAATTGTCATTAGTGTTAGATTAGAGAAAATCTTGTAGGGAACTTGTATTACTAAGTAACATATTTACAGAGATAGATGTACTTGATTAACAAGAAACCCTAACTATAAACAAGGAAAAGATAAATACAAGAAAACATAAAGAAACCTATTAGCATAAATACTAGAAAGATATGGAAAGATATTATATTATCTAACACTCCCCCATAGTCGAAACGTGAGAGTCTTGAACGTTGAGACTGGACCAAAAAAATCCGATCATAGAGAATTTGAGAAGAAGATGGCGACAAAGATTAAAGGCGGCGGCGGCTCCAAGTTCTCATTTTCAAAGGGTAAGCAGCGCCAACTAACAAAACTAAAATCGGCGGCGGCTAAGTGCGGTGGCCCGCTGCCAAAGAGAGAAGGCCGCGACATAAAATAAAAAGACGGTGGCTCCAAGTCCTCGTTTTTCAAGAGTGAGCAGCGACAACTAACAAAACTAAAGGTGGCGGGCGGCTAAGCGCGGAGGCCTGTGGCCAAAGAGAGAAGGCGGCGATGGCCATAGGAAAACAAGAAGAATAGAAAACGAGATAAGGGAGAAGAAGCTGGCGGCGGATGCCATAGGAGAAAGAAAAAAATAGATAAAGGAAAACTAAACTAGATAAGGGGTGTCGGACGGAGACGGCGACTTGAGGATGGTGGCGGAAGCGAGAGATCGAGAGACCATGGCTCAAAGCCATGACTCTGATACCATGTTAGATTAGAGAAAACCCTGTTGGGAACTTGTATTACTGAGTAACATATTTATAGGGATAGATGTACTTGGTTAACAAGAAACTCTAACTATAAATAAGGAAAAGATAAATACAAAGAAACATAAAGAAACCTAAATTAACATAAATACTAGAAAGATATTATATTATGTAACAATTAGATACACAAAATAAATGACAATAATTTTTGCTTTTAAGGATTTTTAGTGATGCGATTTTTTTTTAAATTGTCACTATTAATAATTAGTGACACATGTATAATGACAATACAAATAGAGTGACAACTATAATTGTTGTCACTAAAGGTTTATTACTAATCGTCAATAGTGACAGCAACTTCGTTGTCATTAATTATCAAAAGTGATAACTTCTACACAAATCTTGTCACTTCTAAACATATAAAACCTATCTTTGTGACAACAAAATTTTTTGTGTCTAATAATTTATAATTAGTGACAACTTTGAAAGTGTCACTTGGGATTTTGTCACTAATGCATTAGTTTTTTGTAGTGATTGTCGATAAACTCTGATAATATCGGATGAAATCACTGATACATTGATATTATCGATCATATCGTATCGCGATATTATTAGTAAAAATATCGGGCATCTCAAATGTTATTTCATTTAATAAAATTTTTGGTGAATTTTATACTTATGCTTTGGGATATAATTAATGGATGTATTATTACATAAAAAATGAAAAGTTATGTATAATTATCAATTAGCTATTTTCTATTACAAATTTAGGTTCGACAATAATATTATATTTAAATTTATGTATATCTTATACAATATATTATTTTTACAATAAACTGATTAATGGAAACTTTTATTTTCTATATTTCTACAATATTACATTTTTTAAAGAATTTTTTTAGCATTCTGTTATACATTTATTTCGTATTGTTAAAAAATATGGTAATACGCCACGATCGATATAAAACAATACTTGTCGACATTATCATTGATACTGTGCTTTTGAACCATGTGTTTAACTGCAAGCAAAGTATTGGCTTTGTGAAATAATCCGGAAGTAGAAAATTTAGATTTTGCTATCTAGTAATGAGGTGAGTGTTTTTTGGTTTTTGGATCAAATGAGGTGAGTGCTTGGGACACGAGAATTTTTTTGCTTTACATGGGGGGTGTGTATAATATAAGAGAGAATACTTTATGAGAAGTCAAATTGTGTGTGGTGGAAGTGGAACCACTTATGTAGTTGCTTTCTTAGAATAAAACAAAAAATTTGGGAGAGTGATATGCAACTTTGAGAGTAGAATAAGAGTGTCCATTTTTGAGCTTGGTATTAAATTACTTGCATGGGATGCCCTTTTTTTTTTTTTTCATTACTTGCATCTATTATATTTCTTCCATTCCTTTGCAGGCATAAAATAAAGGTCCATTGAGAGAAGCACATTCTCCATTCGCACAGTTCTTAACTTTATCTTTACCCCCTTTCTAATCCATTCTTTTTCTTTTGTGTTTGAGTCAATCTTTTACTACCTCATACGTGGGCAAAGTTGAAAAATTTGCATGACAAAAAATCATTAATAATGAAGTTGTATTTGAAGTGGTAATTCGATAGACTCAAAATGTTTTGGGGGGGGGGGGGGGGGGTGGGTGTTTGAGAATCTATTGGATCACATGAACCAATTTAGTGGATCAACACCCACAAGTTGACATTAAAGATTAGGGAAAAGATAAAGTTATGTTACTTCTTGCTCGCTCTCTGATTATATAATAGTCTGACGAGGACGTGTTGTATGGAACATTTTTAGAAATATGTCATCGAATGTCGTAGATGATAGATTATAGTAGGGCTTTAGCTTTGTTACTGTAAACTCTTTTTATCAATAAAAGGCATTTTGTTGTTTCGCATAAATCTTATAGGCATTCATAAGTAGTGTTCAACATCTAGTCCACATGTGCAAGAGTAAACTTTCTACTCCTTATGGGATAAGGAAACCGACATTAGAAAGGCTTAACACTTGTACACTTAAAGTGGTCGCAAGTCATAGAAACTCAAGGATTGAGTTTCGACAGGACTTGTATAATATGAGCTTGATATGGGAATGCATTATGAGATAGTGAGAGCTTATGTTATAGGTACATTAATGGGATTAATGTACTCGGACTCGACTCGCATCGATTCTATCACATGATTTTCACTCTTTGATAGTTAATGACAAAATTGATTAGTTGTGATAGGTATGTATGAACCTTCAACCTGAGGAATATATGAACTTTCAACCTGAGGAATTGCTTTAAAGATATACTTGTGACATCCGACTTATTATTAGAGTAGTTAGGCCCATCTCACCTTTTGATGGGGCCGATCTCGAAGTGCAAGTTACTGTCTTAATTGATATCTGCTGGCCTTTTTGAACCAATCACCTTTTTCATTTTGACGATGACAAATACATATTTTTGATTGTCACTAATATCTTCAAATCTATTTTGCAGGCATTCCTCCATTATTATAGTAGAAAGGTTGTGCCTACACTAGTATTTAAGGGAAGTATCATTCTCTATCCTCTTTGCATTTCATATAAATATTCTGCACATGTTTTATATGCTTCACTCACCTTGCCAAATCGGAGTTAATTAATGACATCTACTTATAAGCAAAGTCAAAAATCTCATATTGCTGGAATTTCATTTAAGGGAAGTATCCTACTTATCCTCATTTACTTTTATTTATGGCTCTACATATCTGTTATAGTTTGACTTGATTTTATTTTTCTTTCTTATGCTTTGGTAAGTATCTGTTTATTCATATTATGGAAAAAATCATTATCTTTAACTCTGATGCAAGTTCTGGCACAAAAAGATAGAAAGATTGGGGGGAAGGGGATACAAAGGAACAAAGAAAGGAGAAGAGTAGGGATTATAGAATGAGAGTAAGTCTTTTCTTGATTCACAGAGTAAAGTCTTTTCTTGATCATACATATCCAAAAGTGCTCCTTAAATATAATGACTACCCGAACAAATTCTTCCTGACAATATTCTAATGTAAATAACCGAATTTGATTCCTTTAATTTGTACGTATTATATGTAATCATCAAGTCTAGAAGTCCTAGTGTGGTCTCTGGTACTTCTTCTTGGTGCTGGTATCTGTGTAGTGCTAACTTGGCCATTTGTGCCTACATCAATGCCCTGGTCTTCAAGAATAACCTTGTCCTCAAGGTTAAAGGAAGGGAAATCTTTATCAAATTCAGAAAGAAACTCCCAAGTAGCATCTTCAATTATGTGACCTTGCCAACGAGCGAGAATTTGGGAAACATTGGATCCTTGAGAACGAATGGTGCGGGTCACCAAAATTTCAAATGTAGTCAAACTAGGCTGAAATTCAATAAAATCAGTAGGGAGCGGACTCTGCTGCGTATGAGGATCGTAAATGCAGTGTTTGAGGAGTGAAATATGGAATACATCATGAATGCGAGCAATCGGTCGAAGTGATAAACAATAAGCGACTTTGCTAATGCATGCAGAGACTTGAAAAGGACCATAGAAATGATGAGCTAATTTGTTGGATTGGCGATGGGCTAGAGTAGATTGACGATATGGTTGGAGCTTGAGAAATACCCAATTGTTGATGGCGAATTCGATGTCTGTGCGGTGGTGATCAGCCTAGTTTTTCATAAGAAAATGAGTGCGCTGTAAATTGGGGAGAAGACGAATGAGTAGTGAGGTTTCGAGTTTGAAGTAGGTCATTCAAGGAATCAACCGGAGTGGAGTGAGCGATATAATCTTGCAATGAAGGTGGGGGTTGACCGAAAACAGCTTCAAATGGTGTCATTTGGATGGAAGAGTGCGAGGATGTGTTGTAATATCATTCAGCCCAAGGAAGAAATCTGAGCCATGTCTTAGGTGTGTCGGCGGTAAGGCATGTAAATAATCCTCAAGGTAACGATTAACAACTTCGGTTTGACTGTCGGATTGAGGGTTATAAGCGATACTTGTTGCAAGGCTGGTACCGTGTAGTTTGAATAGATCACGCCAGAAATGACTCATAAAGATGGGATCACGATCTGAAACAATGCAAAAGGGTATCCCATGTAATTTGACAATATCACGACTAAAGACATATGCTACTTAGGCGACAGTAAAATGAGGACCCAACGCTGAAAAGTGAGCATGTTTAGAAAATTGATTCATGATGACTAAAATAGTATATTTGCCCTGAGATGGAGGAAGGTGTGTGATAAAATCCAGAGAGATGGATTCCCAAATCCGGCCCATAATTGGTAACGATTGGAAGAGGCCTTACTGGGCCCGATTGAAAGGCTTGGTTTTTGACAAACTTGACATTATCGTGAACTGTTTGGCACATATTAGGCTAGAAAAAATTAACAGCTAAGTGAACCAAAGTACGTTGAGCACTAGTGTGGCCACCAATGGGTGAGGAGTGAAATTTGGCTAAAAAAAGAACAGATGAAAAACAGAGGACTCCGGTATGAGAATGTGTCCCTTAAAAAAAATTAACCCATCAGAAACTGAATTATTGGGATGATCCATTGGCGATCGAAGTATATCTTGTAAGAGGTCATGAGAAGGCCCCACTTGGGCATAGTAAGCCCAGAGAGACTCCAAAATAGCAAAAACTAGATGAGAAATCTGTTGAAGAGCATGCAAAGAACCTTCGGGAAGACGAGAAAGAGCATTTGCGGGAAGAATAGTAACCCCAGGTTTGTAGACAATATCAAAATCAAAACCCAATAACTTACTCAGCCATTTAGTTGTGCCGGTGTCTGAATAGTTTGTGTGAGAAGCCCATGAAGACTTTGATGATCCGTTTCTATGGTGAAGCAATTTTCGATGAGATATTAGCCCCATTTCTTAATGGCCTCGGTAATTGCAAACATTTCACGTTCATACGCCGAGGCAGCCTGCATACGGGGGCTCATTTGTTTGCTAAAATAGACAAGGGGTGATTATGTTGAAGAAGAACTGCTCCGATCCCTGAACCTGAGGCATCCGGTTGGATGAAAAAAGTCTCATTGAAGTTAGGAAGGCTAATAATGAGGTGGAAGTAAGGGCTAATTTGAGAGCGTGGAATGCGTTTGAGGCAGATTCAATCCAGACAAAGGCTTGTTTGCGGAGTAAATTGGTGAGAGAAATAGTGATAGAGGCAAAATTGGTGACGAATTTAAGATAATAGTCGGCGAGGCCCAAAACCTCCCGGAGTTGTTTAATATTAGTGGGTTGAGGCCATGATTTAATGGCTGTGATTTTCTCGGGGTCAATAGCGACACTTGTGGTAGAAATGACATGAGAGAGGTATGAGTGGGTGGGGCTACCGAATTCACATTTGGATAGTTTAATGTGTAAATAGTCGTGTTGTAAGAGTATGAGAACTTGTTGAAGATGAAGAGTGTGGTTGGACCAGTTTGGGCTATATATGAGGATATTGTCGGAAAAAAATGAGGACGTATTTGCGAAGGGAAAAATAAAAAACTGAATTCATTAAAGCTTGAAAAGTGGACGGGCCATTTGAGAGACCAAAAGGCATAACCGTGAATTTGTAATGACATTCGTGGGTCCGAAAAGCGATTTTGGCGATATTCGGTTGGTAGAGACGAATTTGATGGTAGCCCGCGTGGAGATTCAATTTAGAAAAAATAGTGGCGCCATTTAGTATGTCTAGGAGTTCATCAACAATGGGTATGGGAAAATGGTCTTTGACCGTGACTGAGTTTAAAGTGCGGTAATCAACACAAAATCGCCAAGTACCATCTTTCTTGCGAACAAGGAGTACCGGCAAGGAGAAGGGACTAGTGCTGGGGCTCATTATGCCATCAGCAAGCCTTTCAAAGACCAATCACTCGATTTTAGTTTTTTGGAAGTGGGGATAACGGTATGGCCGGACATTAATCGGTGGAGTGTCAGGAAGAAGAGGATCGAAAGGGCTTTCTAGTGGAAGAGTAGTTGGGGTTTCATAGAGGGAAGAAAAGGAATTGAGGAGAGTCATGAGGGCGGTGATGTGTTCTAGTGCCGCTGAGGAGTGGATCGGGTAGGTGGACAATGGCAGCGAGTTGACTAAAATGTGGTCGAAGGAGATCACAGTATGTGTCAAGGCTGCGATTGAGTTGGGTAGGGAAAATTGAAGCAAGGGTTGGGTTTGTTAATCCATCTAAATGGACTTTAGTGGATCCATAATTAATTTCCATCCATAATGCCCGATAGTAAAAAATAAATTAGGCCCAATTCTGCCAACCATAGAACACCAAAGACTAGATCAGTTCCATAGATGGGTAAAACGACAAGGTACACTACAAATTTATTTTGGCCCATTAAAAAGGACACTTGTGGACAAAGCCAGCACAACCCACAGAAGCACTTAAGGTGGGGAGATGGTTGGACGGACAGACCCAGGTGAGTGGCTAGTCGATTTTGAATAAATTTGTGAGTGGATCCTCCATTGATGAGGATGATGACTGAGTGGCCATGGATAGATCTGGAGAGTTTGACGATTGTAGGTACGAATTGACAAGTGAAAGCGTGGAGTGGGATGGTGGGGGTAGCTCGAGGGGGGGGGGTGAATCGGGAGCCCAATCATCGGGGTCGAATGGAGAAAAAAGGATCCGATTCAACATCGTTCAATAAGCATAGGAATTGGGGTGGGCAACATTTGTGGCCCGGGGTAAATTTGCTGTTGCAATTGTAGTAGAGACCCTTTTCATGACGGGCGACCATTTTGGTGAGATTAAGGCATTTAATTGGTAGTGGAAATGGGTGTGGAAGGGGTGGATTTAAGTGGAATAGAAGGAAGATGGAGCGGGGCGACACGGAAGGTGAAAAATTATGAGTGAAGGAAAAACGGTTTGAGGCCGATCTTTGAACAGAAAATTTCTCTTCTAGAAGTTTCGCCATGCTCGAGGCTTCGGATAAAGAAGAGGGTTTCAGTTGGAGGATTTTGCGTTTAATGTCAAGTTTTAAGCCAAATATGAAGTAGTTTAGAAGGTTGGTGTTGTTAAAGCCTGAAGTTTGAGTAAAGAGTTCTTCAAACTGGAGCATATATTCATTGACAAAAGAGGTTCAGCAAAGTTTATACAAAGCTGCCTCAAAATTTTGATATGTAGAAGGTCCAAATCAAATCTTGAGATCTCTGACAAATCGGTCCCAAGTGGATAGTTGTTGAGTATTTTCAGGCCATTTAAACCATTGTAAAGCCGGTCCGGTCATGAGGCAACATGAAGGCAATTTTTTGTAGGAGTTGAGTGGTACTTGAAGAAATGTTTGACTTGGAAAATCTAGTCAAGGATGTCAGCGCCGGAGAAGAACAAAATTTCTAGTTTAGGTAACCGAGGGTAGTTTGGGTGATCTGAAATTGAAAGGGTATAAGGAAAGTGGGTTGGAGTGGGAAGTTGATGTGGTAGTGGTGATGTAGGTAGAGGAAGGAGTGATGGTTGAGATGGAGTGGGATCTATTTTGGCCATTTTGATTATGACAACTTCCAAGAGTTGTTGTTGAGTGGTTATGGAATTGGCCATGGAATCATAAGCAACGGAGATTTGAGGAAGAGAAGCGGAGTGTTGTTGAACGGTGTCGCAGGTGAAGTCGAGTTTGGAAAAGAGTTTGTCATGGGAGGCGAGCTTGTTATGGATTTTGGAGAGGGACTCAGCCACGTCTTTGGCTCTGGTTGCATGCCTTCTGCCATGATCGATGAAATCACCAAATGATGCAAGTTTTAGCACAGAAACATAGAAAGATAGGGGAAAGGGGGAGGGGAGGGGGGATTACCAAGGAATAGAGGAAAGAGCAGAGCAGGGAGAATTATAGAATGAGAGTAAAGTCTTTTCTGGATTCATACATTTGCAAAAGTGCTCCTTAAATACAATGACAACCTTAACAAATTCTGCTTGAAAATATTCTAATGTAAATAACCGAATTTGATTCCTTTAATTTGTACGTATTATATGTAATCATCAAGTCTAGAAGGCCTTGTGTGGTCCCTGGTACTTCTTCTTTGTGCTGGTATTTGTGTAGTGCTAACTTGCCCATTCGTGCTGCATCATATTCCCATTCATTTTTCATGCTTTATGATCTACCTATATATACATGGTTATTCATTTTAGTCAAACACGAATTCTACAAGCATCTTTCAGCATACTATTGATAATATTGTTATGTGTGTTTTACGTAGTTTCTCCAATTAAGTTCCAGAGAGGAAGGAACAGTATCAGAGAGTGCTTGGAGTTCTGAGTGACATACATGAGTAGTAAAGTGAAGCGTTCGAGTCGAGTCTCTAATTCTTTTGATATATTTTTTTCACAAGTAGAAGATGGTGGGAGACAATGAGTACATCAACCCTTGGATGCCATGATAATCTTACTCGGTCTTTAATGAATTAATGACATCAATAACGAATTGGTACTTGATATCACCTTTCTCGAGAAGCTTCATAGTTGTGTTCATGTAATCCTTTGAAATAATCTCCACATCGGTAGTATGCAAATTCAATCATCTCTTGCATCTCTTTCACCCCCGAATGAACTTCCAACCACCGACTTCCACCCTGTAATTCAATTATGGATATTGCACTATAAGTTTTGTTCCACAACATGGAAGCACATTAAAGGAAAATAGACGGAATACAAATACTTACCCGAGATCATGATAGAAATTGGCAACTTAAGCTTTTCCATAATTCCGACCACAATAAGCTTCCCATATGTCTTTAACAAATTTATTATTGGTAAATCAAGGTGATTTGCAGAAATAGTGTCAATTATACCATCCAATGTGCCTAATGCAGCCTATGTCATTCGACAAAATAATGAATTTTAAGTTAAAAAGCATCGTGGTAGTAGAATTTAATCTAAAATACCAAAAAACGTTGGCTCATGGGTGCAACCCACAACTATTTTCCGATTACATAGTCATATTCGACTTAAAAATCCACATTTATAATACTTAAATAACTTTAAATTTTCAGTAAATACCTGCATCTGCTCTTGATTGTGGCTAACCAAAACTCGTCGGCACCCAAAGTCTCGATTGCTTTCTTCTTCTTATTAAGAGTTGTACTTATGACCATATCTTTGAACCCAAGAGCCTTTGCAATTTCATCGTGAGATGGCCAATCCCTCCAAGGCCAATGACACCAACATTGATTCCTGGCTTATTGAGCCCATAGCGCCTCAAAGGGGTATAAGTTGCGATCCCGACACATAAGAGAGGAGAAAGTTCTCAGGCCAATGGAAAACAAAATACTCGTCACTAATCATGATGTTTGAGAAACCTCCATATATAACAACCCCATCATAGTAAACCAAGTTGGTTGAGAACATTAGTTCAGGGCAATAACTTTCATCGTTGCTCTTGCACTGCACACATTCGCAGAAACATCCAACCAAGCATCTAACGCCTACTTTGTCACCGATCTTGAATTTCTCAACCTTGTTACCTACCTCAGTTATGATCACTACAATCTCATGCCTGTATCAAGCAATCTATTTTAGTATATGGATCAAGGTAATTTACCTACTTTATTATATATTTCTTGATTGTGTGTCGACATGCAAATAGCAGTCACTACATGTTGACTTTTGGTTGTAATAAATCTCGAATGCTTTTGATGATAAACATATATTCCCTCCACTAATTACTTTCCTTGTGTATGCAGATTTCTTGATCTCTCCAGCAAGTTAAGATCCTACATAAGGGAAGTACAATCATATCTATCGTATCTTTTCTTAGTAGCCTTTTATTTTATTTCTTATTTAATCCATCACATGTCTCAATTTAGGCTTAGATTATGTCTTATGATTTATTCTAATATCTAGCCTTACCTTTCTCAACGCTTAACGTATTCTCTTTTGTTTGGTAAAAAGCCGTTTATGCCTATGTTTGGAAGGAACCGTTTTGCACCTATTCCCTTTCCTTATCATGTTTTCTACTCTCTCTAGATATACGCATCATATCACTTCAGTCATTGGGAAGAATTCTGAAGCATTCTAAGCAATACGCTTATTTCGTGTAATTTTTCTTGTTAGGTAAATCTTCTGTTCCAGTGGGAAAGAAGAAGTACCAATCGCTGCTTTGAGTTCCACTTATCAAACAAGAGTGATTGGCAAGGATTCTAGATTACAGTCTCTCTTGTAATCCATATTAGAGTAGTTGTGTGGAAATTCCATTTGGTTCCACACTTAGTCTCTAGGATCTTTTGAGCATTCTCAATCCTCCATATTGAGTGTATTTGTTATATCTTTTAGATAACATTATTTATTTTCCAGCTTCCATTTGGATTTTTTTACAGGAACTTATATGTTCCATTATTCCTCATTCAACAAAAGAAGTATTATTCAGTTTATTATTTTTGGTACTTGTTAAGTTCCGCTGTCAAATTTTTAAATTCCTAATTCACCCCTCTCTTAGGCAATTCTTGAGTTACATTTGGCATCAGAGCCAGGTGGCTCAATTCTAAGGGTTTAACCACCCGAGTTGGAAGATCTACATGGCCGCCTCCATTGCCGATACACATGCAGAGGGGCAATCACATTCTTGCCCACCACTTTTCGACGGATCTAACTATGCAGTCTAGAAGGATCGAATGAAGAAGTATGTCATCTCAATAGATTTCAAACTATGGAGAATTATTGTTAAAGGTCCAACTATTCCTACTAAGACAATCAATGGAAGAAATGTTCCCCAGGAGTGGGATGGCGAGGATGAAAAGGCCCTACAAATGAACGCTAAGGTTGAAAACATCCTAGCTTGTGCTCTTACCACAGATGAGTACAACCGCGTCAGTGCTTGTATTTCAGCCAAACAAATGTGGGATATGCTACAAGTCACCTACGAAGGTACTACTCAAGTGAGACAAGAAAGGGTTGCTCTATTAGTTCATCAATACGAAATGTTCCAGATGAAATCCGATGAAACCATAAATCCTATGTTTGGGCTTGGAAAAATTATTCCAGAAAATTAGCAAATCCAGAAGATGCTAAGATCTCTCCCCAAGGAATGGACTCCCAAAGTCACTGTCATACATGAAGCAAAAGATTTAAATTTTATGACTATGGGAGAGCTCATTGGATCTCTCACTTCACATGAAATGACTTTAATGTCCAAAGAGGAAAGCTCAGCCTCAAAAACTCAAAAAAATCACCGTTCCATTATGAAAAATGATACATTAGTTTTCAATGCTTTTCGTGATGGAAACATTTATTGTATAAATCTTGATGAGCTCACCCAACAAAATGTTAAGTGTCTGATAGCTGCAGATTATGGTACTTGGATCTAGCACTAAAGAATGGGGCATGCTAACATGGAGCTTATCACCCATCTATCTAAGAAAGATCTTGTCAGAGGCATCCCCAAAATTCTATTTATCAAGAACAAGATTTGTGACGCATGTCAAAAAGGGAAGCAAGTCCAGAGCTCCTTCAAACCAAACCATGATATTTCTACATCCTAGCCCTTGGAACTTCTCCATTTGGACCTTTTTGGACCAATGAAAAACACAACCATTGCTAGTAAGAAATATGCTTTTGTAATTGTAGATGACTACACTCGGTTTACTTGGGTACTTTTTCTAGCTCACAAAAATGAAGCTTTGGATTCCTTTATTCCCCTCACTAAACGTTTGCAAAATGAAAAAGGAATTTCCATCAAATGTATTCGTGGTGATCACGGTACCCAATTTGAGAAAAATAATTTTACATCATTCTGTGAATAAAATGGATATAATAATAACTTCTCCTCACCTAAAACCCCTCAACAAAATGGGACAGTGGAAAGCAAAAAATCGTGCTTTACAAGAAATGGCTAGAACCATGCTCCATGAATATGACTTGCCCACTTTCTTTTGGGGAGAAGCTGTTAATACTGTCTGTTATTTTTCAAATAGAGTTTTCCTAAGACCTTTAATTAGAAAAACTCCTTTTGAATTATGGTATGACAAAGTCCCAAATATATCCTATTTTCATGTCTTTGGATGCAAATGCTTCATTTTGAATGATAGGGACTATCTCACAAAATTTGATTCCAAGGCTGATGAAGGAATCTTCATGGGTTATTCTACTCACAGTAAATCAAACCGTGTTTACAATGAACACAAAAGAACCATTCAGGAGTAACCTTTGATGAAACTAACCCTTCCACAGCCAAAGAATCTTTGAGCTCGGAACGTGCAGGTATAACTGGAACTTCCAACTATGAAAATTCTGCTCCTCCTCCGAAAGATCCGGATGTACCAAGTACAGAAGTCAACATCAACATTAATACTGATGATGAAGAAGTGTCGGATGATCCAACAACTGTTGGAACTACCAGATAAAGAAAATTCAAGCATGTTTCAAGTCATCCAACAAATATCATCCTAGGAAATCCAAATGCTGGAATCACCACTAGATCCAGCTTGAAGCAGGATGGAACCAATATTCCAAACACTGGTAGTTGTGTTTTTCTATCTCTCACAGAACCAAAAAATGTTGATAAAGCATTAAAAGATAATTATGGATTAAGGCTATGGAGGAAGAGCTTGCTCAATTCGAAAAGAATCAAGTTTGGATGTTGGTAAAAAGACCCACTGATGATCCAATCATTGGTACCAAATGGGTCTTCAGAAACAAACTTGATGAAAATGGTAAAGGGACTCGGAACAAAGCCAGACTGGTAGCTAAAGGCTACAGTCAGGAAAAAAGTATAGACTATGATGAAACATACGCTCCGGTAGCTAGACCTGAGTCCATTCGCAAGTTACTTGCCTTTGCAATTTTTAAGAAATTCACTCTTTTTCAAATGGACGTCAAAAGTGCCTTTTTAAATGATTTTATAAATGAAGAGGTATATGTTGAACAACCTCTTGGTTTCACAAATAACTCTTTTCCAAAACATGTTTTCAAGTTATCAAAAGCTCTTTATGGGTTAAAACAGGCTCCTCGGGCCTGGTACGAAAGATTGAATAAATTTCTTGTTAACATAGGTTTTTTCCACGAAAACTATTGATACAACTCTATTTATAAAGTACCACAAAAATAATCTCTTATTGGTTCAAATATACGTGGATGACATCATTTTTGGTGCAACTAACGACAGTTTGTGTAAAATTTTCTTGAAAGATATGCAGCAAGAATTTGAGATGAGCTTAATGGGAGAACTGAATTACTTTCTCGGCCTTCAAGTAAAACAATCTTCAGCTGGGACTTTCATTTCTCAAGAAAAATACACAAAAGAGCTCCTTCGGAAGTTCCAAATAGACGAGTGCAATCCAGTATCAACTCCAATATGCACTTCCACAAAACTTGATAAGGATGAATCTAGTAAGTCCATCGATGAGAGACACTTTCGAGGTATGATTGGTAGTTTACTCTATTTAACTGCTACTCGTCCAGAAATCATGTTTGCTACATGTCTAAGTGCTCGGTTCCAATCTGAACCTAAGGAGTCTCATCTTATTGCTGTCAACGCATCTTGAAATATTTAAAAGGAACAGTTGGCTATGGCCTTTGGTATCCTCTCACTACCAGCTTTGATCTCATCGGATATTCTTATGCTGACTACGTTGGTTGTAAGGTTAACCGCAAAAGTACCAGTGAAACTTGTCAAATCTTTGGTAAAAGTTTAGTGGCCTGGTATAGTAAAAGGCAAAATGTCGTAGCTCTTTCAACCACTGAGGCGGAGTATATGGCTCTTTGTAATTGTTGCGCTCAACTTTTATGCATGAAACAAACTTTGCAAGACTACAATCTCCACTTTGATCATATTCCCATTTTTTGTGACAATACAAGTGCGATTAGCATCACTAAAAATCCAGTGCATCACTCTCGTACCAAACATATTGAAGTAAAACATCATTTCATCCGTGATCATGTTCAAAAAGGTGACGTTACTATAAATTTTGTTAGTACCAGTTAGCTGATATCTTTACTAAAGCTCTTCGCTTTGATAGATTCTCGGATTTAAGATCTAAACTTGGTATTATGGAACTTCCTAAGTTTGTACATACTTGATATTTTGGCTCCTAACTGCTTTTTGATGATGAAGGGGGAGAGAATCGATACTTCATTATGGTCCTTAATATAAGTCCTAGTTGTATTGTGATCAATGATTTTATACTTCTTCGCAATCATTATTTAGACAAAGGGAGGAATCATCTATTCAGGGGGAGCTTTTGGTAAGATCATTCCAATCAATATCCTGTTTATCTGAATGAGGTATCTTATTACTTGTCCTCATCAAAAAGGGGGAGACTGTTGACCTTTTTGGTTGTAATAAATCTCGAATGCTTTTGATGATGACAAACATATATTCCCTCCACTAATTACTTTGCTTGTGTATGCATCACTAGTACAGAAGAGGTCTGTTACAGCGGTTTTTTTTCCACTATTACAGCGGTTTTAACCGCTGTAATACGTATCGCTGTAATTGGTATGTTTACTATTACAGCGGTTAAAAACCGCTGTAAAATGAGCCCTATTACAGCGGTTCAATAACGAACCGCTGTAATAGGTAAATAAAAATAAAAATTAACTGTAAAAACCGTAGCCTGTTACAGCGGTTCGTTTCTGAACCGCTGTAACAGTGAACCCTGTTACAGCGGTTCGTTTCTGAACCGCTGTAATAGTGTTCACTGTTACAGCGGTTCATCAACGAACCGCTGTAATAGTGTTCACTGTTACAGCGGTTCAGAAACGAACCGCTGTAACGTGATTTTTTATTTTTTTATTTTTTTCTGTTATAATTTCAGCTAGAGCTATATCCTTCCCACAAGCTCAAAATTCAACTCATCAATAACACATAAAACAAACCAATTGCTCAACAGAAACAACAAATTCAAATCCAAAATTAATTTCATTCACCAAATAATAATCTCTAATAATTACAAATAATAACGAGTTTACAATAAACCAATATAAACTAATCACTGCTTTTAAATCAAATAAAAATTTACAATAATTTTCAACTTACACCGCCGGCATATCAAAAGCGCATTTAAAAATGTATTGTGCCAATTCAGAACGTGCTTCATCAAGTTGCTCTATAGTGTAAGTGGCGTACTGACAATCAGCAAAGTACTGCAAGACAAATATTAAAATCCAACAAAATGTTTAATAACTTAAAAGGGACATTAGAATTTGATTAATATTAATTAGGATTATGCATACCGTCGGTGGGATTATAGATTCTCCGTGTCTAATAATATCTTTCATGAATTTCATGACGAAGAACCCACAATCTATGGCATTTATTTGAATGGGGCACTACAAATTAAATTCAAATCAAAATTGTATTAGAACAAATAACTTTTATACGAATAATTTCTTGAAACTATAATTAAAATAATATAATTAAACTAACCTGTATACAACTCCATGTACAGGCCTTGTTTTTTGCTTTGATCTTTTGGTTGTTTTTATTTGCTCGAAACATCAAGACAGCGCTGTTAAAAACATCAAAAATCAAGGAAATATGTCAATATCAAGCAAATATATATATATGAAGTCTAGTTATAATATATATACTTTAAACTTAATATTAAATATAATATAATGGATACATTTAATTGAATGATAAAACTTACTGATTGATCATATCTTTCATATCATGTCGGTTATTTGGATTACCGTGCAAAGAATCCAAATAATAAACGATCTCTTTAATTGGATCAATCACGAGCAACAACCAATGGCCCCTAATCAGCATATTCAAAAGAAAAATTTTAAATTAGTTATGCCTACGTAACAAATTTTAAATTACGATCCGCTAAAATCTCAACAGGGAAACGACGCAAAAAATACTACCAATTTCAACCACAACAAACCCAACACTCTAATCTTTCACCCACAACGAACACAAAACGATACAAAAATATTGATCACCAGTTGGATCACATAAAACATCATATTTCCAGGGGAACAACTACAAATATTGATCACCAGTTGGATCACATAGATCACATAAAAAACTACAAATAAAGCATCATATTATAAATATTGATCACCAATTGGATCCAAAAGCACATAAAACTACAAATAAATTAAAGCATCACGATATAAAGTTTTTGGAGCTTCTCGGTTGTGCAGAAAGCTGTGCGCGTCTTCACGAGAAAATTCATAAATAATTGTAGAACGCTCGGATTCATGAACCGTTTTCTTCCTATGAAACTAGACACATAGGGCTATCCACACATATATCTCACATACTCAGTAGATGTCTAGAAAAAAGCAGATTTGTATTCAAAGTTAGAGAAAAATCTGTCAATTTTCAAAACAGCTGTGCGCGTCTTCACGAGAAAATTCATAACTCATTGTGGAAAGCTCCGATTCATGAACCGTTTTCTTCATATGAAACTAGACACATAGGGCTATCCACACATATATCTTACATACTCAGTAGATGTCTAGAGAAAAGCAGATTTGTATTCAAAGTTAGAGAAAAATCTGTCAATTACAGCTGTGCGCGTCTTCACGAGAAAATTCATAACTCATTGTGGAAAGCTCCGATTCATGAACCGTTTTATTCATATGAAACTAGACACATAGGGCTATCCACACATATATCTCACATACTCAGTAAATGTCTAGAAAAAAGCAGATTTGTATTCAAAGTTAGAGAAAAATCTGTCAATTTTCAAAACAGCTGTGCGCGTCTTCACGAGAAAATTCATAACTCATTGTGGAAAGCTCCGATTCATGAACCGTTTTATTCATATGAAACTAGACACATAGGGCTATCCACACATATATCTCACATACTCAGTAAATGTCTAGAAAAAAGCAGATTTGTATTCAAAGTTAGAGAAAAATCTGTCAATTTTCAAAACAGCTGTGCGCGTCTTCACGAGAAAATTCATAACTCATTGTGGAAAGCTCCGATTCATGAACCGTTTTATTCATATGAAACTAGACACATAGGGATATACATACATATATCGAACATACTCATGAGATGCCTAGAACAAATCAGATTTGCATTCAAAGTTAGTAAAAAATCAACTACAACATAATAACAAAAATCCACTATATAATTTATAAAACCCCAATTAACATAACATGATATATATAACAATAATTAACAAATTAACATATAACCTACATTATATACATCACAAAATCAGAATTAACATAACATTAATATATAACAAACAAGAAATTAACACATAACCTAAATTTAATATATACATAATATATATATATATATAACATAACATATATAAACATATATATATATATACCTATAAAGAGAGAGGAGGAGAGTGGTGGGTCACGGCGCGGCGGCGGCGCGGCGGCGGCGGCGGCGGCTGCTCGGCGGCGGCGGTTTCGGGTGGTGGTGGCGACGGGACGGGGGCGGTTTAGGTAGCTTGAGAGTGAGAGAGAGAGTATAGAGAGAGAGAGTAGAGTATAGGGAGAGAGATCGAGTAGAGAGATAGAGAAAAATCAAATGGGGCGGCGGCGGCGGCGGCGGTGGTGGAGACGATGGCGGGGGCGGTGGTGGAGAGTGAGAGAGATAGTAGAGTAGAGAGAGAGAGTAGAGTAGAGAGTGAGGGAGATAGTAGAGTAGAGAGAGAGAGTAGAGTAGAGAGTGAGAGATAGTAGAGAGAAATGAGGGGGAGAGCTCGGTTTTTGGGGGGAAAAAAGGGAGGGAAATTTTTTTTTTTTTTTAATTACGTGTTATAGCGGTTCGGGAACGAACCGCTATAACCGGTTTACCAATTATAGCGGTTCATTCCCGAACCGCTATAACTGGTATAAACCGGTCTACCAGTTATAGCGGTTCGGGAATGAACCGCTATAATTGGTTAAACCGATTATAGCGGTTCATTCCCGAACCGCTTTAAAAAAAAATTTTTTTTTTTTTTTTTCTGTTCGCGCTATAATAGCGGTTTTTTATCGAACCGCTATAATAGGTTCGAACTATTACAGCGGTTTTTTATCGAACCGCTGTAATAGGTTCCCGGTTAATATCCATTATAACGGTTCACTTATAAACCGCTGTAATAAGTCTCTCCGTTCAGCGGTTTTCCAAAAACCGCTGTAAAATGTGCGCTGTAACAGGTCTTTTCTGTACTAGTGCATATTGTTTGATCTCTCCAGCAAGTTAGGATCCTACATAAGGGAAGTACAATCACATCTATCATATCTTTCCTTACTAGTCTTTTATTTTATCCATCACATGTCTTAATATAGGCTTAGATTATGTCTTATGATTTATTTTGATATCTAGCCCTGCCTTTCCCAACACTTGACTTATTTTCTTTTGTTTGGTAAGAAGCCGTTTGTGCCTATGTTTGGAAGGAACCGTTTTGCACTTATTTCCTTTCCTTATCATGCTTTCTGCTCTCTCTCTATATATAAACATCATATGACTTCAGTCATGGGGAAGAATTCTAAAGCATTCTAAGCAATACTCTTATTTCGTGTAATTCTTCTTGTTAGGTAAATCTTCTGTTCCAGTGAGGAAAAAGAAGTACCAGTCGCTACTTCGAGTTCCACTTATCAAACACAAGTGATTGGCGAGGAGTCTAGAGTACAGTCTCTCTTGTAATCCATATTAGAGTAGTTGTGTGGAAATTCCATCTGGTTCCACACTTAGTCTCTAGGATCTTTTGAACGTTCTCAATCTTCCATATCGAGTGTGTTTGTTATATCTTTTAGATAACATTATTTGTTTTCCAGTTTCCGTTTGGATTTTGTTTCTGGAACTTATATGTTCCATTCTTCCTCATTCAATAAAAGAAGTAATATTCAGTTTATTATTTTTGGTACTTGTTAAGTTCCGCTGTCAAATTTTTAAATTCCTAATTCACTCATCTCTTAGGCAATTTTGGAGTTACACTACAAACTAAAAAAATTCTAAAAGACATAGTTAGAGGAGTAAAATTCTAAACAAACTTTAGGTTGTTCGATAAGATAAATTCTTCGAACTCACTATAAAAATACTGCGCTTGTTTATCAACAAACATATTGATAAGGTATGAGCAATAATATTTTTCTTGCACAAGTTTAACATTCTCAAAATCAATTTCAACATATATATTAGTTTCCAATAAAATCTTCCCAAACCATAGTTTAAAACCTAAGATTTTACTAATATTGTAATGAACAGTGCCATTAATGTTGATTATTGGTAGATTTACTAGTAACTTTATAAGAAAAAGTATTTCCTAATATTTCAAATAAAAAATGATGCCTTTTTTGACTTAATGACAACACATCGATCTGCAAAACTGTAGACAATTTTCTTAAGTACACAAATAATGTCGATTGTGCACATATTCTCTAGGAACATCTTAGGAAAAAAAAATAAAAAACTCTAGCTTTTGAAATTTTTTATCTTTTTTCGAAATATATATATATATATAATATAAATATATAATAATGTTGTAAATCAAAATGAGATGTACTATTATTAAATTAAAATTGAAATGTAAGATTTGTTTAAATGAACATTTGCACAAAAAGGAGCAAGAAAATATTAATTTTTCTACTGAATTCGCTTGAATTGAAAGTCATACCGGATTCAAGTAAATCATTTTTGAAAACATTTGTCGTGTTAAAATTTAAGTTGATTTTTTGGAAAAAGAATTTTCACCATCATCTTCTAGAGTTCCTTACACCTTCTAGTTTAATCTACTTGAAAATATTCGAACACAGCTCATAAATCCAATCACATGAGTTTTTTATTTAATTATTGCCAATGATTGGATTACTGGTCATAACAGTGCGAGTGAGCCTTAGACTTGATGGGTCACGAATAATGTATTTGTGATACTGGATCTGTTATCAGAGTAGTCAGGCCCAATTCACACATTGGTGGAGTCGACCTCGAAATGCAGTCTCATTATGCAAGTAGCAGGTGTGAGGTGACTGTCAAGACGGAATTCACTGTCTCGAAAAGTAAACGAGATTATATCCTATGCAACCATAGGTAAATGAAATGACAAGTCTGTGGCTAAAGGAAATGAACTAACTCGTGTAAGACTCGAGGGTAGTTTGGTAGTTTATTCTTACTATGATTTACAACACAGTGTTGAGTCTTTTGAGTTGGACATGTTCTATGATTCTCACTCGATAGGGATACGTTAGTGAAAGATTTATACTTATACAGTATTAATGATTTATATGTTCGTAATGATGTAATCATTTCGTTCTCGATTGAGTTGTGATGTGGTCCATGAGACTGGCTAGGTGACACTCACATCCTTTGGTATACTTCAATTCGCTAATCGAGATGAATATAGAGAGTCGTGCTTCCAAGGAAGTAAACAAGGGAAAACTCTTAAGTGTTAATTAAGGGTGTTTTGGTAATTTGTCATTTGATGGACAAATTAGAAACATGTGCAATTATTAATTTATTAGATTAAATTACATATATTAATATATGATTAATAATTAATTAATTTGATTGATTATTTGTTTATTTAATATCTAAAATATGAATTGGATTAATTATTTATTCTAATAATAATTTAATCACATGTGTTAATTAGATTAACAATATGATATAATTAATTAAAGTTGACTAAGTTAAATTAGCCAACTTAGCCCACTTTGGAAGCCCATAGGCGTGTAAATGTGTGTTAGATGGGCCTGGAATTTATTTAGTCCCCAGTTCATTAGTTCACTTGCACAATTCACTGACAACCTAAAAGTACAGAAGAGAGAAAAAAGTCTCTTTTCCTTGCACACCCTAGCCGTTGGCCTCAAGGAGGCAAGAGGAGATTTTTTATTACAGGATTCCTAACAATTCTTTCACCTATGCAGTTACAGACATGCGGACCGCGACAACATGCATCATGATCTTACATATCAAGAAACATCAATCCGTACCATGTGTACCACGAGGATCTAAAATTTGTTTTACTATTTAATATGGATATCAAGTTAATTATTTATTTTGGTTTTACAAGATAATACTCCTTCAGTCCAAATAAATAGTTCGACGGTTATGGGCGACTAAATTTTAATTATTTTGACACAAAAAAGAAGACAATTTGATGTAGCAAATTTCATCATTTGAGTATTCAGTATTTGTTTTGTAATTTTGATCGATATTAAACCTACCTTTATTGCAAACGTGAGGTGAAATATATTGAACTAGTATGTACTCCGTACTATACATGTATATCATTCATAGGAAGTTCTAACACGCTCCCGGCTCGGCCACACCCAAGTGAAGTTTATCATTCTCATACATTTTTATTATTAATACATACTAAAGTCCACTGTGTACATCATGTTTGTTATGATAATTAATCTTCTCTTACATTTTACTATTGATATACACTAAAGTCTAATATGCACACCATATTTCTTTTACGATAATCTTATTTTAAAAAGAGACCACTAATTCTAATAATCTAATTTAAACATTAAAATAAGGAATGAAAGTGAAATAATATTTTTGCATTCAATAATAATCTGGACTTAAATAATATTTTATAGAATTGCCTAGGTCTTTATAAAAGTAGATATTTACATGCATATCTTTATTAATTTGAGTGGATTTATAAGTGAAAATATATATTACATATAAATATATGTATAGAGAATAGATATATATGAGCATGATTGAAAATGAAACATAAGTGAAATAATTCCATATTAGATTAACCATGTGATCAATTTTATTAGATTTATTTTTAGAACTGATTGTTGGAAAACTGTATATATAGGATGAAATAGTTTACAAAATATTATAAATAACTGAGAAAGAAATAGCATCAAAGGGGAAAACAACAATAAAGAAAGCAAGAAACTATGAGTGAAAACAATAATATGTCTGTGATTACGTCTCTAAATGAAGATGAAATATGAGTTTGCATTTCCATCTTTAAATCCGTCTCATATTTGAATTTTTTTTTTTTTTTAAGAAAAATCGGTCTTGTATATTATTCAATCAAAAATTTACAATACCCGAAACAATACAATTCATATCGATTCAAACGATGTAGTAAGAACATCTGAAACACCAACTATCAAGCTCTTGAAAATAACAAATCTTAAGAACTCAGAAACGAGCACAAAAAAATTCTTGTGCAACTCCTATTCAAGGAGAGATGAAACTCTCAATATTCGAGAAAAAAAATAAACTCTCATAAAAAAGAGAAAATAAAATACTAAACAATATCTAAAACGCTATATAAAAACTTATGTATCACCCGTCTTAATCTCGTCAGCTCTGTCTCTGTCTTTTTAGACCCATATCCGTCTCGTCAGATTTGAAGATGTCATGTACAACTTGAAAAAGGGTGCTCCAACCCAACCCGCCGATGATGGTGGTGGTAACATTGGTGAAGTAGACGACTGCTTCACCAAGCTATCAACGGCGGAGAAAAATAGAAAAAAAAAACAGAAGGTTAGGGTTTAGAGAGAGAAAAAAAAATTATAATAAATCTAGAAGATGCTTCATATTTGAAAAGTTGAGACGATATATTTCCGTCTCTAACCTTAATAAACAAATATATTAATTTAACAATGGAATCAGAGGAGTAGTTTTTTCGTTTCTAAAATAGTCTCTGAACCCGTCTCTCTTAGGTCATGGATTTGTCTATTTGGTTTTAATTTAAAAACCTAAGACGAAATCAGATATCCATGGATAATCCGTCTGTGATTTGAGATGAAAATCATTTCCATGGCAAAATCTATCTCCGATTTGAGACTGAATCTTAATCATCTCTGAAGTCCTGTTTTCTTGTAGTGTTACACAGTATATGACACAGAAAAAAACTATTGCATCAATGAAGAATGATTAATTGTTTCTTTGATTAAATTTATTTACTGAGTTATCTCTTAAGAATAGTATATATAAAATTATATAAAGATATTATTTAAGTTAGTAAATCCAATAAAACGAATAATAAAACTGAAACATGGTAACATTAAAATGAATTTACCCGAAGTTGCTAATTGAACTGAAAAGAACTTGTAATTCTCCCAAAAGTTAAAAAAAAATAATTAAGAATTCTAAAAAAAAATAAAAGAAATTATTAGTAAATAGAATAAGAAAATTAAAAACTGCGTACAATTATCATAAAGTGGAAAATCAAGAATAAAACTAACGGATACATGCACAAAAAGTAAAAAAGACCACTCCAAAAATATCAAATATTTGTACTTCAATAACACAAAATTAAAAACAGTAAATTCTCATATATAATGATGCATAGGACCCACAAAAACAGAACCATAAACAATAAGCTATCATTTTGAATGAAACATGCACTGTACAATGGTGTTTCACAAACCAAAATTAATTACATTATGAGATGATACATTGGTAGATATACTTTTGTTAAAGAACTAAACAAACAACTATAGTTCCCCCATTTTGATATTTGCACTATAGATACATAAGATTTAGGGTTAAATATAATTGGGATAATTACACTCACACCCCCTCAATGATGGGGTAATTACACAAACCTCCCCTCACTAATTGATAATTACAAACAAACCCTCTCAGGGGGTTTATTTATAAGGTTTACAGAGGGTGCAATTGTAAGAATTGTTACACGCACAAGGGGTGCAATTGTAAAAAATCTTTAACATGAGGGGGTGTGTTTGTAATTATCAATTAGTGAGGAGAGGTTTGTGTAATTACCCCATTATTGAGGGGATGTGAGTGTAATTATCCCAATATAATTTGCAAGTCTGGCTTGGGCTAGAATTTTCCATAATCCCCACGACAGATTTATGGCCTCAAGGTTTGCATTAATGTTTAACTTATTTCAAGTACAGGGGATGTAATTAATAAGAATGTCATACTTCAACTTTGCAAATTGTATAATGAGTTAAGTGGAGTTTTGTTTCACCAAATATAACTGAAGAATAGTATGGGTGCGACCGAAGTTTTGAAAGTTCAAGGAAATATTTGATGTAGGACTATACTTCAGAGCTGCAAATCAGTTTTACCTGTATGATTTATAAAAAATCAAAAAAAGTCATATCAATATATGATAAATTAAAAAAGGAGAATAATTTCAATATATAAAAAGGAAAAAAACTTGTATCCACAAAAGCCAAAACAAATTAAGAAATTTAAAACATAATATGTATAATAGTATTAAAACGAAAACCTTGATCAATTAAAAAGAGAACTAAAAAAACATTAGGCTCAAGTATTGTTCAAGAAAAAGAATAGATTTTAAAAAATCAAGAAAATTAAGAATATAAGATCACCAGAAAAAATAAAAGAGAAGCTTCAACATTGCTAGCAAAACTAATCACATGCAACACCATTTTGCAATAGAGGATCTTGTGTGCAATAATATGCATGTTTGGGAAACAATCGGCATTATCCCCATAATCATATAAACAGTAATAAAATTAAAAATGTATAATATGTCACTTAAGTACCAAAAAAGAATTAAAGCAGTGTAATGTACACATTAAATAAATTATGCATACGTTCCAAACTTAGTAGTTTTTAATAAAAGGTGTACATATTAATTGATGAAAATAACTCATATGAATAGTTTTAAGGAATAAATATAAGCATTATAGATTAGTAGCAAGAGTAATATAAGATATATTACAAAAGTGAAAACCACATGAATTTTTTTTTACAATAAGTCCCAAGTATATATTTTTAAAATACAAAAAAGAAAAGAGAAAACTACAGGAATTACATGTAAAAGTGAAACAAATAGAGCACCTTGGACCGAAATGAAGAGAAACCTGATCACTTTATCCATGTTTTATTCGGTCTACATAAAATTAAATAAACCAAAAAATTGACGAATGAAATTAAAAAGGAAAAAATTAAATTTAATGTAAAAGAAGTTCGAGAAATATAACGAACTATATATTTAAAATGAAAACTATGACTACAAACAAAATGGGTTTTGTTTTCCTCACTAATATTAAAAAATGATTAAAGAAAAAAGCTGGTAAAAAAATATCAAAGAAATCGATCGATCTAATTATTAGAAGAACTTCACAAACAAATGAGAATTGTAAGGACTAAAAAATGGTTCAATCACTGTTTGATGAATTTTCTCACATCAATTAGTGTAAAAAACCAAACAAACAAATGAGAATTTGATGACAAATTAGAAAATCATCTCAAAGGGAAAATTGTAAACCAAAAAGAAATGTAAAACCAAAAGAACGACTGAAATAGAGGAAACAATGGGATAATAACAAAACTAAGTAGAACATGGAATACCATGAGTTATAGCTAGAAAAACAAATGAACAAAATCAAGTATAATAATAAACGTTAGAGAGATCCGAAAGACTATGGTGCATTGCAAATGCTACTACTTCAACGCAGTAAGAAACTGATGTCAACTTTAATAAGTGAAAAGATTGATTTAAAGAATTATTCAAGAAAATAAGATAAAAAAAGTTGAAATCACGTAAAATTGAAATAAGAAAAGTCCAGGAAAAATAAAGATATTATTATTGAATATATCTCAACTTTAAAGTTAAAATACCACTTAAAGAAGAAAAAGAAAGTGATAATCTGCAACTTGTCAGCAATTTAATTATTATAATGTTAAATAAACTATAAGACAACCTAATTTCACACGTAGTCGGCTTGTTTGATTTTCAGTCAACCAACAAATGACGGTAGAATTTTCTGAACCAAGAAATGAAATTAGATATTTTGTATCACGTAAAAACTTCTTGACCAAATCCTAAAATCAGATAAGAAGAAAAACCAACAAATCAACAAAAACAAACATATATAGACATGCACATACGATGAATATATCGTATTCATAATACGAATATCAATTACAAACTATATATACAAAGATATGTTCTAATATATAATCAATACCTATGTGATGGATACAAAACTTGGAAGAACCTGAAGAAGTGAATTTCATCTTTTAAGTCCTTGATATGCTAGAAGCTTGTGTCTATGTTGGCTTCTCGTAAATAAATAATGAAAATTCATTTTAAAAATATTATTTTTTATTTTAGGTTGATTAAATAAGAAAAGAGATGAATAGACATTACAAAAAAAAATAAGATATTGGTGACAAAATGTCAAAGTGACAATATTAAAATTATCATCATTATAAATTTTTAGTGACAGGAACTATTGTTTTGTCACTAAAATAGATTTCACATGTTTAATAGTGACAAAATTTGTATAAAAGTTGTCACTCTTGATAATTAATGACAAGACAATTGTTGTCACTATTGACAATTAGTGACACACCTTAGTGATAACAATTATAATTGTCACTCTATTTGTGTTGTCACTATACATGTGTCATTAATTGTCAATAGTGACAACTTTAAAAAAACTCTTGACACTAAAATCCTTATTGTGACAAGCAAAACTTGTGGTCACTCATTATTCGAGAAAATGTCATTTTTGGTACCATAGGACACGCTGAATCCAATTTTGGTACCACACTTTTGGTACCAAATCAAGTTTTTTATCTCAATTTTGGTACTGCCGTTAGTTGACTAACGGTCAACACTAAAAAATCCGTTAGTTTTCTAATTTGGTGGAAAAAATAGAATTTGGGGGCGAAAATGGAGGGAAAAAAAAACCAATTTAATTGGAGGGAAATCGATTTTGGGGGTGTTCTTAAAGCAATTTTTGTGGGTTTTTGCTCATTTGAGCTCTAGAATTTGGGGAGAAAATGGAAAGAAAAAACCTGGTGGTCCCAAGTGACATACGAAAGGGTCTAGAGGGGGGGGGGGGGGTTGAATAGACCCTGACGTCTTTTTCGACTTCAAAAATTCGTATCACTTTTAAAGATTGAAACGCTTAGGAAGCTGAGCGCTTGGGTCAGACGCTTCAGTAAAGATAACTTAGACTTAGTGATTTCAGCAATTTACCAAAGTAGGGTAAAGCATCAATCGCTTAATCAGGGTTAGCACAGCGGAAATAATTTTAAAGCTTTAGCGTTCGTTTTGGTTAAATAGTCAGTTAGCAGATTTATCTTGTCTTTTTTTTTAGATAAATAAAATAATGTAAAAGCAAGACAATAATTAAAGTAAATGACACAAGAAATTGTAAGGTTCACTAGGTGATGTAATTTCAGCTACGTCCTTCTTCTCCTTTTTCACTTGGAGGGAATTTACTAAGATGATGATCAAAAAATCACACAGAATCTTCTACAAGATAGTAAATAGGTGAAAATGATCTCGGGCTCCTTGATCACACAGATTTCAGCACCAATGAAGATCTTCTTCTACAAGCTTCTCTCACTCAGAAATACTGCCTGCGAGGGGTTTCAACAACTTTCTCACACAGATGAAAGGTTGAAGATTTTATCACAAGGGTTTGTTTGTTTTTGGAAAGATCAAACAACTTGGAATATTTCAGTAAGAATTTAGGTTTCTTCTTTGGAAGATGTTTGAGATATTTGTGACTGTATGGAATGTATGTAAAAAGCTTGAAGGATTTTGGCTATGGAGTTTCTAAGCTTTTTCTTCAGCAAAACTTTCTTGTGCATGTACGTGTATGTATCTATCTCTGTGTGTATTTGGGGTTTGCTGAAATGAGGTATTTATAGGCAATTCTTGGGATTATGTCCGTTAGACACATGTGAGAGCGTGCCTTTCACGCGGCACATGATTATACCTTTTCTCTGACATTCCTGAAATTCTGCTGGTTCCGATTGGACGAGAGCAACTATAAACTCTGGATTTCTGACAGTCTAGTCAAAATGTGGCTTGTCCACAAGTCAAATTGGCTTATCACATTTAATGCACTTATCAGACATTTAATGCATTTGAATTTATTTCCCGTTGGAAATAAATGTCCGTTGAATGATTGCATTTAAGTCCTTCATGACTTGAGGATTTATTTCAGGTGAATCTGACACTGATCGCTAGAGTAGTTTGAGCGCTTGATCCATGAATCTTGAAATAGTCCTTTAGTGTTTGACAGACTTTAAGGATAAATCTTCATCTTCTTCTGACTTCAGACGCTGATCTTCAACTTCTTCTCTAATAGACTCACCTAGAATTCTATTAGCGATTCGGTATCTAATACTTAGTCTAAAATCTACAAAGATAAAAATTACAAGCCTAACAAAATTACATACTTTCAAATGCTTATACAATTGATCTATGAAACATAAACTTACATTATATTTTGGGGTCTAACATAAAATCCTATCTTGTCATCATCAAAACATCTAACATGAAATTTCCTAACAATTTCTCCCTTTTTGATGATGTCAAGACCTTTAACTTTTATAACTCTTTTATAAATTAAGAGTTCAAAGAAAAGCCCAAATAAGTATAAGTTAGCGTTTGGAAAGTTAGCAAAGTTAGCTAATGTTAGATTAGTCTCAACAAGTTGTTTCAGCAATAAATCATTCATTTATATAGAGAGATAAGCATACATGATTTATACTGAATATAAGATAATCGAAAGCAAAAAAAATAAAAGGCATTCATTTTCTCTGTCGCTTTGTGATTTGTTCTTTTTGGTAGATCTCATTTGCTAAGTCCACAAGGAGTCGATCAATGTCGATCATGGTGGTATGTTGGAATTCATCATAGTCATGCCATCGTTGTCTAGCGCTTTCATTTAGTTTCTTCAGCCTGTCCACCCATTCCCTTGGAGGAATACCAAGTTCACGAATTAAGTCGTAATAGATGTCTTGTCTTCTATCGTTGGATGGTTTCCAGTTGATAGGTCGTCTAAGCGGTCCAGCATAAGGATGTAATCCCATACTTTCCAAAAATTCAACGTCCAAGTCCGGAATCAAGTACCTTCCTAGATAATATCTTGGCTTTCTCTTTTTAGTTAGCATCTTCTTTATGCTCACTATTTCATCAAACATTGATCGCCAGTGTTTATTATCTGTTTTAGATATTGCCTTGGACTTTTCTTTATCTTCCCCCTTCTTGGCATCATCAAGAGAGGTCTTTAAGTCAGCGATATCCCTTTGGAGAAGCTTGACTTCATCTATCAAGAGAGCAATCTGTTCAGCGATACTCTGAGAGATAAGGTTGGAGGAATTGTGACGCTCAGTATCAGCTGAAGCATTCTGTGCAAGCGTCCGGTTGAAATCGTTAGAAAGATCTTTGATGAGGGGAGCGATAGAGTTCATCTTGGAGATTGTAAGCTTATTGGCATTTCGCATATCAGTTTTGAGAATTGTTTCTACTTGATTAAGCGTGGAAGTACTTTGCTCTTCCAATCGAGAACATGAACCCTTTATATTGCTGAGAGAATGTTGAACTGCTTTTCTGAAATTTTAGCTTCTGGATCACTGTCAGAGTCTGAATTTGATGAATCGGAAGAGGAACGCTCAGGTCCATGAGAGCTTGAGACTGCTGGAGCTTTGACTTTAGATTTGTCTCTGATAATAGGCTTTTCAGGCTGTGCGGCTAAGTCAGCATGAACCTCTTCTATCGCTGAGTCTAGCGTCTGAGTTGCGTAGTCAATTTGAACAACTTGTTCCTCAAGGGGAACCTCGACTGCAAGAGCGCTGAGGATAATATCTTGCATATCAGCGTTTGTAGGTTGAGCAGCTTCCATAGCAGGAGTTTGTTCCTCTTCTATTGCAACAACTTCAATTTGAGGAGCTGGACTTTCAACAGGTATGACCCAGAGTGGGCCAATCACTTCCATTACGTGCATTGGACTAATCAGGTTGGTCTGCGGGATAAAGAAAATAGCGCTTTCGCGCTCTTCATTGCTTAGTGCAAGTTGCACTCCTTTTGGCAGATCAACTCCTGAAGTATACAAGTTGTAGAAGTCCAAAATGAATGGCATCAGCGCTTGAGCTGCTTCTCAGTCCACTGGACTGATCAGCGATATCATCTTGGCCACTTGAACATTCTGTTCACAAAAGAGCACAGGGTGAAAATTGTATCCTCGGAAGTCGCTTAGTCCTGAATAGTGGTTGAAAGTGATATCCAATGCTTGTGCATTTTCTATCATTGCTCTTTTGTCTCGGTAGAATTTAGCAAACTCAGCGTGCTCATTTGCAACATCGACAAAAATTTCACTTTGTCCTGGAAGAAGCAGTTGTTTGCTGGTGGAGGCTTCTTCGTTCAAATTTGGAAAGATGCGCTGAACACTTGACGGGGGTGAAACACATAGCGTCCGCCTTGACTGAATAAGGCTAGCTGTTGACGGATGTAGCTCTCGATAGGTTGCCTGTAAACTGGCAGATCGGTAACATTTTCGGCAATATGCTGACGCTGTTGAAGTAAAAAGGTAGAAAACCCTCGGCGTCTGTATTCTATTCCAAAATCAAATAAGAATGGATATCTCACAAGTTCATCAAGAGTATAGAAGTGTAAAACGAACTCTTCAGCCCATTTGGCTGTATCCATCATCCATCGCTTGCCAAGCTTGTTAGCTTTCTTTTGATCTTTTCTGGCAGCAAGGAATTTCTCGAAGCGTTCAGTTTCTTTAGCGTAATCCTCAGCCCATAATCTTTCAAGGTATTCACGGGCTTTATCTTCTATCCACGAGTTAACTGGATTTGGACACTTAGCAATAAGCGGTCCTTTTTTCTTTCCAAAGCTTGAGTGGATTAGGAGAGAGAGCATTCTGAGGAGATTTGACGACTGATGGAAGGGCTGAGTATCTAATCCTTTTGGGATCCTCTTCATCGTGGTTTTTAAGCCAATCGCCCATGTGGGGATTTTTGAAAATAATTTTGTTTGACCGAAGGGGATAAAAGGACTCATCAGAGCGACCGGTGAAATTAAAACGTGCTTGGTCAAAATCTGTTCTGTTGATTGCTGGTCTTCGAATATATTCAAGATGAGATTGAAGATGCTCCAGATTATAGAGACCTAAATCGGCGAATCGCTCAAAAAATTCAAACTTGTGAGAATTGGAAACATCAGGTCTATGAAGAGTGTTTTGAAAGTTGATTTCTGATTCAGCAAGCGTCGGAGTGTCTTGTTCTCTAGTGGCATAATAAAATTCAACTTTGGCAGAATATCCGCGAGGAAAGAAATCGATGACACGAGGAGGAGATCTAGTTGGAGTGGGAACGAATGCAATAGATTTTGTTGGGATAGGGGCCACTTGTATCGATCGGTCAGCATGCTCAGTCGCTTCACTGACTGGAGATGAGTCAGCGTCAGGAAGGACATGGGCTACTTCCTTAGCGATATCGACAACTGCTTCCATATCCACATCCAATTCAACAGGAATCTCGGAAGGTGAAGGTGCATCAGCGTCTGGTGCATCTTGAGCTGATACATGTAAGCGTTTGAAAAGGCAAGCAAAATTTCTACTAAGTAGAAAATACAAATAAGATACTACAACGCTTACCCTGAGGACTATTATAGACTTTGTCAGTCGCTTGATCTGTTTCAACAGTTAGTACAGTTTCCTCAGGCTCCGGAACAACTTCTTCTGGATCTAAATCTAGAAAAGAAGTGAGAGGGTCAGCACGGATTGGAATATGCAAATCCTCAAGAGTGTTGAGAACAATTTGAATATTTGCTTCACACTCGGCTGAAAAAGGTTTTATCCTAGCGTTAGAGACTTAGAAACTAACGAGGAAAGGAAAGATTACATTGCTTTTCGCAAGTACTTACCCCAAACACGAGAAAGACTTTTAGATTAAGCATAGGCTTTAGGATCTGAGCTGATTTCTGGAACAGCGTCAGACGGAGATGGAACACTCGCTAGTTCTTCAAGCGCTGGCTCTGTTGGAGCGCTTGTCGATGCAGCTGGAGTGGAGAGAGGAGTACGCCTTCGGGAAAGTGGTACTTCTTCTACCTCTTCCTGAGGGAAGATAAATGCTGGGGATGGAGATGGAGATTTAGGAGAAGGAGAGGGAGACTTATGTTTCTTCTTTGGCACCTGCTTCTGCTTCTTTGCTGGTTTAGATGGCTCAGCGACTTTCAAGGTGATTTTTTGTTTTGGTCGCTTAACCACCACCTCTTCTTCCGATGATGATGAAGACGAAGACGCTTGCTCTTCATCATCGCTTCGAACAACTCCTTCGGCAAGAAGTTGCTCACGCTCTTCTTTGGGAACCGCTGCACCACCACGTTTCCTTGGTTTGAGCAGCTCGCCAATCATTTTCTTTCCATAAAAATTTGGCGCAGGTATTTTCTTTCTAGCGGAGTTAGTGAAACCGCTAGCGCTAAGAATTCGACTTAAGACAATCCCGTAAGGCTTGGGATTTACCGATTTGGCCATCGCTTGTTTGAATCGATTAAAAACGTAAAGTGACCAATTTATTTTCAGTTTGGTCAGAATGGCTACCATCATCTTGTACTGGAGGTTTGAAACTTTATCGAAGCTTCCCTTTCTGCATTCGATCATCTTTGCACATATGTCCGCAAGAATGACATATTCACCCTTCATGTCATTTTTCTTGAAGTTAGGTTCGTAGGCAGCCTCAATTTCATCTTTCTTGATCAACGCCCATACCTTTGTAGCATCACCAAGAGTGACATTTTCCACTTCGGCACCAACATTTGGCAAGTTTAGTAGAGATGAAATTAGAGAAGGGGTGAGGATGAAGGTCTCACGGGCGAAGGGAAAGACGCAGGAAATAGAGTTTTCATCGTCGGAGATTTTTGCGTTCTTGAAGAAAAATAGGGTTTCTTCCGCAAAGAAGTTGAAAACAGCAGTTATCATGTCGCGTAAACCAGACTCCTGAACAAGAGGAAGAACATTTCGTAGAGGAAAGTTCTAGTTATCGAAGAGATAGTCCCAGTTAAGAAGAAAACCGGCGTTAACAGTGATTGGTTTCTCAGACTTGGAAGATTTTCTGGTAGCAGATTTGGAAGATTTTGGTGGCATTGATGAACTGAAAAAGCTTGGCTAGAGGAGAGAAAAGATAACCTTTTTGCCTTAGAGAGGGAACTTTACAGTAGAAGAATTTGGAAGTGATAAAGTTTTACGGTAAAGGTTGTGAGGGGTTTAAATAGGAGGCAAAAATAACTCCTCAACTAGTAGATGAATGACACGTGCTGAAGTTAATTTTGAAATTGACAAAAATTAAATCTGAGCCATTTACTCATAAAGACGGATGTCAAAAAGTGCGGTAAAATGGGTAACTATTGTGGAATATAATGGTTCGAAATCCGCAGTTACTTTTTCAAAAATGTTTGAATAAATTTGAAATTTTCAGCGTGAAATACACGCGCCTGATAGTACATTGACACGTATTCAGACGGGTGCAGTTACTGAACCACCTAGTTTTTAGATAGGAATCATTAACCGTCAGTTTGATTTGATAAGCACGTGTGGGCAGTTGTCAAATCTAATCTTTTGGACTTATTCACATGCTACTTTCAGCGATGAAAACTATGCATGAATTTTTTTTGAAAAAATGTTACTTAGCGTTAAAGTGGGAATCTTTTTAACGCTGAAGTCTTTTTAAGACCAAAATTTAATTTCTTAAAGTTAAAGATAAAATCAATCGCTTGGATTTATAAAAGACATTTTTATTTATTAGAGATTGATTTTTTCATGCATACTAGATAAACGCTAGTGATCAATG
This sequence comes from Buddleja alternifolia, assembly GCA_019426215.1. NCBI lineage: Eukaryota > Viridiplantae > Streptophyta > Magnoliopsida > Lamiales > Scrophulariaceae > Buddleja > Buddleja alternifolia. The sequence continues at coordinate 7,964,693 of CM033400.1, forward strand.
CATAAATTTTCAAAGTCATTTTGATCACAGTCGCTTATGAATTGAGACAAGTACAATTTTAAGATTCCCCCTAAAATTGATAACTCATTTCAATTTGAAAAAACATTTTGAAAATAATTTAAAGTAGATTCCCCCTAAATTATATGCCTATAAAATATGATGCTCTATGATTTAAGCGTTTAAATCAATCATACCTAATTCACTTCTTAAAGTGATAAAGCATTCTTCGTTGAGCGCTTTGGTGAGGATATCTGTCAATTGTTTGTCAGTTCCAATGAAGTGCATGGAGATATCTTTCTTTTAAACATGGTCATGCAAGAAATGGTATCGAATGTCATTGTGTTTAGTTCTAGAATGGAGGACAGAATTTTGGGTCATAGCTAAAGCGCTTTGGTTATCACAATGGATTGGGGTAGGACCTAGTATTGTTCCATAATCTCTAAGTTGTTGCCTCATCCAAAGGATTTGTGCACAACAGCTCCCAGCGGCTACGTACTCTGCTTCAGCGGTAGAAGTCGCTATGGATTGTTGTTTCTTACTATGCCACGAAATTAGCCTATCACCTAGAAATTGACATGTACCACTAGTACTCTTTCAATCTATTTTGCATCCTGCAAAATCTGCGTCTGAATAACCAATTAGTTCAAAAGGAGAGTCTCTTAGATACCATAAGCCCACATTTTGTGTGCCTTTTAGGTACTTAAGGATTCTCTTGGCGGCATTTAAGTGTGATTCTCTTGGATCAGCTTGAAAGCGTGCACACATGCATACCGAAAACATAATATCGGGTCTACTAGCAGTAAGATAAAGAAGTGATCCAATGATACCTCTATAGTTAGTGATATCAATTTTCTTCCCACTTTCATCTTTATCTAACTTAAGCGTTTGGCTCATTGGAATTTTTGAAGATGATGCATTTTCCATACCAAATTTCTTAATCATATCTCTTGTATATTTAACTTGGTTTATAAATATGCCATTAGGGAGTTGTTTAAATTGTAATCCTAGGAAGAAAGTTAATTCACCCATCATGCTCATTTCAAATTGTTCTTGCATCATTTTCAAAAATTTCTCACACAATCACTTATTAGTAGAACCAAATATAATATCATCAACATAAATTTGGACTAAGAGAATATCTTCATTATGGGTAATTTTAAATAACATTGTATCAACATTGCCTTTTGAAAAGCCTTTACCTATAAGGAAGATAAAGAGAGTGTCATACCATGCTCTTGGTGCTTGTCTAAGGCCATAGAGTGCCTTATCCAATTTGTAGACCATACTTTTGCCATGGTTGTTGATGAATCCTGGAAGTTGCTCCACATAGACTTTGTCTTGGAGTTTACCATTCAGGAATGCACTCTTTACGTCCATTTGGTATACTGTAAACTTGTTGAATGCGGCAAACACTAGGAACATCCTAATCGCTTCAAGATGGGCTACTGGGGCATACGTCTCATCAAAATCAATACCCTCTTCTTGACAATAACCCTGAGTGACTAATCTGGCTTTGTTTTTTTTATAACAATGCCATCTTCATCCATCTTGTTCCTAAAAACCCATCTAGTTCTAATAACTCCTTGGTGAGTTGGTCTTGGTACTAGCGTCCAAACCTTGCTTTTCTCAAATTGGTTAAGCTCTTCTTGCAATGCTTCTACCCAACTTGAGTCACTAAGAGCTTCATCCACTTTCTTTGGTTTCATTTGAGATAAGAAACTTGCGAACATGGCCTCATTGATTGTAGCAGACCTAGTTCTGACATGTGCTTCAATATCTCCAATTACTAACTCTGGTGGATGGTCTCTAAGCCATTTACGGTCTGGTTGGAACAGGTTGAGAGACTCTTGATTATCAATTGCTTGATTCTCATGTGTCACTGGTGCAGTCGCTGCATCATTCACAGTTCTAATTTGCTCTTGATGATCATTCTCTTCATGATCATCAGCGATTTTGATACTATCATCATTTGTAACCTCACGAGTAACTTTAGGAATAGGCACAAAAATCTCATCATCCTCATCATCACTGTCATCACCAAGATTGATTTGTGATGCTTGTTGGGCAAGATCTGTTAGGTATATGCCCTAGATGCCAATGAGGACAAATAGTTAGATTAGGGTATCTTATTATGCTGTACAAACTATTGAGAAGAAATTAATAAAGGCATTTATATTTTGTTCATATAAATCTTTACGACATCTAAATAAGTATTGAACATATAGTCCATGTGAATAAAGGTTTGACTCTTTGCCCTTTATGGAATAAAGATGTGGCATGGGAAGAGTCTTACACCTTATCACTTAAAAGGGTTCGCAAGCCAAAGAATCTTGATTGGGCATTAAGATTCGACTTGTATGACACATGCTCTGTCGATGAGTGCCAGTCGAACACTATAGGGATAGTGGGAGCAGGTATCATAGATATGTCAATGGAATTGACATATTCGAACACGGCTCGTAGTAATCCGATCACATGGGTATTTACTCAATGACTATCAATGATTGGATTACTGATCATAATAGTATGCGTGAGCCTTAGACCTGAGAGTTCATGATCAATGTGCTTGTATTATTGGATCTGTTACCAGAGTAGTTAGGCCCATATCACCTGTCGGTGGGGTCGACCTCGAAGTGCATGCGATATCAATGAGACAAGTAGCAGTTGATCAGTGATCGTCAAGATGGGATTCACTGTCTCGATAGTAAACGAGAAAGTATCCTGTGCGATTATAGGCTAATGAAATTATAAGTCTTTGGCCAAGGCATAAACAACTAACTCATGTGGGACATTGAGGGTAGTTTAGTAATTACATTATTCTATAATCTAATACACAGTATCAAGTTTAGTGAGTTTGACATTTTCCATGAATCTCACTTGATCGGGATACGTCAGTGAAGGGCTTATACTCATACGGTATTTATGGTCAAGAGGTTCGTAAAATGATTCATTCATTTCGTACTCAATTGGGTTACGATGTGAGTCCATGGGACTGGCTAGGTGACACTCACATCCTTAGGTAATTCCTCCCTTTGCCAATTGGGACGAACCTAAAGAGTCCCGCTATAAGAAACAAGCGGGATGTATCTTTTTGTGTAAATCTTTTCGAAAGAATTAAATGGACTGATTGATTTAATTAGATTAAATCAATTAATTAAATAATTAATTTAATTAGATTAGATTAAATTATTTAATTAGTATATTAATTAATTGGAATTAATTAATAGTATATATTATATTTAAATTTGATTTAAATTTAAATATATACAGATGGGCTAGAAATTAGACAAGCCAATTAAAAGTCGACCCAGTCCAAAGAAAGCCCTATGGGGGCGGCCACTCTAGGGTTTGGAGTAGCCTCCAACTTGTTCCACAAGCTAGTTGAGTTTCAAAAGACTCCTACATGGAACAAACCCTAAGAGAGAAGTAACAAGCTAATTACACAACACAAAAGAAAAGAACTCTCTCCCCTCTCTCCTCTCTAGCCGTCCACTCTAGCAAGATAAGGAGGAGTTTCGGGATCTTTGGAAGGCTCGCTTCGCGTGAAGCTTTAGAGACAGGAGCCCTTGGAGGATTGCTGTGCTGCAGAATCAATAAACAAATCAAAAGGGTATGTTTATTTATTCTAAATTTCGCGAAACCAATGAAAAAATCATCAGATCTATTTTTGTGATCTACTGGTAGGAATCCTCGAATCATCCGCTGCAATTCTATGTTTTTACTGTACGGGATTCCTAACAGTGGTATCAGAGCCGACTTAAACGGATCTGATGATTTTTTGCGTTTAAGATTATGTTGGTTAAAATTAGATTTTTATAAAATTTGATTTTATGTATTTAATATTCGATGTTAAATGATGAAATTTTGAAAATATTTATCGCCTTGAAATCGTCGCATGATTACATGTTTTTTGTCGTTGGCAACGGTAAATCGGGGTGGCACCACCATGTGTTTTTGAAGCACACGCGAGCACCACCCCATTCGTGTAATCAAAGGAAAACAAAAAAAAAAAAAAGGAAAAAGGAGGGTGGCGGCGGAAACTTGCCGCCCAACGCACTTCCATGCGCTTACGGGCGCTGGGCCGGGCCCAGTGTATGAATATATATATATATATATATATATATATTTTATATTTAAATATATATAAATTAATAAACATTAGGGTTTGACCCTAATAGACAAATTCGACCCGTGATTTGTCAAAACTCTTTTTTCCAAAAATGTTTTTCTTAAAATTAAATTAGATTTAATTAAATTAAATTGGATTTGACTTTAATATTTAATTGGATTTAATAATATCATTTATTTAAGGTTGATTATATTTTTCCAAAATAAATAAGGAATAGGTTTGACTTATTTCCTAAATAATAAATTGGATTTATTTCCCTTTAAAATTGAAATCAAAATTCATCTCTTCTAATTAAATTAGATTTAATCGGTTTTTGAATTTCTTTTCGATTTTAAACTTAAAACCAACATAAACTTAAATAGTTTACTTACATGCTTTGATGTATGTTGTGGTGGATGCTTCCATGGACTTAGGGTTTTACCGTTTTGGTATTATCTGGGTTGTATTGGGCAATTACCCCCCAGTTTGTACTTTTAATTTTGGTAGTATATATAATGTATAGGGCGCTTTCTGAGTTGTGTAAAATAGAGGTAGGAACTTTTCTAGCATGGAGCCCGAAGATCTATTAGAAATTAGATTGATAATAGACCCCTATCCCCCTGATTAATCTATTAGCTTAGATCAATCTAGAATGTCCATGGAAATGCATGTTGTTAGAATAACTAGGTTTTTCTATGCATGCATGATTATAATCCATATATGCGCGTAATAAATTAATGTGCAAAGTGAGACCTTATTTTTCCAAAAATTCTCCCACTTTAAATACTAAGTAAGTAAGGGATATTGGATATCCTGGCTCTCCATCAAATTGGAAAAGATGGGATTATGAGTTATGCATGGCATCGTCCCGACTAATGGGGGTTATGCATTAATTCATAACCCATATCTCTTCAAGTGCATTTGATGCCATCGGTCGAAGCAAATCTTATCCCATATCACCGTTACAGGTTGCAAGATAAGATTCAACTATTAGATCGATAGGACTTGATGGGAAAGTACTTAGATGGATCACCACCAATATTTCGTTACAGGCTGAGGTTGTGTGATCCATGAGCCAAAGGTAGATTGAATCATCAGTAAGACTGGTTGACATGGCATGTCACTTCAAAAGTTCCAATGAGCCATACATCGTTATAGATTGCAACTCATTGAAATTTTTGAAGAACTCAATCACTCACTATGAAATCTTTCCAACGAGATTTCAGTTCATTGCAGTGGGAGTGCAATGGTTCAAAAAATGTAGTGGGAGCCAAGTCAAAAATTAAAGTCCTAATTTTTACTTGGGTACAACATAATTATCTAATTGAATCTTGGTTGTTTTCTGCAGTTATATTTTCTCTCTCAAAATGGTTAATAACTCATTGTTAAAAATGCTTGAGAAAAATGTTCTCACTGGCCAAACTACAGTGACTGGGTCAAGAAGCTAAGAGCTGGTCTTAGAAAGAAATCACTTGAGCATATTTTAGAACAAGATGGTCCAACTTTCCCTGGGGCTGAAAATGGAACACCTGTTCTCAAAATTAACAAGAAATGGAATTCTCATGCTCAAAAGGTCACCAGTTACATGTTGAAGTCAATGAGCAAGGAATTGAGATATATTCATTTGGATATGGAGAATCCCAAATCCATCATGCTTCATTTGGAGGAAATGTTCAGGGAACATGGAAAATCAATTCGATATTATTTATCGAAGGAACTTTTCCAAGCAAGAATGGGAGAAAATGATGAAGTAGCAAGTCATGTTGTGAACATGATATCCATGATTGGAAGACTCCAGACTCTGGGAAGTTTCATGGATTTTCATCTACAAGTAAACCTTATTCTTCAATCTCTTCCCAAGTCCTTTTCTGCTTTTGTCACTGACTTTGAAGTTGATGACCTGGGAGGTTCCTTAATGGATCTTAAAGACAGACTTGTTTACATACAAGCTCTCAAGAGAAGGGAATTGGAAGATGATTTACCTCTGAGTGGACTGCTCGACATTACTTCTGATAACCATAGAAGGGGAAAGAAGCGTCCAAGGATTGCAACAACATGTATTCACTGCCAAGAGGTGGACAACTGGAAAAATGACTGCCCTAAGCTGAAAGCAAAGATTACTTCAGGTATAGAATTTAATGTTTTAGAAACAAATTGTTCTGTTGCCATATTTTCAACTTCCTGGATTCTAGACTCTGGGGCTAGTGCTCACATATGTGTTATGAACCAGGAGCTGGAAAGAAGTAAAAAGCTGGAGCATGGTGAAGTGATGATCAATGTTGGCAGCGGTCATAGTGTAGCGGCCTCACACATTGGCACCACTTCCCTTAGTTTATCATCTGGACATTTATTATATTTAGACAATTGCCTTGTTTTGCCCAACGGGCTTAAGAATATTGTTTCAATTCCAGTTTTACTCAGGAAAGGTTATTTATTTTCCTTATGAACAATTTCTTGTGACATTTATTTTAGAAATGAATGTGTTGGCAATGCGTCTTTAATAAATGGTTTATGTTATATTAATGTCCAAAATGATTGTAATGTTAATGCTGTAACAAGAAAACGCAGAATGTATGGTACAAACTTGAGACAGCTGTGACACTTAAGACTAGGTCATGTCGGGGACCAAAGACTACACGAGTTAGAAAAGGATAGAGTCATAGACACATTGGGATCAGATCCCTATCCCACTTGTGAGTCTTGTATCCAAGGCAAAATGACCAAGTCCCCCTTTACAGGGAATTTTGAAAGAGCCACAGAAGTCTTAGGTCTAGTTCATACTGATGTGTGTGGACCATTTGGAAATATGGCCCGCGGTGGTTTTCAGTACTTCATTACATTTATCGATGACCATTCTAGGTATGGCTACGTGTATTTAATGAAGTACAAGTCTGAATCATTGGAGAAATTCATTGAATTCAAGACTTTAGTCGAAAATCAAACCGGGCATCATATAAAGACACTTCGGTCTGACCGCGGTGGCGAATATATGAGTGCAGAGTTTGACCAATTCCTTCGAGAACATGGCATACTGTTATAGCTTACTCCTCCAGCAACTCCACAATTAAATGGCGTAGCAGAACGAAGGAATCGAACAATGTTGGACATGGTTCGATCCATGCTCAGCTACACAGATTTGCTTATTTCACTGTGGGGACACCCGTTGCTTACAGCTACTCATATTTTGAATAGATGTCCCTCCAAATCTATTCCTGGAACACCATATCAGATATGGCGTGGAAGGAAGCCTAATCTGAAACACATAAGAATATGGGGTTGCCCAGCTTACATGAAAAAGACCAAGGCAGAGAAATTGGAGGCTAGGTCCATGAAAGGTCGATTCGTTGGATATCCCGAGGATTCTATGGGATACCTTTTCTACCTTCCTGATGATCAAAGGATCATTGTTGCCTTACATGTAATCTTTCTCGAATAAGAATTCATTCGAGCAGGAGAAGCTGGTAGAAGTATTGTTCTACAAGAGCAAAATGAATCCCTTGTGGAAGACACTGTTCAAGAGACCCAACCCGACCCAGAAATGACACAACCATCAGTGCGCAGGTTTACTAGAGTATCTCAACCACCTGCGAGATATGGTTCTCTGCTACAAGGAGAGCATAATTTGCATGCAGTAGCAGAAGGAAACCATGGAGACGATCCCTCTAGTTATGACCAGGCAATGATGGATATGGATTCTGCGAAATGGCATGAAGCTATGAAAGTGGAAATGGATTCGATGTATTCGAACCAAGTCTGGAATCTAGTAGATCCTCTTAAAGGTATTGTACCTATTGGATGCAAATGGATCTATAAGAGAAAGATAGGTCTGGATGGCAAGGTGGATACCTATAAGGCCAGGCTAGTGGCGAAAGGGTATAGTCAGAAGGAGGGCATTGACTATGAGGAAACCTTTTCACTAGTAGCTATGATCAAATCCATTAGAATTCAACTTTCAATAGCTGCATACCTAGATTATGAAATATGGCAGATGGATGTGAAAACCGCCTTCCTAAATAGATTCCTCGAGGAGGATATCTATATGGAGCAGCCCAAAGGTTTCATATCCAATACCGTTTCTCATAAGGTTTGCAAGTTAAATAGGTCCATTTATGGACCGAAGCAGGCCTCTCGCAGTTGGAACCTTCGTTTTGATGAAGAAGTACGAAACAACGGCTTTATCAAAAACGAGGATGAACCATGTGTCTATAAAAAGGTCAATGGGAGCAAGATATCATTCCTGGTACTATACGTGGACGGCATTTTACTTATAGGGAATGATATAGGTTTGCTAACTTCGGTTAAGACATGGCTTTCAAGCACATTCTCCATTAAAGACTTAGGAGAAGCCACCTATGTCCTAGGAATTCAAATCTACAGGGATAGATCGAATAAGACAATAGGTCTCTCCCAAGCCCTCTACTTAGAAAAGGTCCTAAAGCGATTTGGGATGGAAAATTATAAAAGAGGTCTTTTGCCCATGAGACATGGAATTCATCTCTCCAAAAAGATGAGTCCTCAAAGTGAGGAAGATCGAAGAGATATGAGTACCATCCCCTATGCCTCGGCAGTGGGAAGTCTTGTGTACGCGATGTTATGCACGAGAGCAGATCTTGCATACGCTGTGAGCGTGGTAAGTAGGTTTCAAGCTAACCCAGGCAAAGAACATTGGATGGCCGTGAAATCAATCTTAAAGTACTTGAGAAGAACTAAAGATATGATCCTCACATATGGCGATGGAGAAATGAAAGTGGATGGTTATACTGATTCAGATTTCCAATCAAAGACCGAAAATCTACTTCTGGGTTCATATTCACTTTAAACGGTGGAGCAGTGTCTTGGTAAAGTTCCAAGCAAAGCACAACTGCTGATTCGACCACCAAAGCTGAATATGTGGCAACCTCAGAGGCGGCCAAGGAGGCTGTTTGGATAAAGAAGTTCATTACTGAACTTCAAATTGTTCCTAGCATGGCGCTTCCGTTGCCACTATGGTGTGACAACAATGGAGCCATCGCGCAAGCAATTGAATCAAGGTCTCACAACAAATCCAAACACATAGAGAGGAGATATCACATAATTCAAGAAATCGTTGGAAGAGGCGACATCGTCGTACAGAAAATAGCCTCAGCGGATAACGTAGCTGACCCACTCACTAAGCCATTAGCGCAGGCGGTGCTAGAGCAACATCTTGAGAAGATGGGTATAAGATACTAAAGCGATTGGCATTAAGTGCAAGTGGGAGATTGTTAGGTATATGCCATAGATGCCAATGAGGACAAATAGTTAGATTAGGGTATCTTATTATGTTGTACAAACTATTGAGAAGAAATTAATAAAGACATTTATATTTTGTTCATATAAATCTTTACGGCATCTAAATAAGTGTTGAACATATAGTCCATGTGAATAAAGGTTTGACTCTTTGCCCTTTTACGGAATAAAGACGTGGCATGAGAAGAATCTTACACCTTATAACTTAAAAGGGTTCGCAAGCCAAAGAATCTTGATTGGGCATTAAGATTCGACTTGTATGACACATGCTTTGTCGATGAGTGCCAGTCGAACACTATAGGGATAGTGGGAGCAGGTATCATAGATATGTCAATGGAATTGACATATTCGAACATGGCTCGTAGTAATCCGATCACATGGGTATTTACTCAGTGACTGTCAATGATTGGATTATTGATCATAATAGTATGCGTGAGCCTTAGACCTGAGGGTTCATGATCAATGTGCTTGTATTATTGGATCTGTTACCAGAGTAGTTAGGCCCATATCACCTGTCGGTGGGGTCGACCTCAAAGTGCGATATCAATGAGACAAGTAGCAGTTGATCAGTGATCGCCAAGATGGGATTCACTGTCTCGATAGTAAACGAGAAAGTATCCTGTGCGATTATAGGCTAATGAAATTATAAGTCTTTGGCCAAAGCATAAACAACTAACTCATGTGGGACATTGAGGGTAGTTTAGTAATTTCATTATGCTATAATCTAATGCACAGTATCAAGTTTATTGAGTTTGACATTTTCCATGACTCTCACTTGATCGGGATACGTCACTGAAGGGCTTATACTCATACAGTATTTATGGTCAAGAGGTTCGTAAAATGATTCATTCATTTCGTACTCAATTGGGTTACGATGTGAGTCCACGAGACTGGCTAGGTGACACTCACATCCTTAGGTAATTCCTCCCTTTGCCAATTGAGACAACCTAAAGAGTCGCGCTATAAGAAACAAGCGGGATGTATCTTTTTGTGAAAATCTTTCAGAAAGAATTAAATGGACCGATTGATTTAATTAGATTAAATCAATTAATTAAATAATTAATTTAATTAGATTAGATTAAACTATTTAATTAGTATATTAATTAATTGGAATGAATTAATAGTATATATTATATTTAAATTGGATTTAAATTTAAATATATACAGATGGGCTAGAAATTAGATAAACCAATTAAAAGCCTTCCCAGTCCAAAGAAAGCCCTAAGGGGGCAACCCCTCTAGGGTTTGGAGTAGCCTCTAACTTGTTCCACAAGCTAGTTGTGTTGAAAAAGACTCTTACATGGAACAAACCCTAAGAGAGAAGTAACAAACTAATTACACAACACAAAAGAAAAGAACTCTCTCCCCTCTCTCCTCTCTAGCCGTCCACTCTAGCAAGAAAAGGAGAAGTTTCGGGATCTTTGGAAGGCTCGTTTCGCGTGAAGCTTTAGAGACAGGAGCCCTTGGAGGATTGCTGTTCTGCAGAATCAATAAATGAATCAAAAGGGTATGTTTATTTATTCTAAATTTCGCGAAACCCATGAAAAAATCATCCGATCTATTTTTGTGATCTACCGGTAGGAATCCTCGAATCTTCCGCTGCAATTCTCTGTTTTTACTGTACGGGATTCCTAGTCTTCATTTTAGGAATACTGGCCTTCTCGGGTTTCACATTGTGTTGTGTGTGCTTTTTGGGTGTATAGTAATATCCTCGATTATAATAATAATAATCATAATTATCATAGTAGAGATAATATGATTTAGACTGCCTTGGATATTGACATTGGTATTTCCTTGGCGCTTGCTTAGGAGTCGCTTTCGGCAATTGACGCTTAGCATTTGATTTACTTGTAGATGGTTTATCCTTAGCCTTTTGAGCGTTTGGATGAACCTTCTTTTGTGAATCATTCACTTTCGTTTTCTCCTTATTGCCTGAGTTGGTATTGACCTTCTCATTTGGCCTCTTACCATTGTCGCTTGGTTCATTTAGTGTTTGACTTTGTGAACCTTTCTCAACAAAGAAAAAATCCTTACCTTTGTTGTTCGCCATAACCTTGGACGCTTTTGATTTTTGACCAAATTTATCACACCCTAAACCGGTCCTTTCACCAAAAAGTCTGGTTACATTAGTCACATTATCTATGTTTCTTGACACTTTGGATAATGATGAGACGAGCCGCTCTGATTTAGCAAGTCTAGCGATCAGATCAGCTACTCTCTTGACTATTATATCAAGATCGCTTTTCAATTGAGTAATCTCACTCTCAAGCGATTGGTTCTTCTCAATGCATTGTTGCTGAACTTGCAACTCTGCTTTGAGCGTTACTTTATCACTTTTGAGCGATGAAATAATAGCGAAGTGATTTTGATATATTTTGGGGACATCTTGACAATCTTTATAATATTCATTAACTTTGTCAAGTAATTCATCATAAGAAAGAGGATGAGATAATTCAGTGGTTACCTCTGGTAGCGAGTCGTCAGACACTTCATCATCTCTTGCCATAAGACAAATCAATGCTGAGTTGCTTGTTGGCTCATCATCACTACTTTCATCAGATGATTCCAAATCCTCTTCAGGTGCGGAGAATGGTTCCAATTCCACTAGCAAACCTTGTTGGCGAAGGTTGCTCCTGAATTGGTTTCTATCCGCATAGTCTTGCCTTGTGGGCTTAGACACATTTGGATAAGGACAGTTTACCTGGTAGTGCCCTGGTTTCCTGCAATTATAACACAAATTTGTTTTCATTTTCTGTTCAGTGGTTAATCGCTTGGAAATGACTAGCGCTGAGAGATTCTGAGTAGGACACTGTGGCGCTTGATATGGAACTGGAGCTATTGGTTGAGATGCTGAGTACACTGGCGCTTGATACTGAGGCACTGGTCCAGGGGGAGGGGTTTGAAATGAAGTGTGTCCAATAGGATTTCTCTTCTCATATCTTAGAAATTTCTTGAATTTCTTGACCAATAAAGCCATCTCTTTTTCCTCATTGGATTCGGTTGATTTCACCTCACTAATTGCTTTATTCTTATTCTTAGTGGTAGCGATTAAAGCTCTTGATTCAATCGCTGAAGTCGATGTGTCGCTGACTTCACCCAATTCAAATTCAAATGCCTTTAATTCTGAGAACACATGTTCTGGAGTAAGGGTCTCCAATGTTTGAGATTCTCTCATAGCAACAGTCTTGATTAAATACTTGCTTGGAAAACTTCTAAAAATCTTATTGACCATTTCCTTGTTGGTCAGCTCTTTAACCAATGACGCTAACTCTGTAATGAGCATAGTAAACCTTGTGTCCAATTGTTCTAGCGTCTCATTGGGCTGCATCTTGAAATACTCAAATCTTTGCATGGCTATGGAGAGCTTGTTCTCCTTCATTTGCGCTGAACCTTCACACACTATTGCCAACTTATCCCATATTTCTTTGGAAGTTTTACATTGCTTGATTTTGTTGAACAATGCATCATTGTCTCCTAACACTGAGTAAAGTGCACTTCGTCCAACATTATCCAGATTTGCTCTTTTCCGATCTTCTAGCGTCCATTCTAACTTAGATTTCTCGACATAATCATCTCGAGTAGCTTCATCAGCTTCAGGTGCTTGAGTTATAACTTTCATGATCTTAATGAGGCCATTTAAAATTACATCACACATTTCATTATCGCAAGAACATAAATATGCGAATGCTCTAAGTTTCCAAGAATCATAGTTTGACTCTACCAACTTAGGCATTTTGTTAAAAGCCATAATGAGATATTTTGAGAGAGAGAGTTTTAAAGCGACTAAGTTTAGAAAAAATGGATCTAAACAAGCAGTTATGCTCAGAAACGCTTAGGTTTCTACTTCAACCGCTTTGATACCACTTGGTGGTCCCAAGTGGCATACGAAAGGGTCTAGAAGGGGGGGCTGAATAGACCTTGAAGTCTTTTTCGTCTTCAAAAATTCATATCACTTTTAAAGATTGGAACGCTTAGGAAGCTGAGCGCTTGGGTCAGACGCTTCAGTAAAGATAACTTAGACTTAGAGATTTCAGCAATTTACCAAAGTAGGATAAAGATGATCGCTTAATCAGGGTTAGCACAGTGGAAATGATTTTAAAGCTTTAGCGTTCGTTTTGGTTAAATAGTCACTTAGCAGATTTAGCTTGTCTTTTTTTTGGATAAATAAAATAATGTAAAAGCAAGACAATAATTAAAGTAAATAACACAAGAAATTATAAGGTTCACTGGGTGATGTAATCTCAGCTACGTCCTTCTTCTCCTTTTTCACTTGGAGGGAATTTAATAAGATGATGATCAAAGAGTCACACAGAATCTTCTACAAGATAGTAAATAGGTGAAAATGATCTCGGGCTCCTTGATCACACAGATTTCAGCACCAATGAAGATCTTCTTCTACAAGCTTCTCTCACTCAGAAATACTACCTGTAAGGGGTTTCAACAACTTCTCACACAGATGAAAGGTTGAAGATTTTATCACAAGGGTTTGTTTGTTTTTGGAAAGATCGAACAACTTGGAATATCTCAGTAAGAATTTAGGTTTCTTCTTTGGAAGATGTTTGAGATATTTGTGACTGTATGGAATGTATGTAAAAAGCTTGAAGGATTTTGGCTATGGAGTTTCTAAGCTTTTTCTTCAGCAAAACATTCTTGTGCATGTACGTGTATGTCTCTATCTCTGTGTGTATTTAGGGTTTGTTGGAATGAGGTATTTATAGGCAATTCTTGGGATTATGTCCGTTAGACACACGTGAGAGTGTGCCTTTCACGCGGCGCGTGATTATACCTTTTCTCTGACATTCCTGAAATCCTACAGGTTCTGATTGGACTGGAGCAGCTATAAACTCTGAATTTCTGGTAGTCTAGTCAAAAGGTGGCTTGTCCACAAGTCAAATTGGCTTATCACTTTTAATGCACTTATCAGACATTTAATGCATTTGAATTTATTTCCCATTGGAAATAAATGTTCGTTGAATGATTGCATTTAAGTCCTTCATAACTTGAGGATTTATTTCAGGTGAATCTGATACTGATCGCTAGAGTGCTTTGAGCGCTTGATCCATGAATCCTGAAATAGTCCTTTAGCGTTTGACAGACGCTAAGGATAAATCTTCATCTTCTTCTGACTTCAGATGCTGATCTTCAACTTATTCTCTAATAGACTCACCTAGAATTCTATTAGCGATTCGGTATCTAATACTTAGTGTAAAATCTACAAAGATAAAAATTACAAGCCTAACAAAATTACATACTTTCAAACGCTTATACAATTGATCTATGTAACATAAACTTACATTATATTTTGGGGTCTAACATAAAATCCTATCTTGTCATCATCAAAACATCTAACATGAAATTTCCTAACAAAACCGATTTAATTGGAGGGAAATCGATTTTGGGGGTGTTTTTAAAGCAATTTTTGTGGGGTTTTGCTCATTTGAGCTCTTCTTCTTCTTCAACTTTCATTTTCTCTAATTTTTTCTTCCAAATGGCTTCTTCTGCTACTAGCTCTACTCTAGGAAGAAGAAGAAGAAGAAGAAGCCATTTGGAAGAAGAAATTAGAGAAAATGAAAGTTGAAGAAGCAGAAGAAGAAGAAGAAGAAGAAGAAGAAGAAAAAGAAGAAGAAGAAGAGCCCAAATGAGCAAAAAACCACAAGAATTGCTTTAAGAACACCCCCAAAATTGATTTCCCTCCAATTAAATTGGTTTTTTTCCCTCCATTTTTGTCTCAAATTCTATTTCCCCCCCCCCCCCCCAAAATTAGAAAACTAACGGATTTGTTAGTGTTGACCGTTAGTCAACTAATGACAACACCAAAATTGAGACAAAAAACTTGATTTGGTACCAAAAGTGTTACTTTTCAAAAGTGTGGTACCAAACTTGGATTCGGCGTCTCCTATAGTACCAAAAATGACATCTTCTCCTCATTATTCATATGTAGTGAGAATTTTAACATTGTCACTTAAAATTTTGTCACAGTATTATTTTTTGTTATAGTGAGATGAACTTACTAAAACAATTTCTCCATTTTTTTGTTGTACATCCAAATGAAAGAAGGTAGACTTTCCGAAATAGAGAAGCAAAAGGTGAAAATAAATAGTAAAAATATAAATATAGAAGTGAGAATCTTAAACAACAATTACCTAAGATAATAAATTTAACAACAGTTGATGTCATAACCCACCATACAATCAAGGATTAAAATTTTGTTTCGATGATAAGTTTCGAGCTCTTAAATATAAGAAACGTATCTGAAACATTTAGGAAGCGTCATGGAAAACTTGAAAAATGCCAGAAACAAGGTAGAAACTGTGAAAAAGAAGTAAAGAAGAGTTGTTTCCTCTTTTCACAAGCAAAAAATAATAGTTGTATAAAATGTTTATACATCTATATCAATAATCGATCAAATTACACTAATAAATAAAATGGTAATGTTTGATTCAAGTTTAACATTCACAGAGCATATAATCGACAAAATTTTAGTAACTTAAAATAAAAAATTCTAAAACTGTTGTCGTGAAAAAAATGAAAAGTGGTTTGATTCAAGTTTACCATTCACAAAACATATAATTGATACAAGTATATCACTTAAATTGTGAAATAAAAAATTCTAAAAGTGTTGGTGAGAAAAAAATAAAAAGTTAATATAGATTATACCATGGTTTCAAACTCATCTACAAATTATATGAAAAAATTAGTTTAATCGATAGTACAATAATCTTCATCTTGAGTCACATGATAAAAAATTGCTCCTCGGTGAAATCAATATTTGTTTTATTGTTAGATTTATTACTCTTCATTTCTTCTTCTTTCTTTTTTTTTACCTTTTTCCCTAACATTGAGAGAATTGAGAGCTCTGTTATATTTGCGATAGAGCACTATTTTTCAAAAGGAATTACCAAACTATCAATGTTTCCATGGAAATCTTTTTAAACGTCAATGTGTTGGCGATACAACAAATCTTTTTGAAAATAAATTACCAAACTCTCAATGTTTTTATGTGATGACGGTAAAAATCGTCAGACATTGAATGTCACATGTTGACCACGTGGGGTGGTGAAACCGATCCAAAGCACGACAAACTAGGTTGGGAGTTGGTTCATGTATAGACTGCACTCGGATGTCGCGAGTAGCCTACGAACCCGTTGTACGTGGAATCAAGTCAGTTCGTAGTTCTTTTGTGGTTTTACTCTCAGTTCTTGCCAGTGGATTTTTCTGGAGAGAGTAGATAATTATTTTTTTCCAGCTCCTCTAAGGTATTTATAGAGAGTTGGTAATGGGTTACGGGCCATGGGCTTCACTTTGCCAGTGGCCCATCAGGCTTGATAATATTACTCTTAGACTAATAAAATAGCCCAAGTATTCTCAATAGGTCGTCAGCCCTTTTGGGCTTGACTAGCATGCTAACCGCGGGCTTTAATCCACGGGTAGCGGCCCGGTCCAAGTCGGGGATGCGTGTGATTACCGTAATGCTCCTAGACATTTTTAGTGCACATCATGCTGGGATCGACTACAACCCCCGGAGACGTCGGCGCAGCGGAAGACATATAAAATTAAAATTTAAGGCGGCATCCCCGAAATTAGGGTTAGGTAGACATGGTACCATCGGATTCAAAATTATCCTAGAGACAAGTTTTCACGTGTTTACCTCTTGAAGACCAAAAATCAGCAATGTCTTTTTAAGCAACTCCCTGCTACAACTCTCTGGATGGGTTTCCCTAGCGCCCCAAGTGTTGCGCCTCTAAGTTTATCCACACCTTAGCTCGTACCCTCGATTATCTCCACCAGTGCTAGCAAGGAGAATATCGAATCTTGGCTAATCTAAATGGGTAGGAATATATTTTGTGTTCTCCGTACTCAACATATGAGTTGGAAGAATTTCTTGTAAAAGAGGTGGAAGAGATGGAGAGAAAGAAGAAAGACTTAAAACCCTTGTTTTTATCTTGTGAAAAACTATTGAGAGAAACCTAAAAATTGATTAGCTTAAATAAAACAACAACACACACATATATATAGGCACATACTCGCCTACACACACACATTTTAGTGTGTGTGTTCACACTTGTGATATATATATATATATATATATATATGTTATTTTATTTAGTTTCCATTCTTTCCCAAACTCTCTTACCTAATTAATTGGATATCTTTCCAACTAAAAGATATTTCCATATGTTTGATACAAATCAATATATCATATCTTATCAAATAAGATATTTCCATATCTTCAATATTTATTCTAATACATATATTCATAAGATCTTTCCACATCAATTAGTTACCTAATTAATTAGAACAGATCTACAAAATGCTTTGGCCAAAGACTTTCATCCTTACTTATTCATGATCGCATAGGATATTTTACTCATTCACTTATGAGAGAATAAATTTCATATTGCAAATCAATTAACAATGCTACTTGCTCATCAAGTCGCACTTCGAGGTCTATTCCACCAACAGGTGATTTGAATCTAGCCACTCTAATGACAGACTTGATGTCACAAGTACATCTTCAACTCGATTTCTCAGGTCAAAGGTTCACACGTACCTATCACTACTTATCAGTTTCATCATTGACTGTCAATGAGTGAATACCCATGTGATGAACTGATGCGAGCCGTGTTCGAACATATCAGTCCAATTGACACGTCTATGATATAAGTTCCCATTACCATTTCCATAGTGTACGACTGACACTTTCTCTGTCGAAACTTACATCATACAAGTCTTTATTCACTATTGATGTCCAATCAATATTTCTTAGACTTGCGAACCCTTTTAGATGTCAAGGATCAAACCATTCTAGTGCCTTTCTTGCTATCCCATAGGAGGTAGAAGGTTCGCCTTATCATCAAGGACTTTACGTTGTTTATTCACACCTTATAAATGCCTATAAGAAAACAACAATCAACTGCCTTATATTAATAGAAAAACCATAGTTTAGTTACAATGTTTATGCCCTATAAATCTATCCTCTTTATGCCATTCGAGGGCATATAACAAACTGATCGTAGGCAGGAGAGAGCGACTGAAGTACTAAATCAATAGCCAAGTCACGACTTATCGGTACTTTTATGTCATTGAGTTTGTTCATCAAGGCAATCATTCTCAAGACATTGTCGGTGACCGATGTTCGTTCAGTCATGCAAGCCCTGAATAACTCACGAGAGATAGCAAACCTCTCATGGCGTGTCTTAACACCGTACAACTCTTCCAAGGCAAGGACAATCTCTGATGCGTGTTCCACAGTCTCAGACTGCCTCTGCAACACATTAGTCATAGAGGCAAGAATGAGACAACGCAAAAAGATATCGTCTTTGCGCCATTTCTCATGAGCATCGCGGGCAGCCCTCAGAGGACTTGCCTCAGGTGCAGGCTCAATAGGCTGAGTTAAGACATAGTCAAGATTTTTAGATTATAGCACAATCTTAAGCTTGTGATACCAGTCAGGGAAGTTCGGGCCATTTAGCTTATTAGTTTCAAGGATTACAGAGAGTGGGGTTTTAGCCATGTGATTGTTACTTTACAAAAACCGGAAAAAACATTAGCATTCACTCACAGATTATATCCACATGAAATTATGGACCTTTTAACTTCACGTGTGCTCCCACTGTTTTTTCAATTTCCATCAACCCCACTAATAGAAAGACGGGAAATGCAACCATTTCCAGTGGGCTCGAGCGTCAAATGCCCCAACCTTATCCCACTACTCATGGTCAATGGGCGGCGACATTGAATAGGCACGACGACCCCATCCACATCCAGGTGGTTCTCAAGATGTTTACCTCACATTTCATGTACGCCCCGAGAACACGATGCAACCGTACACTAATCTATGTTTAAGTCCGACTCATCAAATTCTCACGCAATAACAGTGCCTAGGGAGTCCCACGACTCATCCCCTGGGTAGACTGATCTCCGTGTGCACTTCTAGTATGACCGTCTGTCATTGTAGAAGGCCTAGTTGTGGGATTACTACAGTAAACTTGCCACCATCCCACGACTCATGGTCAATGATGACAAGCTGAGCTATTCTCTCTCATATCTAATGATGGAAGGCACTGGACCTAATCAAGGAGCTTCCGGGACCCCGATTTATCCATTTATGGACTTAATATGGATATGGGGTTTTTCACATACAAGGTCTCACCATTTTTAGTTATTTATCTTTCTTGGGTGATCATGCAAAACAGCATACCATATACAAGATGCTAACGATAAATAACAACAAGCATGCTATTCATAAAAGCGGTAAATGTGATCCTAGTCAAACCAATCCTAAAACACCCCGAGCCATCAAGGTGTCAACTAATCTAATCTAAGGACCCGAACCCTACACTAAGGTCTTCACAGCTCCTCGAGCTTGAACATCTCCATCACCTTCTTCAAGATGTTTTCATCTCCGTCTTCAAATCACAACAATACAATACAAAAGGAAACCTTACCCTCTCATGTACATAAAATGAAGAAATGGCACGCAAGCCTCAAATTAAAATGACTAGTCTATGGCTCGACCCGGATCACCACATAATCACATAATACATGCTCGCATCATGCTTTCATAAACATAAATTTACCGGCTTTAATTAAAGCTAATCTAATTCAATTAGTGGACCAAATAATTAGTTTCTAAAAATAAATTTCAGAAAATCCCATGAAGAATCATAATTCTCCAATTATCCGAAAATTAATTCAATTTCCAAAACCTACTATTATTCTATTCTAGGAATCAATTAATTTCATATTAATTTTTCAAGAACTAAATAATAAATACACGTTTTGAAAAATCAATGAAAAAGTTCACTTTTCCATTTAATCCGAAAAAGCGCAATTTCAAAAAATCACTTATTTTATTCAATTTCCAAAATCCATAAAGTAGCAATTTTATCTCATACTTGGAATTCAAAAAACTCATATTATTTGAAAGTCCATGAAGAAGTCCACTTCTTCACATAATTATAAAGGCTCCAATTTTTTTTATAAAAACTCGATTTCATTTTAATATAGAAAGTCAATAAAATACTAATTTTATTTCGCCCTTTCAAAATTCAAATAAAAGCCCATTTTCAAAAACTCAATTTTATTTTAATCTCGAAAGTTATTTCTTCCTTTCAAAATATAAATAAAAGCCCATGTTTTTGAAAAGTCCATTTTTAGGTCCAAGCCCAAAATATATATTCAATTGTATTTTAAACCCAAAACATGAATTACAAAATAACCCCAAAGGGACAAATTGCAATTTAACAAAAATTAGAAAAACCCTAAGGCCTAAATAGCAGTGGAAGGCTACCCGTTCTTGAATGGCAATGGGGCAGTAGCCGCACTGCCCCTGAAATTGCAGTGCCGCGGCGGTAGCGCCGCGGGGTGTTTTTGTCGGCGCCCCCACGCGCACAGCTCCACTGCTGTCTGCTCGTGGGATTGCGACGGTGACTCCGCCGTGCAATTTCATGCCATCAAAAAATGCAGCAATCCAAGTTTCACAAAAATGCAATTTTCTTTCTAAAAATACATTTTTCAGATCAAATTCAATGTTTCAGATTTAAAATATTTAATCGGTCCCAAAATAAAATCAGAAAAGCCAATCCATTTTACATGCGATAAAACAAAATTTAAAACATATAAACATAAACACATTTAAAGGATCTGAGCCATGTCAAAACATTGGCTTTGATACCACTGTTGGGATCGACTACAATCCCCGGGGACGCTGGCATAGCGGAAGACATAAAAACTATCCTTGAGATTAGTTTTCACGTGTTTACCTCTAAGACTAAAAATCAGCAACGTCTTTTTAAGCAACTCCCTACTACACCTCTCCTGATGGGTTTGCCCTAGCGCCCCAAGTGTTGCGCCTCTAAGTTTATCCACACCTTAGCTCGTACCCTCGATTATCTCCACCAGTGCTAGCAAGGAGAATATCGAATCTTGGCTTATGTAAATGGATAGGAATATATTTTGTATTCTTCATACTCAACACATGAGTTGGAAGAGTTTCTTGTAAAAGAGGGGGAAGAGATGGAGAGAAAGAATAAAGATTTAAAACCCTTGTTTTTATCTTGTGAAAAACTATTGAGAGAAACCTAAAAATTGATTAGCTTAAATAAAACAACACCACACACATATATATAGGCACATACACGCCTACACACACACACATTTTAGTGTGTGTGTTCACACTTGTGATATATATATATATATATATATATATATTTATGTTATTTTATTTAGTTTCCATTCTTTCTCAAATTCTCTTCCCTAATTAATTGGATATCTTTCCAACTAAAAGATATTTCCATATATTTCATACAAATCAAATATATCATATTTTATCAAATAAGATATTTCCATATCTTCAATATTTATCCTAATATATATATTCATAAGATCTTTCGATATCAATTAGTTACCTAATTAATTAGAATAGATCTACCAAATATATTAAATATATATATATAGATTTGGTGAACAAGATAAAATCCTCCTCCAAATCTACACATATATACACGCCCATGAACATATAAAAAATATATATATATATAAATATATATTTCCCTTTTCATACATTAATTAACTAGACCACTAATTACTTAACTAGTCTTTCCCAACTTAATATTCCTAATATTAAATCATAATTAGACTATTATTGATTAAGACCACTTAATTAATTTATTCCTTTTCCCGATTAATTAATTCCAATTAATTATTCCCTCCATTAATTCACAAAGAATTAACTAGCCAATAGGCACTACACTAAGTATTGTATGTGACCCCTTAGACTCATTAACAAGCTAGCAATAAGTCCTTCCATAGCCTAGATTAATTATTCATAATAATTAACTAGGCCTTGGATTAATTTCACCAATTAACCCAAGGCACCTATTGGTCGTGGTTCGATGTCTAGCAACGTCGCCACGACTTCCTAGATGTTAACGATGAAAATGCAAACCTCTCCAGGTTTCGATCTTTGTGTGAGTCGAATCCCTTCATATCTTTCCCGTCTAGGACCTAGGGTTTGGCGACGGTCGAAACCCTAATAGCCTCGAAAACTATGACTATGTTGGTTCAACTAATGATCCGGTCTTCCAAGCAGGGATCACTAATCCCTCTTATAAGACGATGCTTTGGCCAGAGACTTTTCGATCATTCAACTTCACTCAATAGCATATGAAATACAGGGTGCTCGTGACCCTAGATGAATCCCCTCCAACTGTCAATTGTTCCGCGGTAACTACCAGACTATACCCAACATACACGCCGTATGACTCTCTTGAAGTGCACGTTCATATCAAAGCAGAGTGGGTAGCACCCTTTCCAATGATATCTCAAGTTTACGGATTATCTCACACTATGAAAACCTAAGGACTCCAAGTTCGACACCACCAATGAGGAATCCTTGCGGGGCCATTCAATTCCATAATCCAGTATGAATCTTCATACATGTATTGCCATATAAGGCATCCACAATGGAACGCGTCGACCTCTCGAAAGAGTTACATGCATGAACAAGTCTAGACGAGGCCAGTGGTATCCCACATCTCACAGCCTCTATGACTTGGAGCAATATTTAGGATTACGGTCTTTGAGAACATTCCATATGTTTTCCCTGACCACCTCCCCTAGCCATATGTAATCCATGGGATCTTTATCAATACTATCATTAGTTATAACAACAAAGAAGCATTCCGTAACAGGTTCGATATAATCTAAGTGATAAGACTGATATAATGTTAATGTTCAACCCAACAGATGGCTCACTGGGCACATAACACCTTCACATCATAATGCCCCCGACGTTGCATACCCGAGGAGGAAATGACTCCAATTCTAGCTCATTGTCATGACATGGCGGTAGGTGGCCACTTTGGGCCCTCTAAAACGGTAGCTAAGGTTCTCCAATCAAGTTTTTTCTGGCCTACACTCGTTAAAGATGCATTTCATTATGTACAATCTTGTGATAGATGCCAAAAAACGGGTAACATCTCTAAACGACATGAAATGCCTTTAAATAGCATGTTTGAGTGAGAATTGTTTAATGTATGGGGTATAGATTTCATGGGTCCTTTCCTCAGCTCTTGTTCAAATAAATATGTTCTTGTCGCGGTTGACTACGTCTCTAAATGGGTTGAAGCCGAGGCTTTACCCACTAACGATGCTAGGGTGGTTACTAGATTATTAAGAAAACGTATTTTCACTCGTTTTGGAACCCCTAGAGCAATTGTTAGTGACGGAGGCACCTATTTTTGCAACAAACAATTTGAGCATTTATTGAACAAGTATGGTGTAAGGTATAAAATTTCAACTCCATGTCATCCGCAAACGAGTGGCCAAATAGAGGTATCCTATAGGGAGATTAAACGAATTCTTGAAAAAACGGTCAATGCATCTAGGAAAGATTGGCCCCTCAAGTTAGATGACGCTTTATGGGCATATAGGACCGCATTTAAAACCCAAATTGGCATGTCTCCTTATCGTCTTATTTTTAGAAAAGCATGTCACTTGCCCGTTGAGCTTGAGCGTTGTGCTTTTTGGGCCATTAAGTTTTTAAACTTTGATTCTCAACTTGTAGGTACCAAACGTTTGCTCCAGTTGAATGAATTTGAGGAATGGCGCCACCAAGCTTATGAGAATGCTAAACTCTACAAGGAGCGCACCAAAATGTGGCACGATAAGCACATCATTCCCCGCGAGTTTCATGAAGGAGAGAGAGTTCTCCTTTACAACTCTCGACTCCAACTCTTTCATGGGAAGCTTAAGTCACAGTGGTCGGGACCATTCTTGGTTTCCCATGTCTATCCATCGGGTGCCGTCGAGCTCACCACGGACAATGGACAAACTTTCATCATGACCAACGCTTACCACTTAAAACCTTATGTTGGGATTGATGGACTAAGGGACAAAGTGTCCATCTTCCTCCAGGATCCTCCATAATTCTTCATCTCAAATCGAGCTAATGACTATAACTAGTGCTTCTTGGAGGCAACCCAAGTTCTTTCTTTTCTTTTGTTTTTCATGTTTCTAGTTTAGATTGCTTTGTTTTCTTTTGTTTAGTGTTTGTTAATCTATGTTTAAGCTTTTTACAGGAAATGGACTTCTTTCAACACTGCATCCCGCGCCTAGGCGCCGCTTTATCCGCGCCCAAGCACGATATGAATCTTGAACGGCCGCTACTCCTGTTTTCCGCGCCGAAGCGCAGTAACATCCACCCCTAGGTGCCTTACCAACCGCGCCCAGGCGCCACATATCCCACGCCCAGGCTTGGACTGAAGTCAGAACGCTAAAAATCATTGAAGCTTACGGCGCCCAGGCGCCGTCAAGGCGCCGCTCAGGTAATATATTACCATTTCAGTCAACATCTTGGTCAAAATCATCAACTTCCCACCCCCACACCTTTGATTTGCGATTTTCGACCCTTCACCATCGCTTTCCACCGTCGTTTTCACCGATTCTCTGTCGTGAACAATAGCCCATCACTCCCTCGCTGTTTGGGGCTCATTTCTTGTCAATTTACACGATTTCTTCGCAAAGGTGAGTGAATAGCTGGCCAGTTTTTATCATTTCCAAAATTTTTTTGGTCGTGTGGGGCTAGGTGTTGGATATATTGTGCGTTTTTATCTACTGTATTTATCAATTCGTGTGGTTGCGGTCGGACCTATTGATTGTTCGTGATTGGTGATGATTTTTGGGGTATAGAAATCGCAGAATTAGGTTTCTTTGTTGCATTAGTGCTAATTTTTGTGGTAATTTCAGTTTAAAGTTGGTTTTGGGGTTACAATCACAATTTTGGAGATCTTTTATCGGCTAAGTATACTTTTGAGTCTTGATTTTAGTTTGGGGAATTTTCGGATACGGTTGTGATTGTGGGTCGTTTGTGGTCATTCGGGATTCGTCAAGGACTTGGTATGCAAATTACGCCATTACGTTGCCCATTTGTTGTCTGATTTGCTTGGTTCAATATGCCTAAGACTGCACCACCAAAGGGTAAGAAAAAGGTAGGGGAGGCCTCCTCTAACATCTCTGAGCCTCCAATCGATGCACCTCTTCTCGCCGGTCATTTCATATACCCAGATGTGGTAAAAACCTATCATGCCATTCAGGTCGAGTCCTTATGAAGGAGAAGCCATTCGATATCCGTGGTCGGGCTTCGGTGCAAGCACTTGTTGATTTCCACCATCTAGCCTATTTTTGTGGATCACTTGAGGCTATCCGGGTCCCGTGGGTTCAAGAGTTCTACAGTGTCGAGGCCGTTTGGAGTATTGGGACGAGGGCGGGAAACTATATGGTTACGGTTTTCTTTCGCGATATAACAGTAGACTTTGATGCTAGGGATATCAGTGAGTGCCTTGGGATACCAATCCCTCAGAAGTGCGAGTATCGGGCTGCTCAAAAGAGCGACGAGACTTTCACCGTGCCCTTGGAAGATATTCTTGAGGTTATTGCGATACCCGACACGACATGGCTGGCCTGGGAAGCCCACTTACGCCATTGCGTTCTATGCCCAGAGGCCGCATTCTGGCTTGATTTCATCCGATTCAATCTTATTCCAAGTGGAAACCATTCTGAGGTGAACAGAGAGAGGTGTTTGCTCATCTTCTCCATCATGACCTAGAAGAAGATTGATTTTGCATGGTTGATTCATCAGACGCTACTTGGGCACATTAGGAAGTTGGGTATCAAGCTGACCTCATTGATTGACCCTACACAGGTCAAGAGAATTCGTGAGGATTCTACCATCACGAAGAAGAACCATATGATGTTCCCCTCACTGATTACAGCCCTTTGCTCGACCGCCAAGGTTGAGGTCTTCCCGACCGAGGGTACAGAGCGGGCCGGCGCGCCCTTCTCATTTCTCGATGCTGACACCCCTTCTCTCCCAACTTCTTCCACTAGGCCTTGTCCTCAGTCTTCTTCTACTCGGAGGACTGGATCCAGCCATACCTCCATGCTTGATATAGACTTTTTGAGGGGCGCGATGGATCAGATGCGTGTACATTTTGATCAGCAGATGAGCCGATTCGAGGACATGATCCGAGCCAGCTGTGCTTACACCCGTCAGGTTGCCATGGCTCAGGATGCTTATGTGGGACGTGGCCCCTTTTGTATCCCGACCCTCCAGACTTTCCTCCATACTCAGCTCCTCCTCTCGATGATATGCTCGATATGGATGACTTAGATGGGAGAGCAGATGATGAGCCCGCATCGAGCGCCGCAGGACTTATCCCCTAAAAAAATTACGACACGTAGGCCGCGCCTAGGTTCCGTACAGCCCGCGCCTAGGCGCCGGTATAATTGATGTTAGGAATTTCATGTTAGAAGTTTTGATGATGACAATTAAGTTTTTGTTAGACCCCAAAAAAAAGTTGTAAGTTTATTCTCGTAGAAAACTTGTATAGGCTTTGAAGCGTTAGACTTGTAATAGATTTATTAGGCTTTGTTATCTTACTTTAGAGTGTTAGGCAAAATAGTCTTAGGCTGAGCGTCTGATGATTTCTGAGTGAGTTTATCAGTGGTAAAGTTCGAAGACTCAAGCGCCTGATCTCAGAAGATAGATACAGTCTCCAAGCGTCCACTTTGGCCAGCTATATCAAGCGTTACCTTATGGGACAGAAGTGATTTCACCTGAATTTACTTCTAAGTCCAGAAGGAGTTTAATGCAAATATTCTCAAAGCATTAAATACCAACGGGTATTAATTTCAAATGCATTAAATGTTGATAAGAGCATTTAATATGATAAGCAATGTCAGACGTACGGAGAAGCCACCCTATTGGACTGTCAACTATCTCAGACTGCAGCACCAACTTTCGTGCAGCAGATTTTCAGGAAAAAGGACAAAAGCTGTTCACTCGCGAAAGTGAGAGACACGCGCCAGTGCATGTGTCAAACGGACACTTTCTCCAAGAATACCTATAAATAGGACTTCAACAACAAACAAAAAAAAAAAAGGGCAACAATTTTATCAAAGCCAAATTGCTGTTGTATTAAAATCCCATTCCTTAAATTCTCAGAAAAGCCAGAAACTTCAAGAAACATCCAAATTGCTTTTCTTATATTCCTGAGACAGTCAACAAATATCTCAAACATTCTTTTTGAAGAAACCAGATTCCTACTGAGATATTACCAAGTTGTTTGAACTTCATCAAAATCAAACAAACCTTTTAGAAAATCCCATCCAAGCCTCGCGATCTGTGTGAAGTCGAAGTTGGATACTTGCATCATTTCTGGGTGAAAGAAGCAAGAGGGTTGAAGTGATTTGAAGCAGAAATCTGTGTGATCAAGGAGCTCAAGTCATCGACATCCATCTCTCCCTAATTTGTAGAAGATTCTGTGTGATTCTTTGAGAATCATTTTAGTGGATTGCCTCCAAGTGCAAAGGAGAAGAAGGACGTAGTTGGGATTACACCACCCAACGAACCTTACAAATATTGTGTTATTTACTTTTCAGTCATTTCATTCATCTATCATATCATTGCATAAGTAAAACACAATCAAAAGCTAAGCACCTAAGAAACATCTTGTGACGTTAAAACTTTCAAAGAGAAGACTCCAAAATCATTCCGCTGTGCTAACCCTGATTAAAAGAACTGAACGCTTAACCTACAAGGTCAAAGTATTCAATTCCTGAAGTCTAAGTTAACTTTATAAAACAGTCTTCATTAGACGCTTCACAAAGTCTCAAATATCTTATGTGAACGCTAAGGTGAAGCGTCACACTCTTCAAGCGCCTATCATTTCAAGCGTCCAAATACGTTTAATACGAAATCTTTTTTAAGTCGAAAAAGACTTAAGGGTCTATTCAACCCCCCCCCCTTCTAGACCCTTTCGTATGCCACTTGGGACCAACAAGTGGTATCAGAGCGGTTAATTTTGAAATTTTAAAATTTCCAAGCATAACTGCTTGTTTAGATCTTTTTCTTTCAAAATCTAGTTGCTTTTTAAAGCTTAGATATGGCATTTGCTAAAGTTCCCAAATTGACAGAATCAAATTTTGACACATGGAAAGTCAAAGCATTTACGTATTTATGTTCATGCGATGATGACATGTGCGATATTATTTCAGATGGGCCAATCAAAATATACAAAGTTATCACAAGAGCGCCTGGAGCCACAGAAGAAACCCCTGATGGTTACGTTGAAAAACCAAAACAAGAATGGTCTCCAGATGAGCGTCGAAGAGCTAACTTGGACAATGTTGGTCGCAACGCTCTGTATACGGCTATTGGTGATAATGATAACTTATTCAATAAAATCAAATCTTGCAAAACGACTAAAGAAATATGGGATAAGCTGGCTACAATCTGTGGTGGTTCAGCTCAAATCAAAGAAAACAAACTTTCCATTGCTAAGGAAAAGTTTAACGGATTTAAGATGCTACCCAATGAAACACTAGAGCAATTGGATATAAGATTCACAGCTCTTGTTACAGAACTTACGTCATTGGGAATGGACTTACAGAATCGAGAAATGGTGGTTAAGATCTTTAGAAGTCTACCAAGTAAATTCTTGATGAAGACAACAGCTATGAGAGAATCAAACATGCTGGATCTCTTAACTCCAGAAGACGCCTTTTCAGAGATAAAAGCTTTTGAGTTCGACTTGAACTCTGCTAGTGACATTGTGAGTAATCCAGTGATTGAATCTGGAGCGCTCATTGCATCAATCAAAGGCAAATCGGGTAACAAAGGAAAGAATTCGGACATTAATGAGGAAGAAGAGTTGGCTTTGCTGAATAGATTCAGGAAGTTCTTGAGATATGAAAAGAAAGGAAAAGGTCCTAATAGTCAAGGACAAAGTGCATATCAAACGCCTTCTCCCATACAACAACAGTTTCAAGCGCCTCAATATTCTGTTCCTTTACCTCAAGCGCCTACTCAATATCAAGCGTCTACTCAAAATCTCCCAGCTCCAGTGGTTTCTAAACCACACACTGCAAGGCTAACAAGTGAACAAAAAATGAAAACCAATCTTTGTTATAATTGCAGGAAACCGGGGCACTACCAGGTAAATTGTCCCTATCCAAATGTATCCAAGCCCTCAAGGCAGGATTACTTGGATAGAAACCAATTCAGGAGCAACCTTCGACAACAAGGTTTGCTTGCGGAATCAGAACCAGCATCAGCACCTGAAGATTTAGAATCATCAGACGAAAGTAGTGATGATGATGAGCCGATAGATGACTCAGCGCTCATATGTCTCATGGCCAGAGATGATGAAGCGTCCCCTGAGGTAATCAATGAATTATCAATTCCTCTTTCTTATGATGAATTACTTGACAAAGTCAAAGAATATTACAATGAATGTCAAGAAGCTGCCAAAATATATCAAAATGATCTCGCTATTATTTCTTCACTCAAAAACGATAAAGTAACGCTCAGAGCAGAGTTGCAAATTCAGCAACAGTGCATTGAGAAAAACCAATCGCTTGAGAGTGAAGTTATTCAATTGAGAGGTGATCTTGATATAATAGTCAAGAGAGAAGCTGATCTGATGGCTAGACTTGCCAAGTCAGAACAGCTCATCTCATCGTTGTCCAAAGCATCCAGAAAGCTCGACAATGTGACTGAAATAACAAGGTTGTTTGGAGAAAAGACCGGTTTAGGATGCAATGAATTCGGTAAACAACCAAACAAACCTAATGTTACGGCAAACAACAAAGGAAAGGGTGTTTTCTTTGTTGAGAAAGGTTCACAAGGTCAAACTCAAAATGAACCAAGGGACAATGGTAAGAGGCCAAATGAGAAAGTCAAAACTAACTCAGACAAGGGTAAGGCTAAAGCAAATGATCCACAAAGACAGACTCATCCAAACGCTCAAAAAGCTAAGGATAAATCTAGTCACTGTGAATCAAGCGCTAAGCGTCTAGCACCAAACGTGCAACTCAAGCCAGAGCCAAGGAAATACCAGCGTCGATATCCAAAACAGTCAAGATCATATTATCGATACTATGATAATTATGATTATGACTATTATTATAATCGTGGATATTATTATACATCCAAAAATTACACACAGCACAAGGTGAAACCCAAAAAGGCCAATATTCCTACTATGAAGACAAGGCAAATTTGGGTTCCTAAAGTTCTAATTAACACTAACAAGGATACTAATGTTGAAGGACCCAAGCAACAATGGGTACCTAAACAGAAATAGAACTTCCCTTTTGATTGCAGGTACCTAGAGCTAAAGTCAATACATCTGTTTGGTATTTTGATAGTGGATCGTCAAGGCACATGACAGGTTCCAAAGATCTTCTGATCAACTATCAAGCTGCCAATGGTCCTCAGGTTGTATTTGGTGATAACTCCAAAGGTAAAACCAAAGGTATAGGTACTGTGCATAGGGGGAACATCATGATAAGTGATGTTTATTTTGTTGAGGGTCTAAAGCACAATTTATTAAGCATAAGTCAATTCTGCGATAAAGGCTTTGAAGTCATATTCTCAAGTGACTATTGCTATATAAACGACGCTAAGACTAAATCTACTAAACTAAAAGGAAAAAGGAATAACAACGTATATTTGGTAGATTGGGGTTCAACACTTGATAACAACCCAACATGCTTTGTTGCTAAAAATGAATCTAAAATGGGTTGGTTATGGCATAGAAAAATGAATCACCTCAACTTTAAGACAATCTCTCAGCTTATAAGTCAAAATCTTGTAGAGGGATTGCCAAATGGACCATTTCATAAGGATCGCCTCTGTGACGCTTGTCAAATGGGTAAACAAGTTAAATCATCTTTCAAGAGAAAACCTCATCTATCTACTTCTAGAATACTTGAACTACTTCACATGGATTTGTTTGGACCTGTTCAAACAATCAGTGTAAGCGGTAAAAAGTATACTTTAGTGGTAGTAGACGATTTCTCTAGATTTACTTGGGTGGAATTTCTTTCATCCAAAGATGAAACATGTGACAAGTTAACAGCGCTTATTCGGCAACTTCAAACATTGAAAAATCTTAAGGTTGCAAGAATAAGAAGCGATCACGGTACTGAGTTTACTAACAAGGTTGTTGAGAAGTTTTGTGCAGAAAATGGAATACATCATGAGTATTCAGCTCCCAGAACTCCCCAACAAAATGGTGTTGCTGAGCGCCGGAACCGAACGCTTAAGGAAGCCGCTAGGACTATGTTAGCTGAATCCAAGCTTGCTCCTAGATTTTGGGCCGAAGCGATCAACACTGCTTGTTACACTCAAAATCGATGCATGATCAACAAACAGCATGGAAAAACTCCATATGAACTGTGGAAAGGACGTAAGCCAAATATTTCATACTTTCACGTCTTTGGTTCTAAATGTTTTATCCATAATAATGGATCCCAAAGCCTAAAGACTTTTGATCCTAAAGCGGATGAAGGAATCTTTCTAGGCTACGCCAAAAATGGAAAGAATTTTCGCATTCTCAATAAGATCAAATCGAAGGTTGAGGAATCTATTCATGTTGTGTTTGATGATGCTAACCAAGAGCCGAGTAAGGTAAATGTAAATGATGTAGGAGTTGAAGATCTATGTCATCAAGCGTCCAAAATTACTATTGATGAAGATACTGACGATGATGATGAGATCTCAGTGCCTTCCTCCTAAGAATACTCGTGAAATCAATCTAAATTATCATGTAAGAAATACGGATGATCATGAAAAGAATGATCATCAAGAGCAAAGAAGGAATCGTGAACTTGAAGCGCCAACGCAGGAGAATGGTCAAGCGAATGATTCTCAAGCGCCTGTTCATTCTCAAAACCCCTTCCAAACAGATAGACTATGGTTACGTGACCATCCACCTGAGCAAATCATTGGAGATATTGAAGCACCAGTTAGAACTAGAGCCGCTACATTTAATGAGGCTATGTTCGCAAGCTTTCTATCTCAAATGGAACCTAAGAAAGTGGATGAAGCGTTAAGTGATCCAAGTTGGATTGAAGCTATGCAAGAAGAGCTCAATCAGTTTGAGCGAAATAAAGTTTGGATGCTAGTACCAAGACCAACTCATCAAGGAGTTATTGGAACTAGATGGGTATATAGAAACAAGATGGATGAGGACGGCATTGTTGTAAGAAACAAGGCCAGACTCGTAGCTCAAGGATACTGCCAAGAGGAGGGCATTGACTTTGATGAGACTTACGCTCCTGTTGCTCGTCTTGAAGCAATCCGCATGTTTCTAGCGTACGCAGCGTTTAACAAGTTTACAGTATTTCAAATGGACGTAAAGAGTGCCTTCCTGAATGGTAAACTCCAAGAAGAAGTGTATGTGGAGCAACCTCCAGGATTCATCAACAATCATGGTAAGGGTATGGTTTACAAGCTCGAAAAAGCACTTTATGGGCTTAAGCAAGCACCTCGAGCATGGTATGACACTCTCTCTATCTTTCTTATTGGTAAAGGTTTTTCAAAAGGCAGCGTTGACACAACGTTATTTAAAATTACCAATGATGAAGATATTCTCTTAGTTCAAATTTACGTTGATGACATTATATTTGGTTCTACTAATAAGCGTCTGTGTGAGAAATTTTCGAAAATGATGCAAGAACAATTTGAAATGAGCATGATGGGTGAATTAACCTTCTTCTTAGGACTACAAGTTAAACAACTCCCTAATGGCATATTTATCAACCAAGCTAAATATACACGAGATATGATTAAGAAATTTGGTATGAAAATGCATCATATTCAAAAATTCCAATGAGCCAAACGCTTAAGTTAGATAAAGATGAAAGTGGAAAGAAAGTTGATATCACTAATTATAGAGGTATCATAGGATCACTTCTTTATCTCACTGCCAGTAGACCTGATATTATGTTTTCGGTATGTATGTGTGCACGATTCCAAGCTGATCCTAAAGAGTCACACTTGACTGCTGCCAAGAAAATCCTTAAATACCTAAAAGGCACACAACATGTGGGCTTATGGTATCCCAGGGATTCTCCTTTTGAACTAATCGGTTACTCAGATGCAGATTTTGCAGGTTGCAAAATAGATCGTAAAAGCACTAGTGGTACTTGTCAATTCTTAGGTGATAGGTTAGTTTCATGGCATAGCAAGAAACAACAATCCATAGCTACCTCCACAGCCGAAGCTGAGTATGTAGCTGCAGGAAGTTGTTGTGCACAAGTTCTATGGATGAGGCAACAACTTAGAGATTACGGAACAATCTTAGGACCAACTCCCATTCATTGTGATAACCAAAGCGCTTTAGCCATGACTCAAAACCCTGTTCTTCATTCAAGAACCAAACACATTGACATTAGATACCATTTCCTTCGTGACCACGTTCAAAAGAAAGATATCTCCATGCACTTCATTGGAACTGACAAACAACTGGCAGATATCTTCACCAAAGCACTCAATGAACAACGTTTTCTCACTTTGAGAAGTGAACTAGGTATGATTGATTTAAACGCTTGATCATGAAGCATCATATTTTATTAGGCATATAATTTAGGGGGAATCCGCTTAAGTTATATCTCACAATATTCTTTAAAAAAAAAAAAAAAAAAAATATTTTTACTTGATCATAACTGTAAGCGTCAATGATAAAAATTTTCAGATGCATAATCATCAACGCTCAGCTCTATGTTTGCATAAAATATTGAATGCTCAAAATATTGAAAAGTCTTTTGACTTCAAGCGTCCATTTTATCAGCTAAGCGCTGAATAGTTTATCAAAAATTTATAAAATATTTTCGTTACAAGCCATGCATAAAATTTTCAAACTTCTTTCAAGGTCGTGGGTAGACTCAAAGGTCTATTTTGTACTCTACTCACACGCCTCTATCACATCAAACTGGCGGGTACTCAAATTTTTTAAAAATGACGGTTCAGAGATAGCACGTGTTTGTGTACGTGTCAGTGTACAAACATGCGCGTGTGTTACACTCTGAAAATACCTAAACGTTAATTTTTCTTTAACTCGGATGTCAAATCTTTATATATGAGAATTACCAAATGTAACTTCTCTCTTTTACACAAAACTCGCGTCCGCAGTTAATAAATTTATGGCTAAGATTCAACAGTTATTACACGTGTTTAAATCCTACTAAGACTACATAACACAAGTTTCAAAAACTCTTTACTGTGTCATTTAAAACACAAACTCTGCAGAAAAAGTAACTTACTTTCTATTCACGCATATCTGCAAATCTCTCTTTATCTCTCTCAATACAACAGAAAATCTCAGTTCATCTTCTTCGTTTTAAACAAAAAAATGGCACCAAAGAAATCATCATCTACTTCTGCTGAAATTACCATCAAGGTAACTGAAGGTCTTGTTGTCGACTGGAAATTTCTATATGAACAAACTCAGATCAACCTGACGGACATAATGGACATGGTCGTCCAAGCTGGGCTCAAACCCTTCTTAACCCAATACTCTTATATGTTTCCTACTGAAGTTGAAACTTTCTGGACGACTGCTACACTTTCAGAGGACAAGAAATCCA
Source organism: Buddleja alternifolia (assembly GCA_019426215.1). NCBI lineage: Eukaryota > Viridiplantae > Streptophyta > Magnoliopsida > Lamiales > Scrophulariaceae > Buddleja > Buddleja alternifolia. The sequence continues at coordinate 7,999,506 of CM033400.1, forward strand.
TCTCTTGTCAAATTCCCTTCTCCAAGAAGGAGTCTCCAAAGGAATTCATCCTATCTGCTTCCACCATTGCCAAGAACTTCAATTTGCCTAATGAGGGTGAGGCACTGGATTCTGTTACGTTGAAACAAATTAAGGAAGCATGGGCAATCATGAGTGCGTACGACGATGTTCCTTACACTCAGTACTTCGAGAAGAAAGACCTGGTGTCCAAATACCGGTTATTGGCTGATTTCTGCAGCAAGATCATAGAATGCCGCGTGGGAACCTTTGATAAGGTAAATCCTGTTCAATTTCAGATGATGGTTGCTACACTCTTCAACATCAAAATCAACTGGAGTGAGTACATCTTCGGACGGTTTCGGGACAGTCTAAGCGCTTCAAATAAGCCTTATGGACTCATCCTGAGTGACATCTTGTTTAAATCGAATTGTGTGTACTCGTCTGGACTTCCGTTGAATAAGTCCAAGTTGTTGGGAAAAAGGATTCTGACCAATATGTTCAATCCTCCAAAAGTTAGTGGTGCGGCTAGACCCCTATCTGAGCGGCTGGAAGAACGCCAACTGCTTGCTCAAAAGGCTGAGAGACCAGTGCCAGAGGAAGCTGTGAAGCGTCCAGCAGCAACGAAGAAGAGAGCCCCCAGAAAACCCAAAGTTAAAATTGCCGTCCCCTCTCAAAAGATTGATGAGGAAACTGATGAGGATGCCGAGGACAAGTTGCCTCTCAAAAGACGAAAGCTGGAAGGGATCATTAAGCAAATAGACTTTGAAGAACCAGCTGCTGATCCTCCCGCTCCTCCGGCTAAACTAGTTGAAGGAGTCAACATTAAGAAAATCTTTAAGCGTTCCAGGACTAGCAAGCGTCAAGCTACTCCTGAAGAGCCTGAGACAGTTGAGCCAAGCGCTCAAGTCGTCGTTGAGCCAAGCGCTCAAGTTGCCGTTGAGCCAAGCGCTCAAGTTGTCGTTGAGCCAAACGCTCAAGATGTTGCTGTTGAGCCAAGCGCTCCAGAAACTGCTGTTGAGCTTAGTTCTCAGGGTAAGTTTATTTCTTCCCACAGCATTTCTATTCCTACATCTGTAGAAGATCCTGCTCTTATAGAGGATGGCTCTTGTTTTTCAGCTATAGTTCCAGCTGCTGCTGAAGTGTCCACAGATGTTCTGTTGGATGTTGACCTGACTGGAGTTGTAGCTATCGCTCAAGATGTTGCCGCTGAAGTAGCTGCAATTGAACCTGAGGAACCTGCTACTTTAACAGAGGCACGTTCAGAAGGTCAGAACGCTGCTGAAGACGTTAGAGCTCCTCGTCACTTCTTTCAACTCGATCCGCTGAAGACAATTGATCATTCAATTAACTATATGCCCCCAGCGCTCGACGAAGATTTCATTCCTGCAGGATATAATATAGAAAGATATATTGCTGCAGAAGCTGACGCTGCAAGACTGATTGACTTTGACAGCGCAATCAAAGCAACCGTTCTAGACAGACCAGGAGACAGACCTCCTAGATGTGCCGTGGATGTGGCTTACTATCTTGACAATGGCCACAGCAGACCAACTGGGTTCGCGCTAAGGGATTACAGTGTTCGTGTGTATGATCCTCTCCGTCCTAGCTTTCTCAATCCCTCAGAGTCAGTCTTGAACAGAGAAGGTTACACACATTTCCCCCTGACGGCTCACAGCCCTGAAAATCTTACATCGGCCCGTCCTCTCTGTCTATGGAAAAATAAAGAGATTCATGCTGGTGAGCGCCTTGAATCGTTGACCGATCTGCTCCAGACTGAAGCTGATGCTTACTTTGACAGCGTCTGGAATGCCAACTATCAGCCTGATAAGCACCGCTTTGAAGCCATAAGAGATATTCATCTTGAAGGTATTCGTGCTATGGTGACTACTGGCACAGACTTCTGTATAAATGAAGTAAATTGGGTTGAAGCGTACATGGGACATAACTACACCTTCCCAGAGTTAGTCCAAGCTCCCCATCTTTTCGGCATAGGCAAGCTGGAACTTTCAATTCACTGACTTTCGCCAGCCTGAGTCAACGCTTGAGGAAGCGCCTGCTGAGACATCTGAAGCGTCCAAATCTGCAGATACCAGTATTCCTGACGCTCCTGAACATGCTACCATTGATAGTGCTGAAGATACTTCCCTGGATATTCGAGGTACTGTTTTTGATCCAGCCTATCAAGTTCCTTTTGACTCTCTCAAACACTCATCACGGTTCAAGCGACCAGCTCCTCAAGTGGTTCAATCAGATGAGAGTCAAGCCTTCGGTCCCCTGCTTAAATCTGTTTTGGAGACAATTAGCGCTCAAGCTACTCAGAGTGAAGAATCTCTCCATTGGATTAAGGAAGACCTGACAAAGATTGAAACTCACGTAATGAGCGCTCAGATTGCTCATATGCGTAGTTCAGCTCAAGCGGCAGTTGGTGAGTGCAAACAAGACTTTCAAGAAATGCAGGATGCTGCCCACGCAACCCAACTTGCCATGAAAGAAGAACTTGAAAAGCGCCTTGCAACCCTTGAGATCTCTGTGAATGACGCAACCAGCGCTAAGCTTCTTGTTATGCAGGAACGCTTCGACAAGCGTCTGGATGACATCACAGATTCCTTATCTCAGATTGCTCATCAGGTAAGTGTACTCACAAACCACTTCTTAAAATCTGATGATGGCAATAAGGGGGAAGAGAAGAAGAAAGGAGAAAAGCGGAAAGCGTCCAGTTTAAAAGTTGAAAATCCTCCGTCTCCTAAACGTCAAATGCCTCCTTCTCAGTCTGCGCTTAATCTCCCGTCTTGGATAACTGCTCTGAAACAAAGTTCATCCGGAGCGCCCAGTAGTACACTAAGGGAACCTCCTAGAGCGTTATATCCAAACCTACCAATTCCCACAAGATCACTGCTTGAACAGTTTGACATTCCTCTTCAGAGAACATCCATTTCAGAACCTACGGATCCACAAATCTTAGCTGAAGAAAGGAAGATGACTGATTTTAGCCAAGCTTTTCGAATCTGCCTAAGGTACATTGGTATCGACCCAACTGACTGGGATAATCACTTTAAAGTATTCAAAAAGAGACAACAAGAAGAAAACAAGCTTATCATCAACAAAGATCATGAAGCAATGATGATCTTGGAAGACAATCTGACTGAAGCTATCCGAGCTGAAATGTCCAAGCGATACAGAGTTAGACCAAGTCATTAAAGCTTTCTGATTTTACATTATCTATATTCTTGTCTCTTATATCTTTAAATATTCAGCTGTAAAAATGCTTGTAATTCTCGATAAATATGAAATGCATTTTTTTTGCTGAAACATCTCGTTGAAGCATAACTAACTTTAACTAACGTTTACTGATCAAAGCTAACTTTTACTTTTGGCTATCTAACTCTTGAACTATAAAAGAGTAAGTATTGCCATCATCAAAAAGGGGGAAATTGTTAGGAATTTCATGTTAGAAGTTTTGATGATGACAATTAAGTTTTTGTTAGACCCCAAAAAAAGTTGTAAGTTTATTCTCGTAGAAAACTTGTATAGGCTTTGAAGCGTTAGACTTGTAATAGATTTATTAGGCTTTGTTATCTTACTTTAGAGTGTTAGGCAAAATAGTCTTAGGCTGAGCGTCTGATGATTTCTGAGTGAGTTTATCAGTGGTAAAGTTCGAAGACTCAAGCGCCTGATCTCAGAAGATAGATACAGTCTCCAAGCGTCCACTTTGGCCAGCTATATCAAGCGTTACCTTATGGGACAGAAGTGATTTCACCTGAATTTACTTCTAAGTCCAGAAGGAGTTTAATGCAAATATTCTCAAAGCATTAAATACCAACGGGTATTAATTTCAAATGCATTAAATGTTGATAAGAGCATTTAATATGATAAGCAATGTCAGACGTACGGAGAAGCCACCCTATTGGACTGTCAACTATCTCAGACTGCAGCACCAACTTTCGTGCAGCAGATTTTCAGGAAAAAGGACAAAAGCTGTTCACTCGCGAAAGTGAGAGACACGCGCCAGTGCATGTGTCAAACGGACACTTTCTCCAAGAATACCTATAAATAGGACTTCAACAACAAACAAAAAAAAAAAAAGGGCAACAATTTTATCAAAGCCAAATTGCTGTTGCATTAAAATCTCATTCCTTAAATTCTCAGAAAAGCCAGAAACTTCAAGAAACATCCAAATTGCTTTTCTTATATTCCTGAGACAGTCAACAAATATCTCAAACATTCTTTTTGAAGAAACCAGATTCCTACTGAGATATTACCAAGTTGTTTGAACTTCATCAAAATCAAACAAACCTTTTAGAAAATCCCATCCAAGCCTCGCGATCTGTGTGAAGTCGAAGTTGGATACTTGCATCATTTCTGGGTGAAAGAAGCAAGAGGGTTGAAGTGATTTGAAGCAGAAATCTGTGTGATCAAGGAGCTCAAGTCATCGACATCCATCTCTCCCTAATTTGTAGAAGATTCTGTGTGATTCTTTGAGAATCATTTTAGTGGATTGCCTCCAAGTGCAAAGGAGAAGAAGGACGTAGTTGGGATTACACCACCCAACGAACCTTACAAATATTGTGTTATTTACTTTTCAGTCATTTCATTCATCTATCATATCATTGCATAAGTAAAACACAATCAAAAGCTAAGCACCTAAGAAACATCTTGTGACGTTAAAACTTTCAAAGAGAAGACTCCAAAATCATTCCGCTGTGCTAATCCTGATTAAAAGAAATGAACGCTTAACCTACAAGGTCAAAGTATTCAATTCCTGAAGTCTAAGTTAACTTTATAAAACAGTCTTCATTAGACGCTTCACAAAGTCTCAAATATCTTATGTGAACGCTAAGGTGAAGCGTCACACTCTTCAAGCGCCTATCATTTCAAGCGTCCAAATACGTTTAATACGAAATTTTTTTTAAGTCGAAAAAGACTTAAGGGTCTATTCAACCCCCCCTTCTAGACCCTTTCGTATGCCACTTGGGACCAACAATTGATTTTCAATTGTATAAAAGGGAATTTTCAGCACGCTTGAGGGGTTCAAAATCCGGGGGATTGGAAGCATTTTTCTGGGTTTTGGGCCATATTTTCACCTACCTTGAAGGGCAAGAAGAAGATAAGAGCTAAGGATTGAAGCTCCACTCAAGGATCCATCACCATTCAACCTTTTAGGGAGTTTATTCATTGTTTATTGCATTTTGTGTTTACACTTATGTATATGAATATGTTGAATTCTTCTATGTTGATGGTTATGGGCTAAATTCATATGGCTAGGGCCTTGTAAGAAATGATTTTTGACTTATTCGTATTATTGATAATCGTTTAATTAATTCCTATGTTGCTACGTGTTATGAATTCTTATGTTTCTTACATGTGATTGATCACCATATGTATGATTTATTGCCTAGTTTAGTGTTTTGAGAAAGACTTAAACTAGGGTGTAAGGGATTTATAATATCACCGAACCAAATAAGAGTTGCCCTAGACATAGGTAAAGACTCTCGGGTGAAGTCGTTCGATTCTAATCGAGTAAACTCTAGTTCTTTAATGCATACTTAGAGGTTAGATTTCCGTTTAGACATACATAAGAAACCACTATTTAAGTATAGGAGTCTATCACGAGACATCGGTTATTCTTTACCTTAGGAGTTTTCACCATAGCAACTAGGTCTAATAATTCAACGAGAGTCTTTGTGCGAATAAGGATCAAATCAAGTCTTGCATGTGTCTTAGTCTATTTTCATACTTGAGTTTCAATCCATTGCTTGTTCTTACTTTTGTTCTTTGTTTACTTAATTGTTTTACTCTTACTTTACTTTAATTGTCTTTTCTCTTATTGCAAATCATAAACTAATATCCAAGTCTCCGTGTTTCAACAATCCAGACTTATTTTGTGCACTTTTATTACTACACGTCTAGTATACTTGCTACAAAAAGCACGTTAGGTCTAAGCGTGTCAACACCTTAGGGAGTAAGGATTGTACGGGGTAAATGTTAACTTTCTCTAGCGGATGGCTAACTTAGAGCTTGGTCTCACCCTTTATTAATGCCTTTTGAGTAAGTGGCGTTTGATTGTGTCTAGCAAGACTATCTTTTATCTGCTCATTTTGCCATAGTACCTTGTGCTTCATGAGCACTAGTTTTGGTACTTAGCCATTTTAACAAGCCTTTGGCGGGATTCAATGAATGGTGGGGGCGATGCCCCTTGGGCGTTTTTGCTCTATTCGAATTCACTTGTTCGCAATTTCCCTTTTTAATGCTGAAAATTGCTTGACCTTGAAATATCAAATTTCCATGGCCTTTGCGTATTAGCTAGCTAGCCTTTGCATATTAACTAGTTACTAGCTAGTCATTTACTGCTACTGGATAGCTATTCATTCGCTAGATAGCTATTTATTTATTCCATTCCACTTCCCCACTACTTGGCCCCCTACTCCTTCATAAGTGAATCATATTTAGGAGTAAGTTACCAAGTGGTGTTTCTTTGACACCAGGGGGTTGGGAATAGTTTCTTGATGATGATGAGAGCTCTAGGCTTGGTTCCTCGAATGCCGACCCCTTTGATTTTGCAAATTGATGCCCTGAGGCGTTCTGCCTCGCAATTTTTCACTAGGGTGACCTCTGTCTTAATTTTAGGAGGCTTGAACAGCCACTAGTGTTCATAATGTTAGGAGGTTTGGATAGCCTCTAATGTTCATTATTTGGCGCATGAAGTGAAATATCACCTTAGCCACATTGATATGAGGTGAGCTATCACCCTTGTTATATTTGTATGAGGTGAGTTATCACCTTTAGTTATATTGTTATGATTTCGGTCTAGATTACATGTCGGAGGGGGGGTTGTTTTTAAAACCTCATACCCTCTCGGTAATGCTGGAGGATCATTAGGTGGGCTAGTCTAAACCTTTGTTATATTTATTTAAATGAGTAGCGTGAGTTTTTTATACTCGCAGACATTTATTAGTGGCGGCTCGGTCGCCTCTTCTTTGTTTATTTTTGCATAATCCCGTTTCAGAACATTAATGGGAGTGGGAAGACCTTTCGTGGGTTCTCAACCGCTCTCGATGTTAAAGGGGGGATTATGGGGTGACCCATCCTCGTGCGAGTCTTTGACAGCTTGGGGGATTTTTGCAGTGCCACCCATATTGACTTCTAGTGGGGTCGAGGGTAATTTTATAACGCCTCTAGTGGACACTTGATTAGCTCCCAGGGGTCGTATTGATTTTTTTGTTTCCCCACTATGTGGGTGAAACACTTATGTATTTAAGGTCTTTTGTCAACATATCCACATGATAAGGGTGCTATAAGCATTCAATCATATGTTTGGCGAGTGGCCAACAACACCAAGTGTTCGCAACAGTTATCATGGTAAAACATCTAGTAGCCAAAATAAACTAAGTAATGGATTTTTGAAATAGCCTCGGTCGGAAGCAGTGATTCCGAGGGGCTTTTATTTTGGGTGTTGTTAAATCACCCATCATTAATGTCATACTCTTTTGTATAACGCTAAATGCCTGTTATTTAAACAAGCCTAGCATATCCAGCTGTATAAAAGTTGATGTGCTTGAAGGCACTTAGCAATCATATTACGAAAACTTAAAACATCCAACACTTAATAAAAATGTGCGGGGGTGCACTTAGGCACCTCAGAACTTAAGTAAAGGTAGTCGGTGCTGGTGGGCGTCCCTACTCAACGCTTGACTTGTTCAATAGTAATGCAGGAAAAAAGATAGCTTTTGTTATTTGTTACCTAATAAGGTCTCATAAGGCTTGACATCTGGTCAAGCTTGGGGGATGTTTCTCATGGGGGTCATCTTACAAGTGGTACCCACAGTGGTATCCAATGTCGGCACGCCCGTCACTTTGGAGTCTTGTCCATTAGTGGCAGTTGCTGTATCTTCGAAATAGGCGTATTAGCTAGCTATCTAGCCTTTGCATATTAACTAGTTACTAGCTAGCTATTTGTTCACTAGCTAGTCGATGTGATCCATGTCTTGTTTCCTTTTAGGCTTATCCAATGTGTTAGCATAACACTCTCTTGTTGTCTTCACGTGACCAAAAACTTCCTCCGTTCCTACGAGGGTTGGAATTTTTACCTTCACATGGAAGGTGAATATGACATCTTGAAGCATATTTAAGCTCGGCCTCCCCAAAATGATGTTGTAGGTGGAGGGGGCTTTGACCACCAAGAGCTTCAGCATCTTCATGGAGCAGGCTGGAAATGTACCCAGAGATATGGGTAGAGACACCTCTCCCAATGCTTCCACTATCTCACCTGTGAATCCAGTGAAGGGGTGTTTACCGCTTGAAGCTATGTGTTGTCCACCCCTAGTTGCGTGAAAGCACTGTAGAGGATGATGTCTGCTGAGCTCCCGCTATCGACCAGAATCTTCTTCACCCAAAAGTTGGGGATGGTCGCTGAGATCACTAAGGCGTCATTCACCAACGGGATATTGTTTTCTAGGTCTTGTAGTCCAAACTTTATGGTTTGCGTCTTTGGTTCCACTTGATTCACTTGCACTCCCCGCGGGGAGCTGATGGCACGTTGACCGATAGCAGCCCTCAGTGAAGCTTTCCTTAAGTTCACGGGGTCACCCCCTACTGGGCCTCCCAAGATCACCCTTATTATTCCATTCACTGGGGGGTTATCCATCTCTGAGTCCGCCCTTGGGGGATTATCTTTGACTCCATCTCTACCCCTCTGTCTCTTCGATTCTTGTATATTCTTTAGCTCTGGCCAACAACTCCTCCATGGTTGATGGGGGCTTTCCAGTTATATATTTCTTAAACTTACTATTGCGTAAGTTTCTCTACATCATTCCTGATAGAAACTCATGGTTGACATGCGGTACTTCAGGCACCACGTTGGAGAAACGTTGTACGTATTCCCTCAATGATTCACCATCTTTTTGAACCACAGTGAATAAGAAAGACGATGTCTTGGGGTACTTTTGTTCACGAAAAAGTGATTGAGGAAATGCTTGGTTGGCTGCTCGGGGCCGACAATGGTACCGGCGGGCAGTCGGTTGAATTAGCTAAATGCCCTTTCAGAAAGGGTGGTTTGAAAAATCTTACAGTAGGCTGCATCACTGATGTCGTACATGTCAGCCTTAGCATTGAACTTGTCAACATGCTCTTAAGGGTCTCCAGCTCCCTCATAATCGCTCAGATGAGGTATCTTAAGCCCCTGCGGTAAAGACTCTGCCAAAATCACCTGGCAGAAAGGACTTTTCTTAGGAGGTGGTACAGCTAATGGCACCAGCTACATATCCTCATATCTTCCATGGTCGTCTAAACTCTCATCACATCGGGATATGTGCCTACGTTGGCCTTCGCGCCTCGGCAAGGTCTCTTCGGGGGTCAAGGATGCTTGACCTCTACGAAGTGGCCTTGGGGTTGTTGGCCTTCGATCTCTTACCCTTGGTAGCCTCTGAGGGGGTGAGACCACACTATCCTCTTCTCTTTCTTGTGCTTCCCCATTCAACGGTGAGTTAGATCACCTTGATCCAATCCCGCCGGGGGTCAAGGACTCTTGACCTCGGATGGGGGATTGGCTTGGCGCCACTCGGTGAGGGAGACTCTTCTCTCGAGGCTCCTGACCTCTGTGCGCAGATAGAGGGGACGGATCTTGCGATCCCTTCTCTTGAGGTTGGGGTGCCTGCTGATGGCCCATCTCGTGGGGGTCTTGCCCCCTGTTAGTTGATGGAACAGGTGTTGCTCGCGACGGGTGTGCAAAGACATATTCTGGACTGCACTAGCAGTTGCCCTCACGGATGCATACTCAACAAGAGCAAGTAGTGCCTTTTGAGTGATTTCAAACACCCTAATGGCAGGGGATGGAATCACTGATGCCATCACAGGAGGTGCGTTCTGCTCATTCATTGGGGGAAGTATGTCTGGACCCCCGTCTTTAGCTTGCCGGGTCGGGGGGTCTTGAGCGCCACCCTCAGCATTGGGCTGATCTTCAGGCGTTGGGTTAGGAAGTTCATTGACAACTGCTAGCTGATGATGGCTAGTCATCCAATCGCCGGTAGTAAGCGCTTGTGACCTACTTTGCATACTCAGTGGCTGGAGTGCTTTTCCCACAAACGACGCCAATCTGATGATGGTAAAAATCGTCAGATGTTAAATGTCACGTGTTGACCACGTGGGGGTGGTGGAACCGATCCAACGCACGACAAACTAGGTTGAGGGTTGGTTAATGTATAGACTGCACTCGGATGTCGCGAGCTGCCTACATGCCCGTTGTATGTGGGATCAAGTCAGTTCATAATTCTTTTGTGGTTTTACTCTCAGTTCTTGCCAGTGGATTTTTCTGGAGAGAGTAGATATTTTTTTTTCCAGCTCCTCTAAGATATTTATAGAGAGTTGGTAATTGGTTACGGGCCATGGGCTTCACTTTGCCAGTGGCCCATCAGGCTTGATAATATTACTCTTAGACTAATAAAATAGCCCAAGTATCGTCAATAGGTCGTCAACCCTTTTGAGCTAGACTAGCATGCTAATTGCGGGCTTTAACCCACGGGTAGCGCCCCGGACCTAGCCGGGGATGCGTGTGATTACCGTAATGCCCCTAGACATTTTTGGTGCATATCACTATGGTTTCCATGAAAGTTTCCATGTTTCATGAAAACTATGGAAACATTGAGAGTTTCCATGGAAACATTGAAAGCATTAAGAGTTTTCTAGGAAATAATGTAATTAAAAACTACACAGTGATTTCTTTTCCGTAAGTTGAAAATAGAAACTTTTCGAACGTTTCGGTGGAAAAGAAAAGAAACTTTGAACCATGGTCGAACCGGCCAATCTTAACTTTTCATAATAATTCGAAAACTCAAAACTCTAGAAAATTAGTATTTCGCTAAATTGCAGTCAATAAAAGTCAAAGACAGCTCTGCTAGTCTTTATTTATTTTTGTAGTAGTTCTTAATTAGTTAATTGTAAAAAAATGTAATTTATTGTAATTTAGTTTTATTTGATATTGTTAATTAAATTTTGTAAATTTTGCAGTTAGTGCACGGTTGTTTTTAATGCTAAATACAAAATGCCCTTCTGAACTATATTCACTTTCGCATGCATTTTGTAAAAATGTACCAAATTTCATTTTATAGACATTTTTTTTATGACTGTTGGGATATTTTCCTAAATTGCCCCTCTACCTTTATACATATATATATCGCATGATTTTTCACCAATTAACCAACAAAGTCAGCCTTTTCTTCTCTACAATTTATCAAGCGATCTTTAATTCACTTGGCATTTCCTCTCGGTTCTTAAACACAATTTTTATACTTGATTTTTTTGTTTTAATTTTCTACCAATTTCTTTTTCTTTTCGCTCGATTTGCCATTTCACTTAATTATTTTACCCGATAGTAGTGCAAAAATATTATACATAAAGTAAAAGACACGTGATATTACTTTCTTACTAATATTATTTTTTGATTAATTATTTACTATATATATAATAAAAAATAGACTTACTTTATTCATTAATTTATGGCTAAGATTGCAGTTAGTCAAATTGAAGAATGCATTGATTGAATATTTGTGCACACGTAATGCTTACTGGTAGTGGTAACAAAATATTTTTGCATTATATCATATTGGTGAGCGACATTTACTCGATATTATATAGATAAATAAGTATTATATTTGGACCGGTAAGAGGTATTTATAAGTAAATATGTGTAGCTAAATGTCCTTATTATATTATTTTTTAAATGTATTTTTTACTGGTAATTAAATGACACTATAAAAAGAAAATAAAAAGTTGTTTACTCTTACATAAAAATAAAAATAACTATGGTCCATGTGCATAGAGGCAAAATTGGTACTTACGCCAAATGATCTAATGCTAGCAACATAGGTTTAATCGAGGGACCAATTTGGTACATTATTTAGTTCAGAGGATAAATACGACAATGAATATAATTCAGGGAGCATTTTGTATTAGCCCATATTTTAATTATTGAATATTTATCATGTCAGATGATCGTTAAAGTTCTTATTTCTAACAATTGGAAACATGGGGCTATTCCCTTGCTCTAATCCTCCAACGATCAAGTTTTACAACAAAATTAAATCTTGAAAACTTAATATTGAAAATAATTGTTTATAAGTATTGCAGTTTAATTAAACCATGGGCATATATATATATATATATATATATATATATATAAATAAGTTTGAAGCAAAAACACTTCTTGTGTTTGTTTATTATATATTTATATATAGCCCGAAAAATAAAAATCAATAGCTCTTATCCTAATTTGGGAGTATAGGCTTGGTGAACCACCATAAAAATGTACTATATATATGTACACTTTTCCAATTTGTCAAAATCCTTAGGGTATGCTTCAGGCGGTCCTTCTAGTCGAATGTAGTCATACAAGACTCCGGTGAAAGGACTAGAGCCTCTTGCTTGTCTAAGATATATTGTATTTCTTCCATTCACAAGTAGAGACTCTGGTACATTGACACTGTACATCCAATATTGTCCATGAATGCCATGTCTTGCTATTGTGTTGTCTCGGCCTATATGTCCCGTTGTAAAATGAGGGCTACGAACCTTAGGGTTGTTGATCCGTACCTAAGAACACAAGCAAACAGTCAAAGACAACAAATTCAAAATTGTTAATCTTAAAAGGCGAAATAGGCATTTTCACTTTCACTGGAAATTTTAATAGAAGCAAAATTTTGAATATCATTTGGTATAGAATTTGAAATTATAGATAAGTTATATTATAGAATAATCTCTGTCCAAACCCTAATCACTACATCTTTGGAAACGGACAATCAACTCAATATCGTATGCAAGATTAATTATATGATAGAATAATCTTTGTCAATAGTTCATACTTGTATTTCAGCCAAGTTAGCTGAAGCCAATGCCAGCCTCAATGTATAAGGTCCGGTCCTGGTAACATTTCTTACGTCAAATGCAACTTGCCACGTGGTTGGTGTATAATTATTTCTATTGACTTTCCTGAAAAGTACAATTAAATTGTCAATTAAAACAACATTTTTATCTACTAATTGTCAATTAGTAATAATATGAAAAATATAGCTAAATATTTCATCAGATTAACTGTTTAATGTGATCAAATTGAATTTCCTCATTAGAAATAAAAATTGTACTGCAAAACATCGATACATTCTTAAAAAAGATTGTTCAACCTGAGAAAAAACAAAGAAAGTGTAATGACAAATACCTATTTACATGGGCAAAGAACCAATCCTTATGATAATCGCTCACCCCGACAGTGTAAATCAAATCTTCAGTAGGATATAAATCTGTATATCTATCCCATAATCCGTATTGCCGATACCTGTATTGAAACTTTTATTATTGAAAGCCATTTAAACTTACTACCAAAAACTTGGTTAAATTATGTATTAGAGCTTACTTTTCTGTATGGTTGATAAATAGCTTGTTTACAAGGTTTGGGGCCGGGTCAGGTATATAGAACTCAGCTGCAGTACGATCAGGGATCCCAATTTCCCATAGCGTTGGACCGTTTCTTGGAGGCTCATACACAAGATCGCCTATTTGAACTTCGTTTCCTGGAAAGTTGTTTGGATAAATTTTATGTAAATGATTTATGATTGCGTAAAAACACAAGGATTTAAATTAGAGGTGGCAATTGGGTGGATCGGGTCGGGTTTGGGTCGGGTCCAACTTAGGCCTTATGCTAAAAAAATTGCATTACAAATAAGACCTAATGAGCACTCAATTAGGACCCAATGAAGACCCATTTAGGACCCAATAAAGACTCAAAATAGACCCAAAATTGCATTATAAGATGCTTCAAACGAGTTTAGTCAAACACCCTTTTACACACACCACATACATTTTCACACACACAACACACTTTTTACACAAACTAAATATATTTTCACACACATTATACATTTTTTACACACACTACACACTTTTTCACATGCAATGCCCAATTTTTACACACATGTTCACACACAATGCACACTACACTTTTAAACATATATTACACACTTTTTACACACACTACACTTTTTCACACAAAATGCACATTTTTTATACACACTACACACTTTTTCACACCCAATACACACTTTTTCAGACACAATGCAAACTTTTTAAATGCATTGTCAAGTGGGCTGATTTGGGCCTGGCCTGGCTAAAAATTTAGTGGGTTGGTCCTCAACTAGGCCCGGGCCGGACATAGTATTTTAATTGGGCTTCTTGTGCCTTTTTTTTTTTTTTTTTACTTTTTCTTTGTTTGGAAATGCGGCAAATGGATTAAAATCCTGGTCTCAAATATGGCTACAAGAAGTCAAACGACTTGAACTAAAAGTTTATTTTTTTTCTAAAACTCAATTCTATGTTTTACTGGACCGGGTCAAGTTCAACCAGGTAAACCAGTCCTGGCCCAACCCAGCAAGGACAATGATTTGGGTGGGGGCCGGGCCAAGTAAAACCCAATCGAGTCGGGCCTATTGACATCTAATTTTAAAGGTTAAAGAAAGAGACCTTGTCTAATAATTATGTCCTTCTCATGTTTATAGTCGCCGATGATTCCTGGAATCCAACCATATAAATTGTAATGGTTTGGTCGAACGGCTGTTATAGTGAAGTACCCCATTTCATCCGTTTGTGTCCAAAATTGATAGCCCTGAGAAAAATTGTAAAAACGAACCAAAAAATCATGCAAAACACAATGATTTCTAAATTCAAATTATATAAAAGAAAAATTACAGATTATAAAATGTAACCTTAGTCTCAGCTTGCCAAGATCCTACATCTCCAGGTGCAGCCAATCCCACATAAGCTGATTTTGCTGGTATAAGTTCTTTATTAATGTATCTGTCACGGACCAACAATCGGCCTTTGATCGTACCACGTTGATCCGGACGAGGAAAATCTCTTGACAATGGAAAATCATATGGCCATTTCTTGCTTTCTTCAGACATCTAATTGGTAGAATAGGAACAATGTAAAAGTATGCAAATTTATGATATGATTTTTTATCTTTAATGTTGCATGAAAATGGACCTGTTTTTTAGCATCTTCCCAAAGTAAAGCTTCCTTATTGCTCGACTCCGAGTTAAGGTACATGAAAACCGGGCCGAAAACCTTTTTCCAGGGCTCTCCATCGCGTAATCTAAGTCCAAAATTCGGGCCAGCATAATGGCCACTAAAGAACATCTGTACATTAAAGTTTAATTAACATAATTATTCAATAAATTAATTTTTGACGAGTCACTTCACGTTTTTTTTGCTAAAACATGTTAATTGAGAATATTTTCACGACATACTTGTGTTAACAATGTGTGTGGTACTTACAGCTAAGGAAGTTGGACCAGCATGGGATGTGAGGTCTGGTTTGACGGGGCCACAAGCTCGGAACTCATCACTTGGCGTTATCACCCAGAATCCTACGTTCTGTTTGAAGCTAATCCATCCATGCACACGGTTATCCTTATTGTCAACTGAGTACTGGTATTTGTCATCGACCTGTTATGTTCCCATTCACAAAGTTAATAAATTTAAGCCTCAGGACCATTTAGTAGTTTCTTATGTCAGTAGTGAGTGAGAGGTATTTTTAAGTCAAATCGAAGCGCAATATAATAGTTTGAAGGAACGAAGACATGTTATGGTGGCGAGAAGATATTATTCGCTCACTTAGAAGGGAATTTTAGTACTTGTCAGGAATGAAGTCAGAATTTTTCATTTTGGAGGCAAGAAAATATTTTTAACTCACCAAAGGGCAAATATAGTACTTTAAGGAGGGCAATTTTTTTTAAGTTTTAGGTTTTGATTACGTCGAATTTATTTAATATCCCTATTTCAACTGGGAGGCGTCAACTAGCATGTCCAATCCTATTCGCTCCGTGTGTGGCTCAATGGATAAATTCTTAATCTATAGAACACAGTTCAGACATTATATTTACCTAAGAGACATGGTTTAATATTAAAGTAACATGTTTATCTACCTCTCCTTTGAGTTGTGAATCTCCGTGATTTGTTATCAGAACAGCTTCTTTGTAATCAAGAACATGTCCTACTTCCCTGTCATGATCTGTTGCCATTATCTTCTGCTTATCGTCTGATATCGCCATGTAATTGAACCTAACCAATATTAATTTGTGTAATTAGGGAAACAGAATTGACGTAAACAGACTAATGCGAAACTTTTAAATTAAATGAAAATGTGTCGAGAGAATACAATAATTGAGTGGTTAGAATATTATAGATATTTTATTTTGTACTTCAACAAAAAATTTAAAACTTTTATATTATACATATTAAAAAAAGATAATATAATTATAGGCATTTGAGAGAGGACGGGTAGGTGGACATAATTAGCATAAGTCTTACATGTCCTGTTGAAGTTTGAAGGCAATTCTAGCTTCGCCGATGTTCAAATCAGGCCATCCTTTCAATCGTTCAAATATTGCATACGAGTGGAAACCCGAAGCTCCACGCAGCAATATAAACCTTGAAAAAATATTTTATATATGATCATACTTATTAAAACTATTGAAATAATTTTATACAGGTTCATACTTATTAAAATTATAAAAAAAATTTTTGTATAAGTTTGTAATTAAGAAAACAAACCTTTTGTCGACATTAAGGGGGAGATCATTTTCGGCACTAAGGGAGATATTCCATATCTTTGTGAATGAAACTTCAATCTGATCTTCAGTTTCTGCTATAACCCTTAAACTTGTACTTTCTAGCCTGCACGGATAGAAATGTCTGTAAATTTATAATTTCTATTAAATATATGCCAATTATTGAATCGAGAACAAAGAAAATTAAAATTCGAGATTTTTTTACTTGTCGAAAAAACTTTTGCTTTTCTCTGGCTTGCTCCACACAATGTCCCAATACCTGTAGTTTACAACTGAAGAAAATGAGCATTTTATGATTCAACTTAGAGGCTAAAACATGAATGAAATGCCTTGGGGATCATTTTTAAGAAACATCAATAGGCGATTTTTTGGGAATAACTATATATTTTGCCCTTAATTTGTTGCTCGTTCAATTTCAGTACATTTAGATAAATTTTGTCAAAATTAGTTCTCAATCTTTCAAATTTTACCAACAAATCCAATCTTTGTTGTTCAACTATCAGTCAATTTGATGACACTTGAATTAGAAGAAAACATTATAATTAAAGTGATATATAACTCGAATTTACTCACCCTCTTCGTGTTTCTTTAAAATGATATTCCAATATGTTGTTGATTCCTTTGTATCCTACACTGGTGATATGGCCACTTGGGTTCGATAATGTGAGTTTAACAATTCCGTTATCCATTTCCACCTGTAAAAATGATTTCAAAATCAAATAAGATCTACTTTGACTTAAGAAGTTGTTCAATTTGGAATTTCAAAACAATCACAACTATTATTGAATGAAACCTACATAAAATTCACCACATAGAACTCTGATGGTGATTATCGAAACTACTCCTTAAGAATACTTGACAGTCACTCTGTTCGACTTATATTAAATATTTTTTCTTCTTTTTTTGCCTCTAACAATGTATAAAGTACATAAATACGAGCAAACGTGAAACTAGTGAAGAATGTAATTACAATATATATATATGTATATCAAAGGTCAACAATTGTATTTAATTTTAGGCTTACATGGTGATCCAGTACATGGAGCTTGAGAGGAGGTGATGACACTACATTACTCCGTGGGATCAACCTGGCATATACATTAATATTTAGGATCAATTCATAGTCTTATATGTTAGAATGATAGTGTGGTAATTAAAGTACTAAACAGTCTGGATTATTAGATATACTTCAATTTATATAATTATTTTGTTTTCTTTTCAATGATATTCAATATTTTTTATATATAGGAGTGATGGATGCCAAAATTTAATAAATTAAGGGAGATCCTTATAGTACAATACAATACTGCAACCAAGGTGGATGCAAATAACCCTCAAAAGCTATCACTTAGTAGGAGTTTTCAATCTAGTAAGGGAACTTCTGTTGTTAATTTCCTTTAGCATTGGGCATTCACACATAATTAGAGTCTAACTTATTAATTTCCTTTTCCGTTGGGCAATCTTTCACATCCCTCTGTTAGTAAGGGAACCTGTGCGATCATCAACTCATTTCAAGCCTTCTTTCTCAGTTCAAATTAGTGGTGACCTCCTTTTTTTGAGGAGTTCAAAGTCTATCGTTCTTTTGAAACATGGAATAGGTTGTATGACAAAATATATAAAACAATGAATAATTGATCATTAACTTCATCAAATCAAATTACATTGCGAAGAGCCGAAGATCACTTATTCAGATATAATTTATCAATAATTATCTTATGACCATAGTTGAGAGACTGTCTACAAATTAAAGAAAACTTTTCTACTATTTAAAGAAGGGATATATGCAGACACCCCCTCACATATGGGGTCATTGCACTTCACCCCCTCATTTATTGAAATGTGCACTTTACCCCCTCACTTATCATAAAATATACACTTATCCCCTTCGGGCAGTTTGGGGCAAAAAAATACAAAGGAAAATTCAAATTCGGGCAGCAACATACGGAAAATTCCTTTGTATTTTTTTTTGCCCAAGCTGCCCGAAGGGGGTAAGTGCACATTTTATGATAAGTGAAGGGGTAAAATGCACATTTCAATAAGTGAAGGGATGAAGTGCAATGACCCCATATGTGAGGGGGGTGTTTATAATTATCCCTTTAAAGAATATATTAATTTCTTTAACATATATATCAAATTAACCATGGAAAACAAATGACTTTGACGTTGTCCAATAACCCTTTATCATCCCAAAAGTTAGTGAAAATGGGAAACTTATATCTTTAAGGGGAAATTACAATTTTAGTCCTACAATATAACTGTGTGTGCATTATTAGTCCCAAACTTTACTGATCAAGCACTTTTAGTCCCATAGGTTATATGAGTTTTGCACTTTTAGTCCCGTCTTTAGCCAAATGATCCGCGCTATCCAAAAATGGTATCAGAGCCTAGGTTTATTGATGAAATATTTAAATTGGTTACATAAAAGCTATTTTATCCCTAACGGAGGAGAATCAAACAAGAATGGAACCGAACAATAGTTCGATCTATGAAGAAAACCAATAGTATTTCCAGATTCTGGAAAAACAAAGGGATAAGTGGATAGATATCCTAATCCGAAAGGCATTAAGAACCGGAACCGCAATCCAATAAGAGATAGCCAAAGGAAAAATACCTATGGCTGAGTTAGACTTACAAGAAGAGCTGAGGTACTATCAAAGGAAGTCAGCTTTAACTGATAAGTTTATTGGCAATCTTGCGAGCAATGTTCAACTCGCAGAGATCCAAGGAAAATGACCCAGGAAACCAAATACAGGTAAATCTTTTCTTCATATGACATTATGAATTGGAAAGAAATTGAACCGGATACATCTAAGCTCTCTAAAGACCTTAGAGAAATCCAAAAAACAGTTCAAGATTACGAACATAGGCTAGAACATCTACCTATGAAAATCGAAAACTTGAACTAGAAAATTGAGGAAATCCTCAAGATTCTTCCAAATCTAAATAGATCTATAACAGATCTAATGACAATAGTCCTAGATTTGAAAGAGAAACAAGGTATTACCAGAACATCCAAATCAAAAAAGGATTGAATCGGTGATGCACTTGGACATGTACCTCTTCTACATTAGAAGGGCAAGGCAAAGGAGATTCCTAAGCCAAAGACTCAGGAAGAATTACTCATTGATATCCTTCAAATAGAAAATTGAGGAAATCCTCAAGATTCTTCCAAATCTAAATAGATTTATAACAGATCTAAAGACAATAGTCCTAGATCTGAAAGAGAGACAAGGTATTACCAGAGCATCTAAATCAAAAAAGGATTGAATCGGTGGTGCACTTGGACGTGTACCTCTTCTACATTAGAAGGGTAAGGCAAAGGAGATTCCTAAGCCAAAGACTCAGGAAGAACTACTCATTGATATCCTTAAAAATATAAACTAATATGGATATATCAAGAGTGGATCCTTCTGATCTTCAGGAGCTAGCTGAATCTTTTTCTCAATTAGCCGTTGTTGAATTGGCTAATGTTAAAGCCAATGAATCAATTCTGACATTACCAGCACCAAAAGGAAGTTTCGCATCAAAAAATCCTCCAACGAACGAACCGATGCGAGAAAGTGGAGATTTGCATGTAAACGCAGCCCCCGCAGTATTGGGAGGAACGTTTAGAGTAAATCACGCTAGAAATCCAAATAGGGTACCAGAAAATACACCCTGGACAAGGACTATGTCACAACCCTTGCACCCATATGGTACTATCCTAAATTTGGATATTATTGATTTCAGAAACATAAAAAAATTAATCGAGGAATGGGTAGCTGCTATGAAAATAACCACCACTACACTGGAACTCGACAAAGAAAACTTCATAAGATTAATGGAGTTAAGCTTAGAAGGATCGGTAAAGGTGGGTTGGGAACACACCTTGGAAACATCTAAGCAAGAAGTTTTAGCCGATGAATCGAAAAGTGCAATTGCTGATAGATTCGGAAGGTTAATCAACTTACACTTTATCGGAGATGGATAATTCAGTGAAAATAATACAATAAAAAACCAGAGAGTACACACAAGAACTCTATGGTATTGAATGTAGAAATATTTGTGCTATAGATGAATATATCTATTGGTTTCAAAAATATTTCTTCCATGCGGATGTCAGTACAAAAATTGCTGCACCAATGTTCTTTGCAAAAATTTGTTGTCCTTGGAAAGAAATGTTAATTCACTCCTACAAGGTTCCGGAAGGGCAAATTGATACGGTTGCTAGACGTATGTCTTTTTTAAAAGACAAACTAAAGGACAGGTGTCAACAAGCCGCTATCCAAAAGAACATGAAAAGATTAAGAGGAAAAATTAAGAAAACTCCTCTTTGTTGTGATAACAATGATTTTCCAACAATAATAGGAGAATCAATTAAGCAAAGAAAGAAGAGAAAACAGTTTATAAGCTCTGATACCAATCAGAGTCATAAAAAATAATCTTCTTTCAGGCGAAGGTGTTGGTGGTCTAAATCTAAAGTCCGATCTGGCCAGAGATCCGAACCGACAAGGGTGTCTTCCCAAGGATCTCGAAAATCCGACGGGAAAAACCCCACAAGATGAACTTTCAGAAGGGCTCACACCCGTACAAATGAAAGTTTCAAGGATTGTAACTGCTGGACATGTGGAGCTCGTGGCCATATGTCACCAGATTGTCCACCAAAGGGTGGTGAATTAAGACAGTTTGAAGCCACTGCGGACATACTGGATGCAGTTTTCTACGGAGATTTAGTACCAGTTTACCATTTCGTAAGTCTACCCTCAAACGAAAGTGTCTATGAGGAAGAAATAGCAAGTGATTCTGATGGAACTTCAACCGAATCAGACTAATTTCAACAAGGGAGATAGGATCCAAACATTGGATAGCCTATCTGGATTCTTTTCAAAGTCATCTATATCAGATAAAACCATGGAATGAATAATGAGGCAAAACTCTAACCTTGGACCATATGATGGTTTTAGAGTTAGTGGAATTAGCCGAATCCTAAATCAAATAGGATTAAATCAAAGAAGGCATAACATCCTATACAAAGTAAGTTCAGGGGAGTTTGCAATTCCCATGGAATTAACTGGTAATGTGATGGATATGCAACTTATTCCAAAGGAAGAAATTCTTGAGGAATTAAGTAGGCTCAAAGAAGAAGTAGCACTTACTATGAAATGGATCCATATAGGAACTATTGAGGTAGTAATCAAAGCCACTTTCAAAGAAGGTGTTAATTCTCCATTACGTTTATCTATAATGGATAAGACTCTTCATCAAGATTTTAAGAGAAATGATCTTATGAAAGAAGGGAATAGACCATATTCTATTACATATAGAATTGCTTATGCACTTTCCAATACACATCATTCTGATTTGTTTATCCAGAAAGAGTATATTGAAATTCCGAGAATTTTTAAGGAATTTGCTAAGGTAATGGCACTCGATCCCATTCAAATACCAAGGACTGGAGGTGTTGATATCTTAATTCGAGATCATCCAGTTCTAAATCGATCAATGAGTTCTAGATCAGATTTTAATAGCAGAATGTCCTTTTCAGAATAAAGGATTAGGAGTTTAAAAGGCAAAGAATTAATTGAAAATTTAACTCCTTAAGCTATTAGGGTAATAATGTAAAAATTAGATGCTCTGAATGATGGAAAGAAGTGCAAGTTATATTTGATATCACAGAGAAAAATAATTATTTTCCTTGTGAGGATCTATAATCTATACTACTTGCAGCAACCTGTTGTAGGCAAATACGAAGGTATGCTAAAAATAGCAGGACATGAAGTATTTATTTCAGGAATTGCAGGTCGTGAACCAGGGACTGTTACCTTGGGATTAAGCTTCCTTGAGGAACATAAACCTTGGGGAATAAAAGGTAAAGGGGTGGAATTTAGCCTTGACGGGCATGTTATTCAGGTTGAATAAATGACTAGCCCCTTTTCAATATACATATTTGTAGATATGTTATATGAACAATATAAGTCAGAATACTTTGCAGCTTATATTGATGTTGGATCAGGGATTTGTACAGCAAAACTTGGTGTTTTTCCTAGTAATGCTATGGAATCATTACCTATTATTGCAGGAAGGGATTTTTCTCAGAAAATCCTCCTTCTCAATAAAAGAATACGAGAAGCAAATATCATGATAGGAGGATCCGGTGGTACCCCCTGGTACAAGGTAAAACTTCCACCTGTTTATTTTCGGGATACGGGAGCCGATATTTTGCTGGGTAACAATTTTATTCAGACTTTTGCAAAATATATACAAGATAACCAAAAAAACTTGTTAATATTTACTACAAACTGTGGTCATAATATACAGGTTATGCGGTTAGTAAAGGCATTTAATCGAATAATGCCTCTTAATTTTCACAGCAAACGTGGTGATATGGATTTCAAATTAACACATCCTAAAATGAAGGATAAACGAAAATTTGGAAAAGCTCTTTTGTCTTTCAGGCTACATGGTCTAATTGACAGTCTTGACAGACACCGTTATGAAGATTCTAAAGAAGAAATACAACTTCTTAAGAATGAGTTACAGAACAAGTCCATAGTTAACATTGACGAAGAAAGTTTGCTTTCTCTTGAAAATGTTAAGAGACTAATTCAAAGGAACTTTAATGAGAATCCTTTGGCTTGGTGGGACAAAACCAAGATCGAAGCTACTCTGAAAGTAAAAGAACAATGCAAGTATGAGTATGTTCGATACAAGCCAATCCACATGAATATGGAGGATAAGAAGGATATGTAAACAATCATAAAAGAGCATATCGATCTTAAACTCATAGAACCTGGAGTCTCCGCTTATAGTAGCCCTGGTTTTCTAGTAAGAAACCATGGTGAGGTAAAAAAAGGAAAGACTAGATTAGTAATCAACTATCAAGGTATCAATAAGATACTAGAGTTTGACGGTCACTGCATCCCAAGTAGAGATCACTTAATTGAGTGCGTTAAGGATGCTAAAGTGTTTTTAAAATTTGATTGTAAATCTGGTTTCTATCAGATTAAAATGGAAACGGAGTCTAGAAAATATACGACATTTTCTACTCCACAAGGTCAATATATCTGGAATGTACTCCCAATAGGATTAGCAAATGCATCCCAGATATATATAAAAAAAATGGATAATCTATTTAAAGATTATTTCAAGTTTATGTTTGTCTATATTGACAACGTCTTAATTGCATAGAAATATGAAAGAGCATATTAAACATCTTGAAATATTTTCTAATGCATGTTTTAATGAAGGATTAGTGCTTTCAGAAAAAAAAAGCAATAATTGGAGTAAACAAGATTGAATTTATTGGTATTCTTATTGACGAAACAGGTATTGAACTCGAGGAATATATTGTCGAAAAAATACGCAATTTTCCTGATGTTCTGAAAGATAAAAAATAGCTTCAAAGCTTTTTGGGAGTTGTTAACTTTGCAGGTATCTTCATTAAAGACCCGGCAAGATACAGGAAAGATTTTCGACCTCTCTTAAAGGAGACAGAAAACACGAAATGGAAGTAGGAAGAAATTCACATTCAGAGAATTCGTGAGTTGAAACAAGTTTGCAATAACTTGCCTAAACTCGCAATACCATAAGACAATGATGGTTTGGTAGTCTACATAGACGCCAATGATTACAGGTGGGCAGCAGTGCTCATAAAAAAGACAACTACAGGGAAAGAACCTTGTAAATACGCAGGAGGGTTGTTCACTGAACAACAAGCCAGTCTTTGGCATATAAATGAAAAAGAATTCTTTGCTGTATGGAAGACTTTTAAAAAATGGCCATTATTTTTATTAGCCAAAGAATTTACATTAAAAATTGATAATACAAATATTAAAGCCTTTTTGAAAAATAAACTTGAATAAAAAATTGAGAAGGCCCATATTATTAGATGGCAAGCTGAATGTCAATATTATTGTTTTGACAATATTATTATGAAATCTCATGAGAATTTGCAGATTTCCTGTCAACAAATGGAAACGACTGAGGCTAATTCCATCATCAAGAGATATAGGCATCTCAGAGAAAACCTTGAGGAGCTTAATGTGCAATTTGGAAAGCTCTCAGAGAATGCTGAAGTAGCTGGACAAGTTCAACGAGTTGATCTGGACATAGTCCACGAAACAATCAAGGGAGCTATGTATGCCATGACTATGTTATGGACTACACTACAAGAGCTAATTCGAAAGGCATCATCTTCAGTGATAACTCGAGAATTACAAGAGCAGGACTCGAAACCTGCGTTTAGAGAATGGGGCTCTATACCCGGAGCGGTGGAGTCAAATACCACTTGCACAAGTCCATTTTCAGACTCTAAGAAAACAGAAACAATTGAACAATCGGAAGAGCAACCTCCTATTGCTTCAAGTCAACCCACCACCTTTGGGGTTAAAGAGGGAGAGATTAATCTTAGGCCACAAATAGACACTTCTAAGTTAACCCAATTAATTTACATTGGCAGGATTATCAGCGTTCTTGGGGAAAATTAATCTCAAGACAAGGAATAAATCTTTGGTAGAAATATCAGGAAAATATTCTAGAATTTGGATGCTTGAGGGATCAAAACCCGAAAAAGTCCGAGAATGGTACGAGTTTGGGGCATTAGCTTCAATAAATACTATGTCACTAGGATTTCTGGAGCTATCTAAACTCCCGGATTGGATTTCCAGTGTCGTGTATGATTCATGGCAAAATAACCAACACCTCAAAAGGGGTGATATTCTGAAGTTGAAGTTTATTTCGGCAGCACCAGAAATTGCAGGAAAAGGGTCTCATCCAGCTTTTCATTTTATTAAGTTACAGAGACCAGACATGGCAACCTACAACAGAGTGAAGATTGCAACAGGTGAAGCTCTGTTGGTTAGTTCTATCAACGAAGACGATATTTCCATCAGAAGAGCATGGGGAATGTGGGTTTGTCTTACAGAGATGGACAAAGTCAAGTATCCATTCAAAATCTTTTCAAATTCGGCAAATGGATCATTCCTGTTAAACTCTATGACAGGGAAAAGTACCGAATTCGCAAAGAAGATCTTTGAACAAAAGAGGACGCTAATCTGGGAAAACAAGTTACCAGCAACTGAAGCAACCAGGCAGAAGGCCTGCAACATGATGCATGTTGATCAATGGCACAACCGGGAATGTTCAAGTTGTGAGTTTCAAGAAAAACCATTATTTGGAACAAAAATAAGGGTTATCAAGATGAAACCCGAATCAGACCAGGATAAAAGGAAAAAGAAGTTTTATCCTCGGGGTTTTCACAAACCATGGTAAAATCATGTAAAAGAAAAAGGCTTGAATAGGTAGGTACAATAATTGAGAAATCAATCATGTGATTGATTAAAGAAAACAGCTGTAAAAGAAAACAACTGTAAAAAGGGCGAGCGTGGCAGACAAAGTGGCAAAAAATTAGGCGTAAAGTTAGACGTAAGCAATGTCATCTAAAAAATTTAGGAGGCTTTGGAATCTGAAACCAAGGCCTATAAGAAGGAAGTTCAGAAGTAGATGGAGATCATCAGAAAACTTCTCCAACTCTTTCAAAAAAACAATTATTCATAGAAAAAATTGTAATCTTTCTTCATTAGTTTCCTTAAACGAGTGTATGGGGATTTCCCCAATAGTAATCCTGTCATGAGAGGCTAAAAGTTTTCTCCTCCAATAGCGGAGTAGAATAATATTATATAATTTTAATTTATATTTCATCAATAAAAGAAAAGGCTTTTGTCCAATTTGTTGTCCAAAACTACAATTATACTTATATCTTCTATACCTTTTACGCCCAAAGGTAGGAAACGAAATTGGGTTGTGCTGTGTATCGTTGAAGGAGCCAAGGGCCTGCGAACCATCAGCTGCGATTGTGTAGTTGGAATAAGCCAGTAAAATCGAGAACTTGAAATACTCGACGATGAGGCGTTCATAAGAAGGTATAAATTACGCAAGGTTAATTCTATTTTCGAAAGCATGTTGGGCCTGATTTATTTCAAAAAACATTTGGTTGAAAAATTTAGTTGAAAGGACCAAAAGCGCTCAAAACCTGAGAACTGTAGGACCAAATGTGCAAGTCAAGTAAACAAAGTGACCAACAGTGCTCATCTACATATATTATGAGACCGAATGTGTACCTATCTTTAATATGCAATTATACCTGTGTAGATATTGGAAGATAGCATAGAGAGCAAGCTTGTTTAGATAGATGAAGTCATGGTTATTCTCCATTAAACTGGCTTGTTGGCATGATACCTTGCAGAATAGTTAGGCTTCATCTTGTCACATTCACAATGTTACATGTGAGCCAAAATTGTTGGGTTAATTGACACCATGGTTATGAAACCCGGACCGGACCGGCCGGTCGAACCGGTTAAAACCGGAACCGGTCACTAGTCGGGTCCGGTTATGCGAAAAAATCGTTCACAGCCCAAAACCGGTCAAAACCGGTCAAACTCGTTCAAACCCGTGGTTCAACCGGTGAACCGGCAAAACCGTTCCTAAATTTATTGAACCGGGCGGTTCTGACAAAAAAATAATTTAACTCAAATCTGAAATATTTTTTAACCCAAATCTGAAATTAGCCCCAAATCTGAAAAGAAGAAGAAGAAGAAGAATAGGAGGAAGAAGAAGAGCAGAAGAAGAAAGAAGAAGGAGAAGAAGACCGCGGTTTGACTGTTGAAATTAGCCCCAAATCTGAAATGTGTGCCGTGTGTGCCGCGTGTGTGTGTATCTGTGTGTGTGTATCTGTGTGTGTGTGCCGTGTGTGTTGTGTGTATCTGTGTGTGTGTGTGTGTGTGCTGTGTGTATATGTGTATCTGTGTGTGTGTGTCGTGTGTGTGACAGTGTGTGCTGTTAAAGTGGTAAAGTAGAGTTGAGAGATAGATTTGTAGAGAGAGAAAATTTGTATATTAAATGAAGAAAATAAGGAGAGTTTGGCTTATAAAGCAAGCTCAAGAGTTATTTGCATAAATGTCCTTGAAGAATTCTGGTCAATCATAAATTGACCTAGGCCTAAGAATATGGGCCGAAAATATAGTGGGCTACTGGGCTGGACATAAGCTACAATTAAATTTAAAAATATAAAAAATACATATTTTTTTTATATTTTCATATTTTATATATTTAATAGTATATTAATTATTATTTATTATGTAATTATGACGTCACCGGTTCGACCGCGGTTAACCCAACGGTTGAACCGGTGACCCGTGACCCAGTCATTTTTTCGGTTCGATGTCTGGTCCGGTTTTCAGAACATTGATTGACACAAATGGAAGAAATTTGAAAATCGCTATTAGTTACCATTAATTATGATATATAACTCAGAATTTGTTTGTTGGACTTCTCCTATCCTATTCCACTTACTCATTCCTCTAAGTTAGACTATTAGACTTCATTGGAAAATGCTCAAAACATTAATTATACATAGGACTTCATTGGAAAATGATCGTGTTCCGATTTGTTTTCCAATTAAACATAAAATATGTCATATTCTCAAAACATTAATTATAGGACTTTATTTTGAAGCACGATATGTTCTACATTTGTTATTCGTTTAATAACTTCAAGAACATGTGAACTTTCAGATACAACATGATAATCCATTTGTGCAGTCATGTATAGTCTTAACTTTTGTATCCTAATTATATACATTATATTCATATATAAAAATAATTATATGTAATAAAAATAACTCATCAATATTTTCATAATATACGCATGTGTCTATAGCATCAAGTACAATATTGAATGTCTCCCTAACTATTATTTCTTCTTTTATCTTGAGACATGGCAATAGATTCTAATTTTTTAAAGATGAACTTTTTTTCTTCCTTGCTTAACAAATAAAGAAACTCTTTTTCTTTATAAATTACTCAGTTAAAGTATCACCATAATAATAATTAACTACAATATATCAAATGCTAAAAGTTTTACATTTTCAAAACTCATTTAGAACTTATAACTTGATCAAAATGGACCTTCAAAATTGGGTTAAAAGAAGTGCTATCCCAAGTGAGCAAACTTTTGTTATTAACAATTTATATCTCAACTTATCTCCAATGTCTCATATTTAAAAAATAATGATCTTAAGAACTCTATCCTTTTTTTTGTTACATCCGTTTGTATATATGTAAGTTTTTTCAAGAATATTTAACTCTTTCCAATTTTCGACAATATTAATATAACTAATAATGATAACCACTATGAAATACGTACTATATATTTTTTAATTTTTTCAAATCTCATTTAAAACTTATAACTTGGTCAAAATAGACCTTTAAAATTGGAATGACGTGAGTGTTGTCTTTGATGAGTTAACTTTCAATTTAAGTTTTTTCTCTCAACTTATATCCTCGAGCTCATAAAGTATCTTCTTAAAAAAATTATACGAAATCTATAGGTATCTTATTTTAATATATTTCTCATACATTAATTAAATTTTGTAAGCACAATGCCTAAGTACTTTTAGATAATGTAGAAACTTAAAAGTTTATTTCCCTTGCACTAAATACTTCATACTATTGAAAACATTTATTTAATCATTTAATTATTAATTATTATAATATGTTTAAGCACATGAAATATTTTAATCTATTTGAATGTAAAATAATATTTCTAAGAATATGTATATGATTATAAATTGCGTATCTTTCCTATTTTATAAATAATATTATTCTTTTTCTTTCGTGAGATCCACACAAGGCGATTTATTTCTTTTACCAATCCATATTTCTAATCACGTTGAAAATATAATGTTCAATCTCCATATTTCTTTATGTGGAAAATACAATCAAATTTCTATTGATCAAAAATCCTTAATCGTTTTATTTAAGTGACCCATAGTAGAAAACTTGAGAGAGAGAGACTCCTTCCACCAAAGGGTTAATGTTTCATTGGGTTTTCTTTCACTTTAATTCTAATAATTAACAGAACAGTTGTTGGCTATGTAAGGACTTCAATTTTGATTAGAGAATTATACTTTATTTATAATCATGATCTAACAATTCATATTAGAATAATGAATGATAATGCAATCGACAAACTATGATCCCGTGGAAGAAGAGAATACGACAGAATCGAATTAACACCCATATATTTAGTGGGGCAAAATTATTTGGCTTTGGAAAATAATTTGTTTGGGTGGTTTTGCTAAGCATAATCTAACAATTCATATTATTAACGTGGAAAGAAAGTAAATTAGTAGACTCAAATTAATATCAATGACTAATTAAGAGTAATAAATGATAATTCAATCGACAAGCTATCATGCCGAGGAAGAAGAGACTAATAGGGAATCGAATTAACACCCATATATTTTGTGGGGCAAAATTATTTGGCTTTAGAAGATATATTATTTGGGTAGTATTGCCAAGCAAGATAGAAATTTGATTCTTTTCTTTATATTAAATTGTGTCCTACTATTTATAGTTTTTTTTTTTCTTTTATGAATTAATTAAATAGTTTCCAACTACCAATAGGATTTCAAATTTAAACAAGGGTATGAAAGTCTTTTCACAATGGAACAAACAGATTAGTTATTCACACATTTATATAGAGGTTAGATAGATAGATAGATAGATTAGATCGATTAGATATAGATATAGATAATATATACGTTTATGTGATATCCTTAATATATTACGTTTACATTTTACGTATATATGCATATACATATACATAATTGTATAATATTACACATATAAACCTCTTTATTATATACATATATATATTATACACATGTATATGATATATTTATATACATAAACTGTTGTGGGGCTGTTTGACACATGTAGATATTTATATTGTAGATATTTATATTATACACATGTATATAATGTATTTCTCCCTACCCCAAAACAGCCGACAAGCTATTTTGGGACTGTTTGACCAAACCCATTGTGGGTTATTTGGCCAAACATGGGCCATTATGTTTGGTCAAATAACCCACATCCAAATGTGTTTTGGATTAGGTTTTGGTTAAAAATTCAACCCAAAATAGGAACAGACAAAGACAAAAATTTTGCATCAACTTCTTTAAACAGTGGGCATCCACATTTATGCTAAATAAATGTGTTGCATAATTTCAACTCCTGGTTCCACATCAAAGTGTATTTTACAAATTGAGTAATCAATTATATGTCAAGTGTAATTTACTCACTTTGTAAAATATATTTGGGTGTGGGTGAACCTAAAGGGGACTAGAATTTTCCCTTACTTGCGTGACCATATTATCTATTAGGAAACACCTGATTACGGGAAACTTTTAGTCCAAACTTGGCTTGGCCACATGCAAGTGTATTTAACAAGGAGAGTGTATTACACTTGCTATATAATTGGTAAGTTATTTTATAAAATACACATGGGTTTGGGCAAGCCAGGAGTGGACTAGAATTTTCCCCTGATTACGTCGGGTGTAACGGCCTCGATCATACTGTATTGGCATCACCGTTAATGTTTAATATCAAAATACTCTTAGATAGGTATTTTTACTATATATTTATATTTTAGATATACATAAACATATATATATATATATATATTTGTCTGTGATCTCAGTATATGTGTATATATATATATATATTATGTTCAAAATTTAGATTAGAGAAAATCTCATAGGGAACTTATATTATTAAGTAACATATTTATAGAGATATACATGTACTTGGTAAACAAGAAACCCTAAACATAAAGACGAAAAAAATAAATACAAGGGAACATAAAAAAAACCTAAATTAACATAAATATTAGAAAGAAATGGAAATATATTATATTATTTAACACTCCCCCGCAATCGAAACGTGAGAGTCTTGAATGTTGAGACTAGACCAAAGAAATCCGATCATAGAGAATTTGAGAAGAAGACGGCAACAAGGATAAAAGGTGGCGGCGGTGGTGACGGCTTCAAGTCCTCTTTTTTCAAGGGTGAGCGATGACAACTAACAAAATTAAAGAAGACGGCTGCTAAGCACGGCGGCCCGCGGCCAAAGAGAGACGGCAGCGGCATAAAATAAAAAGGCGGTGGCTCCAAGTGCTCATTTTCCAAGGGTGAGCGGCGACAACTAACAAAACTAAAGGCGAGGGCGGCCAAAGGTAGTGCGGCGGCGGCTAAGTGCGGCGGCCCGCAGCCAAAGAGAGAAGGCGGTGGCGGACATAGGAAAAGAAAAAGAAGAGAAAACGAGATTAGGGAGAATAAGTTGGCGGCGGTGGCGACCAAGAGAGAGGGCGGTGGCGGTGGCGGTGGCGGTGGCGGCTGGGGCCATGGGAGAAAGAAAGAAAAAAAATTAGATAAAGGAAAACTAAACTAGATAAGGGGCACCGGATGGGGACGACGACTTGAGGATGGCGGCGGAAGCGAGAGATTGAGAGACCATGGCTCGAAGCCATGACTCTGATACCATGTTAGATTAGAGAAAATCCCGTAGGGAACTTGTATTACTGAGTAACATATTTATAGAGATACATGTACTTAGTAAACAAGAAACCCTACACATAAACACGAAAAGAATAAATATAAGGAAACATAAAAAAAACCTCAATTAACATAAATATTAGAAAGATATGGAAAAATATTATATTATCTATCCGTTTGCAATCAATATTATAAAGTCATGAAACAAATTCAATAGTGGCAGGTTTCTGCTGTATTGAACTTCTCCACAAGTAGTAGTATTAGTTATGACAATGTCTATATCAAGAAACTGGTTGGACGCCTACTTTTCAATTGCTAAATCAAGACTTAATAGGAGATAACCTATGACTAACCATGCAATTATCCAATCTCCAAATTTGAGCAAAATAAAAAGCATATTATTTGGATCAATCCATTTTGGGGTTTGTGGTCCTAGACAATCACAATTGTTCATATAGACACATGTGATTGCAGATATACTAGGACTTGAGGTCACCATTCTTACACAGTCAGTAGACTCTAATAAATCCTTGAATAATCACAACCTTATCTGTGTGATGAATCCGGTTCTGTGAAGATAGACGAGTCTCGTGATGGGTCTTAGGTTTTGGTGTTTTGACCCGGATCCCCCCCCCCCCCCCCCATTTATTATTATAAATATATTTTGTACGTATATATGTGATTATATATGGAAAAATATGTATTTGCATATACCCTTGTATATAAACATTTTAATAAAGTATACTTATAAATTAAAATAAGAATTCAGGTAATAATACATAGTTAATACTTTTTAAATAAGTCATGAAATTAATATTATTGGATAATTAATTATAAGTTGGCAAATAATTCGTTCTTAGTTGATAATATTATTTTGAACGCTTTGATAGTTAAACTCATTTAAAAAAATAAAAGAATATTTTTAAATTGCAAAGCAGGTTTGCGGGGTCCAACACGTCGAGTCCGGTTTTTGGGGTCTCCGGTTCAAAAAAACTTGGTGGGGCCGGCCTTGGATTCTTAAAAATTAGCCCCAAGCCCACTTTGTTGTCATCCCTAATTATATGGATGATAGTGATTTTCCAAAACCCGCAAAGACATAGACTCTCCAGAGTTCTTACTAATCACCAAAATAGTCGAACAATAGCAAAGAATATCTTAACTTACTCCATAAATTGTGTTTTATTTATCGATCCATTGTGTCTTTAATGCTACAAAGCTATAACCAAAGCAACAAGTTAATGTTTTCTGATGACTGATGAGATGAGTACCTGTCGGCAGGGATCCTGGCAGTACAATGAACAATCAAGCAGAAATAAAATGTGATCACAAGCCATCCTACTATTGTGTATATTCGCCTACCCTTCTCCATATTCGTAACCATAAAACGGTCTGCAATATGAAGAACGTAATAGCAAATTAACGAAAAAAATTAAACCAAAAAAGGGCGAGTTGGTAGTCTTATCATAAGTATATTTGCCATGATTTTCAAGAAAATAAAAATGTTGTCACATTTGATTCTCAAGAAAAAAATAAAGGAAAAATGGAAGAGTATATTTGCGCCACTGAAATCATGAATTAATCAAAGTGAATTAATAGGATGCATATGCTATGAATCTTGAAACCCTTTACATGCACGTTAAGAAAAGTAAATGATCAAATTTTGTACCAAATACTGTTTAATTTGTTATATATAAGTCATGCAATTTAATAAATATGTAATATACATGCTATTAGATAACTATGTAGCATACGAAACACAAAAAAATCTTAAACATTGTGAAAAAATGATTGAATTCTATACCAAATATTCTTTGTTATATATATGAATCTTAAACTTTTATAACTATGTATTTTATATGGAATTAGATAGCTATGTAGCATAAGAAACACAGAAAAATCTAAAAAAGCATTGTGAAAAGCTAAAATGAAAAAACGTACCTCCGGGATGAAGAAACAAAGATGCTGCGATCTATAAGTTGCTTTAATTGTGTTATATATATTGTGCGTCCTTGGTTACTTCAACTTGCTTTTGCAAATTAAGTTTGAAGATGG
Organism: Buddleja alternifolia; assembly: GCA_019426215.1. Classification (NCBI taxonomy): domain Eukaryota; kingdom Viridiplantae; phylum Streptophyta; class Magnoliopsida; order Lamiales; family Scrophulariaceae; genus Buddleja; species Buddleja alternifolia. The sequence continues at coordinate 8,033,538 of CM033400.1, forward strand.
AGCAGTTCGGTTCTTGTGTTAATTCATACAAAAGAAAGCAAGAACTTTTAAGAATGTTTCAGGTTATAATGCTATTATAACATATATATATATATATATATATATAGGGACGGATCCAGGAATTAATCGTTGTGGGGCCGGGTTACCATTAAAGTTTGACAACATTTGTACATAGAAATTTATTTTTAGTTTTAATAGAAAAGTAAAATAAAGATTCTTTGTTTGTTTCAATAAACATGTGGTAGTTTCAAATATATAATGAATTTTTTTTGAAGAAATTATGGAAGATGTACTCCTCGTTCTTTGAGTACCCATCATCGTATGTTTGGATAAGTAATACACATAAAAACACATATTAAAATCTAATTTGCAACCTAATTGTTCATATCTGGTTAAACATAATATTTAATTTATTAGTGTTAGAACTTTTTTCAATATTTTTCATCCTACTTGATTTTATATCTCATTTTATTCGGAGTTAGTGACTCCGCCTATTTTATTCTTAGATACAAGCAATTAGTTAAAAAATAATATATACAATTTTGTTCATCACGAATCAATGTAAAATTAAGTGGAATCGAGAAAATAACATCAAATCAAAAAGTAAATGATAAATCAAATGCAAATTTCAACAATATTATAAAAAAATTAAAAAGAATATGAACTAACAATTGTCAACATCAATATAATTATTTTATGCATACCTTGTTGTGAATAGAAATACCCGGTTGTGGTAGCTTTTTTCTTGCATTTAAATTTGTTGATGTGTAATTTTTTTTCTTATTGACAATGTTTTTATAGGTATTAGAACAAATATTTGTTAATTGAAAAATACTATCAACTACCATTAATTGTAATCAACAACGTTTCTTAAAGGTTTTAGAAAAAGTGCTTAACAATTAAATAATGTAGGAAAGAAGTCCAAAAGAAGAGTTAGAGTTGTTCACATTTTACGATTTAACTTCCTTATTTCTCATTTTTGGTAACTCCCTAATTAAATAATGTAGGAAAATACTATTTACTTTTTTTTTTTGGGTTTATGTAACAAGTAAACTCAAAATAAAAACAAAAAAGATAAAGAAAATATAGACTGCTGGGAGTCTGCCATGAATGGAAACCTTGAACTCAAGGTTCCCTAGCAACTATAAGATGAGCGCACACCAGTTAGGCTGCTAAAGCTATTTGCCCATTGTTTAAACCACAAAGTTATATCCTGGGGGGCCAAATAACAAAAACATATATGCCCACCTATGAAAATTTCAAGTGCGCCCCCTAAATCCGTCCCTATATATATATGTGTGTGTATATTATATATATTGTACATGGATTAAGCCTTTGAAACACCAATAATATATAGGGATAATTACACTCACACCCCCTCAATGATGAAGTAATTACACAAATCTCCCCTCACTAATTGATAATTACAAACACACCTCCTCAGGGGGTCTATTTGTAAGGTTTCACAGGGGGTGCAATTGTAAAAATTGTTACACACAAGGGGTGCAATTGTAAAAAATCTTTAACATACGGAGGTGTGTTTGTAATTATCAATTAGTGAGGGGAGGTTTGTGTAATTACTTCATCATTGAGGGAGTGAGAATGTAATTATCCCCAATATATATAATTACGTAATGATAGCGGGGTGGTAAACGAAATCCCATAAAGAATAGAAGTCTGACTTTTGGTTAGTATTAGGCATGTAGGTATATTTACAGTTGAACATTGTGTATTACAAGAAATGTAGCAGATGAAGGAGAATTAATAATGTCCCTTGTTTTACACGGTAGGAGAAGAATTTCTATTATTTCCGTGCTCTAATTGGAAAAGATAGGAGTCTAAATTGAATTAAATGTAGCAGATGCAGGAGAATTAGTAATGTCCCTTGTTTTACACGGCTAGGAGAAGAATTTCTATTATTTCCGTGCTCTAATTGGAAAATATTGGAGTCTAGATTGAATTAATTGTATACTTTTAAAGAAACTTAAAAGGTGAAGTCATATATTTTCTGGAAGTCTCTATGTGGATTTCTCAAAGCTGTTGTTGTGGCAGTTTTCTGGAATTTTGGGTCCTAATAATTTTCCTCCTCTATTAAATAATTATATTCAAGTTTAGATCAGGTTTTGTGTAGATCAGGTTTTGTGGATGCCAAGTATAATTTACTTGCTTTTTGATCAATCAAATCGTAAGAAATATATGACTAATATATTATTATTTTATTAATATTAAAGTTTACTTAATAAAATATTATTTATGTAAATATTTAGTGATTAAGTATCCTATTAGCTAGTAGAAGAGTCATGGAAAAGATACCTTGATGGGAGGTATCTATTAGTGTTCTATTTAAAAAGGAGTCCGGTCCTCTCTCTATCGCCACACAACTCGACATTATGTAAAAGAAAGATAATGTATTCTCATAAAAAGTATACGTATATTTCCATCATTAAAAGAGGGGTTAAGAGAGAGAAATTATTCTTCCTCAAAGTGACGTTACAAACAAGTGACTCCATATCAACAAGATTGGCACTAAAAACTATGAATGAAGGATAGTCATTTATTTGTTGAAGATTATGTGAAATTATGAAATTCATCGTGCAAGTTATGAAATTTAAAAGCTCATAAATTAACTTTCTTCTTTTGTACAGTGAAAACTTAAGAGCTCATTAATGATTATTATGATTTTGGTGACTATTATGACAGGAAAATTAAGTAAATAGCACCTTTGTGCATAATGAATTAAGGGTCTAGCACCCAAACTCAAATATTTGAAGTGTCTAGCACTCTAAAATTTGCAATTTAGTCACTGAAATTTACAAAGCCAAGCCACTGTTTTTGACCAAGTCAAAATGCCCAAAACCAAGCAAAAATTGACATGGCAGGTAATATTTATTTTCTAAGTATATATGCTTTGTTTTCATTTTCAGTTTGGTCCCTTTATTTTATTGTTAAATTATTTAAACCCATTAGAGTAATTATACATATTTTAATGAAAAGGGAATCCCAACTCGCTTTTATAAATCTGCATAAAAACTCTACATTTACACTCATAATTTACTTACATGCCTGTACCCGATCATATTTTAAACTTTTTTTATTAATTGTCTTAATACTTTAGAAAACCTAGACTATAATAATCAAGAATTAATATTAGAATTACGAAATCAATTAATAACTAGAGAGATAATTGGGTTAATACTTATTTCAATTTACCACCTGAATTACGAGATCGCCAAAACTATATTAAATTCATTTTAATTTTGAATATATTAATAGTAGCCTTTTATTAAAATAGATTCTTCTAATTTTAAAAGATTAGAATATTTAGATCTAAAATATAGTTTAGCTGATAGATCAATAATATCTTTAGATAAACATAAATTTATTTGTAGATTTGATTCAACTTTTAAGCACAATTTACATTCGGAAAATAAACACTAAAATAGTTTACCGGATTTACTTATATCTCAAGCGTCAAACTTAGAATTAGAAAACACAAAATTCTATAAAACCCTAGAATCTTTAAAAGAAGCAGTTTTAATAAATAGAGAAATAATAAAAAAGGATTAAAATAATAATTTAGATTACATTAAACATCAGTTTGAGGAAACTTTAAAAATAGTTAAAAAAATATAATAAGTTTTTCCCTACTAAAGATGAAATAATAGAATTAAAATATAATTTAGAAAGTAGTAAAATAAAACAAATAGAAATTGAAAATTAAGAAAACCTTAAGTCAAGTAGTTGATAAAATAAATAAATTTGAAGTCCAATTTTTAGAGACTAATAAAACTCTAAAAAATATAGAACGAATAGTTAGTGGATGAGCAATCTAGAAATAGATTAGAATATAAAAATGCAATCGAACTAGCAAATAAATATTTAAATATGGAAGGAGGATTTACTACCTATCAAGGAACTAGTAATCAAGATAAAATATGCCCTAAACTTTGGAATATCCAATTCACTTTCGTTTTACAAATATTTGAAAGGCTAGACAAATTAGAAGATAAACTAGAAAAATTAAGCTCTAAAATAGACACAGTATCTCAAGTAATTAAAGGAGATTTACAAGATAGTATAGAAGAAAGATTAGCAAATCTAGCACTAGACGAGTCTGAAAAACCTAAAAAGGAACCTAAAAAATATCATATTGGTAAAAAAAAATAAAAAATGTTGAGATCATTTAGTGGTACTAGTAGAACTATAAGTGAATCAAGTAATAAGGAAAAAGAGAAAGGAAAAATAAGTAACACTTTCACTAAAAGAATGTTTAGAGGATCAGGAAGTCAAAGCTCAGTTAGAGAAGTAGAGTTAGAAGAGATAATAGACGTAGAAAAGAATCTTAATTTGTACAATAACAAAGGACTAGATAAATTAAAACCTAAAACATTATATAAAGTAGGAAAAAAGGATTTTAACACACATTTAATTAAGAAATTTAGAGAAAAAGAAGTAAAAGTTACGATAAATGCTGAAAATATAAGCTTAGTTAACCCGAAATGTATAAAGCAATTAAAACAGTTAAAGCAAAAGTATATACATTTAGGATTAATTATTGTAGGAATAAAAGGATTAAATAGAAAAAGAACCGATGGAAAGGTTTTAGTTTTATTATTAGATAAAAGTTGGTCTGATGCTAGGAGAGTAGTATTTGCTAATATGGAAATAGATATGACAAACAATGTAGGAATATTTTATGTAGCTCCAAATATAATGAAAAGTATTAAAAATATTAATAAAATTACTATAGGATTACAAAGTAGAGGATATGAAACTTATGATGGAAATAACTTAGTTATTTCTATAGCATTTTTAGGAAGAGTAACTAATAATAGTTTTTCTCAATATAAAATTAATATAAATGGGATAATAGATGGTTTAGCCTCAGTAGGAATAGCGATTTAAATGGAGAAGAATGAGAATTAACCAAACACCTAGAAGAAAATGAGAAGGTTAAGATTCTAGGAGAAAGTGTAATGTATACAAATAGTAGAGGTCAAACTTCTATTAGATTTCTTAATTATCAAAAACTAGATCCCAAAGAAAACTTAGAAGATTTAGAAGAAGAAACTGATAACGAAACTGAAACAAGCTATATGAATATTATAGAAGAAGAAGAAGTTAGAATAACCAGTAGATTTGTAAATTGGGAAATAATATCTGACATAGAAAGTGAAGAAGATGAATAGGAAGAAAATATAGAAGAAATAGAGGAAAAAAATAGACAATTAGAAAGTTAGCTTAAAAATGATTATAGACCAAAAAATATGGAAGAAATATTAAGAAAGAATTTCGAGATAAATAATTTAAGAGAATTAGTAGATGAAATGTATTTTGAAGCAATGAACTTAGATATAAATTTAGAATCTGCTAAAGAGGAATTTAAACAACATTATAATATTAATTTAGTAGATGATATATGTTCAGGAAATGTAGAATTTAAAAATTTCTTTAAAGAAAAAGGTAGCAATGAAATAACTTTTATGGCAGATAGCCAAACAAGTACTAGTAGTAATATAGAAAAAAGAACTAGAGTAGAACCAGATTCTAGTGAAATTCCAGTCAGAAATGTAGAAATGAGTGGTAGACCAGAATGGAAAAGCCCAACATACGAATATGGATCAACTCAGCCTAATAAATATGTAGGAGCAAGACAACCCATAGGAAAAACCATGAGTGGAACCATGTTAGTAATAGAATTAGGAAGCCCACAAATGTGGCCAGAAGAAGTAAATATATGGGAACAATGTGTAGTAAGACATTGGGAAATAAATAAAAAGGCAGATATGGATATGTTTAATTTTTTAGAAACATGCTCAGGACCTACATCATTATCTAGAATTAATGAAATAAAGGCATTAGGAAATAATCCTTATAATTTTACTAGTTTTATTAGAACTTTAATAATACGAATAGATACAGGAAGAGAAAATACATTCACACAAGATACGGCACTTAGAAACCTAGAACAACTTACTATAACCGATACGAAATATATTATACCTTTTAGTCAGGATTTTACAAGATTAATAGGAGAAGCTAATAAAGCATTTGATGAAGAATTATGTAATAGATATTTTACGAAATTACCACAAGATTTAGGAAAAATAATACATGAAAAATGGATAAAAAGTAATGGTAATCTTACAGGATTAGGTATAGGACCTACAGTACAATATACTTTCTTTCAAGTTTAGGAATGGTGTAAAGAAGAATTCATTAGAGAAAAAAATTAGAAAACAATCTTATGAGTTTTGTAGAAAAGCTATATACGGCCCAAAATAATATGGACAGAAGAATTATTTTAAGCCAAAATGAAAGATATTAAGGAAATCAAATAAACCAAAATCTAGTTTTAGACAATATAGACAAGGAAGAAAACCCCCTAATTATGTTAAAAAGCCTTCAACTCGGAAATGCACTTGTTATATTTGTGGAGATCCTAAACATTTAGCTAATATATGCCCGAAAAGACAATTTAATATGGAAAAGGCAGCATAGCAGAACAATTAGATGAAGATGTAGTAAGTATAGATGGTAATGAAAGTGATGAAAGCCTATTTAGTATAGTAAGTGAAGAAGGACCAGACATTCCAAATATAATAGAATATACCTATATGAATAATTCATGTGGACATAAATATATAAATGGAAAAGGAACTATGAGTATAGCTTGTAGTATTTGTAAATTACATCCTGATATGCATTTAAGATATCAGTGCAATAGATGTTTTGACAAAATTTGTTTTATTTGTGCTAAAGACGCATATAATATAGAAACAGATGTATCTTCTAAACCTAGTAAAAAACTAGAGACGATAGAAATTCTAAGTCATAAAGTAGAAAATTTAGACTTAAAAATACAAGTATTATAATTAAAATTAAAAAATAATGAAAACATAAGCGGTAATCAAAATAAAGGAAAATGTGTAGTTATAGAAGAAATTGATGAACTTAACCATCAATTAGAAGAAACTCATTTACAAAATACAGTGTATGAACCCCAAATACAGGTACCCTATAATAGTAGTTTAATACTTTTAGATTGTCGAATATGGTGTAATCAAGAAAAATATATTGAAACTAAAGCCATTTTAGATACAGGAAGTACAAAAAGCATGCTTAGCTCTAGTCTTGTACCAAAAGAATTTGAAGCACAATTAAGTTACACTGTTACTAGTAGAATTACAGAAAATAGATTAATGAGAATAACAAAAGAGTTAATTAACATGGGAATATAATTTAAAGATTTTTTAGGAAATTATAGTAGCAAATATACCTTAGGACAAGTACTTATCGCACCAGATAACATAAAAAGCCAAGAATTCCTTTTAGGGTTAAACTTTATTTGTGCATTAAATGAAAGTATATTAGTAGGAAAAAATTATATTACTATCAACAAACATAATTATACTTTCCCAACTAATAGATACATTAAACAATCAGAGTTGACTGCGAAGCGTGGTGGACATGGTAATAATGATTTAGATTTTTTCAAAGAATTAGAACAAAATAATATAGAATCTGAACCCATAGACATTCTGTTAGATGAAGAAATTAGATATAGGAAAGGGATTAAAAGTTTTAAACCTAGAAAATGAAAGAATTCTACATAAATTAGAAATGTTATGATTTATAGGAGATAATTTGGCCAAAAACAAAGTAAATATACTTTTAAACTAAACATCTTAAACCCCGATATAGTAATAAGAACAAGAGTTATAGAATATACTCCAGAAGATATAAAAGAATTCAAAACACAAATAAAAGAAATGTTAGAAATTGGTATTATAAGAAGAAGTGATAGTCCTCATAGATCGGCAGCATTTATAGTAAGAAATAATGCAGAAATAAAAAGAGGAAAACCTAGAATAGTATATAATTACACGAGACTTAATGATAATACAGAAGACGATGCTTATAGAATACCTAATAAAGATGAGTTAATTAATCTAATACAAAATAAAAAGATATTTCAAAAATTGATCTAAAAAGCGGATATAATCAAATTAAAATGGTAGAAGCAGACAAAAAATGGACAGCATTCAGTTGTATTGAAGGACATTTCGAGTGGAATGTTCTTTCTTTTGGTCTAAAAAATGCTCCAGCAATATTTCAAAGATTTATGGATAGTATATTTAAACATTTAGATTTCTGTTTAGTATATGATGTGTGTGGGAAACACACCAATGATAATATGCGATATATGATATAAAGCACGAATTATAAGTAAAGAACACGAGATATTTACGTGGTTCGGCCAATAATATGACCTACGTCCACAAGGTAAAAGAGTCGATCCTTTATTAGTGTTTGGAGTTGATATATGTTAGGAATTTCATGTTATATGTTTTGATAATGACAATTAGGACCTTTGTTAGACCCCAAAATATGTAAGTTTGTTTTTCAGCTTTGAAGCGTTAGATTTGTAATAGGCTTTGTTTTATTTTTTATTCTAGATTGTTAGGTTAAGTTGTCTTAGACTGAGCGTCTGATTTGTTCTGAGTGAGTTTATCAGAAGTAAAGTTTGAAAACTCAAGATCCTGAAGTCTGAATAAAGATGAAGATTTCAAGCGTCTAGAATGACCTGCTACACCAAGCGTCACCCTATAGAATAGAAGTGATTCAAGGTTGAATAAGCGTCTATCAATGACTATTTTCACCTGAATTTATTTCTAAGTCTAGAAAGAGTTTTAATGCAAATATTCTCAAAGCATTAAATGCCAACGGGCATTTAATTCAAATGCATTAAATGCTGATAAGAGCATTAAATGTGATAAGCACTTTCAGACGTACGAAAAAGCCACCCTATTGGACTGTCAACTATTCAAAGACTGCAGCACCAACTTTTGTGTAGCAGATTTTCAGGAAAAAGGACAAAAAGTTGTTCACTCGCGAAAGTGAGAGACACGCGCTCGTGCATGTGTCAAACAGACACTTTTTCCAAGAAATGCCTATAAATAGGACTTCAACAACAAGCCAAAGACAGAGAACAATTATCAAGTCGAATTGCTGTTGCATTGAAGTCTCATTCCTTACAATCTCAGAAAAGCCAAAACTTTCAAGAAAATATTCACTTTGCTTTTCTTCAAATCCTGAGACAGTCAACCAATATCTCAAACACTCTTTTCAGAGAAACCCACATTACTACTGAGATATTCCTAGTTGTTTGAACTTTATCAAAATCAAACAAACCATTTAGAAAAACCCCTATCCAAGCCTCGCGATCTGTGTGAAGTCGAAGTTGGATACTTGCCATATTTTTGGGTGAAAGAAGCAAGGGGATTGAAGTGATTTGGAGCAGAAATCTGTGTGCTCAAGGAGCTCAAGTCATCGACATCCATCTCTCCCTAATTTGTAGAAGATTCTGTGTGATTCTTTGAGAATCATTTTAGTGGATTGCCTCCAAGTGTTCGAGGAGAAGAAGGACGTAGTTGGGATTACACCACCCAACGAACCTTACAAATATTGCTCTTTGCTTTACTTTCAGCATTCATATTGTCATATCATAATCTGATAAAGTAAAACTTAATCAAACGCTAAGCAACTAAATACACTTTTTGTGACGCTAAAGCTTTTAAAGAGAAGACTCCAAAAATTATTCTGCTGTGCTAATACTGGTCAAAGAAGTGAACGCTCAAACCTATTTGGTTGTAGTATTCAAGTCTTGAAATCTAAGTTAACTTTCTAAAAATAGTCTTCGTTAGACGCTTCACCAAAGCGTCTATATTTTCAGTGAACGCTTAAGTCAAGTGTTAGACACTTCAAGCATCTACTTTTCAAGCGTCCAAAAAACCTTTTCAATACGAATCTTTTGAAGTCGAAAAAGACTTCAGGGTCTATTCAACCCCCCCCCCTTCTAAACCCTTTCGTATGTCACTTGGGACCAACAAGTGGTATCAGAGCGGTTAAAGTTGAAATTTTAAAATTTCCAAGCATAACTGCTTGTTTAGATCCTTTTTAAAACTTAGTTGCTTTAGATTTTAAACATGGCATTCGCTAAAGTTCCCAAACTGACTGAGTCAAATTTTGACACATGGAAAGTCAAAGCATTTACATATCTCTGTTCATGTGATGATGACATGTGTGATGTTATTTCAGATGGACCAATCAAAATATATAAAGTTATCACTAGAGCGCCTGGAGCCACGGAAGACACTCCCGATGGTTATGTTGAGAAACCGAAACAAGAATGGTCTCCAGATGAGCGTCGAAGAGCTAATTTGGACAATGTTGGTCGTAACGCTCTATATACGGCTATTGGTGATAATGACAACTTATTCAACAAGATCAAGTCTTGCAAAACCACTAAAGAAATATGGGATAAGTTGGCTACAATTTGGGGTGGTTCAGCTCAGATCAAAGAAAACAAACTTTCCATTGCCAAGGAAAAGTTTAACGGATTTAAGATTCTACCCAATGAAACTTTAGAGCAATTAGATATAAGATTTACAGCTCTAGTTACAGAACTTACATCGTTGGGAATGAATTTGCAGAATCGAGAAATGGTGGTTAAGATCTCTAGAAGTTTACCAAGTAAATTCTTGATGAAAACAACCGCTATGAGAGAATCAAATATGCTGGATCTCCTAACTCCAGAAGACACCTTTTCAGAGCTCAAAGCATTTGAGTTCGAGTTGAATTCTGCTAGTGATGTTGTGAGTACTACGCTGATTGAATCTGGAGCGCTTATAGCATCAATCAAAGGCAAATCGGGCAATAAAGGAAAGAATTTAGATATCAATGAAGAAGAGGAATTGGCTTTGCTGAATAGATTCAGAAAGTTCTTAAGATATGTAAAGAAAGGAAAAGGTTTCAATAATCAAGGACACTGTTCATATCAAGCGCCTTCTCCGATGCAACAACAGATTCAAGCGCCTCAGTATTCTGTTCCTTCACCTCAAGCGCCTGTTCAGTACCAAGCGTCTATTCAAAATCTCTCCGCTCCAGTGGTCTCAAAACCACACATTGCAAGGTTAACAAATGAACAAAAGATGAAAACTAATCTTTGTTACAATTGCAGGAAACCAGGGCACTACCAGGTAAATTGCCCTTATCCAAACGTATCCGAGCCCTCAAGGCATTATTACTTGGATTGAAACCAATTCAGGAGCAACCTTCGTCAACAAGGTTTGCTAGCGGAATCAGAACCAGCATCCGCACCTGAAGATTTAGAATCATCAGAAGAGAGTAGCGATGATGATGAGCCATTAGATGACTCAGCGCTCATATGTCTCATGGTTGGAGATGATGAAGCGTCTCTTGAGGTAATCAATGAATTATCTATTCCTCTCTCTTATGATGAATTACTTGACAAGGTCAAAGAATACTACAATGAATGTCAAGAAGCTGCCAAAGTATATTAAAATGTTCTCGCTATTATTTCATCACTCACAAGAGATAAAGTAACGCTCAAAGCCGAGTTGCAAGTTCAGCAACAGTGCATTGAGAAGAACCAATCACTTGAGAGTGAAATTAATCAATTAAAAAGCGATCTTGATATAATAGTCAAGAGAGTAGCTGATTTGATCGCTAGACTTGCTAAATCAGAGCAGCTTATCTCATCATTATCTTAAGCCTCTAGAAAGCTGGATAATGCGACAGAAGTAACTAGATTATTTGGTGAAAAGACCGGTTTAGGATGCGATAAACTCGGTAAACAACCTAATAAATTTAATGTTACGGCAAACAACAAAGGAAAGGGTGTTATCTTTGTTGAGAAAGGTTCACAAGGTCAAACACAAAAAGAACCTAGTGACAATGGTAAGACGCCAAATGAGAAAGTCAAAGCTAACTCAGGCAAGTGTAAGGCTAAGGCAAATGATTCACAAAGACGGGTCTATCCAAACGCTCAAAAGGCTAAAGATAAGACTGACCACTGTGAATCAAGCGCTAAGCGTCCAGCACCAAAAGTGCAACCCAAGCCAGCGCCAAGGAAATACCAGCGTCAATATCCAAGACAATCAAGATCATATTATCGATACTATGATGATTATGATTATGACTACCATTATAATTGAAGATATTATTATACACCCAAAAAGTACACACAACACGTTGTGAAACCCAAAAAGGCCAGTATTCCTAAAATGAAGACCAAGCGAATATGGGTTCCTAAAGTTCTAATTCAAACTAACAATGTTACTAATGTTAAAGGACCCAAGCAACAATGGGTACCTGAATAGAAATAGAACTTCTCTTTTGATTGCAGGTACCTAGAGCTAAAGCTGATACATCTGTGTGGTACTTCGATAGTGGATCGTCAAGACACATGACTGGTTCTAAAGATCTTCTGATCAACTATCAAGCTGCCAATGGTCCTTAGGTTGTATTTGGTGACAACTCCAAAGGTGAAACCAAAGGTATATGTACTATGCATAGGGGGAATATCATGATAGGTGATGTTTATTATGTTGAGAGTCTGAAGGCACAATTTATTAAGCATAAGTCAATTTTGTGATAAAGGCTTTGAAGTCATATTCTCAAGTGACTGTTGCTATATAAATGACGCTAAGACTAAGTCTACTAAATTGAAGGGTAAAAGAACTCACAACGTATATTTGGTAGATTGGGGTTCAACACTTGATAACAACCCAACACGCTTTGTTGCTAAAAATGAATCTAAAATGGGTTGGTTATGGTATAGAAAAATGAATCACCTCAACTTCAAAACAATCTCTCAGCTTATAAGTCAAGATCTTGTAGAGGGATTACCAAATGGACCATTTCATAAGGATCGCCTTTGTGACGCTTGTCAAATGGGTAAACAAGTTAAATCATCATTCAAGAGAAAACTTCATCTATCTACCTCTAGAATACTTGAACTACTTTACATGGATTTGTTTGGACCTGTTCAAACGATCAGTGTAAGCGGTAAAAAGTATACTTTGGTGATAGTAGATGATTTCTCTCGATTTACTTGGGTGGAATTTCTTTCATCTAAAGATGAGACATGTGACAAGTTAACAATGCTTATTCGACAACTTCAATTATTGAAAAATCTTAAGGTTGCAAGAATAAGAAGCGATCACGGTACTGAGTTTACTAACAAGATTGTTGAGAAGTTTTGTGCAGAAAATGGAATATGTTAGGAAATTTCATGTTAGATGTTTTGATGATGACAAGATAGGATTCAATGTTAGACCCCAAATAAAATGTAAGTTTATGTTTTCCATAGATCATTGTTTAAGCGTTTAAAAGTTTGTAATTTTGTTTAGGCTTGTAATTTTTGTCTTTGTAGGTTTTAGACTAAGTATTAGATACTGAATCACTAATAGAATTCTATGTGAATCTATTAGAAAAGAAGTTGAAGATCAGCGTCTGAAGTCAACTAGAGATGAAGATTTGTTTCTTAGCGTCCGTCAAACGCTAAAGGACCTTTTTCAGGATTTATGGATCAAGTGCTCAAAGCACTTAAGCGATCAATGACAAATTCACCTGAAATAAATCCTCAAGTCACGAAGGACTTAAATGCAATCATTCCACGGACATTTATTTCCAACGGGAAATAAATTCAAATGCATTAAATGCCTGATAAGAGCATTAAATGTGATAAGCTACTGTGACCTGTGGACAAGCCACCTTTTTTTGACCAGACTGTCAGAACTTCAGAGTTCATAGCTGCTACCATCCAATCGGTGCCAGCAGTGTTTCAGGAATGTCAGGCTTTAGGTAGAATCACGCGCTGCGTGAAAGGCACGCTTCTACATGTGTCCAACGGACAGATCCCAAGAATTGCCTATAAATACCTTACCTTCAGCAGACCCTAAAAAAAAAAAAACACGGTACAAAAATATTTACAAGAGAAAATTACGTACACAAGAAAAAGCTTAGAATCTCTATAGCCAAAATTCCTTCAAGCTTTTTATCTACATTCCAGACAGTCACAAATATCTCAAACATCTTCCAAAGAAGAAACCTAAATTCTCTTTGAGATATTCCAAGTTGTTTGATCTTCCCAAATACAAACAAACCCTTGTGACAAAAAACCTCAACCTTTCATCTGGGTGAGAGAAGTTGTTGAAACTCATTACAGGCAGTATTTCTGAGTGAGAGAAGCTTGTAGAAGACGATCTTCATTGGTGCTGAAATCTGTGTGATCAAGGAGCCCGAGATCATTTTCATTCTTTACTATCTTGTAGATGATTCTGTGTGATTCTTTGATAATCATCTTAGTAATTTCCTCCAAGTGAAAAAGGAAAAGAAGGACGTAGCTGGGATTACATCACCCAGTGAACCTTACAAATTATTGTGTCATTTATATTTTACTATCTTATATCTGTCATTTTACATGATTATAAAAGACAAGTAAAATTGCAAAACGATTAAATTATCTAAAAGAACGCTAAAAATCATTTCCGCTGTGCTAACCCTGATTAAGTGATCTAAGCGTTACCCTACTTTGGTAAATTGCTAAACTCACTAAGTCTAAGTTATCTTTACTAAAGCGCCTGACCCAAGCGCTCAGCCTTCCAAGCGTTCAGATCTTTGAAAAGTAACACGAAATTTTTGAAGTTTAAAAAGATTTCAAAGTCTATTCAACCCCCCTTCTAGACCCTTTCGTATGCCACTTGGGACCATCAGAATACATCATGAGTATTCAGCTCCCAGAACTCCCCAACAAAATGGTGTTGCTGAGCGCCGGAACCGAACGCTTAAGGAAGCAGCTAGGACGATGTTAGTAGAATCCAAGCTTGCTCCTAGGTTTTGGGCCGAAGCGATCAACACTGCCTGTTACACTCAAAACCGTTGCATGATCAACAAACAACATGGGAAAAATCCATATGAACTGTGGAAGGGACGTAAGCCAAATTTTTCATATTTTCACGTCTTTGGTTCTAAATGCTTTATCCATAATAATGGATCTCAAAGCCTAAAGACATTTGATCCTAAAGCGGATGAGGGAATCTTTCTAGGCTACGCCAAGAATGGAAAGAATTTTCGCATCTTAAATAAGATCAAATCAAAGGTTGAGGAATCTATTCATGTTGTTTTTGATGATGCTAACCAAGAACCGAGTAAGGTTAATGTGAATGATGTAGGAGTCGAAGATCTATGTCATCAAGCATCTAAAATTACTATTGATGAAGATACTGACGACGATGATGAGATCTCATTGCCACCTCCTAAGATTACTCCTGAGGTTAATATGAACAATATTGTAAGAAATGCTGATGATCATGAAGAGAGTGATCATCAAGAGCAAACAAGAATTTGTGAACTTGAAGCGCCGACGCAAGAGGATAATCAAGCGTCTGATCGTCAAGCGTCTATTCAACCACTTAACCCTTTCCAACCAGATAGACTATGGCTGCATGATCATCCACCTGAGCAGATTATTGGAGATATTGAAGCGACTGTTAGGACTAGAGCTGCTACGTTCAATGAGGCTATGTTTGCAAGTTTTTTTTGTCTCAAATGGAACCTAAGAAAGTGGAAGAAGCGCTAAGCGACCCAAGTTGGATTGAAGCCATGCAAGAAGAGCTTAATCAGTTTGAACGAAATAAGGTTTGGATACTAGTACCAAGACCAACTCACCAAGGAGTTATTGGAACTAGATGGGTGTATAGAAATAAGATGGATGAGAACGACATTGTGATAAGGAACAAGCTCAGACTCGTAGCTCAAGGATATTGCCAAGAGGAGGGTATTGACTTTGATGAGACATACGCTCTTGTCGCTCGTCTTGAAGCAATCCGCATGTTTCTAGCGTATGCAGCGTTCAACAAGTTCATGGTGTATTAGATGGACATGAAGAGTGCCTTCCTGAATGGTAAACTCCAAGAAGAAGCATATGTGGAGCAACCACTAGGATTCATCAACAATCATGGTAAGGGTATGGTCTACAAGCTAGACAAAGCACTTTATGGGCTTAAGCAAGCACCCCGAGCATGGTATGACATTCTCTCTATCTTCCTCATTGGTAAAGGCTTTTCAAAAGGCAGCGTTGATACAACGTTATTCAAAATTACCAATAACGAAGATACTCTCTTAGTCGAAATTTACGTTGATGATATTATATTTGGTTCTACTAACAAGCGTCTGTGTGAGAAATTTTCGAAAATGATGCAAGAACAATTTGAAATGAGCATGATGGGTGAATTAACTTTCTTCTTAGGATTACAAGTTAAACAACTTCATAATGACATATTTATAAACCAAGCTAAATACACAAGAGATATGATTAAGAAATTTGGTATGGAAAATGCATCATATTCAAAAATTTCAATGAGCCAAACGCTTAAGTTAGATAAAGATGAAAGTGGAAAGAAAGTTGATATCACTAATTATAGAGGTATCATTGGATCACTTCTTTATCTTACTGCTAGTAGACCTGATATTATGTTTTCGGTATGCATGTGTGCACGATTTCAAGCTGATCCTAAAGAGTCACACTTAATTGCTGCCAAGAAGATCCTTAAATACCTGAAAGGCACACAAAATGTGGGCTTATGGTATCCAAGGGACTCTCCTTTCGAACTAATTGGTTACTCAGATGCAGATTTTGCAGGATGTAAAATAGATATTAAGAGTACTAGTGGTGCATGTCGATTTCTAGGTGATAGGTTAGTTTCATGGCATAGTAAGAAACAACAATCCATAGCTACCTCCACAGCCGAAGCTGAGTATGTAGCTGCAGGAAGTTGTTGTGCACAAGTGTTATGGATGAGGCAACAACTTAGAGATTATGGAATAATCCTAGGCCTAACCCCCATTCATTGTGATAACCAAAATGCTCTAGCCATGAATCAAAACCCTGTTCTTCATTCCAGAACTAAACACATTGACATTAGATACCATTTTCTTCGTGACCACGTTCAAAAGAAAGATATCTCCATGCACTTCATTGGAACTGATAAACAATTGGCAGATATCTTCACCAAAGCACTCAACGAACAACGTTTTCTCACTTTGAGAAGTGAATTAGGTATGATTGATTTAAATGCTTAATCATTTTGCATCATATTTTATTAGACATATAATTTAGGGGGAATCCACTTAATCTGTGTCTAAAAGATTTTCCTACCCGGTACAAGTTATCAAATTTAGGGGGAACCTTAAAGTTGTACTTGACCATAACTGCAAGCGTCAATGATCAAAATTTTCAAATGCATGATCATCAACGCTCAGTATTACTTATGCATAAAATATTGGACGCTCAAACATAAAAAGTCTTCTCAATCCTAAGCGTCTAATTCTCATATACCAACAAGTGGTATAGTATCAGTTAAGCGTTGAACCAATTCCATTCAACTCTTAATATAATTTTTTTTTGAACAGTCATGCATAAATTTTACAAGCCTTTTTTTTGAAGTAGTGGGTAGACTCAAAAGTCTATTTTGTACTCTACTCGCACGCTTCTATCACATCAAACTAGCGCGTAATCAAAACTTTTAAAATGACGGTTCAGAGATAGCACGTGTTTGTGTACGTGTCAGTCTACCATCAGGCACGTGTGCTACACTCTGAAAATACCAAACGTTTTTATTTTTATTTTTTTAAAACTCGGATGTCAAATCATTTTATATGAGAATTACCAAATGTAACTTCTCTCTCTTACACAAAACTCGCGTCCGTAGTTAATGAATTTATGGCTGAGATTCAAAAGTCCTTACACGTGTCTAAATCCTACAGAGACTAGAGAACACAAGTTTCAAAATTCTTTACTTTGTCATTTAAAACACAACTTCTACAGAAAAATCATTCACTTTTACTCAAAGATTTCTGCAAATTTCTCTCTCTCTCTAAGCAAAAGAAAATTTCAGTTCTCTTTACTTTCGAAAATGGCACCAAAGAAAGCTTCATCTACTTCTGCCGAACCTATCATCAAGGTTACTGAAGGCCTTGTTGTTGATTGGAAATTCTTGTATGATCAACCCCAAATCAACCTGCATGATATGATGGATACTGTTACAAAGGCTGGACTCAAGACGTTCTTAACACAGTACTCATACTTATTCCCATTCCTACATCTGTAGAAGATCCTGCTCTTATAAAGGATAGTTCTTTTGTTACAGCTTTAGTTCCAGCTGCTGCTGAAGCGTCAACCGATGTCCATTTAGATGTTGAGATGACCGAAGTTGTGGCGATTGCCAAAAACATTGCCGCACAAGCTGCTGCAATTGAACCTGAAGAACCTGCTCTCAAAGAGGTTCAGTCATCAATCACTATTCTAGCTATAACAGAGGTACGCTCAGAAGGTCAGAGTGTTGCTGAAGACGTTACAAAGCCAAGGCACTTCTTCCAACTGGACCCGTTGAAGACGATTGATCATTCAATCAACTACATGCCTCCAGCACTCGAAGATGACTTCATTCCTGCCGGATATAATGAGGCAGATATATTGCTGCTGAGAATGAGATTGCCCTGCTGATTGATATCGACAATAAAATCAGGGATATAGTGTTTAACACAGAGTTCACAGAAATTGAGAGAAAATATTATAGGGCCTTTGAACTACAAAAAACTCCTGGTCAAATACCATCCCCTCTCATTCTTCAACAAGACAGACAAGGAGGAACAACTCCTAGATGTGATGTGGATCTAGCGTATTACCTCGACTCTGGCCACAACAAGCCTACAGGTTTTGCTCTCAGAGACTACAATATCCGTGTGTATGAGCCACTTCGCCCTAGCTTTCTCAATCCATCAGAGGCAGTCTTGAACCGAGAAGGCTACACACACTTTCCTCATATGCGAATAGTCCTGAAAACCTAGCTTTGGTCAATCCACTTCGCTTATGGAAAAATAAAGCAGTTCATGCCGATGAGCGTCTCGAATCTCTCACAGATTTGATCCAGACTGAAGCTGATGCGTATTTTGATAGCGTCTAGAATGCTAACTATCAGACCGATAGATCTCGTTTTGAATCTATTCGAGATATTCACCATGAAGGCATTAGAGCTATTGTCAACGCTGGCATAGACTACTGCATGAACGAAGTCAATTGGGTTGAAGTGTACATGGGAAACAAGTACACTTTCTCAGAATTAGTTCAAGCTCCCCATTTGTTCGGCATAGGCATGCATGACAAGAAGCATCATTTCGCCAAGTATTGCCTAAAGAAGCGTCAACAGAGAGTTGGACCTGTTCTTGGGCTCCCCCAAATTAGACATCAAGAGCTTCACAAACTGTCCATTACTCCTCTACATTTCAACGCTCAAGCGTCTACCAGTGGCAGTAATCAAATTTCTAGCCTGAATTTCGCTCCCAGCCACTGTGAAGATAATTTTAACTTGATGGTGAAGATCATGAATCCCTTATCTCTTTTCGACAAAATCTTCACTGCCAATCTCAGACAATGGAACGGCTCCGTCATCAATTCTTTTCGAGGATATCCACTGCTCCCTTCTATCCGCAAAGAGGTACTCACTCATTATGAGTTTGTTCACTCATTGCTAGAAAGAAATCAGGGACTAGCTCAAGCGATCTATCCATATTTAGAAGAGTACTACGCTGCTTACATGCCTGAGGATCAGCGTCTCAAGTCTCTTCCCTCTGACTGCTTGATTGGATTCTCTCGAAATTCCTCTCCAGACTCCATTTTCTTTATCTGTCAAGCACGGTCCAAAGTTTTTCCGCATCATGTGCTTAACATCATTGGTCCCATGCACATCAGGGCCATTGATAGTCCTCTTCGCACATTTATTTCTGGTTTCTGCTGCTCTCGATCCAAACTTACTGAACTTCTGGAAGCTTCGTCCACTTCTTTTGCCGATTTAGCAAATTGGAACTTCTAATTCGATGACTTTCGCCAAACAGAGTCAGCGCTTGAGGAAGACCCTGCTAAGACAATTGAAGCGTCCACTTCTGAAGTTGCCAGTTTTCCAGCTACTGAAGAACCCGTTCAAGCATCTCAACTAGAGGGTATTCCTGACGCTCCTGAACCGGTTGATGCTGATATTGATGAGGATATCTCTCTTGACCTACGAGGTACTGTCTTTGATCCAGCATATCAAGCTCCCCTTGACTCTCTGAAACACTCATCCAGATTCAAGCGACCGACTCCTCAAGTGGTTCAATCAGATGAGAGTCAATCTTTTGGTCCTTTGCTCAAATCCGTTCTAGAGGATATCAGTGCTCATGCTACTCAGAATGAAGAATCCCTTCACTGGATTAAAGACGATTTGGCAAAGATTGAGTCTCACGTTATGAGCGCTCAAATTGCTCATATGCGTAGCTCAGCTCAAACGGCTGTTGGTGAGTGCAAACAAACTTTCAAGAAATGCATGATGCTACTCATGCCCACCAACTTGCCATGAAAGAAGAGTTAGAAAAGCGCCTCGAAACCTTAGAGACATCTCTGAATGATGCTACCAACGCCAAGCTTCTCGCTCTACAAGAACGCTTCGACAAGCGTTTGGACGACATCTTAGACTCTATGTCTCAGATTGCTCATCAGGTCAGTTTACTTACAGAACACTTTCTGAAGTCTGATGATGGCAATAAGGGGGAAGATAAGAAGAAAGGAGAAAGAGGAACGTCTAGTTCAAGAGCTCAAGAGCCTACGCCTCTTAAGCGTCAAGTATTAACCTCTCCTTCTGCGCTGAGTCTCCCATCTTGGATAACTACTTTTAAAGTAAGTGACTCTGGAGCGCCTAGTAGAACACTAAGGAAACCTCCACGAGCACTATATCTAAATCTACCAATACCTACAAGAGCAATGTTAGAATTGTTTGACATCCCTCTTCAAAGAACATCCATTCCAGAACTTCAGATCCAAAAATTTTAGCTGAAGAGAGACAGATGTCTGACTTCACCCGAACTTTTAGAATTTGTCTAAGGTATATTGGTATTGATCCAACTGATTGGGACAAACACTTTACTGCTTTCAAGAAAAGACAACAAGAAGAAAATAAGCTCATAATCAACAAAGATCATGAAGCGATGATGACCTTGGAAGATAATCTGACTGAAGCTATCCTAGCTGAAATGCCCAAGCGATACAAAGTTAGATCAAGTCATTAAAGCTTTTTGATTTGTATTATCTATATTCTTGTCTCTTATATTTTGTTTGTTTAGTTGTAAAAATGCTTGTAATCTTTGATATATATAAAATGCATTTTTTTCAGCTGAAACATCTCGTTGAAGCGTAACTAACTTTAACTAACCTTATCTTATCAAAGCTAACTTTTATTTTGGCTGTCTAACTCTTGAACTATAAAAGAGTAAGTATTGCCATCATCAAAAAGGGGGAAATTGTTAGGAATTTCATGTTAGATGTTTTGATGATGACAATTAGGACCTTTGTTAAACCCCAAAATATGTAAGTTTGTTTTTCAGCTTTGAAGCGTTAGATTTGTAATAGGCTTTGTTTTATGTTTTATTCTAGATTGTTAGGTTAAGTTATCTTAGACTGAGCGTCTGATTTGTTCTGAGTGAGATTATCAGAAGTAAAGTTTGAAGACTCAAGCGCCTGAAGTCTGAATAAAGATGAAGATTCCAAGCGTCTAAAATGACCTGCTACACCAAGCGTCACCCTATAGGATAGAAGTGATTCAAGGTTGAATAAGCGTCTATCAATGACTATTTTCACTTGAATTTATTTCTAAGTCCAGAAGGAGTTTTAAAGCAAATATTCTCAAAGCATTAAATGCCAACGGGCATTTAATTCAAATGCATTAAATGCTGAAAAGAGCATTAAACGTGATAAGCACTTTCAGACGTACGGAGAAGCCACCCTATTGGACTATCAACTATTCAAAGACTGCAACACCAACTTTTGTGCAGCAGATTTTCAGGAAAAAGGACAAAAAGTTGTTCACTCGCGAAAGTGAGAGACACGAGCTCGTGCATGTGTCAAACAGACACTTTTTCCAAGAAATGCCTATAAATAGGACTTCAACAACAAGCCAAAGACAAAGAACAATTATCAAGTCGAATTGCTGTTGCATTGAAGTCTCATTCCTTACAATCTCAGAAAAGCCAAACTTTCAAGAAAATATTCTCTTTGCTTTTCTTCAAATCTTGAGACAGTCAACCAATATCTCAAACACTCTTTTCAGAGAAACCCACATTACTACTGAGATATTCCTAGTTGTTTGAACTTTATCAAAATCAAACAAACTGTTTAGAAAAACCCCTATCCAAGCCTCGCGATCTGTGTGAAGTCGAAGTTGGATACTTGCCATATTTTTGGGTGAAAGAAACAAAGGGATTCTGTGTGATCTGGAGCTCAAGTCATCGACATCCATCTCTCCCTAATTTGTAGAAGATTCTGTGTGATTCTTTGAGAATCATTTTAGTGGATTGCCTCCAAGTGTTCGAGGAGAAGAAGGACGTAGTTAGGATTACACGACCCAACGAACCTTACAAATATTGCTCTGTACTTTACTTTTAGCATTCATATTGTCATATCATAATCTGATAAAGTAAAACTTAATCAAACGTTAAGCAACTAAATACACTTTTTGTGACGCTAAAGCTTTCAAAGAGAAGACTCTAAAAATCATTCTGATGTGCTAACACTGATCGAAGAAGTGAACGCTCAAACCTATTTGGTTGTAGTATTCAAGTCTTGAAATCTAAGTTAACTGTCTAAAAACAGTCTTCGTTAGACGCTTCACCAAAGCGCCTATATTTTCAGTGAACGCTTAAGTCAAGTGTTAGACACTTCAAGCGTCTACTTTTCAAGTGTCCAAGAAACTTTTTCAATACGAATCTTTTAAAGTCGAAAAAGACTTCAGGGTCTATTCAACCCCCCCTTCTAGACCCTTTCGTATGCCACTTGGGACCAACAATATATGTACATGTTTAGGAGGGGGTGACTAATAAGGTAAGTCAACTATTCCTACATGTACAATGGAAAGTAGAATAAATCCTAATCCTTCCATCTTGAGCCATCTCTTTTATGGTATAATTGGCAGGTCGGTTAGAGTGATCTCCGCATGTCCGGATATGGTAAGTGCATCCCCTGATTGATCCTTGTCTCCATGCTTGCCTTATATAGAATGATGTATCTGGACAAGTCGGGATATAGCGGACCTCCGGAGGGGCGGACCTGACTGTAATATCTTCTAAAGGAGTCCGAGTTCGTTATGCTGTTGGGCTTGGGCCCTTAATCAACTTGGCCCCAGAGCCTATTTCGACCCACATCAATAGTCCCCCCCAACTCCGCAGTTTGACGTAGTCAAGCTGCGCGAGTTGAGAGAAGATAGATTTTTGGGCCGAGCTGAGTGTATTCTCGAGCCGCTTAGAAAAAGTTGCATGGAGATTCTTCCCAGGTATGGATCTTGTTCTCAGGTGCGTTTCTGGGCGATATCCTGCTGTCGCTTCTTCCTTTCTTCACGTAGTGTTCCCTTTGTGAGATACTAAATTATCTCCGTTCCCCAATCTTCACCTTCTTCTATCTGCAAGATTTCTTGCTCAGTGCTAGGTTTGGTTAGAGCTTAAATGGTAATACTCCGGGTTTGACAGTCAGCGACTGAGCTACCCAGCTTGGACAGGTAGTCAGCTTTCGTGTTTTCAGCTCGGGGTATTTGATGAATTTTTAATTTGTGGAAGTTTCCTCGCAATGCCTCTATGGTTTTCAGGTACTTCACCATCCTTTCTTCCTTATCTTCATAGGTTCCTTCGATTTGTTTGGTAACCAGTTGCGAATCTGAGTATACTATCAAGCTCTTGGCTCCTCCCATGATTGCCATTTTAAGCCCCATGATGAATGCTTCGTATTCCGCTTCATTGTTGCTTGCTTTAAACTCGAATTTGATGGCATATTCCAGTTGATCTCCTTCAGGTATGGTGAGTACTACACCTGCCCCGCTCCCACTTTGCGTGGATGATCCGTCCACATGTAAGAGCCACACTTTTTCATCTTCTTCCTTCTCTTGTTCAGGTCGGGTCATTTCTGTGACGAAGTCTGCCAGGATCTGGGCCTTAACCGTAGCTCGGGATGTGTACTCTATCTCGAATTCCCCAAGCTCTATAGATCATTCGACAAGTCGACCTGATGTTCCAGCTTTTCCTAGCACAGTCTTAAGTGGTTAGCTGGTTTTCACGATGATCTTATATGTCAGGAAGTAAGGCTTGAGTCTCCTTGCGGTGACAGCTCGTGACTCAACGTCCGCGAGGACTTTGCTGACGTAATACATAGGCTTCTCCGTCTTATCTTCTTCTCGAACTAGGACTGTGCTGACAGCTCGGTCAGCCACAGCTATGTAGACCACCAGGGGCTGGCCATGCACAGGTTTGGTTAATAGCGGCACCTTACTCAGGTATGTCTTGAGGTCTTCGAAAGCTTGCTGGCATTCGATAGTCCAGCTAAAGTTATCAACTTTTCGTAGGGTCTTGAAAAATGGTAAGCTTTTCTCCGTGGATTTGGATATGAAGCGACTTAAGGCTGTGATTCTCCCATTCAACCTCTGTACTTCGTTCATATTCCTAGGTGCTACCATATCTTAGATGGCCTTAATCTTCGCGGGGTTAACCTCTATGCCTCTCTCTGTTACCATGTATCCTTGAAACTTTCCTCCCTTGATTCCAAATGCACATTTGGCCGGGTTCAGCTTCATCCCATATCTTCGAAGTGTCTCAAAGATCTCTTGTAGGTCCTGTACACGGGTATTGGTGATGCGACTTTTAACCACCATGTCGTCTACATATACTTCAATATTTTTTCCCCTCTGCTCCTGGAACATCACGTCGACCAGTCTTTGGTACATGGATCTGACATTCTTTAAGCCGAAGGGCATGACTATGTAGCAGAAGGTGCCGAAGGAGGTGATGAAGCTGACCTTCCTTTCACCTTCCTCAGCCAAGGGTATCTGATGATACCCGCTCTGCGCATCCATAGTGCTTAGTAATTCGTATCCAGCTGTAGCATCTACCAATTGGTCAATCCTAGGTAGGGGATAATGATCTTTAGGACAAGCAATGTTCAGGTCACGAAAGTCGATGCACATTCTCCACTTTTGCCCCGCCTTCGGTACTAAGACTACGTTGGATATCCATTCCTGGAACTGTATTTCTGCAATGTGCTTAGCTTTGAGTAGTTTATCGATTTCAACTTTGATGATGGCATCTTTTTCTGGGCCGAAGTGTTTTTTCTTTTGAATGATCGGTTTTGCACTTGGATCTACGTTCAGGTGATGCTGTATGACTGTTGGCGCAATTCCTACCAAGTCATTTGCGGACCAGGAAAAGACATCCGCGTGTTGCCTCAACATGGTTACCAGTTCCTCTTTTAGGTCGGGACTCAAGTGCGATCCTATCTTGATTATCTTCTCTTTGTCTCCAGGTACGAGCTCTATGCTCATCAGTTCACCTACTAGCTCCACGTACGATGGTACTATTTTCTTAGTGCTCTCTTTATCTTCTACCTCCATAGGTTCGGGCTTGCGCTTCTTTTCTTCATTGGGTTTCTCTCCTTGTTTGATAGAGGCCAGGTAACATTTCTTAGATTGGTGCTGGTTGCCAGATACCTCCCCCACTCCGTTGAGTGTTGGGAATTTGCTCTTCATATGCGGTATTGAGACTACTGCCTTAAACAAAACTAGTGCCAGTCTACCTAGTATCACATTGTAGGCAGAGGGAGTGTCCACAACCAAGAATTTGGTAAGCTTTGTCACTTTGTTAGATCCTTTGCCTAAGGAGAGGGGTAATGAAACAATGCCCATAAGTCTCACCGCTTCCCCTGAGAATCCAAACAATGCAGTGCGTACGGCCTCCAATTTGCTGATTCCCAAATTCATTTGCTTGAATGCTTGGTAGAAGATGATGTCTACCGAGCTGCCGGTATCAACAAAGATTTTCTGTACATCATAGTTTCCTATGACAATAGTTATTACCAATTCGTCGCAGTGTGGTGTCTGTATGGCTTGGGCGTCTTCAGGTCCGAACTGTATTTCCTTCCTAAGTCGGGTCTGGCTGACATTCATAAAGAACGCTGGTTGGGTTTCTATAGCTCTCACTTGCTATTTTAGGTTCCGCTTTGATTCGCATATTGCTAGGCCTCCCGATATAATATGAATGGTTGCTCGGTTGTGGTTTTCGACTTCTCTGGGTGTAACCTCTTGGGTGGGTGTCTTATTGATTTGTTGAGGAAAATTTCCGCTGCCTCCAGGTCCGGCCTTTCCACCTCGCCATCCTCTATCCCGACCTCTCCAGGTATGACCTCCTCGTGCTGGGGCCGCGTTGCTTGTGTTGCAGTTGTCTATCACATATTTTATAAAGTAACCCATGTTTGCTAATGGCTGGATTTCATCGATCAATTGTGGACATTCATCCGTATCATGACGGTACTCGCGGTGGTACCTGCAGAAAAGTGCACTGGGAGGGTTTTTGGGTTCCTGGTCTGCACCTTCGGGCCATTAGGTCAGGTTCTTGAACTCCACAGCCATCAAATGGTCGCTCCAATTTCCCCTCATGGGTATGTGTCTGGATCTGGGCGCACTCGGAGCGGGTCGTGCCACCCGAATTGTGTTGGGGATCCATCCACTTCTTTCGTCTTTTTGAGATCTATTTTTATTGCCATCGTCTTGCTTGTCTTTCTTTTGCTCGACTCTCCTCATCATGTGGGCGTCTTCCAGGTTGACATATTTTTCAGCTCGGGTTAGTAACTCATCATAGCTCAAGGCAAGGCGGGCCTTTTGGTCAATGATTTGAATAGGTCGCCCTCCTCCAGGCCAGTCGTAAATGCACTTGCCTTCAAGTTCGATATTGCCGCTGGCATCTCCAGTGCTGCCGTGTTAAAATGTTTGACATACACACGTAGGGTTTCGTCATCTCTTTTTTTGATGTTGAATAAGCTTAAAGGAGTTTTCTCGTGCCGCTTGTTGCTGGCGAATTGGTGCAAAAACTTCGAGCTAAACTCCGAGAAAGATCCAATGGATCTTGCTGGGAGTTGGTTGAACCACTGTTGCGCGGATTTGGCTAAGGTACACATGAACACCCTACATTTGATGGCATCAGAGTACCTATGTAACAGAGCATAATTGCGAAAGGTATATAGATGGTCTTCTGAATCCGTGGTTCCATCATAAAGTGATATGGATTAAACCCTGAAATCCCGTGGGAGTTCCTCATTTGCAATGAAATCTGTAAATGGAATGCCTCGATCTACTGAGGTCCGGCCTCCTATCATCTTACGCTCCAGGTCTTCCATTCGTCTTGCTATTTTTTCAATCTGTTCTAACTTGGCTTTTGCTTTTTCCTTCACATCGTGATCTACCCATCCAGATCGGGCGGAAACGGAATTATTGGCATCATCCTCGAGTTCTTTGTCATGTTTGGTGCGGATCCATGCCTGTTGTTTCTGCAGGTCTTCTTTTTCCAGGGCGTTGCTATGTGAGCGATGCACCTAGATATGTGACTTATTCTCGTGCGGTTGTTTCTTGCGCAAGTTAGGTTGGGGGACCCATCCTTCCAGATCTTCCTCTTCCAGGTCCAAGCGACGCATATAGCGTCCTTCTGGCGCTAAGAACTTTTTTGGTGGCACGTCGTCATCCTTTCCTCCGCTTTGTTTGAGGTCTTTCGGTCGTTCTACTCTCTTACCTGTATTGCCATCGGGGATAACGTTACCGTTACCCCCCATCTCCGCGTTTCCTACCTTGGGTGTAACCCTCGGAAGGAGTGGAGTCACATCATCCTTCTGCATCAGATCTAGCATGTCTGCAAGTTTTGAACTTACTACTTTATTGACAACTTTGTCAATGACACCTTCGATTCTTCCCATGAATTGCTCCAGATCGAGTACACTTTGAGGAGAGGCATCCTTCCCGCTTGTTTGCTCTCCTGGAGTGTTGTCTTCTACTTGGTTTTGCAAGTAATCTTCCAATCGCCTCACCAAGTTGGCCGGAGTTACAGGTGTGGCCTGCTGAACCCCAGATGGGGAAAACATCGTCTTCTTCCCATTTCCGCCACTTTCGATTAGATTCTCCATCATTAACATATATTCCGATGCCATTGCAAGATGTTAATGTTAAAGAAATTTTTTTTGCGAAAAATAGATTTACCTCACGTCTTATTTTGCTCAGAATATCCCCAGACGGCGCCAATTGATGTGTGTGGGAAGCACACCAATGATAATATGCAATATATGATATGAAAGTATGATATAAAGCACAAATTATAAGTAAAGAACACGAGATATTTACGTGGTTCGGCCAATAATAGGATCTACGTCCACGGGGTAAAAGAGTCGATCATTTATTAGTGTTTGGAGTTGATATATATACATGTTTATGAGGGGGTGACTAATAAGGTAAGTCAACTATTCCTACATGTACAATGGAAAGTAGAATAAATCCTAATCCTTCCATCTTGAACCATCTCTTTTATGGTATAATTGGCAGGTCGGTTAGAGTGATCTTCGCAGGTCCAGATATGGTAAGTGCATCCCCTGATTGATCCTTGTCTGATCCTTGTCTCTAGGCTTGCCTTATATAAAATGCTGTATCTGGACAAGTCGGGATATGGCAGAGCTCCGGAAGGGCGGACCTGACTATAATATCTTCTAAAGGAGTCCGAGCCCGTTATGCTGTTGGGCTTGGGCCCTTAATCATCTTGGCCCAAGAACCTATTTCGACCCACATCAATATAGATGACATTTTAGTAGCTTTTGAAAATATTAAACGGCATCAAGATCATTTAAGACAAGTGTTTAATTTAATAGAAGAAAATGGAATAGTAGTGTCTAAAAAGAAAATGGAATTTTTTAAGAGAAAAATAAGTTTTTTAGGTTTGGAAATAGGAAATGGATAGATTAAATTACAACCTCACATAGCTCAAAAGATTTTAAATTTCCCCGATAAACTAGAAAACTTAAAACAAATACAAGCATTTCTAGGAATATTAAATTACTCTAGAAAATTCATTCCTAAACTTAGTAAATTAGTCGGACCATTATATAAGAAAATCGTAAAATCAGGCCAAAGACACTTTAATCAGGAAGATATCAACCTAGTCAGAAAAATTAAGGAAATAGTTAAAGATTTAAAACCTTTAGAATTACCTTTACATACTAATTATGTCATAATAGAAGTAGATAGCTCTATAGAAAGATGGGGAGCAATATTAAAATGTAAACCTCATAAATTATCTCCAAAAAGTGAAGAAAAAATATCAGCTTATTCCAGTGGTAACTTTAATAAAATGAAAATAAACCTTTTACCATTAGAACAGATTGTGAAGTTGTGGTTAGATTCATAAAAAATGAAAATTCTAGAAAACAAAATAATAAAAGATGGTTAAATTTTAGAAATGCAATAGAAGGTAATGGATATAAAGTAGAATTTGAACATATTAAAGGATCAAACAATAGCATAGCAGATTTATTAAGCAGACAATTAACTTTAATTTTGGGTCACAGATCATGGCCTCCAACGACCAAGACAACCAACAAACACGACCTCACTCTGTAGCTCTAATTCCATTCAACCAAATAGCCCGAAGACCAGCTTTCAGGCCTTACTTTCAGCAAATTATTCAGAATAGACCAGCCTTTGCAATTGAAACACAATTCTTTAATCCAGCCACTCAGAAAGTTTTTAAAACCTTTGGCACAATAGCACTTCCAATTAGACATGCTTTAAGACCCCCAAAAGATACTCCCTATATTACAAAAGATCAAAACATTCTACTAAATGCATTATGGGAAGTTAATTCAGCAAATTATCAGCGTTAAACGCACTCTGCTACTATTTCGAGAAAGAAAACAAAAAAAATTCAGCAGAAGAAGCTGTGTATCTAGTTATTAGAGGACAGCCCGTTAGAATTTTTACTGACTATCAAATGGTGTTACAGAGCATTCAAAAGGTAGCAAAAGGACACTTGGAGCCGTTTAAACAGTTTCGCGAAACAATAGCAGCGACAAAGAGACTTTTAGGCCCAAACTTTTACATTCAACCCAATGCCGAAAACGCAAAGCCCAAAATACTTTCAAAAGGAAACCATCTTATAAGCCCAGATGTAGAATCACTCGAAGATGACCTAGAGACCATAACCAATCGGTTTACCAACCTTGAAATTTTTTATCAAGACCTATTAGTCCAGCATCAAAATTTATTAGCCCATTTAACAAACCCTAGACAGATAGATGTCCCCAAAGAAATCAAGGATAAATGCTACCAATTCTTATCGGTTCGAACCTTTCATTATCCCTGTCAAACCGTTTTTGCCTTACCAGAAGTAATACAACCCATGATATTGCATAAAGTAGAAGATAGTTTTTATGCTAGAATGCTAAATGTAGCTCAAATCCTCATCACTAAGCAAATAGAAGGAATAAAGCCCTTAACACATTTATCGCAATGGAAAGGAAAACCTATTCGCCAGGAGGGAACGTTAAAATTTTATACAGTCAAGTATTTTTCATGGCTGGCCTAATGTTCACATGGACGCTTCACTCTTCACAGAAGGATGGATAGATGATCAGTTTATCAGCATACGGCAACTACTAAGCTTCGGTTTTGTATCAAAAATATTTGCAACAGATCCAAATCAAGTAAAACATTTAGGAAGGTGAATTTCAGAAACAGTCAGTTTTTCGTTCAGCTAAGGAGCATTCAATCTTCGTTTAGACGTATCATCATTACCTTCAATTTGGAACACTACAGGAGTAGAAATGGGTCATTCCTTTATAACAGTAAATGAAAATTATGAAATTTGGGAACCAGCCAAATCAGAAATGTTCAGACTATACCACGTAGTATTAAACCCCTTAGCAAACGCAGAAGAACTCAAGTTAGCTCTGGAAATAAAAAGAAAGACACAACGACCATATATGGGACCAAATATGGACTTATCACCAGATTATCAGCTAATTTTTCAAGCACCTCATCAGAGTATTTTTATTCCAATAAGCGCCAGATGCAGATTCCGTATTACAACATTAGGAAAGAAAGTAACACCTAGTTTGGAATATCAGCCCAAGTACAATCCAGATCTAGAAGGATCCAACAGAGACACATACTAGAAGACAAAGTTTCAGCAAGATAATTCATCTCTCGGACAAAGACCTAACTGCACCAGCAAGGACAATAATTTGTAGTAGTATTAAAAGCAGCAACGTCTCAACTTGGAGCAACAGTAAAAAGCAGTAATAATTCAGCAACTAGACAAAAAGTTATAGCAGCATTCAGTCTACTAGCCACAATAATGCATGTGTAATGTACACTTTTACAATTCGAGTATTGCCACCTATGTACTTTTTTACTGTTTAAACACTATTTGTACTGTGTGTAATAATGGCAGCTGTGGATGCCAAGTTTTTCTTCAATTTGTTGTAATATTTTTCAGATCCGAGGCCTATATAAGGACCACTCCCCTCATTGTGAAAACTTGCCCCTCAACATTCTCCAACCCACACTTCTTGGTTGCTAGAGAATCTCTCCACCTTTCTTGTAATAAAATATCTTCTTTGTGTGCAATAATATCTTGTAAGTTTTTATATGCTTTATAATGCATAGTGAGTAAAATACCCCTCAGGGACGGGATTCCCCTACTACTTAAAAATATTATAAGTTTTCACAAAAATCACAAAAACATTAAAAAACCAAAAAACCAAAAACATTAAAAAACTAAAAAACCAAAAACCCTAAAACATTAAATATGATCAAAAACCAAATAAAAAATAAAAAAAATAAAAATGATGATGAACAGTAGTAACCTTCTACCCTTTCATTATCTCAAAAATATGTTTTCAATAATCTTTGATACTGCTTTGGGAAGATTTTGTTTACCTTCTCGGTGTTACCGTTCAAGAGATAAAATGTACGGTATAATTCCCCCCAGTATGCAAGCAATCTGGTATCAGAGCCTGAGTATGCTCTGTGGTCGCAGTTTAATCTAATCTTCCACATTAGAAAGGTTTTCTCAAGCTATTTATCATAACAGTGTTCCTAAGTTTAAATTATTAAATAAGTTAAGAATATATTTTGAAATTCAAAAGGGTAAGACAGGTACTTTACTCCAGATCCAGCATAAATTTTCGTTGATGAAGCAACCAGATTTACAAAGCAACCCTCTGGCATGAGAATTTTGGAATAGAATTCTTAACTCGTTAAATGATAAAAATTTGGTGACACTATTCGTATTTTATGTAATTATGTTGCTTTTGTAAAAATTTATTTTATAAGGACCAAAGTTAAATGTCTCCAAAAGTTACTGGACCCATGTGCAATTAACAGAAAATGGCTACAGGAAGAGGGGGCTATTACTTTAATAGAAGTTGCAAAAGGGGCTATTTGGCTAAATGTCCCTATTATGACTTAGAATTACACCAAATGAATGTTAAGTTGTCTTTCTTAATGAAAAATAGATGAAGAAGTTTATCTATTAGCCTAAAGTGTATGTAAGCTTAAAAGTTCAATAAACAAATTAAAACATGCTACCCGTGTATATACATGATGTAATATCTCATTCTATATAATTAAAATGTTATCTACGTAGCCCTAGAACACACAGATCTGGGCCAAAGAAGGTTGTGGGCCCAAAATCCCACAACCAACATGTTATGAACCCAATAATAAATTGGCTCAATAAAAATAAAAAACAGGTAATGAGTCACGACTCGCGTACCCCTTTTTTGAAGGTCCAAAGCCCACATGCACTAAAAGACCACCTAGGCACTGAGAAAATAAGCCCATCCCAGGGAGGAGCCCAAGTTTCTTCTGCCATTAAGCTCAGAATCCCAAGCCCAAAAGGCAAACATGTTTACAGGGGTAAGGGTAGTCTGATCCAATTAGTCTAAAAATATAAATCTGGGGTAAAGAAAGTTGTGGATCCAAAATCCTACAACCAAAATGTTATTATGTGCCCAAAAATAAATGGGCTGGACAAAAATGAAATGCGGGAAGTGAGTCAACAAATCCCATACCCATTTTCGGTGGTTCCAAGCCCACGGTTTCTTAAATACCACGAAGACATAGAAAAGATGAGTTCTCTAAAAGGGGAATTCTAGTTTCCCATTGTTATAAAGCCTAAAGCACCAAGCCCATAAACTGATAATGCTAATAAGGGCAACGGGCTCTAAGGCCAAGAGTTTCAAATGACCCCTTCTATGAGGCTTAAGTTAAACGAGCCCATGAGTTATGGGGAAGCCCAACCCAATATCGGAAGGCTTATTATATATCCCTAACACAAAGGGTTCCAAATACCTATGCCTTATAATTTGGCCTCCCCACTTTATATACAAAAGGGAAGTGAAATAATGAGTCGAAGTGAGGCATATACTCATGGTTTTATAACCCACCTTTAAAAGGCCAAAATTCGCAACCTATATGGAAGAGAGTATTTAAGCCTAATTACCTTAAAATTAAGAGTAAGGGTGATCAAAAGTCCTAAGGGGCCATGGTCAAATTAAGGCAAAAAGTGTCTCATAAACCAGCAATGCTTCAAATAAGAAGGTCCACTTATATGGGGAAAATAAGGATACTCTAAAAGGTCACTCATGTAGAAGATCCCTTAAATTCAAACAAAAATCATGGGGATGAGATCCAAGAAAGAGGCTTATCACATATCTCTATATTGACTTCAAAGTCAAAAAATAGAGGTACCTATCGAAAATATAATTTTCGTAAAGGTATACGTTCAAGTAAAATGAATGAACTTTCAATTCAAAAGGATGAACGAGGACTTTCCAAAAGTGAAAGTATGTGTAAATTCTTTCAAAAAGAAGTAGTTTCGACCATGATGGTCAATACAAGGTCTAAAGATAAAAAAGACCATACAAATGCAACCGTCTTGGCAGCCACCATAAGTAAAAGCTTAGAAAGTGATGAGATAAAACAAATAGCCTCCTCTGAAAAAACTGAGGGACATAATCTCCGACCTAAAAGAAAAGATAAAGGGTCTAATAAGAATGATGAGAATTCTTCAAGCTCTAGTTCTAGATCAAGTGGAAAAGAGCCAAACAAGGCGCCAATATTTTTCCAAGATCTTTCTATAACTTATGAGACCAAAATAAACAAAGTCTCAAACCCCTTTTTGAACATGAAAAAAGAGAACAATACAACTAAAAAAAAAGAACTTGCATCAAGCTCTAGTACTTCCCCACATGAACAAAGGGTGCATCAACAAAAACAAAATGCTGAAGTGGCAATGTTGAGAATACAAATAGACCAACATGACCACAAAATAGCTTTATAGGTTCAAAAACGGTTACATCGGCGCCCAGGCGTGGGTAGATTGGCGCCCAGGCGCGGCCTATGTGTCACAAATGACTTGGGGAATAAGTTGAATGGTGCCCAGGCGCTCATAATGGCACCTAGGTGCGGTGGTGGTGGCGCCTAGGCGTGAGAAAGTGGTGCTTGGGCGCCACAGTTCGAACTCTGAACCGTTTTCCTGCTTTTCAGCGCAGCAATCATGTTTGCTTCATAAAATTTTCCAAAGACCTCCGATTTGAATGCTTCCAGTTTCCAAATGAATATAAGACATAGATATACAACTTTGAAGAAGGACACTGCATCAAATTCGGTCCCAAAACATACAGAAATGGCGCTCAAACGTGGCAGGTGTAGCGAATGTGGCGCCCAAGCATGGGGAAATGGCACCTAGGCGCCTTTTTGCGTAACTCCAACTTATTTTATGCTTGTTTGGGTGCCCAGGCGTGATTATGGCTGCACTTGGGCGTGGAAGTGCGAAGCATCTTGGCCTGAGCTTGTTTATATACATCGTTTTTTCGCCCTTTCTTCGACTGTATCCACTTAAGGCCTGAAATCACTTAACACACGGATTAAACGCAAATGTGGCAAGATTTAAGCGAGAAATGAATCTAAAATATAAACACAACGGGCTTAAAAACACGTAAAAGTTACTCTTATCAACCCCCCCACACTTATCAATTGCTCGACCTCGAGCAATAAGCTATAGGATCCAAAACAACTCAAACAAGGGAGAACGAAAAGAAAACTACCTAACTCACTTTCGTGGAGTACACGGTTGCATTTAGCGGATGCAACAAGCCTTTGAACCCTTGAGTTACCTCAAAGGACGAGTTATAGTCTTGTGAGGGTTTGCATACGATATACCCACAAAATCAGAGGATTTTCAACCCCGATCAATCAATGGAAATCAATATGATTAATAATAACGCAATGGCATGAATTCATCCTTTTAAGCTCAAAATTACATATATATACAAGTCATATACTTGCTCATGTTACACCTCAACCTCGAAAAGGCCATCCTAAGGGTGTGGTGTAATAAAACTAAAGTATTATAGTCGAGTGGCATTCTTACCACTTTTCAAGCATTAATCTCTTATCTATCAACTTTCGATTAGTCACAAGGAATGAGAATTGAAGAAAATTTCATAGCTACTTAAAATTCATCACTTTTTCCACTTTAGGCTTTAACTTATGCAACTTTCAACTCAAAACGTTAGAGGCTAGACCATGTGCAATGTTCGGTTCTCTTAGGCTTTCTATGACACCTTTGTAACGAGCTTTAGGCCAATAACTCCCAAACCGGATGGCTTTAAGGTATTAAGTGTAGAGACACTTCTAAGGGCTTATCACTCGAGTGTCAAAGGCCACAAAACCAAACTAGGTCCTTATTCCCTTTACACTTGCATTGGCTTGAGCTTAGCTCAAATTAGCATAATAGTACAGTATTCTAGGCATGGTACTCCTCGCCCCCAGTATCTATTAAGCCTAACTTTTGCAGTCATACCAATGTTCAACCTCTTTTATTATTATTAAGCATGCAAAGCTAACATTCTCAACTCATAACACATGTGAAAATTCTAAGTTGATATTTCCGGGATCAAGCTTTTAAGTGTTTCAAAATGGTTGTCCACTCAACTCCTCTACCCTCGACTTATGTGCATATGTGAATCATCTTAAGGACAATCTAGTCTCGTTTAGGGTCCCACAAGCAAGGAAATGATGTGCATTGTCATTGAAATCCAAATTGATAAAGAAAACATGTCATTGATTTAAACGAACCAATCTCAATGCATCAATTGACGGGTTGAAATCCTAAATTTTTTTTATATGCTTGATTCTTCTAACAAAATAGCACAACACACATGCAATAGCAATGATTCCCCCAAACTTGAGCTAAAAACAAGATCACATGACATAAAATCAATAAGCGCTACTCATAGCCCCCCACACTTAAACTCAACATTGCCCTCAGTGTTGACTCAATCATACACACTTATAAGGGGGGTAAACAAAAGTACTTACGACAGAGGTGCTAAAAAGCAATCTTAATCACGTGAAATCTGCTCCAAGCTCAAATCCATCACAAAAGATGTTCCAAGAAAAACTCATCCACTACATGTCATGTACTCACAATACAAACCATCAAGACTTAAGAAAAAAGCATGCCAAAAGTGCATGCATGAACACACCATAAAGAAACAAACTAAACAAAACAAAAAATGAAAACGAAACGAAACGAAACGAAAAGAAAACTTACAAACTTGGGTTGCCTCCCAAGAAGCGCTTGTTTATAGTCATTAGCTTGACTTTATGCTCTTTGATTGGCTTAAGGTGGTTTATGTATGAATGCCTTGTTCGTTCTCCAATTCATTCTCGGGTATCGCTTCAACTTTTGGCCATTGGGAGTGAAGATTGGCCCATCATTTGTGGTACATACCGTAGTTTGGGACCAAGCAATCATCCACTTGAGAATTTTTGTATGGTCCCTCAACACCTCAATTAATCTTTCTTCCCCATGCGTCGGATGATGGTGTGGACTTTTCTCCAAGCTAGAGACAATATCTTGTTTTTCTTCACCCATCACTTTAACATATGCGGAGTCCACCACGTAGGGATGTAGAAAATGATTGGTTCGTTTTTCCTGAAAGTGCTCAACACTAAAAGGATCAAAAGCATCAATGTGGAAATACAAATCAAAATCAAGTGGATGCTCAAAAACCTCATAGCTATCAACATTAACCATGTCATCTTCTATTTTCAATGACAACTTACCCTCACTAGAAACAATTACCTCCTTACATGTGGAGAGGACAGAGGGTGGAAAATCTTCAACCGGTTGAGAAGCTGTAGGAATGGAAGGCTCGACAGTGGGAGTTTCTGGTTCTGCATGTTCAGACGTGCCATATAGTAATGCTTCCAATTCTACTACACTTTCAGCTGCTCGTTCGGGTGTGATCTGCTGGGCAGAAATTCGTTCATTTTTCAACTCCTCGTCTTCCCTCACAGTTCCCTCACCACTCCTCGTAGTCATACCACAATTTGGTGCTTGTTGCAAAGCTTGAATGACGTCGAACACCAATTGCATATTTTTTGGACAATTCAAATCCTCTAGAGTGAGTTGCATAACCTGAATCAGTCCTAGAAGCCATTCTTGTTGTTCAGGGGTCAGAAACGTAGGATTTTCTGCCATTTATTGGAATTCGAATTAAGACAAAAAACTAAAGAAAAAATAAAAAGAAAACAAAAATTATAAAAACTTGCAATAAAAACAAAAACTAAAAAAATCAAGTCCCTGGCAACGGCGCAAAAAACTTGACACGCTAGGGGCTAACATGCTTTTATAGCAAGTGCATTAGTCGTGTGTAGTAATAAGTGGACAAAAAGAAGCCCGGGTTGTCGAACCACGGAGACTTGAATTTTAGTTTATGATTTTTGATAAATTACAGACAATTTAAGGGAAAGTAAGAGTAAAACAATTAATCAAATGAAGAACAAAAGTAAGAACGAGCAATGGATTGAAACTCAAGTGTGAAAATAGACTAAGGCACATGCAAGACTTGATTTGATCTTTATTCGCACAAAGACTCTCGTTGAATTATTAGACCTAGGTGCTATGGTAAAAACTCCTAAGGTAAAGAATAACCGATGTCTCGTGATAGACTCCTATACTTAAATGGCGGTTTCCTAAGTATGTCTACCCGGAAATCTAACCTCTAAGTATGCATTAAAGAGCTAGAGCTTACTCGATTAGAATCGAACGACTTCATCCGGGAGTCTTTACCTATGTCTAGGGCAACTCCTATTTGATCGGTGATGTTATGAATCCTTTGCACCCTAGTTTAAGTCTTTCTCAAAACGCTAAATGATATATGCTATTTTTATACTAGTTTTCCCCCGTTTATTGACTTGGTTTTGATTGTTTTCTTGATAATTTGATGACATATGATGCTTCGACCCTTGTTTTCTCATATTTTCTATAATAACATATCATTTGGAGGAAAAACAAGGATTGAAGGTAAATCATGCAAAAAGATACAACACAAGGTAAAATGCTGTCTGCGCAGTGCTGGAGTTTTTGGAATCAATTTCTCTAACCATGTCCAAATTACACACTTGGTTTACCAATGGAAAGATAAGAGGCAAAGGTATATTTCTTATGTTTAAGACAAAGATCAGATATGTAGGGAAGGAGGTGAAAAGTCATCGGACGAGACGTCTTACGATGGAGTTTTCTCATGCAGTGACTTGTGAGATATTTTTATCATCTTTAACAACAGATTTGGACCGTGGTGTCTTATTGAGAGTTGTGAATATTTGTTTTAGGATTCTATAGAAACTTGAATCAGTGTATTCCGACATCGGTAGAGAACATTATGCATATTTTACCAAAACTGGACGGAGCAGCAGGGGAACACCGCGGCGATTATAAGCAGAATGGAACGCAGCGGCGTTCGAGGTGGCGGACTTATCTATAAATAGACCATTCTGGTCATTTCTACAAAAACATACATTTGAGAGCAGCCAAACACCAAAAGGGAGGAGAGAAACACTTTGGAAAGAAGATTGAAAGTCATAACGTCTCCTTGAAGCCCCAGATTCGCAAGACGACGGAGAATTCAAAGAGGGATCAAAATCATCACGATTATTTGGGAGGTTTTACATCTTTATTTCTTAACTTTGTCCAACTCTCTAATATGATTTGTATGATTCAGATCCGTACTTATGACATGAATATGAGCTAAACGCATTTGATTAAGGTCGTGGCTAGGCCGTTTATGTTATTTTGATTGTTGTTGTTTTGGTATTTATTGGATTAATGTTGGTTTTGGCTATGTATTCAATAGTTGAGCTCAATGCTTTGCTTGTTTGATCACCAAGTGTTCGATAAAATGCCTAGGTTAGAGATCGAGAGATAATAACCTAGGGAAGATATAAACATTGAATACCCTATAGTTAAACCGACTAGAGATAGACTCGGTTTCTTTAGGTGGCTTTCCATTCACATGGGGAATTCTTAGACCTTAATTGCATCTTTGTTAAGCCGGATTTTCATATAGAGATATATAGGAAATCGTTAACTAAGGTAGGGTTGCTATGCCAAGAGATTGGGTAGTACGTATGTTAGGGAATTTCGCCTTGGCTAAATTCATCTAATAATCCAATAGAACCTTAATCACAATCGAAATACATAAATGGTTGAACCATGTGTCTTAATCGCTTCTCTTCTATCGTTTCTTCCACTTATTTGGTTATAACTTATTTTAGTGCTTAACTTAGTTAAATTAGTTTAAATCAAACCTTTTATCGACCTATCTAACTTAGAATTGGGTAATACAGTAGTCTTGGTACTTAGATTATAGTTGTCCCTACGGATACGATAACCCCGGACTTGAACATCCACTTTACTACTTACACGATCTAGTTCTCTTACTAGGAATTTGTCGTGTCAAGTTTTTGGCCTGGTTTAAAATTCACAGTCTTCGCATCCTCTTTAGCCATTTTTCTCAAGGACTTGTCTATAGGTACAACTTGATAAACATGATGAAAGGAAGAGGTGTTTTTCGTTTCATTTGACAAATCAAATTTCACCTCTTCTTCTCCAACCTTCAAAGTGAACTTACCATTCTTAACATCAATAATTGCTCCAGTTGTGGCTAAGAAAGGTTTTCCCAGAATAATGGGGACCTCAGCATCATTGGCTATGTCCAAAACTATGAAATTGACTGGAATGACAAGATTCTTCACCTTGACCAAAACATTCTCTAAGATGCCTACAGGTTGCATTACTGAGCGGTCCGCAAATTGCACGGAGATTGTAGTGGGTTTTAAGTCCATGAATCTGACCTCCCTACACATAGTTAAGGGCATGAGTGAAACAATCGCATCTAAATCACATAGAGATTTTGAAAAATGCAAATGACCAATAGTGCAAGGTATAGAAAAACTCCCTGGAGCTTTTAGTTTTGGTGGAAGCATGTTTTGTAGAATTGTTGCACATTCCACCGTAGTAGGCATCGTATCATGCTCTTCCACCTTTCTTTTCTTGGAGATGATCTCTTTAAGAAATTTAGCATAGTTGGGCATTTGTGATAAAACATCTACAAGAGGAATATCAATACGCAATTGTTTAAAAATATCAAGAAACTTAGCAAATTGCTTATCTAACTTCCCTTTTTGTAATGCAAGTGGAAAAAGGGGCCTTGGTTTTGGTACAGAAGGTTCAGGTGAAGATTTTCCCAAAATACGGGGTGATACCACGACGTTCTGTTTGGAGTTGGATGCGGCCTTGGGCTTATCTGATCGCTGTTGTGTATCGTCCACTTTATCTCCCAATTCCGGATCAACGAGGTTCTTTCTGCTACGAAGTGAAACTGCTAGAACTTGTTCCTTAGGATTTTTCTCGGTATCACTGGGTAACGTGCCTTGGGTTCATCCTGAAAGCATGTTGGCGATTTGCCCAATTTGTGTTTCTAAGTTCTTTAGTGCAATTTCTTGATTTTTTAAACTTGCTTCTTGAGATTGAAACTTTTGTGTCGTTTCTACCATGAACTTTTGCAACACATCTTCCATGTTGTTCTTTTTCTCGGTTTGTTGTGGTTGTTGGAACCCTCCTGTCCTTTGAAATGGAGGTTGTTGGAAACCTCCTTGGCTTTGCTGAAAACCGGGTGGTGGTGGTCTCGCCATATTCGTATTTTGGTTCCATGAGAAATTTGGATGATTCCTCCATCCCTAATTGAAAGAGTTCGAATATGGATTGTTCTGTGGACGACTTGAGTTTCCCATGAAGTTTGCACTTTCAACCGTGTTAAGTATCAGGCACTCAAGGTTCATATGATCACCTCCACAATTTTCACAAGTGGCTTTGACCTGATTCACTGTACCCTGCATGAGTTTGAAAGCGTCTAACCTTTTGTTTAAGGCTTCCAATTGAACAGCGACACCTGAACTATCTCCAATTTCACACACTCCGGCTGGCTTCTTGGGCAATGTGATTCGTTCAGTTGGCCATTGATAGTTGTTTTCGGCCATCAACTCAATTAATGCCCAACCTTCATCGGGTGACTTGTTCATGATAGTTCCGCCTGCTGCGGCATCCAAATTCGTTCAGAGATTAGGACCCAATCCTAGGCAATCAATCATACACATGGTGATCAATCACATGTAAGAAGTATAAATACAAATTCATAACACATAGCAACATAGGAATTACTTCAACAATTATCAATTATACGAATAAGTCACAAATCAATTCTTACAAGGCCATAGTTATATGAATTTAGCCCATAACCATCAACATAGAAGAATCAAACATATCCATATACATAAGTGTAAACCCAAAATGCTATGAATAACGATTAAAACTCCCTAAACGGTTGAATGGTGAGGAATCCTTGCTTGGAGCTTCAATCCTTAGCTCTTATCTTCTTTTTGCCCTTCAAGGTAGGTGGGAGGATGGATCAAATCCCAGAAAATGCTCCCAAAACCCGCAAAATTCGAACCCCTAATAATTTGCTAAAAATTGGGCTTTATAGGTTCAAAAACAGTTACATCGGCGCCCAGGCGCGGCCTACGTGTCACAAATGACTTGGGGAATAATTTGAATTGTGCCCCGGCACACATAATGGTGCCTAGGCGCGGTGGTGGTGGCGCCTAGGCTTAAGAAAGTGGCGCCTGGGCGCCACAGTTCGAACTCTGAACCGTTTTCTTGCTTTTCAGCGCAGCAATCGTGTTTTCTTCATAACATTTTTCACAGACCAGACCTCCAATTTGAATGATTCAAGTTCCCACATGAAGATAAGACATAGCTCTACAACTTGGAAGAAGGACACGGCATCAAATTCGGTCCCTAAACATACATAAATAGCGCTCAAACGTGGTAGGTGTGCCGAATGTGGCGCCCAAGCCTGGGGAAATGGAGCCTAGGCGCCCTTTTGCGTAACTCCAACTTATTTTATGCTTGTTTGGGCGCCCAGGCGTGATTATGGCTGCGCTTGGGCGTGGAAATGCGAAGCCTCTTGGCCTGAACTTGTTTTTATACGTCATTTTTTTGCCCTTTCTTCGACTGTATCCACTTAAGGCCTGAAATCACTTAACACACGGATTAAACACAAATGTGGCCAGATTTAGGCGATAAATGAATGTAAAATATAAACACAACGGGCTTAAAAACACATAAAAATGACTCTTATCAATATCTCAACCAAATCCACCAACAATGTTAAATGTGGTTAAACTGTAACCACATATCCACCAATAATTTTCAAGTGGTTAAACTGCGAACATATTTAACATATAGTGTCATATATGACAAAATATGCTAATACATATCCACCTATAGTTTGCAAATGGTAAAACTGCTAATGCATTTAACCCATAGTCACATGACTAGAGTGTGAACATATTTGAGTTATGGTACCGTGTATGGCTAACCATAAAGTATATTCCACCTACTGTGTTACATGCGGTTAAATTGTACACACAATTCCACCAATAGTGCAAATGATTAAACTGCTAACACATTTAACATATAGTGTCTTGTATGACAAATATGTTAATACATATCCACCTATAGTGTTACATGTGGCTAAACTGTAAACACATATCCACCAATAATGTTGTGGCTAAACTGCTAACACATTTGACCTATGGTGTTATCCCACTAATCGTGTTGTACGTGGCTAAACTGCTAAAACACAATCCCATTATTTGCTCAGCTAGTGGTTATAATTGCTAGTTTTCCACACCTTGAGTGGTTAAACCAAAACTCAAATACTCTTGGCCCGCGCGAGTATTAACTGTGAACGGCCCCAAAAAAAAAAACCAAAATATCTTTATAGGAGCAAAATTAAAAGCCTTTGATATTATTTATTCATTACTCGTCTTGAAATGAGGAAGAAGACAAGTATAAATAAGAAAACCACTTATATCGCATGATATGCTGATTATATTAGCTCGTGCTCAAGTTTGCATGTATACTTATTTATGTCTAAAAGAGATAATCTCACATGCTTATTTAATTATAGTAAATAAGTGAGATATAAACTCTCAGGAAATTCCGTGCTTCCTTCCGTAAAAGTAGAACTTGGAATATCTATGATAGTGATAGAGGAAAATTTTAAAAAAAATGGTCATCATATGTCAACTATATTATTTATACTCCTCTAAAGATATAAAATTGAATATTGCCTCTTAATCGATGAAATGGTCCTGGGCTAATATTTCAAAATATTTAGGAGGAAAAATTATCTTCCTTATATTTTATATGTTCAAGTTAACTCAAACTGGAAAAAAAAAAAAAAGAGGTCAATGTCATCCTCAAAATTTATGTGCCCCTGATAACTTCAGATTCAAGGCAAAGAGGATAAAATGCTCATATGCATTGATAAAATGAGATAAAAGTATGACTTCTGTCAATATCTCAAAATTTTCATTTATGGATTTCCAAAAGAGGATACATAAATTGTTCTCATGACAATATTTTTCTTTTCTCGTACATAAATTCGAGAAAGAAAAAAAAATCATCTGAAAATGTTGCAAGCTTTAGAAATATGGTCAAAGTGTTGTGATCGATTAGCTTGCTAGAGGAGGTTCTATAAGACCCATAATGCTTTGCTTTTCTTCTCGAATATAAGCTTGAGAATGAAAATGAAAATTCATATCAATATAGCAAAATATAGTTGAGATAAAATTCATCAACTTGCTAGAGGAGGTTCTATAATTCCTCAAATAATATGGCACTCCTAAACCATATGCAACTATGCAAGGAAGGTTATTTATATGCTCAAAAGAAAGTGAAGAGCATAATTTTCGTGATGTGGCTTTTTCGCAAAGGAAAGTGTATGCATATATGACATGAAAATTTCATATATTCTTGTCATTATATTTAATAACTTGACATTAATAAAATTATGATATATCATGATTCTAGAACCAAAGTACTTAATATTTCACTAAATGAAATTAGTGAAATAAGAAGTTTCTATGGTTAAAAAATCATATTGGAGGGCCTTATTATATATACATTAAGTAATAAGGGTTCTAAAAAAAGTTATAGTCATTTAGTCCTTAAAAGAAAAATTAATAATGCCACCAAAAGTGATAAATACATCTTTTGAAAAGGCTGGATATAAATCTTCATCTGCTAGAAGTTGAGATATCATGAAGATATCAAGTTGAGTCTTCCTTTTGCTCAACCATATGTATAGATATGCATGTATCTTCATCTTGTTGACCAAGAATGAAAGAGCTATAGATGAAGATTCTCAAGAAAGAGATACACCGTAATTTGCATGATTTTAGTGGATTTCGTGTTCAAACCTTATCACTTGTGAAGAGTTGTAAGCAAATGCAATTCTACTACCGTTCACTATAAATGGGACATTGAAGAATGAAGAAGAGGACACCAACAAGACACCAAAAATACACGGCAAAAAGCATAGAGAGCAAAGGGAGAAAAAAATAAACTCAAAAGTGAGAGAAGAAAGAAAGTTTGAGAATAGAGGAGAAAGAAAGAGTTGGCAGAAGCAAAAAAGCATGTCAAAGCCTTCTAATATCACTTATTGAGAGGTGTATAGATTATACACCTCATATCTTAGGTGGCTTTTGTATTGGTGTATAAGTGTCACACAGGATGTTAGGTCCCATTTTTATTTGTTAGTATAAGTACCCTAAGGGTGCTTTGTAAGTCAGTTAATCATTCATTCCAGAAATATATTATCGTTGTGTTTTCTTCTTTCATGTTCTCTCTCCCTATCTTACTGTTTATCAAATTTCTCAATCACC
Organism: Buddleja alternifolia; assembly: GCA_019426215.1. Taxonomy (NCBI): domain Eukaryota; kingdom Viridiplantae; phylum Streptophyta; class Magnoliopsida; order Lamiales; family Scrophulariaceae; genus Buddleja; species Buddleja alternifolia. The sequence goes on from CM033400.1 coordinate 8,078,423, forward strand.
AACAATGGTGATTTCAGTTTCTTAACATGGTACCTAAAAATTGCAATTGATTTAATCGATAAAAACATCTAATCAATTGATAAATTTCTCGATCGATTGATTCTTTTTTTTTCTTCGTTTCTTAATGAATCGATCCGTTAAAACCTAGGGTTTCTTATTCGCTGCGCTTCACATCTTTTCCTCAAAGGTGGATACATCGATAACTGTAAAGAATACATCTCTTGTGATCAATTTCCAAAGTCCTTTGTGCCTTTATCCCTCCAATACGCCCAATTTAAACGTGGTGACAGAAGTATTAAGAGGCTCAGACAATTACAAGGTATGGAGCAAAGAGATGATTGTGGACTTAGAGGCAAAAAGTAAAATTGGCTTCATTGATGGTTCTTGCACTGCGCCGGAAGAAGATTCCGATCAATTTCCATAGTGGAGATTATGTAATCCCTTGGTCAAGGCTTGGATTCATAGATCATTGAGTAGAGATTTGATACACGGTGTTGTTTACTATGAATTAGCACACCTAATCTGGAAAGACCTAGATGAAAGGTTTGATCGCATTAATGGAGCTCGATTATATGCACTCCACAGAGAGATAAACATAATCACTCAAGGAACTAGCTCTGTGACTGAGTATTACTTAAGATTGGTCAGCTTTGGGATGAGTATGACTCATTAACACCATCCCCTACAAAAGAAATTACGAAGGAGTACTTACATTTTTCATCACAACTAAAAATGATGCAATTCCTGATGGGATTGAATGAGTGTTATTCAACCATACACTCTCAAATTCTAACGACAACACCTCTTCCAACACATGGACAAGTATATTCTATGGTGTCTAATGAAGAGACACAAAGAGGCATTAACACTCAATTTTCAACCTCTGAGACTCTATTGCCTTGCAAACAACTGCCTCTCAAAATAAAGTTAACACTCCCTCTCCAGTTTGTGAACATTGTAATTACACAGGTCATACAAAAAAGACTTGTTTCAAACTTGTTGGTTATCTGATAAGAGGTGTTTTTACGTGTTTTTAAGACCGTAATTCTTATGATTTGGATTCACTTATTGCTTAAATCATGTCACATTTGCATTTAATAGGTGTGTTAAGTGAATACAGGTAATAAATGAGAATACATGAAGAAAAGGGAAGAAAAACGATGTACAAAGCAAGTTCAAGCATGTTTTTCAACACCTAGGCGGTTTATGCATCTCCTAACACATTCGAGCGATAATTCCGTACATTTTGAGACCGACTTAGACAACGTTTCCTTCTACAAAGTTTTAGATGTATGTCTTAGCTTCAAATGGGAACTTGAAACATCCAAATCAGAGGTCTATAGAGATAATTGTGAAGGAAATACGATTGCTGCGCCGAACAGAGAAGTACATGTGCCAGGATACGCCCCAGCGCCCTCCTAGTCATGCCTAGGCATGGATAGTCCGAATGTTACTCTTTTTCAGCCTAAATTCCAGCATTATATGATGGGTAAGAATCACTTTTGGCCATAATTCAGCACATGTGTTGAGGGGTTGTCATAAGTGTGTTTCTTGGTAGATTTACTTTATGGGCGTCAAATCAGAAACAACCTCCATGTTGAAACGTAATTTAGGTATACTTAGCGACCGAATTGGACAAAATGTCCTTCTGCAAAGTTGTAGATCTATGTTGTATCGGAACATGGGGACTTGAATCATCCAATTTGGAGATCTGTGGAGAAGTGTATGAGGAAAATACTAAGACTGCGCTGGAAAGCAAGAAAATGGCAGCATGCATGTGTTTTGTTGAAGTTTTCACATGGTTATGCTTGGAGGAATTCTTTAGGGCCGAAAGTTCAGCATTTTTTAGCTGGTTGGAATCTTAAAAGACATACATTAAGCATCACCTTAGGTGGAATTCTCATTGGGGAACTTTAATGGGAATTCTTAATGCATACTTTAGTGGAATTTTGGCTATAAAAGGAGGGGGAACCCATACTCTTCATCATTCACTATCAATTTCAGATTCTTGGAGGAGAGGGGGGCAGCCCCTAATCTAATTTCTCCACCATTCATCACCATTCTTCATCACTCTTGGAGGGGAAAACTAGAGGAAGGAAAAGAGCTTGGGGATTGAAGGCTCAACTTGAAGATCCATCATCATTCACCATTTACGGAGTTTTTAAGAGCTTTTCATTTCATTTATGTCTATGAATATTCCTCTTATGTCTTTTATGCTTTCAATAATGAACTAAATTCGTAAGACTAGGGCCATGTAAGGCCAAATTGTGATATATGCTTACAGTAGATTATTGTTGAGGTTGTTCTTATATTGTTATGTGATGTGAATTGTGTTTTTGTCTATCTTTCATATACTTGATCACTATATGTTAGAATCTTATGCGTAGGTTAATATTTCGGGAGAAAATTGACTTAGGGTGCAAGAAATTCACATCATGACCCGCAACTAATGAGGAATTGCCCTAGACATAGGTAAAGATTCCCGGGTGAAGTCGTTCGATTCAAATCGAGTGAACTCTAGTACATTAATGCATGTTTAGTGGTTAGATTTCCGGATAGGGATATTTGGGAAATCACGATCTAAGTATAGGAGTTTATACGCGAGACATCGGTTATTCTCTACCTTAGGAGTTTTCACCATAACAATATAAGAGTAATTCTACAACAAGAGCCTTTAGAAGTATATTTGATCAATTTGGACCTAGCATGTGCCTTAGTCTCCCTTTATAATTGGTTTTAAATCACTTGTGCAACCTTATTCTTATCTTACGCATTTCACACTCATTTTACCTTTGTTGTATTGATCTTTGTTGTTATAAAATCGTAAACTAGAATTCAAGTCCTTGTGGTTCGACAATCCGGACTTCTCGTCCACTTTTATTACTACACACGACTAGTGCACTTGTTATTATAGCACGTTAGCTTTTAGTGTGTCAAGTTTTTGGCGCCGTTGCCGTGGACTTTTTCATTTTAGTTTTTGATTTTTTTTGTTTAAATTTTCATAATTCTTAGTTTTTCGTTTATTTCTAATCTTTCTTTTATTTTATTATTCTAATTTTTTTTTCTTGTGGTTATTTGTTAGGTGTAATTTGTGGTGCATGACCCGCTCTTCTAACGAGCCCCTATACAATTTTGAGCCGGAGATAGAGCGTGTTCTTCATTCTAGTAGACGCGGTCGAGAAATGGCCGACAATCTAAATCCAAATGGGAATTTTCCCGACATAAATCTCCCGGAAAACAGGGAATGGTTGCAAAATCTATTCCAAGCTATACAATCGGCACCTCCTCAAAGACTTCCGTCGGTCCGGGAAAGTCTACCTCCAAGGCTCCACACCATACCGGGGCCCGTAGTCTTTCCAAATTTCTATGCACCAAATTATCACATTCCATCACACATCTTTAGCATGGTGCAAAGCGAACCCTTCTATGGAGAGACCCATGAATCACCTCATGAGCATTTGGAGACTTTAGACGACACTCTCATGACTACCCAATTTCATCCACGGGATCTTGATGCAATTCGTCTAAGAGTCTTCCACTTCTTATTAAAGGAAAGGGCGACCATGTGGTACAAGTCTCTACCACCCCAATCCATCACAACATGGGGACAATTGGTTGATGCCTTTTTGAGCAAATTTTTTCCACCCTCCAAAATCAACGAGCAAAGGAGCAATATTAAAGAGTTTAAGTAAGGGAATCATGAGTCCTTGGCCGAGGCATGGGCTAGATATAAAAACATGCTCCGAAAATGCCCAGATCACAACCTAAAGTTGAGCGAGCAAGTACTACGATTCCATGATGGAGTCCGATCGCGCATCCGAAATAGGCTCAATGCCGGCGCCGGTGGTGATCTCCTTGGGCTCGATTGCCAAAGTGTGTGGGACAAGATTGAGCAATTAGCCCGAGAAGATGAACTCTATCCCGATGATGAAGAATTCACATCCACTAAAAAGATTGCTTGTGTTCAAGAGTTGGGCGAAGAAGTTGCTTTGGAAACAATGGTTGGCAATGTAAACTATGTTGGAAATGCTAATCGACCTCAATTGAACTTCCATGTGCCCGAAAATTTTCCAAGGAGGCCCAATCCGGCACAAAATGCTCATCCCGGCGTCTATCAAGCACCAAGGCCCCCATTCAACAATAACCAAGCTCAAAAGCAAGGTAATCCTCATATACAAAGGCAAGTAAGACCTCTTACAACCGATGAGCGTCTCGATGAACAAATAAAGAAATCGGATTCAGCAATCAACGAACTCCGTACTATGATGAAGGATTTAATGATGGAGATGAAGGATATGAAAACACAAATGGGTCAATTATCCTCCGCAATGAGCGGGAGAGCACCGGGAACTCTACCAAGTGACACGGAAAAGAACCCGAAGGAGCAATGCCATGCCATTACCTTAAGAAGTGGAAAACATGTAGCAAATGATGTTGTTCGCACATGCGCGCCCGAGCGCCCCGATTACCACGCCCAGGTGCCGGAACCAACCCACAGTGAACAAGTGCTTCGCACTTTCGCGCCCGAGCGCCCCGATGATCACGCCCCGGCGCCCGAGTCACGGCGCCCCGACGCCGAATGTGGCGCCCAGGCGCCCAACACATCACAACAGGAGAATTTGTTTCGCACTAATGCGCCCGAGCGTCTGTCGAGTCCCGCCCAGGCGCCCGAGTCACAGCCCACTGGCGCCTATTTCCGTGCCCAGGCGCCACCTCCTGAACCCTCCACCACGGGCTCTTCAACTCCAACGCATCCTCCCATCGAGGTCCGTCTGCCATTTCCTAATGCACATAGAAAGAAAAAAAAGGAGATGGATCCAAGTTTCCTTCGAATCTTAGCAATTCTTCGTGAGGTTAGAATTAATATTCCTTTTATAGATGCAATTTTACAAATGCCAAATTACGTGAAATTTTTCAAGGATATTTTATCCAACAAACAAAAGTGGGAGGAAAACGAAACGGTGTGCCTAACCGAGGAATGCTCCGCCATATTGCTTAATAAATTACCAATGAAACTTGAAGACCCTGGGAGTCTCACTATTCCTTGCACGATTGGGCCATTATCCTTCGAAAAAGTTTTGTGCGACTCGGGAGCTAGCATCAACCTCCTCCCGTACTCTCTTTTCAAAAAGTTGGGCCTTGGTAACCCAAAGCCGACTTCAATGAGCCTCCAACTTGCCGATAGATCAATCAAGAGACCACAGGGAATAATCGAATATGTAATCGTTCAAGTCGACAAATTCTACTTCCCGGTTGACTTTGTGGTTCTTGATATGGAGGAAGATGTTGAGGTACCCCTGATCCTAGGAAGACCATTCCTAGCCACTGGTAAGGCGGTAATCGATATTGCCAATGGTAAGCTAACCTTAAATGTGGGAGATGAAAAGGTCACCTTTGATGTTTTTAAAGTGCTTAAACACCCATGTGATCCTGACTCATGTTTACGCATCGATGTATTTGATATGTGGATTGATGAGACTTTTCAGGCACAAATGTTAGACGACCCATTGGAGACATGTCTTTCCAAATCTATGGATGTCGATTCAGCGAGTGAAGAACAATTGGAAACCATGTTTAGCGTAGAGAAGCCACCTCTTTACCACGTCATTGGAGCTAAAAAATTAGAAAGATCACTCTTGGCTCCTCCTCGCCCTTCTAACGAAGAGGCCCCTATCCTTGAGCTTAAACCATTACCATTACATTTGAAATATGTATTTTTAAATGATAATGAGACTCTACCTTTAATTGTCTCATCTTCTTTGACAGGAGAACAGGAGGAACGACTCATGAGAGTATTGAAGGCCAACAAAAAGGCCTTCGGGTGAAAAATTGCGGATATAAAAGGCATAAGTCCAGCGGTGTGCATGCACAAAATACTCATGGAGGAGTCCGCAAAACCTACACGCCAACCACAAAGACGGTCAAATCCACAAATACAAGAGGTGGTAAAGAAAGAGGTTATAAAACTACTCGATGCAGGTATAATCTATCCTATCTCTGATAGTGCATGGGTAAGCCCGACTCAAGTAGTACCCAAGAAGGGCGGAATAACTGGGATAGAAAATGCGAACAATGAATTAATCCCTACTCGAATGCTTACCGGGTGGCGTGTGTGTATAGATTATCGCAAGTTAAATGATGCCACTCATAAGGACCATTTCCCCCTCCCATTCATTGACCAAATGATTGAAAGGTTAGCTGGACATGATTTTTATTGTTTTCTAGATGGGTATTCCGGCTATAACCAAATTGCCATAGCCCCCGAGGACCAAGAGAAAACAACTTTCACTTGTTCCTATGGCACGTTTGCTTATAGGCGGATGCCGTTTGGATTATGCAATGCCCCGGCCACATTTCAACGATGTATGATGGCGATCTTTCATGACATGGTTGAAGAATTCCTTGAGATTTTTATGGATGATTTTTCTGTTTTTGGAACCTCATTTAACACATGTCTTGATCATTTGGACCGTGTTCTAAAACGGTGTGAGGAAACAAATCTTGTTTTGAATTGGGAAAAATGTCATTTTATGGTCCGGGAAGGGATTGTGCTAGGTCACAAAATCTCCCAAAAAGGGATTGAAGTTGACCAAGCCAAGATTGAGGTAATAGAAAAGCTTCCTCCACCTACATCGGTGAAAGCCGTGAGGAGCTTTCTTGGTCATGTCGGCTTCTATAGGCGATTTATCAAAAACATTTCCAAAATTGCAAAGCCGTTATCTAACTTGCTTGTCAAAGATGCACTATTCAATTTTGATTCCCTTTGTTTACAGGCCTTCATGACTCTTAAGGAGCTATTGATATCCGCTCCCATCATGGCACCTCCCGATTGGAGTTTGCCCTTCGAATTGATGTGTGATGCTAGTGACACCGCGGTGGGTGCGGTCCTTGGCCAAAGGAAGGATAAGGTATTTCAAACCATCTACTATGCTAGTAAGACTTTAAATGATGCACAAATGAATTACGCAACCACGGAAAAAGAATTACTAGCCATAGTATTTGCATTTGACAAGTTCCATGCTTATCTCATTTTGAATAAAGTAATTGTGTACACTGATCACTCCGCATTAAAATACTTGCTTGCCAAAAAGGATGCCAAACCTAGACTCATTAGGTGGATTTTACTTCTTCAAGAATTTGACATAGAAATTAAGGATAAGAAAGGAGTAGAAAATGTTGTTGCCGACCACTTGTCTAGGATAGAGATTCCTAAGCCTGAGTGCGTGTTTGATAAACATATTTGTGAGGAGTTTCCCAATGAGCAATTGTATGCTATACTTCATAATGATGCTTGATAGGAGTCATTTTTACGTGTTTTTAAGCCCCTTTGCGTTTATGTTTTAGGTTCATTTATCACTTGATTTTGCCACTTGTGCGTTTAATTCGTGCATTAAGTGATTTCAGGCCTTAAGTGGATACAATTGAAGAAAGGGTGGAAAAATGATGTATAAAACAAGTTTACGCCAAGATGTTTCACACCTCCACGACCAAACAAGCAAGAAATAAGCTGGAGTTAGCCAAAATCATGTTTTAGTACCATTTCTGCACACCTGGGCGCCAAATCAGAAACAACCTCCACGTTGGAACGCCATTTTGATATTTTTAGAGACAGAATTGGATGAAGTGTCCTTCTACAAAGTTTTAGATCTATGTCTTATCTTTACATGGGTACTTGAATCATCCAATTCGGAGATATGTGGAGACGTTTATGAATAAAACACTATCCCTGCGCTGGAAAACACGAAAGTGGCAGCTCATGTTCTTGTTAGGTGGAAAACAAGAGAATGGTAGGTGCAAATTCTTGGTTGGTGGAAATTCTTGGTAGGTAGAAAACAAGAGAATGGTAGGTGCAAATTCTTGGTAGGTAGAAATTCTTGGTAGGAGGAAAGAAAGAGAAGGGTAGCTAAAATTCTTGGTAGGTGGATTTTTGGGTATTTAAAGGGGAGTGGGGAGCTCACTTGAGAGGATCAAAAAATCATCCTTTGAGAGTGTGAGGACGAAAATTCAGGGGTTTGGGGGAGAATTCTCTTGGTTTTGAGTCATCCTATCATCATACTTGAAGAGCTAAGAAGAGGAAAAGGAGGGATTCAAGCTTCCAATCAAGAATCGATCATCAATCCAAAATAGGGAGTTTCTTAGTTTGATATTCATCTTTATCTATGAGTAATTCTATGTTTTTATTGTTTTTCCAATTTCAATTATGAACTAATTTTCCCTTAACTAGGGCCATGTGAAGGCCAAAGTTATGAGTATATATATATGATATTATTCTTCGTATTAATTCTACAATTGCTTTGTGTTTTGATTTTGTGCGTAATTACTTGCATATGTTTGATCACCATATGTTTGTCATATTGCCTAACTTAATAGTTTGAAAGAATATGAGTTAGGGTTCAAAGAAATCATCACATCATCCGTAAAAAATAGGGAATTGCCCCTAGAGATAGGTAGAGATTCCCGGGTGCAGTTAGCCGAATTTATTCGGGAAAATTCTAGAACTTGAATGCATGATTATTGATTAAATTCTTGGATAGACATATTTAGAGAACTGTCAATTTATCATAGTATTATTACAGCCGAGATTAATTAAGGAATTTTCACCAAAGCAATAGTAGTCTAATAATACGAAGAATAGTTCATATTTATATTAACAAGTAAATTTGGTTGAAGCATGTGCCTTAGTTGTTTTATCTCATAAGAATCTAAATCTATTTGCTAAGTCTCGTTTTCACATTTTTATTGTAAATTAATCACAATCTTTTAATTCAATTTTAATTGCTTTTAAATTCCTAGCTTTAAATAATCTTGTCTCTGTGGGATCGATAACTCGGACTTAAAGTCCACTTTATTACTACACACGACCAGTCCACTTGCTGTTTAATACACGTAAGGATTTTTCGTGTCAAGTTTTTGGCGCCGTTGCCGGGGACTTGATTTATTTTAGTTTCGGATTTTATTGCAATTTTTAGCTTTAATTTCTTTTGTCGTTTTATTATTTTCTATTATTCTCACTGTTATTTTCTATCTTTAAATTTTTGTTGGTTTGCTTCTTTGTTTCAAACAGGTTGATCTTTTGGTGAATGACTCGAACCTCAGGAGAGGCTTTAGAGGAATTTGACCCTGAGATCGAGCGTACACTTCGTGCAAACCAGAGAAATCGAGCTATGGCTGGCAACTTCCCTGATAGGAATCTGCCCGAGAATAGAGAATGGTTGCAAAATCTGTTCCAAGCTATGCAACCGGCACTACCAGCACCACCTCCATCTGTTCGTGGTAATCAGCCAGCCCGTGTACACACTACGCCGGGACCTGTTGTGGTCCCCAATTTTGCCACGCCGAACTTCCACATTCCACCTCACATGTTTAGCATGGTTCAGGCTGAACAATTTTATGGTGATCCGAAAGAGTCACCTCATGACCATCTAGAGCACTTCGAAAATGTGTTATCTACCATGCAATTCCACCCAAGAGATCTTGATGCCATCCGCCTCCGATTATTCCATTTCTCGCTTAAGGATAAAGGGACTTTGTGGTATAAGTCGTTGCCCCCACAATCCATTGAAACGTGGGAAGAGTTAGTCGAAGAGTTTCTCAACAAGTTCTTCCCTCCATCAAGGATTAACGAGTTAAGAAGCGAGATCAAGGGTTTTAAGCAAAAACGGGATGAATCGTTAGCATCAACATGGGCAAGATACAAGAGTCTGCTTCGAAAGTGCCCCGATCACAACTATTCAAGAGACGAGCGAGTGCTACATTTCTTTAATGGAGTCCGGTCTCGGATTCGTCACAGACTTAATGCAGGAGCAGGCGGTGATCTTTTGGGTCTCGATAGCAGAACAGTGTGGGCTAAACTAGAGCAGATGGCACGGGATGATGAACTGTACCCTGAAGATGACGATGAGTTTCCTCTACAAACCCGAAGGGTTGCTGTTGCTCAAGAGGTAGAACAAAATGTTAATCTAGAGGCAGAGCCAACCATTAGTGATGTGAACTATGTCGGAAATTCAAACAAGCCTCAATTGAGCTTCCACATACCCGAGAATTTTCCGAAAAGGCCAAATCCCGCACAAAATTCACAACAAGGCATCTACCAAGCACCGAGGCCTCCGTTTTACAACAACCAAACTCAAAGGCCTGGAAATTTTAAGCCACAAGGTCAAGTTCCAAGACCTTCGACTGTCGAAGAAAGATTGGCGGCTCACATGCAAAAATCAGACGAATCATTCGCAGAGCTTCGATTGATGTTACAGGGTGTTATGACGGGAATGAAAGAGATGCAGCACCAATTTGCACAATTATCGGTTGATGCAGGTGGAAGAGCACCCGGGACACTGCCGAGTGATACAGAGAAAAACCCAAAAGAGCAATGCCATGCCATCGCTCTGAGAAGTGGCAAAGAATTGAAAAGTGCACCTCCCAAGCAGTCCAAGTCCGCACTTGAAGAGGACAATGTTCAAACTTTTGATAAACTTGAAAATTCAAATCTGTCTCCCAAGTACGTACTTGACCAGAACCAAGTAAGTACTTCACACAGCTCAAGTACGTACTTGGGGCAGGATCAAGTCCGTACTTCACAGGCAGACAGGGCGTCTTCTAAAACTTTGACTCCTTCTTTGCCTAATCCTATTGAAATACGTCTCCCTTTCCCCCTAGCACATAAAAAGAATAAGAAAGATATGGATAAGAGTTTTCTTAGGATTTTAGAAATTCTTCGAGAAGTTCGAATTAATATTCCTTTTATTGATGCGATTTTGCAGATGCCCAATTACATCAAGTTCTTCAAGGATATTCTATCCAATAAGCAGAAGTGGGAAGGCAATGGAACGGTGTGCTTGACTGAAGCATGCTCAGCAGTGGTGTTGAACAAGTTGCCACAGAAACTCAAGGATCCAGGGAGCCTCACAATTCCTTGCACTATTGGGCAACTCAAATTCGATCGAGTGCTATGTGATTCGGGCGCCAGCATAAATCTTCTTCCTTACTCGTTGTTCCAGAAATTGGGTTTGGGGAATCCAAAGCCAACCTCGATGAGCCTCCAACTTGCAGATCGATCAATCAAACACCCGAAGGGAATCATAGAGGATGTCATCGTGCAAGTTGACAAGTTTTACTTCCCGGTGGACTTCGTGGTTCTGGAGATGGAAGAAGATGTTGAAGTTCCTCTCATCCTAGGAAGACCCTTCCTAGCCACAGGTAAAGCTATGATCGACATAGCCAATGGTAAGTTAACTTTGAATGTGGGTGAGGAGAGAGTTACTTTTGACGTATACAAGGTTATGAAGCATGTTGGTGATGATGCGTCATGTTTAAGAATAGATGCTTTTGATCCTTTGATTATTGAGCACTTTCAGGAAAACATCTCTGATGATCCACTTGAGGTATGCATAATGAACTCCACGGATGTTGAGTCGGCCAGTGATAAACAACTGGAAGTTGTTCATAGCTTAGAGAGGCGTGCACAATACCCCACGAAGAAATTTGAGAAGTTGGATAGCCCACTGTCTAGCCACTCCAAACCATCTATTGAAGAGCCACCAACTCTTGACCTAAAAACTCTACCCTCTCATCTTAAATATGTTTATTTAAATGACGATGAAACCTTGCCACTCATCATTTCTTCTTCTCTTACAGATCAACAAGAAGCAAGGTTACTGGAGGTGTTGAGAGATCACAAAAAAGCCTTTGGATGGAAGATTGCTGATATCAAGGGGATTAGCCCAGCCATCTGCATGCATAAGATTTTAATGGAAAAAAGCTCAAGGCCCACTATACAACCACAAAGGAGGTCTAATCCTCAAATTCAAGAAGTGGTGAAGAAAGAGGTAATCAAGTTACTCGATGCCGGCATTATCTTCCCTATCTCTGATAGTCCATGGGTAAGTCCAACGCAGGTAGTGCCCAAGAAAGGAGGTACGACAGTAGTTCGTAATGACAATAATGAGTTAATTCAATCTAGAATTGTCACTGGTTTTAGGGTTTGCATAGACTATCGTAAATTGAATGAATATACCCGAAAAGACCACTTTCCCCTCCCCTTTATCGATCAAATGTTAGAAAGATTAGCCGGGCATGAATATTACTGTTTTTTGGATGGGTACTCCGGCTATAACCAAATTGCTATTACACCCGAGGATCAAGAGAAAACTACTTTCACTTGTCCTTACGGCACTTTTGCTTATAGGCGTATGCCTTTTGGCTTATGTAATGCACCTGCTACTTTTCAAAGATGCATGATGGCTATATTTCATGACATGGTCGAGCAATTTCTTGAAATCTTCATGGATGATTTTTCTGTTTTTGGCTCTACATATGATAGATGTTTGCACAATCTAACCTTAGTTTTGCAGAGGTGTGAGGAGACTGATCTAGTCTTAAATTGGGAAAAGTGTCATTTCATGGTACAAGAAGGAATTGTTCTGGGTCATAAGATCTCCCACAAGGGGATTGAGGTGGATAGAGCGAAAATTGAAGTGATAGCTAATCTTCCACCACCCACCACGGTCAAAGCCGTGAGAAGCTTTTTGGGACATGCCGGGTTTTACAGGCGTTTTATTTCAAATTTTTCTAAAATTGCTAAACCCCTGTCTAACTTGACCATGAAAAATGCAGTGTTTGACTTTAATGATGCATGCATGCAGGCCTTCCTCACCCTGAAGGAGAAATTAATCTCATCACCTGTGATGTCCGCCCCAGATTGGAGCCTACCATTCGAGTTGATGTGCGATGCGAGCGACATTGCCGTTGGAGCTGTACTAGGTCAAAGGAAGGGTAAAATCTTTCATACTATTTACTATGCTAGTCGTACCTTAAATGAGGCCCAACTCAATTATGCTACGACTGAAAAAGAGCTTTTAGCTGTCATTTTTGCTTTTGACAAATTTCACTCCTATCTTGTGCTTAACAAAGTAATAGTATACACTGATCACTCGGCCTTGAAATACTTGCTTGCTAAAAAAGACGCAAAACCTAGACTACTCAGGTGGATCTTATTACTACAAGAGTTTGACTTAGAAATAAAAGATAAAAAAGGATCTGAAAATGTAGTAGCTGATCACCTATCTAGACTAGAATTAGTGGATAAGAAAATGGATGAGACCCCAATAGGAGATGAATTCCCCGATGAACAGCTTTTTACTCTTTCTTCTATTTCAATCCCCTGGTATGCTGATTATGCTAATTATATAGTTGCTGGAATTTTACCCCCTGATTTGACATTTCACCAAAGAAAGAAGTTTTTGAAAGATGTTAGGCACTATCTGTGGGAAGAGCCCTACTTGTTTAAAATTGGTGTCGAGGGAATTCTCAGGCGTTGTGTACCCGAGGAAGAAATGACCTCCGTCTTGGCTCATTGCCATGACATGGTGATAGGTGGCCACTTTGGCCCATCCAAGACTGCTGCCAAGGTTCTGCAATCAGGTTTTTTCTGGCCTACTTTATTTAAAGATGCACACGCTTATGTTAAAAAATGTGATAGATGCCAAAGAGTAGGTAATATCTCTAGACGACATGAAATGCCTATGAATAATGTGCTTGAATGTGAATTATTTGATGTGTGGGGTATAGATTTTATGGGACCTTTCCCTAGTTCTTGTTCCAATAAGTATATTCTAGTCGCTGTTGATTATGTGTCTAAATGGGTCGAAGCTGAGGCTTTGCAAACTAATGATGCTAGGGTTGTTCTTAGATTTCTGAGAAAACATATTTTTGCACGATTTGGAACCCCGAGAGCAATTATAAGTGATGGAGGCACACATTTTCGTAACAGGCAATTTGAAAACTTGTTGAACAAATATGGTGTTAAGCATAAAATCTCGACCCCTTACCACCCTCAAACTAGTGGGCAAGTCGAAGTGTCTAATAGGGAAATTAAACGGATTTTAGAAAAAATGGTAAATAGCCATCGAACTGATTGGTCTCTGAAATTAGATGATGCATTGTGGGCTTACCGTACTGCTTTTAAAACCCCTATTGGCATGTCCCCATATCGTCTTGTATTTGGAAAAGCTTGTCATTTACCTGTCGAACTTGAACATCGTGCTTATTGGGCTATCAAATTCCTGAATTTCGATACAAGTGTTATAGGTAATAAGAGGTTGCTTCAACTGAATGAGCTCGAGGAGTGGAGACATGAAGCATACGAGAATGCAAAACTGTACAAAGAACGGACCAAGAAGTGGCACGACAAGCATATTCTACCCCGGGAATTTGAGAAAGGTGAGAAAGTTCTTATGTACAACTCTAGACTCAAGCTCTTCCCAGGCAAGCTCAAATCGCGTTGGTCGGGACCCTTTCGAGTCACCCGAGTGTATTCTTCCGGAGCTGTGGAGCTTATCACTGAGGATGGACAAGTATTTTTAACCAATGGACATAGGCTGAAAAGTTACTCGGGCACTGACTGGAGCGCAGACACATTATCTGTCAAGCTCCGAGAACCATCGACTTAAGTCGATCCTGAATAGTCGAGCTATTGACTATAAACAAGCGCTTCTTGGGAGGCAACCCAAGTTTGTAAGTTTTTTTTTTCTTTTGTTTTTGTTTGTTTAGATTGTTTGTTTATGTTTATGTTCAAACATGCACTTTTGGCATGTATGTTTTCGTATGCTTGATGGTTTGAAAAGTTGAAGTATTAGATATGATAGACATTTGGACCCCATGTTTAGAGATGCTTATTTTACTCGAGAGGAGAAGAAGCTTTGTAACGATGCATTGGAAGTTAAAGGATGTTTTTCAACATCCTTGGTTGTAAGTGTTCTTTTACCGTTACGTACACTTGTTGTAACAACATTGAGGACAATGTTGGATTTGAGTTTGGGGGTAGAAGAGTGCTTATTTTGAACATTGAAAATGCAATGCTAATTTTTAGCTTGAGTTTGGGGGAAAATTTGTATGATATCATGTTTAAATATTTTTTTTTGTTGAGAAAATCAAGTATAAATTGTTTTTTTTTTTTTTTCCAATTGATGCATTAAAATTGATTAACTTGAAAAAAATGGCATGATTTCTTGAAATAATTTGAATTTAATGGAACATATATATCTTTGAAATTGCTCATGGAGACCCTAGACTAGGATTGATTTCTTAGATGATTCACATTGCACAATAAATCAAGGGTAGAGGAGTTGAGAGGATAACCATCTTGAGACACTTAAGGAGTTTTTCCCGGAAAAATTAACTTAGATTTTTCATAAGGTTATAAGTTGAGTAGTAATTTTTTTTTATGCTAAACAATGAATTAAAAAGGTTGAAGTTTGGTATGACCACAAGTGGTCAGGCTATATACTGTACTATTATGCTAATTTGAGCTAAGCTCAAGCCAAAAAGAAGCGAATTGTTTAAAAGACCTAGTTTTATTTCGTGGCCTTTGACACTCGAGTGATTAAATCCTTAGGAGTGTCTTTACACTTAATGCCCCAAAACTATCTAGTTTGGGAGTCATTGATCTAAAGCTTGTTACATGGGTGTCATAGAAAGCCTAATGGAATAAAACATTGCACATGATCTAGCCTTAATGAAGTTAATTGGAAAGTTTCATATGAATTGAAAGTTTGAATGGTTGAGATAATGAAATTTAAATGGCTATGAGATTTTCTATGATTCTTATGCTTTGTGTTTGATCAAAAGTTGATAGATATGGGATTAATGTCCAAAATTTGGTAAGGATGCCTTTCGACTATAATACCTTAGATTTATTTTCACTACACCCTATGGAGTCTTTTCGAGTATTGGTGTCACATGAGCAAAAGTAGTTGATATGTATATATATTTGTGAGCTATAAAAGGATGAGTTTGTGCCATTTATTCTTGTTAATTATGTTGAGATGTATTCATTTGGTTGGGATTGAAAGTTTGTTAGATTTTGTGGGTATATCTTCTGCAAACCCTCACGAGACTATAACTCGTCCTTTGAGGTAACTCAAAGGTTTAAAGGCGTGTTGCACATGCTAAGTGCAATCATTTACTCCACGAAAGTGAGTTCGTTTGTTGTTTTTGTTTTCTCCTTTTGGTTGATGATGTTTTTCATGTCTAAAACTTTTATTTCTCGAGGTCGAGCAAATGATAAGTTTGGGGGAGTTGATAGGAGTCATTTTTACGTGTTTTTAAGCCCCTTTGCGTTTATGTTTTAGGTTCATTTATCACTTGATTTTGTCACTTGTGCGTTTAATTCGTGCATTAAGTGATTTCAGGCCTTAAGTGGATACAATTGAAGAAAGGGTGGAAAAATGATGTATAAAACAAGTTTACGCCAAGATGTTTCACACCTCCACGACCAAACAAGCAAGAAATAAGCTGGAGTTAGCCAAAATCATGTTTTAGTACCATTTCTGCACACCTGGGCGCCAAATCAGAAACAACCTCCACGTTGGAACGCCATTTTGATATTTTTAGAGACAGAATTGGATGAAGTGTCCTTCTACAAAGTTTTAGATCTATGTCTTATCTTTACATGGGTACTTGAATCATCCAATTCGGAGATATGTGGAGACGTTTATGAATAAAACACTATCCCTGCGCTGGAAAACACGAAAGTGGCAGCTCATGTTCTTGTTAGGTGGAAAACAAGAGAATGGTAGGTGCAAATTCTTGGTTGGTGGAAATTCTTGGTAGGTAGAAAACAAGAGAATGGTAGGTGCAAATTCTTGGTAGGTAGAAATTCTTGGTAGGAGGAAAGAAAGAGAAGGGTAGCTAAAATTCTTGGTAGGTGGATTTTTGGGTATTTAAAGGGGAGTGGGGAGCTCACTTGAGAGGATCAAAAAATCATCCTTTGAGAGTGTGAGGACGAAAATTCAGGGGTTTGGGGGAGAATTCTCTTGGTTTTGAGTCATCCTATCATCATACTTGAAGAGCTAAGAAGAGGAAAAGGAGGGATTCAAGCTTCCAATCAAGAATCGATCATCAATCCAAAATAGGGAGTTTCTTAGTTTGATATTCATCTTTATCTATGAGTAATTCTATGTTTTTATTGTTTTTCCAATTTCAATTATGAACTAATTTTCCCTTAACTAGGGCCATGTGAAGGCCAAAGTTATGAGTATATATATATGATATTATTCTTCGTATTAATTCTACAATTGCTTTGTGTTTTGATTTTGTGCGTAATTACTTGCATATGTTTGATCACCATATGTTTGTCATATTGCCTAACTTAATAGTTTGAAAGAATATAAGTTAGGGTTCAAAGAAATCATCACATCATCCGTAAAAAATAGGGAATTGCCCCTAGAGATAGGTAGAGATTCCCGGGTGCAGTTAGCCGAATTTATTCGGGAAAATTCTAGAACTTGAATGCATGATTATTGATTAAATTCTCGGATAGACATATTTAGAGAACTGTCAATTTATCAAAGGATTATTACAGCCGAGACATCGGGTAGTAATTAATTAAGGAATTTTCACCAAAGCAATAGTAGTCTAATAATACGAAGAATAGTTCATATTTATATTAACAAGTAAATTTGGTTGAAGCATGTGCCTTAGTTGTTTTATCTCATAAGAATCTAAATCTATTTGCTAAGTCTCGTTTTCACATTTTTATTGTAAATTAATCACAATCTTTTAATTCAATTTTAATTGCTTTTAAATTCCTAGCTTTAAATAATCTTGTCTCTGTGGGATCGATAACTCGGACTTAAAGTCCACTTTATTACTACACACGACCAGTCCACTTGCTGTTTAATACACGTAAGGATTTTTCGTGTCAATGCTCCTTGGTATGCCAATTATGCAAATTATCTTGTCACGGGAGTTCTTCCTCCAGATATCACTTATCATCAAAAGAAAAAATTCTTATTTGATGTGAAGCGATGTTTGTGGGACGAACCATATCTATTTAAGATTTGTGCAGATGGCCTCATTCGACGATGTATCCCCGAGGAGGAAATAACATCAATTCTCGCCCATTGTCATGATATGTCGGTAGGTGGTCACTTTGGACCCTCTAAAACAGTGGCTAAAGTGCTTCAATCAGGTTTCTTTTGGCCTACTCTTTCTAAAGATACCTTCTTGTATGTTCAATCTTGTGATAGGTGTCAACGAACAGGTAACATCTCTAAAAGACACGAAATGCCATTGAATAACATGCTTGAATGTGAACTATTTGATGTATGGGGTATTGATTTTATGGGACCCTTCCCTAGTTCTTGTTCCAATAAGTATATTCTTGTTGCGGTCGACTATGTCTCCAAATAGGTCGAAGCTGAGGCTTTACCAACTAATGATGCTCGGGTGGTTACTCGATTTTTAAAAAAAAGGATTTTCACTCGTTTTGGAACTCCTAGAGCAATCGTTAGTGACGAGGGCACCCAATTTTGTAACAAACAATTCGAGCACTTACTGAACAAGTACGGGGTACGGCATAAAATCTCAACCCCATATCATCCTCAAACGAATGGTCAAGTGGAGGTGTCGAATCGGGAGATTAAACGCATTCTTGAAAAAACGGTTAACGCATCTAGAAAAGATTGGCCCCTTAAACTAGATGACGCCTTGTGGGCATATATAACCGCGTTTAAAACTCCGATTGGCATGTCCCCATATCGCCTTGTCTTTGGAAAAGCATGTCATTTACCGGTTGAGCTCGAACATCGCGCTTTTTGGGCTATTAAATTTCTAAATTTTGATTTTCAACTCGTAGGTACGAAGCGATTACTCCAATTACACGAACTTGAGGAATGGCGCCATCAAGCGTATGAGAACGCCAAGCTTTACAAGGAGAGAACGAAAACATGGCATGATAAGCGTATTATTCCCCGAGAATTTCATGAAAGAGACAAGGTTTTACTATACAATTCTCGCCTTCGACTTTTTCCCGGGAAGCTCAAGTCAAAATGGTCGGGACCATTTGTTGTATCTCGTGTGTATGCTTCTGGTGCCATTGAACTTATAACGGATAATGGACGAACCTTCATGACAAACGCCCAAAGGTTAAAGCATTACATTGGGATTGACGGGTCGAGGGATAAAGTGACCATTCCCCTCCAGGATCTTTAGCGATTCTTTATCTCAAGTCGAGCTATCGACTCTAAACTAGCGCTTCTTGGGAGGCAACCCAAGTTTGTAAGTTTTCTTTTCTTCTTGCTTTCATTTTTGTCTTGTTTAGTTTGTTTCTTTTTGTTATGTTCAAGTATGCACTTTTGGCATACTTCTCTTTGAATCTTGATAGTTTGTATTGTGAGTACATGACATGTAGTAGCCGAGTTTTGCTTTGGAAGATCTTTTGTTACGAATTTGAGCTTGGAAATGGATTCCACGTGAGTAAAGTTTGCTTTTTAGCACCCTTGTTGTAAGTACCCTCGTTTACCCCCTTTTGAGTATGTATGATTGAGTCAACATCGAGGGCAATGTTAAGTTTAAGTTTGGGGGTGGTATGAGTAGTGCTTATTGATTTTATTTATCATGTGATCTTGTTTTTAGCTCAAGTTTGGGGGAATTGTTGCTATTGCATGTGTTTTGTGCTAACTTTTTGAGAAAAATCAAGCATATGTATATAAAAAAAAAATTATATGTATTTTCTTTCCAATTGATGCATTGAAATTGATTAACTTGGAAAAATGGCATGAATTCTTGAAATAATTTGAATTTAATGGAATATATATATATATATATATATCTTTGAAATTGCTCGTGGAGACACTAGACTAGGATTGATTCTTTAGATGATTCACATTGCACAATGAATCGAGGGTAGAGGAGTTGAGAGGATAACCATCTTGAGACACTTAAGGAGTTTTTCCCGAAAATATTAACTTAGATTTCTCATAAGGTTATAAGTTAAGTAGTAATTTTATATGCTAAACAATGAATTGAAAACGATGAATTTTGGTATGACCAAAAGTGGTCAGGCTAATACGTACCGGAGGTGAAACGTTTCATGCCTACATACTGTACTATTATGCCAATTTGAGCTTTGCTCAAGCCAAAAAGAAGTGAATTGGTTAAAAGATCTAGTTTTATTTCGTGGCCCTTGACACTCGAGTGATTAAACCCTTAGGAGTGTCTCTACACTTAATGCCCCAAAACTATCTAGTTTGGGAGTCATTGGTCTAAAGCTTGCTACATGGGTGTCATAGAAAGCCTAATGGAATAAAATATTGCACATGATCTAGCCTTAATGAAGTTTAAATAGAAATTTCATATGAATTGAAAGTTGAATGTTTGAGATAATGAAATTTAAATGGCTATGAGATTTTCTATAATTCTTATGCTTTGCGTTTGATCGAAAGTTGATAGATATGGGATTAATGTCCAAAATTTGGTAAGGATGCCTCTCGACTATAATACCCTAGATTTATTTTTCACTACACCCTAGGGAGTCGTTTCAAGTATTGGTGTCACATGAGCAAAAGTAGTTGATATGTATATATATATTTGTGAACTTTAAAAGGTTGATTTTATGCCATTCATTCTTGTTGATCATATTGAGATGTGTTGATTTGGTTGAGATTGAAAATTTGTTATATTTTGTGGGTATATCGTATGCAAACCCTCACGAGACTATAACTCGTCCTTTGAGGTAACTCAAGGGTTTAAAGGCTTGTTGCACCCGCTAAGTGCAATCGTTTACTCCACGAAAGTGAGTTAGTTAGTTGTTTTGTTTTCTCCCATTGAATGATGTTGGTCTTGCCTTATAGCTCTTATTGCTCGAGGTCGAGCAATTGATAAGTTTGGGGGTGTTGATAAGAGGTGTTTTTACGTGTTTTTAAGACCGTAATTCTATTGATTTGGATTCACTTATTGCTTAAATCATGTCACATTTGCATTTAATAGGTGTGTTAAGTGAATACAGGTAATAAATGAGAATACATGAAGAAAAGGGAAGAAAAACGATGTACAAAACAAGTTCAAGCATGTTTTTCAACACCTAGGCAGTTTATGCATCTCCTACCACATTCGAGCGATAATTCTGTACATTTCGAGACCGACTTAGACAAAGTTTCCTTCTACAAAGTTTTAGATGTATGTCTTAGCTTCAAATGGGAACTTGAAACATCCAAATCGAAGGTCTATAGAGATAATTGTGAAGGAAATACGATTGTTGCGCCGAACAGAGAAGTACATGTGCCAGGATATGCCCCAGCGCCCTCCTAGTCATGCCTAGGCATGGATAGTCCGAATGTTACTCTTTTTCAGCCTAAATTCCAGCATTATATGATGGGTAATAATCACTTTTGGCCATAATTCAGCACATGTGTTTAGGGGTTGTCATAAGTGTGTTTCTTGGTAGATTTACTTTATGGGCGCCAAATCAGAAACAACCTCCAAGTGGAAACGTAATTTAGGTATACTTAGCGACCGAATTGGACAAAATGTCCTTCTGAAACGTTGTAGATCTATGTTTTATCGGAACATGGGGACTTGAATCATCCAATTTGGAGATCTGTGGAGAAGTGTATGAGGAAAATACTAAGACTGCGCTGGAAAGCAAGAAAATGGCAGCATGCATGTGTTTTGTTGAAGTTTTCACATGGTTATGCTTGGAGGAATTCTTAAGGGCCGAAAGTTCAGCATTTTTTAGCTGGTTGGAATCTTAAAAGCCATACTTTAAGCATCACCTTAGGTGGAATTCTCATTGGGGAACTTTAATGGGAATTCTTAATGCATACGTTAGTGGAATTTTGGCTATAAAAGGAGGGGGAACCCATACTCTTCATCATTCACTATCAATTTCAGATTCTTGGAGGAGAGGGGGGCAGCCTCTAATCTAATTTCTCCACCATTCATCACCATTCTTCATCACTCTTGGAGGGGAAAACTAGAGGAAGGAAAAGAGCTTGGGGATTGAAGGCTCAACTTCAAAATCCATCATCATTCACCATTTATGGAGTTTTTAAGAGCTTTTCATTTCATTTATGTCTATGAATATTCCTCTTATGTCTTTTATGCTTTCAATTATGAACTAAATTCGTAAGACTAGGGCCATGTAAGGCCAAATTGTGATATATGCTTACAATAGATTATTGTTGAGGTTGTTCTTATATTGTTATGTGATGTGAATTGTGTTTTTGTCTATCTTGCATATACTTGATCACTATATGTTAGAATCTTATGCCTAGGTTAATATTTCGAGAGAAAATTGACTTAGGGTGTAAGAAATTCACATCATGACCCGCAACTAATGAGGAATTGCCCTAGACATAGGTAAAGATTCCCGGGTGAAGTCGTTCGATTCAAATCGAGTGAACTCTAGTACATTAATGCATGTTTAGTGGTTAGATTTCCGGATAGGGATATTTGGGAAATCACGATCTAGGTATAGGAGTTTATACGTGAGACATCGGTTATTCTCTACCTTAGGAGTTTTCACCATAACAATATAAGAGTAATTCTACAACAAGAGCCTTTATAAGTATATTTGATCAATTTGGACCTAGCATGTGCCTTAGTCTCCCTTTATAATTGGTTTTAAATCACTTGTGCAACCTTGTTCTTATCTTACGCGTTTTACACTCATTTTACCTTTATTGTATTGATCTTTGTTGTTATAAAATCGTAAACTAGAATTCAAGTCCTTGTGGTTCGACAATCCGGACTTCTCGTCCACTTTTATTACTACACACGACTAGTGCACTTGCTATTATAGCACGTTAGCTTTTAGCGTGTCATTATCCACCTGGCTTGGGAAGAGGAAAAAAGGGAGGAGGCAATTCGAGAGTACGCAACAAAGGAGGAGCCGGTGTTAATCCTGGCAGAGGATTTAGTGTTAACTCTGCATGAATACTCAGGACACAAAACAAACGCATCAAATGAGACAGGACAATCTATTTTCACTCAGAAGCAATACAAGCAGATAATTCAACTCCTTGGAATTTCTTCACAAGATACTACACGAATAATGCATCAAATGTTTTCACTACAAGTGTCAACAATGCAGGTATATCTCAAACTCATAAGGGAAAGTTTCATGATTGGATTATTGATACTGGTGCAAATCAACACATGATTTCTGATTTCAAATTATATGATTCTTATGATCATGAGCATAATATGATATCTACTGTGAAATTTCCTAATGATATTGAAAGTAGGGTTATGTATTCAGGAACTGTGAAACTGAACAATGAATTAATTTTATCTAATGTGTTATATGTGCTTGAGTTTAGACATAACCCGCTCTCTGTATGTAAGCTAACCAAGGATGCTCACATGTTCATAAGTTTCTACCTAATTCATGTGTGATTTTGGAAATGAAGAATGGCATGTGGAAGGGGATTGGTAAACTCAAGAATGGTTTATACTTTCTACAGCCAGTCCCTAGTTATTCCAGTTCTGATGTTTTTCAAAATTTGCATGTTGATTGTAATTCTGTCATTAATAAGCATCATGTAGTTAACAATAAAGCCACTCTGTGGCATTTGAGTTTTGGACATATGTCCTTCTCTAGGTTCAACTTTCTTCCTGATTTAGGTGTAAAGGTTGAGAACAATACTAGATATTGTCCAACTTGTCCTCTACCTAAGCATACCAGGACTGTGTTCCCTAATAGAACCATCTTTACTTCCTATATTTTTCAACTCTTACACATTGATGTATGGGGTCCTTACAATGTTAATACCTATAATAATGAGAAGTATTTCCTTACTATTGTCGATGACTTCTCTACAAGTATTGGATTTTCTTAATGAAAACAAAAAATGAGGTTTATGATCTGTTGAAGAAATTCTTCACCTATATTGCAAATCAATTTTCTGTAAAAGTAAAAAAGGTGAGAACTGATAATGCCTTAAAGTTTTTCAGTAAAGATTGCAGCAATTTGTTTGATTCTTTGGACATTTTGCACCAAAACTCTTGTGCATATACACCACAACAAAATGGTGTGGTGGAGAGAAAACATAGGCACATATTGAATATGGCAAGGGTTTTAAAACTTCAATCCCAAGTACCCATGAAATATTGGGGAGATTGTGTTAGAACTGCAGTATATATTATAAATAGGACTCCTACCCCTATATTAGAAGGAAAAACTCCTTTTCACATATTATATAGAAAGAAACCTCAATTTAAACATTGAAAGGTTTTTGGTTGTTTATGCTATGATAAAATACTTCCATAAGGTGACAAATTCCAGATTCGATCTAAACCTTGTATTATGGTCGAGTATTCTTACACTCAAAAGGGTTGTAAACTCCTTGATTTGAGTACTAATTCTTTTATTGTATCTAGAGATGTTGTCTTTTATGTGCATATTCTTCCTTATGTCATTTCAGCAAAAAATTAAGCTAATAGATCTTTTCCTTTGCAAATAGCTCAAGATTACTGTGATGATATGATTCTGCTCTATAATGATTTAGAACATGATGATTCATTAACTGTTAATGATGATGTTGTTGATAATCAATAGAATACAAATGAAGATCATGTAAGTCAAGATTTGATATTGAGAAGGTCAAATAGATCTACTAAACCTCTTGTTTGGAGTAAAGACCATATATCATCTTATCTTCCTGAAACTAGTAATGTTGTTTTCTCCACTAAACATCCAATATCAAAGTATTTGCAGTATGATAAAATTAAACCCAATTATAGGTCTTATCTAGCTACTTTGACTAGTGAAAACATTCCTAATCATTAATCTGAAGCAAAAAATGATAACAAATGGGTTGATGCAATGGATGTTGAGATTAAAGCTCTTGAGCTCAATAAAACTTGGAGTATTGTTAACTTACCTCCTAGAGAAAGACCGGTGGGGCGTAGATGGGTGTATGCTATTAAGCATAAGTCTGATGGAAGTATAGAAAGATACAAAGCTAGGTTGATTGGTAAGGGGTACACACAACATGAAGGGATTGATTATACAGATACATTCTCACCTGTTGCTAAACATGTCACTGTTCGAATTGTTATGTCTTTAGCAGCTATGCAGGGTTGGAATCTTTGGCAAATGGATATAAAAAATGCCTTTCTACAAGGTGATTTAGAAGAAGAAGTGTACATGACACTGCCCCTGGATTTGATTTTAATAGTAAGAATTTCCAGAACAAGGTATGTAAACTGGAAAAATCTCTTTATGGTTTGAAACAAGTCTCAAGGCAATGAAATCAAAAGTTTACTGAGGCTATGCATAACTTTGGTTTTATTAATTCAAGAAATGATTATTTTCTGTTTACATACTCAAGGGGGCGTAGTCTAGTAGTTCTTTTACTTTATGTTGATGACATCTTGATTATTGGTAATGATGAAATGTTAATTGCTGACTGCAAAAGGTTTTTAAATTCCACTTTTCACATGAAAAATTTAGGAGAGTTAAAATTGTTTTTGGGCATAGAAAATGCCAGATCTTCTAAAGGAATTTGTATAAACCAACGAAAGCATACTTTGGATTTGTTATCTGAAACTGCTGTGACAGGCTACAAACTAGTAAGTACTCCTATTGAGCTTAATGTAAAGTTGCATGATGTGGATAACAATGATCCTAATGATACCCCCTATTAAACATATTTCACACTTTGAAAAAATTGTTGGTAAATTGATCTATTTGTGTATTACTAGGCCAGATATAAGTTATGGTGTCCAGTTATTAAGCCAGTTCATGCATAAACCTATGCATTCCCATGTTATTGCCATGAATAGAATTTTAAGATTTTTACAGACTAAACCTGGGCTTGGCTTATTTTTTTCCTTCTAACAATCTTCTGTGTTGAAAGCATATTGTGACAGTGACTGGGCCTCATGTCTAGTCTCTAAAAAATCTATAACAAGATATGCAGTGTTCATTGGTGATTCACTTATATCATGGAAGTCAAAGAAGCAAAATACAGTCTTAAGGAGCTCATCAAAGGCTGAATATAGAGGAATGGGAGCTGTGACAGCAAAGGTGTTATGGATTCTTAGCATTTATAAGGATCTTGGAGTTCACAATTTACAACCAGTGAAGATTTTAAGTGACAGCAAGTCTGTCATACAAATAGCTGCAAATCCAGTGTTCCATGAGAGAACTAAGCATATTGAGGTGGATTTGCATTTCATAAGGGACATGATTCAACAAGGAGTGATTTGCATAGAGTATATACCAACCACTGATCAACCTGCAAATGTTTTGACAAAACCCATGAGTAGATTTCAGTTTGACTACTTAATAGTCAAGTTTGGTATCCTTGATTTGTATGGACAGCAAACTTGAGGGGGAGTATTGAGAGGTGTATATACACCTCATATCTTAGGTGGCTTTTGTATTGGTGTATAAGTGCCACATAGGCTGTTAGGTGGCATTTTTATTTGTTAGTATAAGTACCCTAAGGATGCTTTGTAATTCAGTTAATCATTCCTTCCAGGAATATATTACCGTTGTGTTTTCTTCTTCCATGTTCTCTCTCTCTCTCTCTAACTTACTGTTCATCAGATTTCTCAATCACCAACAATGGTGATTTCAGTTTCTTAACATCACTTGAATTTGAAAGTGAATTACTCATACAAACTCAGCAATTCAGCAGCTGAAAGTCTGAAAGAAAGAGAAGACGGAAACTAAGACAATTCAGAAGCATTTAGCGGATCGAGTTGTCATATCCATGTGGTAGTCCCAAGTGGCATACGAAAGGGTCTAGAAGGGGGGGGGTTGAATAGACCCTGAAGTCTTTTTCGACTTCAAGAATTTCGTATCACTTTTAAAGATTTGAACGCTTAGAAAGTTGAGCGCTTGGGTCAGGCGCTTCAGTAATCGATAACTTAGACTTAGTAATTTTAGCAATTTACCAAAGTAGGGTAATGCCTAGATTGCTTAATCAGGGTTAGCACAACGGAAATAATTTTTAGCGTTCGATTGGTTAATTAATCGCTTTGCAATTAGCTTGTCCTTTTTAAAGAATATAAAATAATGTAAATCAAGACAATAAATAAAGTAAAGAACACAAGAAATTTATAAGGTTCACTGGGTGATGTAATCCCAGCTACGTCCTTCTTCTCCTTTTTCACTTGGAGGAATTTACTAGGATGATTTTCGAAGAATCACACAGAATCTTCTACAAGATAGTAAAGGAGGAAAAATATTTCGGGCTCCTTGATCACACAGATTTCAACACCAATAAAGATCGTCTTCTACAAGCTTCTCTCACTCAAAAATACTGCCTGTAAGGGATTTTCAACTTCTTTCTCACTCAGATGAAAGGTTGAAGGTTTAGCATAAAGTTTTGTTTGTTTTTGGGAAGAACAAATAACTTGGAATATCTCAATAGGAATTTAGGTTTCTTCTTTGGAAGAGGTTTGAGATATTTGTGACTATCTGGAATGTAGATAAAAAGCTAGAAGGATTTTTAGCTATGGAGTTTCTAAGCTTTTTCTTGCACAGGTACGTGAGTTTCTCTTGTAATAATAATGTACCTTTTTTTTCGGTTTGCTAAAGGTAAGGTATTTATAGGCAATTCTTGGGATCTGTCCGTTGGACACATGATTTTACCTAAAATCTGACATTCCTGAAAATATGTTGACACCGATTGGATGGGAGCAGCTATAAACTCTGAAGCTCTGACAGTCTAGTCAAAAGGTGTCTTGTCCACAAGTCACAGTGGCTTATCACATTTAATGCTCTTATCAGACATTTAATCCATTTGAATTTATTTCTCGTTGGAAATAAATGTACGTTAAATGATTGCATTTAAGTCCTTCATGACTTGAGGATTTAATTCAGGTGAATCTGACATCGGATCGCTGGTGTGATTTGAGCGCTTGATTCATAAATCCTGAAATGGTCCTTTAGCGTTTGACAGGCGCTAAGAGCAAATCTTCATCTTCAGTTGACTTCAGATGCTGATCTTCAACTTCTTCTCTAATAGACTCACCTAGAATTCTATTAGCGATTCGGTATCTAATACTTAGTCTAAAATCTATAAAGATAAAAATTACAAGCCCAAAGAAAATTACATACTTTCAAACGCTTATACAAAGATCTATCAAAGCAGAAACTTACATCGTATTTGGGGTCTAACATAAATTCCTATCTTGTCATCATCAAAACATCTAACATGAAATTTCCTAACAATTTCCCCCTTTTTGATGATGTCAAGACTTTTAATTCTTACAACTCTTTTATAATTTTTAAGAGTTACTTAAAAGAAAAGCCCAAATAAAGCATACATGATTTATACTGAAAGTAATATAATGAAAGCGACAACAGAAATATAAATATAAAAAGAAGGATTCATTCACTTTTTCTGTCGCTTTGCTCTTTCTTCGCCTTGGAGAACTTCTAGCGCTAAGTCCAACAGGAGACGATCAATGTCGATCATTGTCGTATGTTGAACTTCATCGTAATCATGACTATGAAGTCTAGCACTTTCATTAAGTTCTAACAACCTTTTTGTCCATTCTCTTGGCGAAATTCCAAGCTCACGAATTAAATCGTGATAGATATCTTTTCTTGGATCTTTTGATGGTTTCCAATTGATAGGTCGTCTTAGCGGACCGGCAAAAGGTTGAAATCCCATACTTTCCAAGAAATCGACGTCCAATTCTGGAAGCGGATATTTTCCTAGATAATACCTTGGCTTTCTCTTTTTAGTTAACATCTTCTTGATGCTCACTAGTTCTTCAAACATTGATTGCCAATCTTTATTATCTGTCTTTGATATCGCTTTGGACGCTTGATGCTTTTCTTTTTCGTTTTCCCCCTTCTTGGCATCATTAAGAGAGGTTTTCAACTCAGCGACTTCTCTTCGCAAGAGTCAAACTTCGTTAACTAAGAGAGCGACGCTCTGAGCAGCGGCATCGATCGAAGTATGTCTTTCAGCATTAGCTGAAGCGCTCTGAGCTAAGTGACGATTGAATTCGGATGAGAGTTGAGGGACAAGGGGTGATATGCTATTCATGATTGTGATAGTGCTTTATTGGAAGCGTTTGCAATATCACGACTTCGCGTATCAGATATTATGTGGATTTGTCTATCAGCAGCCTCAAATATCTTGGAGCAGGAACCTTCAATGTTTGTGAGCGAGTTCCATACTACCTGTCTGAAATCTGTAGCGTCTGAATTACTCTCTGAATTCGAGTCGAAAGAGGGACATTCGAGTCGAATGAGTCCGTAAGAGCTAGAAATTGCAGCCTTGCCTTTGGATTTATCTTTGATAAAGGGTTCGTCAGGCTTTTGAGCAATATCTGCGTGCACTTCTTCAATCTCTTGATCCATGATTGGATCTGAAATCGCTGGGGGCTCAACCACTGGGGCGCTAGAAGGATCTGGCAAAGAGGCCTCAAAAATCGGAGCGACTTCCTCAGTAGGAGCACTTGTTTCTTCAATTATTTGGATTGGGAAAGAAGGATTTTCAATAGCAATGACCCAGAGTGGGCCAAGTGCTTCCATCACATGCCTTGAACTTATCAGGTTGCTTCGTGGAATAAAGAAGATAGCGTCTTCTCGCTCTTCTGTACAAAGTGCAAGTTGCACACCTTCCGGCAATGCTATTCCTGAAGTATAAGATTGGAAAAAGTCCAAAATAAAAGGCATCAGCGCTTGAGCTGCTTCTTGGTCCACTAGCTTAATTAGTGAAATCATCTTGGCCACTTGAATGTTCTGTTGACTGAAGAGCACATGGTGTAAATTATATCTTCTGAAATTGCTTAACCCTGAGTAATGATTAAAAGATATGTCCATCGCTTGGGCATTTTCTATCACTGCTCTCATGTCTCTGTGGAATTCAGCAAACTCAGCGTGCTCATTTGAGACATCGATAAAAATTTAACTTTGGCCAGGAAGAAGCGGTTGTTTGCTGGAGGAGGCTTCTTCGTTCAAATCGGGAAAGATGCGCTGAACAAACGCTTGACGAGGATGCAAGATGTAGCATCCACCTTGGCTGAATAAAGCTAGTTGCTGGCGAATGTATGTTTCTATTAGTTGCCTATAGCGTGGTAAGTTGCTGACATTGCCTGCAATGTGCTGACGCCGTTGAAGCAAAAAGGTCGCAAGTCCTCGGTGTCTGTATTCAATTCCCAATTCAAAGAGAAATGGATATCTCACGAGTTCTTCAAGAGTATAGAAATGTAGAATGAACTCTTCAGCCCATTTGGCTGTATCCATCATCCATCGTTTGCCAAGCTTTTCATCTTTCTTTGGTTCTTTTCTAGCGGTAAGGAATTTCTCGAAGCGGGTAGTTTCTTCATCGTAATCCTCAGCCCATAGTATGGCAAGATATTCTCGGGCTTCATCCTCTATCCACGAATTAATAAGATTTGGACGCTCATCAACTACTGGTCCTTTTCCTTTCCAAAGCTTGAGTGGATTAGGAGAGAGGGCATTCTGAGGAGAGTTGACGACTTTGGGGAGAGCCGAATAACCTATTTTGTTTAGATCTTCCTCATCAGGATTTTTGTTCCAATCGCCCACGTGGGGATTTTCGATGACAATCTTGCTGGCTCGAAGAGGATAAAAGGATTCGTCTGAGCGACCGATGAAATTAAATCGTGCTTGATCAAAATCAGCTCTATTAACCACTGGTCGATGAATATATTCAAAGCGAGATTGGAGTCGCTCCAAGCTGTAGAGTCCTAAGTCGGCAAACTGCTCAAAGAATTCAAACTTTTGAGAGTTAGAAAGATCAGGCCAATGGAGAGTTGTTTGAAAAGAGATTTCGAGCTCTGCAAGCGTCTGAGTGTCTCGTTCTCTAGCGGCAAAATAAAATTCAAGATCAGGAGAATATCCGCGAGGAAAGAAAACGATGACACGAGGAGGAGATCCTGTTGGAGTAGGAACAAGAGCAATTTCTTCTGTTGGGATGGGGGCCACTTCTATCGACCTCTCAGCATAGACAGTCGCTTCACTATCTGAAGATGTTTCAGCGTCTGGAAGGACTTGAGATGCTTCTTTTGCAATATCCACAACAGTTGCCATATTCATATCTACTTCAATGGGAACCTCTAAGGGTAGAGGTGCATCAACGTCTGGTGCATCTTGAGCTGATACATATAAGCGTTTGAGAAAAGCAAGCAAAATTTCTACTAAGTAGAAATTACAAGGAAAAGACTAAAACGCTTACCCTGAGGATTATCATCGACTGACGTAGTCGCTTGATCAGTTTCTATATTATGGACAGGTTCTTCAGGCTCCGGGACTTCTTCTTCTGATTCTAAATCGAGAAAAGAAGTTAAAGGATCAGCATGAATGGGAATACATAATTCTTCAAGAGTGTTGAGAATAGTCTGAATATTCGCTTCAGATTGCGCTGAAAGAGTTTTTATCCTAGCGTTAGAGACTTAGAAACTAACGAGGAAAGGGTAAAACTAATTTTCTTAGCAAATACTTACCCCGAACATCAGAAAGCCTCTCAGATGGAGTGGCGGCTTGAGGATCTGAGCTGATTTCGGGAGCAGCGTCAGAGGGAGGAACGCTCACTGACTCTCCAAGCGCTGGATTTGCTGAAACGCTTGTAGACGCGGCGGGAGTAGAGAGGGGAGTACACCTTCGGGCAAGCGGTACTTCTTCTGCTACTTCTTCCTCTTCTTCGGGAACAGAGAAGATAAACGCTGGAGAAGGAAATGGAGATTTAGGAGAAGGAGAAGGAGTTTTTTGTTTCTTCTTGGACTCCGGCTTCTGCTTCTTCTTGGAGGGCTCTGGCTTTTGCTTTTTGGCTGACTGGGCTGGTTCAGCGACTTTGAGAATGATTTTTCTTTTTGGTCGCTTAACCACCACTTTTTCTTCAAACGAGGACGATGATGAAGAGGAAGACGCTTGGTCTTCATCATCACTGTGAGCAACTCCTTTGTCTTGAAGTCGTACGCTTCTCCTTGGGAACCGTTGCACCACCATGCCGTTTTGGTTTGAGCAGCTCGCTAATTATCTTCTTGCTATAGAACTTGAGCGCTGGGATCTTCTTTCCAGCAGAATTTGTAAAACTGCAAGCACTTAAAATTCGACCTAACACAATCCCATAAGGCTTAGGGTTAACTGACTTGGCCATCGCTTCCTTAAAGCGATTAAAAACATAGAGAGACCAATTAGTCTTTAATTTGGTCAGAATGGCCACCATCATCTTGTACTGAATATTTGTAACTTTATCGAATGTCCCTTTTCTGCATTCGATCATTTTGGGGCTAATATCTGCGAGAATGACATATTCGCCCTTCATATCGTTCTTCTTGAAGTTTGGCTCATATGCAGCTTCGACTTCATCTTTCTTGATCAACTCCCACACTTTAGTCGCATCACCGAGAGTAACAAGTTCTACTTCACCACTATCATTGGGTAAGTTCAACAGGGAAGATAACAATGAAGGAGTGCGAAAAAGGTCTCACGAGCAAAAGGGATGATGCAGGAAATAGAGTTTCTGTCGTCAGAAATTTTAGCATTGTTGAAGAAATAGAGAGATTCTTCTTCAAAGTAGTTAAAAACAGTGGTAATCATCTCTCTCAAACCAGATTCTTGAACGAGTGGAAGAACCGTTCGTAGAGGGAAGTTCTGGTTGTCAAACAGGTAGTCCCAGTTAACAAGAAATCTGGCGTTAACTGTGACTGGTTTTTCAGCGCGGGAAGTTTTTCCGGTAGCAGACTTCGATGAGTTGGAAGATTTTGAAGCTTAGGGTGCCATTGCTGAAAGTTTGAAACTTTTGAAGGAATGAAAGAAGTTTTTGCCTTGAAAGGGATGAAGATTTTACAGCAGAGAGAGAGGTTGGAAGTGATAAAGTCTGACTGTAAAAGCTTTGACGAATATATATAGAGGCAAAAATGACTCCTCAGTTGCTTACATGACTGCCACGTGTGATATCATTGAATTTTGAAAAATGGACAGTTAAAATGTTTGAATCTAAGCCGTTTATACATAAGTACGGACGTCAAAAGGTGCGGTAAAATAGGTTGGCTGTTACAAAATAGAGAGTTTTTGGGATCCGTAGTTACCCATTTAATTGAAAGACGTTTGATTGAAATTTTCAGCGTGAAATACACGCGCCTGATAGTACACTGACACGCACTCAAACTTATGCAGTCACTGAACTGCCTAGGTTTAGATTGGAATCATAACCGACAGTTTGATTTGATAGGCACGTGTGAGTAGTTATCAAATCTAATCTTTTGGACTTATCCACACGTTACTTTTAGTGATGAAAACTATGCAGGATTTTTTTTGAGAAATTTACTAAGCGTTAAAGTGGGGATCCTTTTAATGCTTAAGTCCTTTTTGAGAACAAAATTTAATTTCGTAAAGATTAAGATAAAATCAATTGCTTGAATTAGTAAAGACATTTTCATTTAGAGATTGACTTTGTCATGCATAAAGATAAGCGCTAGTGATCAATGCAAAAAAAAAACATTTAAAAGTCATTTTTTATCACGGTCGCTTTATGTATTGAGACAAGTACAATTTTAAAATTCCCCCTAAAATTGATGACTTGTTTCAGATTTTTGTCAAATGCTTTAGACATAAACATAAGGTGGATTCCCCCTAAATTTTATGCCTATAAAGATATGATGCTTTTATGATTTAAGCGTTTAAATCAATCGTACCTAATTCACTTCTCAAAGTGAGAAAGCGTTGTTCGTTGAGCGCTTTGGTGAAGATATCTGCTGGTTGTTTGTCAGTTCCAATGAAGTGCATGAGAGATATCTTTCTTTTGAACATGGTCACGCAAGAAATGGTATCTAATATCAATGTGTTTGGTTCTAGAATGAAGGACAAGGTTTTGGGTCATAGCTAAAGCACTTTGGTTATCACAATGGATAGGGGTAGGACCTAGGATTATTCCATAGTCTCTAAGTTGTTGCCTTATCTAAAGGATTTGTGCACAACAGCTCCCAGCAGCTAGCTATTCTGCCTCAGCGCTAGAAGTCGCTATGGATTGTTGTTTCTTACTATGCCACGAAACTAGTCTATCTCCTAAAAATTGACATGTACCACTAGTACTTTTTCTATCTATTTTGCATCCTGCAAAATCTGCGTCTGAATAACCAATTAGTTCAAAAGGAGAGTCCCTTGGATACCATAAGCCCACATTTTGTGTGCCTTTTAGGTATTTAGGGATTCTCTTGGTAGCATTTAAGTGTGATTCTCTAGGATCAGCTTGAAAGCGTGCACACATGCATACCGAAAACATAATATCGGGTCTACTAGCGTTAAGATAAAGAAGTGATCCAATGATACCTCTATAGTTAGTGATATCAATTTTGTTCCCACTTTTATCTTTATCTAAGTTAAGCGTTTGACTCATTGGAATTTTTGAAGATGATGCATTTTCCATACCAAATTTCTTAATCATATGTTTTGTATATTTAACTTGGTTTATAAATATTCCATTAGGGAGTTGTTTAATTTGTAATCCTAAGAAGAAAGTTAATTCACCCATCATGCTCATTTCAAATTGATCTTGCATCATTTTCGAAAATTTCTCACATAATCGCTTATTAGTAGAACCAAATGTAATATCATCAACATAAATTTGGACTAAGAGAATATCTTCATTATAAGTAATTTTAAATAACGTTGTGTCAACGCGACCTTTTGAAAAGCCTTTACCTATAAGGAAGATAGAGAGAGAGTCATACCATGCTCTTGGTGCTTGTTTAAGGCCATAGAGTGCCTTATCCAATTTGTAGACCATACTTTTGTCATGGTTGTTGATGAATCCCGGAGGTTGCTCCACATAGACTTCTTCTTGGAGTTTACCATTTAAGAATGCACTCTTCACGTCCATTTGGTACATCGTGAACTTGTTAAATGCGGAAAACGCTAGGAACATCCTAATTGCTTCAAGACGGGCTACTGGGACATATGTCTCATCAAAATCAATACCCTCTTCTTGACAATAACCCTGAGCGACTAATCTAGCTTTGTTTCTTGTAACAATGCCATCTTCGTCCATTTTGTTCCTAAAAACCCATCTATTCCCAATACCTCCTTGGTGAGTTGGTCTTAGTACTAGCGTCCAAACCTTGCTTCTCTCAAATTGGTTAAGCTCTTCTTGCATCGCTTCTACCCAACTTGAATCATTGAGCACTTCATCCACCTTCTTTGGTTCTATTTGAAATAGAAAACTTGCGAACATGGCCTCATTAATTGTAGCTGACCTAGTTCTAACAGGTGCTTCCATATCTCTGATTACTAGCTCTGGTGGATAGTCTCTAAGCCATTTGCGGTCTGGTTGGAATGGGTTGAGAGACTCTTGGTTATCAATCGCTTGACTCTCATTTGTCTCTTGCGCAGTCGATGTATCATTCACAGTTCCAATTTGCTCTTGATGATCATTCTCTTCATGATCATCAGCGATTCTGACATTATCACCATTGTTAACCTCACTAGTATCCTTAGGAATAAGTACATGAATCACATCATCTTCGTCATCACTATCATCACCAAGATTGATTTGTGACGCTTGTTGGGTGAGATCTTCAATTCCTACATCATTAGGATTAACCTTACTCAGTTCTTAGTTAGCATCATCAAACACAACATGAATGGATTCTTCAACCTTTGATTTAATTTTATTTAAGATGTGAAAACTCTTTCCATTCTTGGCATAGCCAAGAAAGATTCCCTCATCCGCTTTAGGATCAAAAGTCTTTAGGCTGTGGGATCCATTGTTATGAATAAAACATTTTGAACCAAATACATGAAAATATGAAACGTTAGGCTTACGTCCCTTCCACAACTCATATGGAGTCTTCTCATGTTGCTTGTTGATCATACACCGGTTCTGAGTGTAGCAAGTGATATTGATGGCTTCGGCCCAAAACCTTTGAGGCAGCTTGGACTCTACTAACATTGTCCTTGATAAGTGTGAGTTTTACACATTTGAGAGGTCAATAATTTCATGGTTTACGTTCAAATATGTATGAATTTTACCACTTGTGTCTTTGATTTGTGTTTTAAATGAATTCAAGGTAAAAATCATAACAATAGAGAAATCAGCTGGACGAAAATGCAATAATTCTGTAATTTCGACGCATAATCTGATAACGTGTTCTTCTACAAAGTTGTAGATCTATGTCTTAGCGTCACGTGAGAACTTGAATCACTTGAATCTAAGATCTGAGGAAAACGTTATGAAGAAAACACTATTGCTGCGCAGAAGGAAAAATGCTACGGGCAGCTGGACGAATCTTAGAAACTTTTGACACCTAAAGACCATTAGTTGCCTCCTTTAATGATTGTAATGCATGTATTGTGTGCCCCTTTCATTTATAATGCTGATAGTTGTCTACTTTTGGGCATGTGTAGTGTAGATTTTTACTTATGTTCATGATGAACATTAGTTGTCTTCCTTTAGGCATGTGCTATGTGTACCCCATTTGTATTCTTTTAGTGTATATTAGTTGTTATCCTCTAGTGCATACTAGTATAAATAGGGGTGTTGTTTCATGTCAAAAAAAAACCCAACACACAACAACACAAAACACACTAACACTACACTCAAATAGGATACTTTCTCTTACAACAAGAAGGAGAGGTTCGAAATTGGCAGCTAGAGAGGAGATTGGAGCAAAGAAACGAGCAGGACGAAGAGAACGACGATTCAACACGAGTTCATCAATTATTAACAGGGAGCTTTTTATTTTCAGAATATTTGTCTATGAATAATTCTATGTTTTTAATTGTTTTCCCAATTATGATTATGAACTAAATTAATCAAACTAAGGCCATGTGAATGCCAATTTTATGAGTTTATATATATGAAGTGATTGTTCATTTTAATTCTATTATTGTTTTGTGTGTTAATTTTATGCTTTTATTCCAATCGTATGCTTGATCAACATATGTTTGCTAATTAGCCTAATTTATTATTTGAGAGAATATATATTAGGGTTCAAAGGAATTAACACATCATCCGAAAAACATGAGGAATTGCTCCTAGAGATAGGTATAGATTTCCGGGTGCTGTTAGCCGAATTAATCCGGGAAAATTCTAGAACTTGAATGCATGGTTAATGATTTGATTCTCGGATAGATATATTTAGAGAACCGTCACGTAATCATAGGATTATTACAGCCGAGAGATCGGGTAATAATTATTTAAGGTTTTTTTCCACCAAAGCAATAATAGTCTAATAATTAGAAGAATCACTCATATATATTTACAAATAATAAAGGTTGAAGCATGTGCCTTAGTTGTTTTCTCATGTAAAAATCTTAATCAAATTGTTAAGTCTTAGTCTTTTACCTTTCTACTGTCAATTAATCAAAAATTGTTTAATTTAATTCAATTGCTTTAAACTTGTTAATTGAAAATACAAGTCTCTGTGGGTTCGACATTCCGGACTTAATATCCATTCTATTACTACACACGACCAGTCCACTTGTTGTTTTATACACGTAAGGATTTTTCTTGTCAAGTTTTTTGCGCCGTTGCCGGGGACTTGTTTTGTTTTAGTTTGTAAGTTTATTGCAATTTTTAGTTTATTTTCTTTTATCAATTCTTTTTAATTTTATCTTCTAGCTCTAAATTCTTGTGGTTTACTTCTTTGTTTAAACAGGGTATTTTTGTGGTGAATGACCAGAACCTCAGGAAAGGGTTTAGAGGAATTTGATCCCGAGATCGATCGAACGTTTCAAGCAAACTTAAGAAAATGAGCTATGGCTGGAAATTTCCCTGACATGAATCTTCCCGAGAATAGGGAATGGTTTCAAAATTTGTTTCAAACCATGCAACCGGCACCTCCGGCACCACCCCCATCAGTTCGCGGTAATCAACCACCATGTGTACACACTACGCCGGGGCCTGTTGTGTTCCCCAATTTTGCCACACCAAACTTCCATATTCCACCTCACATGTTCAACATGGTTCAGGCGGAACAATTTTATGGTGATCAAAAAGAGTCGCCTCATGACCATCTGGAGCACTTCAATGATGTGTTGACTACTATGCAATTTCACCCAAGAGATCTTGATGCCATCCGCCTCAGATTATTCCATTTCTCGCTTAAGGATAAAGGGACCCTGTGGTACAAGTCATTGCCCCCGCAATCCATTGAAACGTGGGGTGAGTTAGTCGAGGAGTTTCTCAACAAGCTTTTCCCTCCATCAAGGATTAACGAGTTGAGAAGCGAGATCAAGGGTTTTAAGCAAAGACGGGATGAATCGTTAGCATCAGCATGGGCAAGATACAAGGGTCTGCTTCGAAAATGCCCCGATCACAATTATTCTAGAGACGAGCGAGTACTACACTTCTTTAATGGAGTCCGGTCTCGGATTCGTCACAGACTTAATGCAGGAGTCGGTGGTGATCTTTTAGGTCTCGATAGCAGAACAGTGTGGGCAAAGCTAGAGCAGATGGCACGGGAGGATGAACTGTACCCTGAAGATGATGATGAGATTATTCAACAATCCCAAAGGGTTGCCGTTGCTAAAGAGGTAGAACAAGATGCCGAATCAGAGCTAGCCATCGGGAATGTGAATTATGTTGGAAATTCAAACAAACCTCAATTGAACTTCCACATACCCACGAACTTCCCAAAAAGGCCAAATCCGGCACAGAATGCACCACAAGGCATCTACCAAGCACCGAGGCCTCCGTTTTACAACAATCAAGCTCAAAAGCCTGGGAATTTTAAGCCACAAGGTCAAATTCCAAGAACTCCCACTGTCGAAGAAAGATTAGATGCTCACATGCAAAAATCGGATGAATCATTTGCAGAGCTTCGATTGATGTTACAAGGTGTTATGACGGGAATGAAAGAGTTGCAGCATCAATTTGCACAATTATCAAATGATGCTGGAGTAAGAGCACCCGGGACACTTCCAAGCGATACAGAGAAGAATCCGAAGGAACAATGCCATGCCGTTACCCTCCGTAGTGGCAAAGAAGTGAAAAATGCACCAACCCAGAAGCCAACGCCCGAACATGAAAGCAATGTCCGAACGTTGGAAAATCTCAAAGATTTGAACACGCTACCTCCACAGTCCAGATGTGACCAAAATGTAGTCCAGACGTTGACCGGTCAACATACGAATGTGGGAAAATCCATTATCCATACGTCAGAGGCAGAACAGAATTTTACCGAAACTTTATCTCCTTCTTCTTCTAAACCAGTTGAAATACGTCTCCCCTTTCCCCTCGCACATAAAAAGAATAAAAAAGAAATGGATAAGAGCTTTCTTAGGATTTTAGAAATTCTTCGAGAAGTTAGAATTAACATTCCTTTTATTGATGCAATTTTGCAGATGCCCAATTACATCAAGTTTTTCAAGGATATTCTCTCAAACAAGCAAAAGTGGGAAGGGAATGAAACGGTGTGTTTGACAGAAGCATGCTCAGCAGTAGTATTGAATAAGTTGCCAAAGAAACTCAAAGATCCAGGGAGCCTCACGATCCCATGCACCATCGGGCAACTCAAATTTGACCGAGTGTTGTGTGATTCAGGGGCTAGCATAAACCTTCTCCCATACTCGTTGTTTCAGAAATTGGGCTTGGGAAGTCCGAAGCCAACCACGATGAGTCTTCAACTTGCAGATCGATCTATCAAACACCCGAAGGGAATCATAGAGGATGTGATCGTGCAAGTTGACAAATTTTACTTTCCGGTGGACATCGTGGTTCTAGAAATGGAAGAAGACGTCGAAGTTCCTCTCATCCTAGGAAGACCTTTCCTAGCCACAGGTAAAGCTATGATCGATGTAGCAAATGGTAAGTTAACTTTAAATGTGGGAGCAGAGAGAGTTACTTTTGACGTCTTCAAGGTTTTAAAGCATGTCGGTGATGACGAGTCGTGTTTGCAAATAGATGTTTGTGATCCTTTGATTTTCGAGCATTTTCAGGAAAACATCTCTGACGATCCACTTGAAATATGCATAATGAAATGTAAGGATGCTGAGTCAGCAGATGATAGACAACTGACGGCTGTCCATAGTCTGGAGAGGCGTACACAATGTGCCATCATAAGGAAATTTGAGATGTTGGATCAGCCACTGTCAAGCAAATCCAAACCATCCATTAAGGAACCACCGATTCTTGATCTAAAAGCCTTACCTTCACATCTTAAATATGTTTATTTAAGTGATAATGAAACTTTGCCACTAATTATTTCTTCTTCTCTTACAGAGCCACAAGAAGCAAAGTTATTAAAGGTGTTGAAGGAGCACAAAAGGGCCTTTGGATGGAAGATTGCTGACATCAAGGGGATTAGTCCGGCCATTTGCATGCACAAGATCCTGATGGAAGAGAGCTCAAAGCCCACCATACAACCACAAAGGAGGTCAAATTCTCAAATTCAAGAAGTGGTGAAGAAAGAGGTAATCAAGTTACTCGATGCTGGAATCATTTTTCCTATCTCTGATAGCTCATGGGTAAGTCCAACTCAGGTAGTACCAAAGAAGGGAGGTACGACAGTCGTTCTTAATGATAATAATGAGTTGATTCCATCTAGAATTGTCACTGGTTTTAGGGTTTGCATCGATTATAGGAAATTGAATGAATGTACCCGAAAATACCATTTCCCACTTCCCTTTATCGATCAAATGTTAGAAAGATTAGCTGAGCATGAATATTATTATGTTTTGGATGGGTATTCCGGCTATAACCAAATTGCCGTTGCACCTGAGGATCAAGAGAAAACCACTTTCACTTGTCCTTATGGCACTTTTGCTTATAGACGGATGCCTTTTGGTTTATGTAATACACCTGCTACTTTTCAAAGATGCATGATGGCTATATTTCATGACATGATCGAACAATGTATTGAAATCTTCATGGATGACTTTTCTGTGTTTGGCTCAAGCTATGATAGATGTTTGCACAATCTAACCCTCGTGTTGCAGAGATGTTAGGATACTGATTTAGTCTTGAATTGGGAAAAGTGCTACTTCATGGTACAAGAAGGCATTGTTCTAGGCCATAAGATAT
Organism: Buddleja alternifolia; assembly: GCA_019426215.1. Classification (NCBI taxonomy): domain Eukaryota; kingdom Viridiplantae; phylum Streptophyta; class Magnoliopsida; order Lamiales; family Scrophulariaceae; genus Buddleja; species Buddleja alternifolia. The sequence continues at coordinate 8,119,159 of CM033400.1, forward strand.
CCAAGAAGGGGATTGAGGTGGATCGAGCAAAAGTTGAAGTGATAGCCAATCTCCCACCACCCACCACAGTCAAAGCCGTGCGAAGTTTTCTAGGGCATGCCGGGTTTTATAGGCGTTTTATTGCTAATTTTTCCAAAATTGCTAAACCTCTGTCTAACTTGACCATGAAAGATGCAGTATTTGATTTTGATGATGCATGTATGCAGGCTTTCCTCACTTTAAAGGAAAAATTGATCTCAGCACCCGTGATGGCTGCTCCTGACTGGAGTTTGCCATTTGAGTTGATGTGTGACGCGAGCGACACAGCCGTAGGAGCTGTACTTGGTCAAAAGAAGGGTAACAAGCGGCTACTTCAACTGAATGAGCTCGAGGAGTGGAGACATGAGGCATACGAGAATGCCAAGCTATACAAGGAACGGACTAAGAAGTGGCACGACAAGCATATCTTGTCACGGGAATTCAAGGAAGGCGAATTGGTTCTGATGTATAATTCAAGACTCAAACTTTTTTCGGGAAAACTTAAATCTCGTTGGTCAGGACCATTTCGAGTCACACGAGTGTATTCATCAGGGGTTGTGGAGCTGATTACAGGTGATGGACAAGTATTCTTGACCAATGGACACAGGTTGAAATATTACTGGGGAACTGATTGGAACGCAGACATCTCGTCTATCAAGTTCCAAGAGCCATCGACTTAATTCGATTCTGAACAGTCGAGCTATTGACTATAAACAAGCGCTTCTTAGGAGGCAACCCATGTTTCTTACTTTTCTTATTTTTTTTATTATTTATATATATATATATATTTTTAGCGTCTAGTTTGCTTTCATTTTTGCATTTTAATCTTTCATTTCGTCTTGGTTGTTTTGTTACAGGAAAATGGTTCGAAATATATATATATATATATATATATATATATATATATTTCATTACTGCCTCCCACATACAGACGTGAGAGTCAGAAAGTATTTTTGAAATTTTATGTCCAGGAGGTTGGTTTTGCTCGTCTTTCTTATTTTTGTACATACATAGCCGTTTGGGGCTTGTGTGATTGTTTGTTGCTATTAATGCTTGTGGTGATTGTTTTGTATTGTGATGAGTTTTGATTGTTCTGGGGGCTGAAGTGTAACTGTTGAATTAGTTTGGGGGTATTACTGTTGAATTGTTCTTAAATTTTGCAACATTTTTATCTTCTTTTTGAGCACATGGAAAAGCGTGAGTAGGGGAGTCCAATTTATGTTGAGCATTCTGATAGGATCGCCTTGATTTTCGACTCAACCGACTACTCCTCGGTTTGCTTTTTAAGCTTTCCGGTTTTGTACGTATTTCTTTTACCCTTTTTCTTGGTTTGAATCTAGATGTAACATTGAGGGCAATGTTAGGAATAAGTTTGGGGGTGTTTAAGGGTAATAATATTTTTTGATACTTTTGAATGTTCATGTAGGTGATTCATTTTAAGCTTGAAATTTTTAATTTTTAGTCCCCAAATTGATGCAATGAAACTAATTAATGTAAGTTCGATGGCATGAAAATATATATATATATATTTTTATGTTGGAATACACATGTCTTCACTTTGCTCATGGGACTCTAGATTAGAGTAGAATTTCCATAAGATGAATCACAAATGCACGATAAGTCGAAGGTAGAGGAGTCAAGTGGATAATCATCCTGAAACACTTAAAGACTTTCTCCCAGAAATGTTAACTTAGATTCTTCTTAAGGTCACGAGTTGAGTAGTTGCTTGGTATACCTAATAATTAATGAAAAAGGTTGATGATTGGTATGACTATGAAGTCAGGCTGATATGTACTGGAGGTGAAAAGCAACATGCCTATATACTGTACTGTCATGCTAATTTGAGCTTTGCTCAAGCCAATTTAGGTTGAAAATGAATGAAAGGTCTAGTTTTATTTCGTGGCCTTTGGCACTCGAGTGATTAAATCAGCAAGGAGTGTCTTAACACTTAATGCCCTAAAACTATCTAGTTTGGGAGTCATTGATCCAAAGCTCGATACATGGGTGTCATAGAAAGCCTAAAGGAATAAAACATTGCACATGACCTAACCTTAATAAATTTAAATGGATGTTTCATATGAGTTTAAGGTTTAAATGGATTAAGTAATGAAATTTAAGTGGTTATCAAGTTTCTATGAGGCTTGTACTTTAGGATTGATCGACGGTTAATAAAATATGGGATTAATGTCTGAAATTTGGTAAGAATGCCACTTGACTATAATGCCTTACACTTACAATCACTACACCCTTTGGAGGTCTGTATTCGAGTCAAGGTGTAACATGAGCAAGTCTTTGATATGTGTATAAAATTTTTTGAGCTTTAACAGTCGATTTTTATGCTATGGGTTTCTTATTGATTAAGTTGATTCGCGTCGATAAAGGGACTAAAATTTGGTTGGATTTTGTGGGTATATCATCTGCAAACCCTCACGAGACAACACTCGTCCTCTTTTGGTAAAATTGAGGTTTAAAGGCTTGTTGCATACGCTAAATGCAATCGTGATCTCTACGAAAGTGAGCTATCTTTTGTTTCTGTTTTACCCTTTTTCTTGATGTTGTTTAAATCTTAGTTTTCTTTTGTTCAATTGCTCGGGGACGATCAATGTTAAGTTTGGGGGTGTTGATAAGTGTGAGTTTTACACATTTGAGAGGTCAATAATTTCATGGTTTAGGTTCAAATATGTATGAATTTTACCACTTGTGGCTTTGATTTGTGTTTCAAATGAATTCAAGGGAAAAATCATAACAATAGAGAAATCAGCTGGAAGAAAATGCAATAATTCTGTAATTTGGACGCATAATCTGAGAACGTGTTCTTCTACAAAGTTGTAGATCTATGGCTTAGCTTCACGTGAGAACTTGAATCACTTGAATCTAAGATCTGAGGAAAACGTTATGAAGAAAACACTATTGCTGCGCAGAAGGAAAAATGCTACGGGCAGCTGGACGAATCTTAGAAACTTTTGACCCCTAAAGACCATTAGTTGCCACCTTTATTGTAATGCATGTATTGTGTGCCCCTTTCATTTATAATGCTGATAGTTGTCTACTTTTGGGCATGTGTAGTGTAGGTTTTTACTTATGTTCATGATGAACATTAGTTGTCTTCCTTTAGGCATGTGCTATGTGTGCCCCATTTGTATTCTTTTAGTGTATATTAGTTGTTATCCTCTAGTGCATACTAGTATAAATAGGGGTGTTGTTTCATGTCAAAAAAAAACCCAACACACAACAACACAAAACACACTAACACTACACTCAAATAGGATACTTTCTCTTACAACAAGAAGGAGAGGTTCGAAATTGGCAGCTAGAGAGGGGATTGGAGCAAAGAAACGAGCAAGACGAAGAGAACGACGATTCAACACGAGTTCATCAATTATTAACAGGGAGCTTTTTACTTTCAGAATATTTTTCTATGAATAATTCTATGTTTTTAATTGTTTTCCCAATTATGATTATGAACTAAATTAATCAAACTAAGGCCATGTGAATGCCAATTTTATGAGTTTATATATATGAAGTGATTGTTCATTTTAATTCTATTATTGTTTTGTGTGTTAATTTTATGCTTTTATTCCAATCGTATGCTTGATCAACATATGTTTGCTAATTAGCCTAATTTATTATTTGAGAGAATATATATTAGGGTTCAAAGGAATTAACACATCATCCGAAAAACATGAGGAATTGCTCCTAGAGATAGGTATAGATTTTCGGGTGCTGTTAGCCGAATTAATCCGGGGAAATTCTAGAACTTGAATGCATGGTTAATGATTTGATTCTCGGATAGATATATTTAGAGAACCATCACGTAATCATAGGATTATTACAGCCGAGAGATCGGGTAATAATTATTTAAGGTTTTTTTCCACCAAAGCAATAATAGTCTAATAATTAGAAGAATCACTCATATATATTTACAAATAATAAAGGTTGAAGCATGTGCCTTAGTTGTTTTCTCATGTAAAAATCTCAATCAAATTGTTAAGTCTTAGTCTTTTACCTTTCTACTGTCAATTAATCAAAAATCGTTTAATTTAATTCAATTGCTTTAAACTTGTTAATTGAAAATACAAGTCTCTGTGGGTTCGACATTCCGGACTTAATATCCATTCTATTACTACACACGACCAGTCCACTTGCTGTTTTATACACGTAAGGATTTTTCGTGTCAGTCCTAGCGGCTTCTTTAAGCGTTCTGTTCCGTCGCTCGGCAACTCCATTCTGTTGAGGTGTTCTAGGAGCAGAATACTCATGAAGTATTCCAAAGTCTATACAAAACTTCTCAACAAATTGATTAGTAAATTCAGTTCCTCTATCGCTTCTAATTCTAGTCACCTTTAAATCTTTATAAGTTTGTAATTGACGAATTAGCGATGTGAGCTTGACACTAGTTTGATCTTTGGTCGCTAGGAATTCTACCCAAGTATAGCGAGAGAAATCATCAACTATTACGAGCGAGTACTTTTTACCACTAACACTCATGATTTGAATGGGACCAAACAAATCTAGATGCAACAATTCAAGAACTCTAGAAGTAGATAGGCATGGTTTCTTTTTAAAAGATAATTTAACTTGTTTACCCATTTGGCATGCATCACATAAGCGATTTTTCTGAAACGAACCCTTAGGTAATCCCTCTACTAGATTTAGCGATATTAATTGAGATATTGCCTTAAAACTGAGGTGATTCATTTTTCTATGCCATAACCAACCCAATTCATTTTGACTCTTAGCAACAAAGCATGTGGGGTTGTTATCAAATGTAGAATCCCAATCTACTAAATACACATTGTTTGTTCTTTCTCCTCTTAGTTTAGTAGACTTAGTCTTAGCTTCGTTAACATAGCAGAAGTCGCTTGAAAATTTTACTTCAAAGCCTTTATCACAAAATTGACTAATGCTTAACAAATTATGCTTAAGACCCTCAACATAATATACATCACTAATCATGATGTTCCCCCTATGCATGATACCTATACCTTTGGAGTTATCACCGAATATAACTTGAGCACCATTGCTAGCTTGATAGTTGACTAGAAGATCTTTGGAGCCCATCATGTGTCTTGACGATCCACTATCAATGTACCAAACTGAAGTATCGGTGTTGGCTCTAGGTACCTACATTTAAAGGATAATTCTAATTCTTCTTAGGTACCCATGTTGCCTTGGGTCCTTCTTTGTTAGTAACTTTGGTTTGAACTAGAACTTTAGGAACCCATATTTGCCTAGTCTTCATTGTGGGAATACTGGCCTTTTTGGGTTTCTCATCGTGTTGTGTGTGCTTTTTGGATGTATAATAATATCCTCGATTATAATAGTAGTCATAATCATTGTCATAATCATAATCATCATAGTATCGATAATATGATCTTGACTGTCTTAGATATTGACGCTGGTATTTCCTTGCCGCTGGCTTGGGTTGCACTTTTGGTGCTGAACTCTTAGCGCTTGATTCACAGTGGTAAGGTTTACCTTTAGCCTTTTGAGCGTTTGGACGAACCCGTTTTTGTGAATCATTTGCTTTAGCCATACCCTTGCCTGAGTCAGCTTTGACTTTCTCATTTGGCCTCTTACCGTTGTCGCTAGGTTCATTTAGCGTTTGACTTTGTGAACCTTTCTCACAAAGAAAACACCCTTTCCTTTGTTGTTTGCCATAACAATAGATTTATTAGGTTGTTTACCGAATTTATTGTATCCTAAACCGGTCCTTTCACCGTATAGTCTACTTACCTCAGTCACATTACACAACTTTCTAGAAGCTTTTGATAATGATGAAACGAGCTGCTCTGATTAGGCAAGTCTAGCGATCAGATCAGCTTCTCTCTTGACTATTATATCAAGATCTTTTTTAAATTGAATAATCTCACTCTCAAGTGATTGGTTCTTCTGAATGCACTGTTGTTGAACTTTCAACTCTGCTTTGAGCGTTACTTTATCTCTTGTGAGTGAAGAGATAATAACGAGACCGTTTTGATATATTTTGGCGGCCTCTTGACAATCTTTATAATATTCATTAACTTTGTCAAGTAATTCATCATATGAGAGAGGATGAGATAATTCAGTGGTTACCTCTGGTAGCGAGTCGTCAGATGCTTCATCATCTCTTGCCATAAGACAAATCAACGCTGAGTCGCTTGTTGGTTCATCATCACTACTCTCATCTGATGATTCCAAATCCTCTTTAGGTGCGGGAAATGGTTCAGATTCCTCTAGCAAACCTTATTGGCAAAGGTTGCTCCTGAATTGGTTTCTATCCGCATAGTCTTGCCTTGTGGGCTTAGACACATTTGGATAAGGGCAAGTTACCTGGTAGTACCCTGGTTTCCTGCAATTATAACATAAATTAGTTTTCATTTTCTGTTCAGTGGATAATCGCTTTGATCCGACTGGCGTTGAGAGATTTAGAGTAGGAGGCGTAGGCCCTTGGTAAGGGACTGGCGCTACTGGTTGAGGTGCTGAGTACACTGGCGCTTGATACTGAGGCGCTGGAGCAGGAGGAGGAGTTTGAAATGAAGTTTTTCCAATAGGATTTCTCTTTTCATATCTTAGAAATTTCTTGAATTTGTTGACCAATAAGGCCATTTCCTTTTCTTCATTTGATTCCGTTGATTTCACTTTGCTAACCGCTTTACCCTTACTTTTGGTAGTAGCGATTAAAGCTCCTGATTCAGTCGATGTCTCGCTGACTTCACCCAGTTCGAATTCAAATGCCTTTAACTCTGAAAACACATGTTTTGGAGTAAGAGTCTCCAAGGTCTGTGATTCTCTCATAGCAACAGTCTTAATCAAGTATTTACTTGGAAGACTTCTGAAAATCTTATTGACCATTTCCTTGTTGGTCAACTCCTTTTCTAGTGATGCTAACTCGGTAATGAGCAAAGTAAATCTTGCGTCCAATTGTTCTAGCGTCTCATTGGGCTGCCTTTTGAAATGCTCGAATCTTTGCATGGCTATGGAGAGCTTATTCTCCTTCATTTGTGCTGAACCTTCACATACTATAGCCAACTTATCCCATATTTCTTTGGAAGTCTTGCATTGCTTGATCTTGTTGAACAATGCATCATTGTCTCCTAACGCTGAGTAGAGTGCACTTCATCCAACATTATCCAAATTAGCTCTTTTTCTATCATTTGGCGTCCATTCTAACTTGTTTTTCTCGACACATCCATCTGGAGTGGCTTCATCAGCTCCGGGTGCTAGAGTTATTACTTTCATGATCTTAATGGGGCCATCTGAAATTATATCACACATTTCATTATCGCACGAACATAAATATGCGAATGCTCTAAGTTTTAAAGAATCATACTTTGATTCTACCAACTTAGGCATTTTGTTAAAAGCCATAATGAGATGTTTTAAAGAGAAATTTTAACGCGATTAAGTTTCAAAAGGATGGATCTAAACAAGCAGTTACGCTCAGAAACGCTTAGGTTTCAAATTCAACCGCTCTGATACCGCTTGGTGGTCCCAAGTGGCATACGAAAGGGTCTAAAAAGGGGGGGTTGAATAGACCCTGAAGTCTTTTTCGACTTCAAGAATTTCGTATCACTTTTAAAAAGTTGAACGCTTAGAAAGCTGAGCGCTTGGGTCAGGCGCTTCAGTAATCGATAACTTAGACTTAGTGATTTTAGCAATTTACCAAAGTAGGGTAATGCCTAGATCGCTTAATCAGGGTTAGCACAGCGGAAATGATTTTAGCGTTCGATTGGTTAATTAATCGCTTTGCAATTAGCTTGTCCTTTTTAAAGAATATAAAATAATGTAAATCAAGACAATAAATAAAGTACAGAACACAAGAAATTTGTAAGGTTCACTGGGTGATGTAATCCCAGCTACGTCCTTCTTCTCCTTTTTCACTTGGAGGAATTTACTACGATGATTTTCGAAGAATCACACAGAATCTTCTACAAGATGGTAAAGGATGAAAAAGATCTCGGGCTCCTTGATCACACAGATTTCAACACTAATAAAGATCGTCTTCTACAAGCTTCTCTCACTCAGAAATACTGCCTGTAAGGGGGTTTCAACTTCTTTCTCACTCAGATGAAAGGTTGAAGGTTTATCACAAAGTTTTGTTTGTTTTTGGGAAGAACAAATAACTTGGAATATCTCAATAGGAATTTAGGCTTCTTCTTCGGAAGAGGTTTGAGATATTTGTGACTATCTGGAATGTAGATAAAGAGCTTGAAGGATTTTTAGCTATGGATTTTCTAAGCTTTTTCTTGTGCAGGTACGTGAGTTTCTCTTGTAATAATAATGTACCATTTTTTTCGGTTTGCTGAAGGTAAGGTATTTATAGGCAATTCTTGGGATTTGTCCGTTGGACACATGTAGGAGAGTGCCTCTCACGCGGCGCGTGATTTTATCTAAAATCTGACATTCCTGAAAATATGCTGACACCGATTGGATTGGAGCAGCTATAAATTCTGAAGTTCTGACAATCTAATCAAAAGGTGGTTTGTCCACAAGTCACAGTGGCTTATCACATTTAATGCTCTTATCAGGCATTTAATGCATTTGAATTTATTTCCCGTTGGAAATAAATGTCCGTTGAATGATTACATTTAAGTCCTTCATGACTTGAGGATTTAATTCAGGTGAATCTGACATCGGATCGCTGGAGTGATTTGAGCGCTTGATTCATAAATCCTGAAATGGTCCTTTAACGTTTGACAGGCGCTAAGAGCAAATCTTTATCTTCAGTTGAATTCAGACGCTGATCTTCAATTTCTTCTCTAATAGACTCACCTAGAATTCTATTAACGATTCGGTATCTAATACTTAGTCTAAAATCTATAAAGATAAAAATTACAAGCCTAAAGAAAATTACATTCTTTCAAACGCTTATACAAAGATCTATCAAAGCAGAAACTTGCATCGTATTTGAGGTCTAACATAAATTCCTATCTTGTCATCATCAAAACATCTAACATGAAATTTCCTAACACCATGGATAGGTAAAAGTGGATGTAGGTAGTAAAATCTTTCTCTTTTTTTCCATTCACATGATGTAATATCTCATTCTATATAATCATGAAAATCTCACTTGGTACATCCCTGCTTATATTTTTTAATATTGTTTATCATAATGTTTTTAACATTATTCATCATATATTTTTAATACTGTTTATCATATTTACTTGCTTAATTCTTTTAATCAGAGGTTACTTATTATGTAATTAACGGTTAATGTTTACAGTAATCGGGAATGAGTCGAACCCACTCAAATAATAAACCCCGTTCACATATGAGCGAGGGGGATTTTTTGACCAAACGTTTCGAGTACCCTCTCACGGGGATTTTCCAAATATAAACGGAAATTAAATATAGTTTCTCGAAATTTTTGTGTCATCAGCGATGCATATAAAAATTCCATATCTTGTCGTTAAATAATAATTCAGAAACATAGAGTATCTTTCAATCGAACATATTAGCACCATCTGCCCAAGATTTTGAAGAGCATATCGAAAGAATAGGCATTATAGATTACCGCTCAAGATATTAATGAGCATATCGAAAAGATATTAATGAGCATATTGAAAGAATTAAATGGGCATTATAGGACGTCATAATTGAATTATGTTTTATGCATATTAAGTTGTCGTGTTTGATACTCTTGAGCTCAATTAAGTGTTTCTGAAATCTCTTGTTTTTCTATATTGTATACATTATTGAATAGAAGTATTATAGCAGGAGTTGTCTTTGATAAAAACATTAAAGTTGCATCGTTGTTTTCTCTTCATTAAGGATCATGATTGATTAGAAATTAATGTCGTAGTGCATGGAAGGGACTATGTCAAGCTAAATGACATACAACTATGACTGTCAATGAGCCCAAACATGTTTGCAACTCGTAAGCTCGACTTGATAATTTACAAGTCGAGCTTTATATGAGCCAAGCCCAAGCTCACTATTAACGCTTGAATTTGAATTCAAGTCAAGCGTGAGGGGCAGTAGGCTCGGGTTGAATTTATGTATGTTTTATATATCATATACAAAGATAAAATATAATATTGTTATGTAAATATTTTTAAATTGCATCCAAATTAGCAACATTTAATTAAATTAAGAGAACGAATTCTTAAAATCACCATTTAACGCTAAATTTGCCTAATATAAAACATTATATAGAACAAATTAAATAAGTAAAAATATATCAAGTAACAGACTGCATCTAATACAAACACATGACAAGTCACATAAATTGACAATAGAGGGCTGCTATCTTTTATCTTCAGGATTCTGCATTTCATTTATTTCTACTCACAATTTACGACACAAGCGATTTTCTGTAAGTAAGTATATCATATATTTAGTTCTAATATTTTTAAACCTTGTGCAACATATTTTTCAAGATATATTTCAATTTATTTTGTGTAAACATTGGTAAGTTAAATGAGAGTTTTCAAGTTATATGTTAGTTATGATTTGACATTAGAGCACGTAAGATGTTAATATTTCGATGTTTTTGAGATTATTTTGTAATTTATATATTAGGTCTTTATTACTTATATTGTTTAAAAAGAGAATAAATTCGGGCCGACTTGGGCTCAGCTCGAATTTTCAAGCCAAGCCCGAGCTTAGGACAAAAAAGCTCGTACAAATTCAAGCCTTGGTGATGAAAGCTCGTATAATATCAAGCCGAGCGTGAGCCTGAGTAGGCGCGGCTCGCTCGGCTTGATTGATAAGCCTATGTACAACTGTCGTGACTCACATCAGTTTTGACTTAATCATGTTATAAAAGGTTAGCCAATTTAAAGAAAGATTTAGAATAACTTTAGTGTGCACATTATGTTTATTCTAAATCATTAAAACAAATATATGAGCTAAGCGGGAGAATATAAGAAATATTATGGCTTATATATTAAATTACATATTATTATTTTGTCAACATTAAAGTCTATTTGACAAAATAATTAATTGTCTAATATTATGTGATTAAATCCTAATTGGTTAGAGAAAAGACATGACTTTACGTAATGTAAAGTCATGACTCTAAGTGAAGAAGTGCGTTGATGGAAGTCAACTCTTAGAGTTCTAATATAAAGAGGATTAGTCCTCTTTCAACCTCTACACACATAATTAAACGTACAAAGCTGAAAAGTTAGGCAAAAAAGTGTACGTTATTTTCCATCACTGAACGAGGGGTCAAGGGAGAGAAACCTTTCTTCCTCAAGAGGCTCTGCAACGAATCAACAATAAAAGACTACCAACAAATGCTATGGATCTAGGTTAGTGTTATTTGTTGAAAATTATGTGAAAATCATGAAGTTCAAAATTTATGGGAATCATGTAATTGTATGAAAATTAACTTTTAATAAAGTATGTATTCATATAGATACTAGATTCATATATCTTTCATCAACAATATATTGCAGTGGAAGGAATGACTTTAATCTAATATTCATACCCAAAAATCACAAAATATGAACTTAAACATAAATCCAGAGTTTGCAAATTTGCAAATAATGAATTGGATCAAGAACGAATAAAAAGAATTTTTTATGTATCTGATGTTAAGATTTGACGAATCTTCAAACTTGTATTAGATCAATTTCTTCTTTGTACGACGAAAAGTATTTTAAGAGTGCTATGCATATGAAAAGAGAAAATTACACTTTTCGTCCCATAGGAGTTGGCCTAAAACACTTTTAGTCCCATAGGATTTTTTTTGACACTTTTAGTCCCATAGGAGTGAAAAAGTGACACTTTTGGTCCCAGATGTTAAAAAATGGACGAAAAATGGCGAGTGCATATCACACGCTCTGTTGGTCTTAAAATACAAAAAAACAAAATTCAAAAAGAAATTAAAATAAATTCAAAATATTAATAATTAATAAAAATCAAAAAAGAAAAGAAAGAAGACGACCTGGGTTTTTTTCTTCCCAACCCCCAAACCCCCACCCCACCACCATCCTAAATCGCCGACGCCACCGCCACCACCACCTCCAAAATTCGCTCCAAAAACACCCTTCAAAGCTCGACCCCAAATCTCTATTCAACATCACAACTGTTAAAACTCGCCGGCAATGACGGAGACTATGGTGGTGGTGGAGACGACGCGGTTGCAATGGGTAGAGGGGGCGGCCAGAGGGTGGAAGTGGAGGGTGTTGGTGGAGGTAGGGGTCAAGGGAAGAAGACGACCAGTTGCTCGTCTTTCTTCTTTTCTTTTCTTTTTTAATTTTTTTGTTTTTTATTTGTTTAATTAATATTTGAATTTTTTTTTGAATTCCTTTTTGTATATTCTTAAAACTAACAGTGTGTGTGAGACAATCGCCATTTTTCGTCCATTTTTTAACGTTTGGGACCAAAAGTGTCAAAAAAATCCTATGAGACTAAAAGTGTTTTGGGCCAACTCCTATGGGTCCAAAAGTGTAATTTTCCCCATATGAAAATTATGTATCTTGTCGTGAAAGAAGAATTCAGAAACAGATAGTATCAATCGAACATACTAGCACCATTTGCCCAAGATATTGATGAGCATATCAAAAGAATGGGCATTATAAATTACCGCCCAAGATATTAAAGAGTATATTGAAAGAATGGGCATTATAGGACATCATAATTGAATTATGTTATATGCATATTAAGTTATCATGTGATATTCTTGAGTTAAATTAAATGTTTCTAAAATCTCCTGTTTTTCTATATTATATACATTATTGAATAGAAATATGATAACAGGAGTCTTTGATAAAGACATTAAAGTTGGACCATTAATTTTCTCTTCATTAAAGGTCATGATTAATTAAAAATTGATGTCGTAGTACATGGAAGGGACTATGTCGAGCTAAATGATTTACAACCACCATGACTCACATTAGTTTTGACTTAATCATGATATAAAAGGTTAGCCAATTTAATGAAGGATTTAGAATGATTTCATTGTGCACATTATGTTCATTCTAAATCATAAAAGCAAATATATGAGCCAAGTGGGAGAATGTAAGAAATATATAGCTCTCATATTATTATTTACATATCATTATTTAATCAATACTAAAGTCTATTTGATAAAGAATTATTTACATAAATATTAAGTGATCCTCCTCTCTCTCTCCCCATCTCTCTCTCTAAACCCTAGCCTTCTTTTTCTTTAATATTCCTCCGCCGGCGATGGCTTGGTAAAGCAGTCGTCTTCTTCACCACTTTTACCACCACCATCGTCGGCGGGTTGGGTTGGAACACCCTTCTTCAACTTGTACATCACATTTTCAAATCTGACGAGACGGCTATGAATCTAACGAGACAAAGACAGATCTAACGAGATGAAGACGGGTGATGCATAAGTTTTTATATAGCGTTTTAGATTTTTTGCTTAGTATTTTACTTTCTCTCTCGTATGAAATTTTGTTTTCTCTCTCGAATGAGAATTTTATGTCTCCTTGAATAGGAGTTGCACAAGAATTTTCTTGTGTTTGGTTGTGAATTCTTAAGATTTGTTATCTTCAAGAACTTGATAGTTAGTGTTTCAGATGTTCTTACTACATCGTTTACTATCGAGACAGTAAATCCCATCTTGGCGATCACTGATCAACTGCTATTTGTCTCATTGATATCGCACTTCAAGGTCGACCCCACCGACGGGTGATATGGGCCTAACTACTCTGGTAACAGATCCAATAATACAAGCACATTGATCATGAACCCTCAGGTCTAAGGCTCACGCATACTATTATGATCAATAATCCAATCATTGACAATGACTGAGTAAATACCCATGTGATCGGATTACTACGAGCCGTGTTCAAATATGTCAACTCCATTGACATATCTATGATACTTGCTCCCACTATCCCTATAGTGTTCGACTGGCACTCATCGTCAGAGCATGCGTCATACAAGTCGAATCTTAATGCCCAATTAAGATTCTTTGACTTGCGAACCCTTTTAAGTGATAAGGTGTAAGACTGTTCCCATGTTCAATACTTATTTAGATGCCATAAAGATTTATATGAACAAAATACAGATGTCTTTATTCATATCATTTTAATAGTTTGTACAACATAATAAGATACCCTAATCTAACTATTTGTCCTCATTGGCATCTAGGGCATATACCTAACAATCTCCCACTTGCACTTAATGCCAATCGCTTTGGTATCTTATACCCATCTTCTCAAGATGTTGCTCTAGCACTGCCTGCGCTAATGGCTTAGTGAATGGGTTAGCTACGTTATCCCCTGAGGCTATTTTCTGCATGGCAATGTCGCCTCTACCAACGATTTCTCGAATTATGTGATATCTCATCTCTCTGTGTTTGGATTTGTTGTGAGACCTTGGTTCCTTTGCTTGCACGATGGCTCCGTTGTTGTCACACCTTAGTGGCAACAGAAGCTCCATACTAGGAACAACTTGAAGTTCAGTAATGAACTGTTTTATCCAAACAGCCTCCTTGGCTGCCTCCGAGGCTGCCGCATATTCAGCTTCGGTGGTCGAATCGGCAGTTGTACTTTGCTTGGAACTTTTCCAAGACACTGCTCCACCGTTCAAAGTGAATATGAACCCAGAAGTGGATTTTCGGTCATCGATGTCAGATTGAAAATCTAAATCAGTATAACCATCCACTTTCATTACTCCGTCGCAATATGTGAGGATCATATCTTTAGTTCTTCTTAAGTACTTTAAAATTGATTTCACGGCTATCCAATGTTCTTTGCCTGGGTTAGCTTGAAACCTACTTACTACGCTCACACCGTATGCAAGATCTGGTCTCGTGCATAACATAGCATACATGAGACTTCCCACTGTCGAGGCATAGGGGATGGTATTCATCTCTCTTCGATCTTCCTCACTTTGAGGACTCATCTTTTTGGAGAGATGAATTCCATGTCTCATGGGCAAAAGACCTCTTTTAGAATTTTTCATCCCAAATCGCTTTAGGACCTTTTCTTAGTAGAGGGTTTGGGAGAGACCTATTGTCTTATTTGATCTATCAGTGTAGATTCGAATTCCTAAGACATAGGTGGCTTCTCCTAAGTCTTTCATGGAGAATGTGCTTGAAAGCCATGTCTTAACCGAAGTTAGCAAACCTGTATCATTCCCTATAAGTAGAATGTCGTCCACGTATAGTACCAGGAATGATATCTTGCTCCCACGGACCTTTTTATAGACACATGGTTCATCCTTGTTTTTGATAAAGCCGTTGTTTCGTACTTCTTCATCAAAATGAAGGTTCCAACTGCGAGAGGCCTGCTTCAGTCCATAAATGGACCTATTTAACTTGCAGACCTTACGAGAATCGGTATTGGATATGAAACATTTGGGCTGCTGCATATAGATATCCTCCTCGAGGAATCACTTTAGGAAGGCGGTTTTCACATCCATTTGCCATATTTCATAATCCAGGTATGCAACTATTGAAATTAGAATTCTAAAGGATTTGATCATAGCTACTGGAGAAAAGGTTTCCTCATAGTCAATGCCCTCCTTCTGACTATACCCTTTCGCCACTAGCCTAGCCTTATAGGTATCCACCTTGCCATCCGGACCTATCTTTCTCTTATAGATCCATTTGCATCCAATAGGTACAATACCTTTGGGAGGATCTACTAGATTCTAGACTTGGTTGAAATACATCGAATCCATTTCACTTTCATAGCTTCATGCCATTTTGCAGAATCCATATCCATCATTGCCTGGTCATAACTAGATGGATCATCTCCATAGTTTCCTTCTGCTACTGCATACAAATCATGCTCTCCTTGTAGCAGAGAACCATATCTCGCAGGCGGTTGAGATACTCTAGTAGACCTGCGCACTGATGGTTGTGTCGTTTCTGGGTTGGGTTAGGTCTCTTGAACAGTGTCTTCCACAGGGGATTCATTTTGTTCTTGTAGAACAATACTTCTACCAGCTCCTCCTTCTCGAATGAATTCTTCTTCGAGAAAGATTACCTGTAAGGCAACAATGATTCTCTCATCATCGGGAAGGTAGAAAAGGTATCCCATGGAATCCTCAGGATATCCAACGAATCGCCCTTTTATGGACCTAGCTTCCAATTTCTCTGCCTTGGTCTTTTTCACGTAAGTTGGGCAACCCCATATTCTTATATGTTTTAGATTAGGCTTCTTCCACGCCATATCTGATACTGTGTTTTAGGAACAGATTTGGAGGGACATCTATTCAGAATGTGAGTTGCTGTAAGCAGAGCGTGTCCCCACAGTGAAATAGGCAAATCTATGTAGCTGAGCATGGATCGAACCATGTCCAACAGTGTTCGATTCCTTCATTTTGCTACACCATTTAATTATGGAGTTGCTGGAGGAGTAAGCTGTAATAGTAAGCCATGTTCCCCAAGGAACTGGTCAAACTTCGCATTCATATACTCGCCACTGTGGTCAGACCGAAGTGTCTAGATATGATGCCCAGTTTGGTTTTCGACTAAAGTCTTGAATTCAATGAATTTCTCCAATGATTCAGACTTGTACTTCATTAAATACATGTAGACATACCTAGAATGGTCATCGGTAAATGTGATGAAGTACTGAAAACCACCACGGGCCATATTTCCAAATGGTCCGTACACATCAGTATGAACTAGACCTAAGACTTCTATGGCTCTTTCAAAATTCCCTGTGAAGGGGGACTTGGTCATTTTGCCTTGGATACAAGACTCACAAGTGGGACAGGGATCTGATCCCAACGAGTCTATGACTCCATCCTTTCCTAACTCGCGTAGTCTTTGGTCTGTCTAAAGTTTGTATCATACATTCTGCGTTTTCTTGTTACAGCATTAACATTACAATCATTTTGAACATTAATATAATATAAACCATTTATTAAAGACGCATTGCCAACACATTCATTTCTAAAATAAATGTCACAAGAATTGTTCATAAAGGAAAATAAATAACCTTTCCTGACTAAAACAGGAATTGAAACAATATTCTTAAGCCCGTTGGGCAAAACAAAGCAATTGTCTAAATATAATAAATGTCCAGATGATAAACTAAGGGAAGTGGTGGCAATGTGTGAGGCTGCTACACTATGACCGCTGCCAACATTGATCATCATTTCACCATGCTCCAACTTCTTACTTCTTTTCAGCTCCTGGTTCATAACACATATGTGAGCAATAGCCCCAGAGTCTAGAATTCAGGAAGTTGAAAATATGGTAACAGAACAATTTATTTCCTAAACATTAAGTTCCATACCTGAAGTAATTTCCACTTTCAGCTTAGGGTAGTCATTTTTCCAGTTATCCACCTCTTGGAAGTGAACACGTGTTGTTGCAATCCTTAGGCGCTTCTTTCTCCTTCTATGGTTATCAGAAGTAATTCTTATGCCGAGCATTCCATTTAGAGGTAAATCATCCTCCAATTCCCTCCTCATGAGACCTTGTATGTGAATAAGTCTATCTTTAAGATCCATTAAAAAATCTCCCAGGTTATCAACTTCAAAGTTAGTGAGAAAGGCAGAAAAGGATTTGGGAAGAGATTGAAGAATAAGGTTTACTTGTAGATGAAAATCTATGAAACTTCCCAGAGTATGGAGTCTTCCAATCATGGATATCATGTTCATAACATGACTTGCCACTTCATCATTTTCTCCCATTCTTGCATGGAAAAGTTCCTTCGATAAATAATACCGAATTTATTTTCCATGTTCCGCGAACATTTCCTCCAAATGAAGCATGATGGATTTGGGATTATCCATTTCCAAATGAATATATCTCAATTCCTTGCTCATTGACTTCAACATGTAACTAGTGACCTTTTGAGCATCAGAATTCCATTTCTTGTTAATAGATGTTCCATTTTCAGCCCCAGGGAAAGTTGGACCATCTTGTTCTAAAACATGCTCAAGTGATTTCTTTCTGAGCCAGCTCTTAGTCTCTTGACCCAGTCACCGTAGTTTGATCCAGTGAGGACATTTTTCTCAAGCATTTTTAACAACGAGTTATTAACCATTTTGAGAGAGATAAAATTACTACAAAAACAACCAAGATTCAATTAGGTAATTATGTTGTACCCAAGTAAAAATTAGGACTTTAATTTTTTACTTGGCTCCCACTACATTTTTTGAACTATTGCACTCCCACTGCAAGGAACGGAAATCTCGTTTGAACAATTTCATAGTGAGTGATTGAGTTCTTCAAAAATTTCAATGAGTTGCAATTTGTAACGATGTATGGCTCATTGGAACTTTTGAAGTGACATGCCATGTCAACCAGTCTTACTAATGATTCAATCTACCTTTGGCTCATGGATCACTCAACCTCAGCCTGTAACGAAATATTGGTGGTGATCCATCTAAGTACTTTCCCATCAATTCTTATCGATCTAACAGTTGAATCTTATCTGGCAACCTGTAACGGTGTATGGGATAAGATTTGGTTCGACCGATGGCATCAAATGCACTTGAAGAGATATGGATTATGAATTAATTCATAACCCCATTAGTCGGGACGACACCATGCATAACTTATAATCCCATCTTTTCCAAGTTTGGTAGACAGCCAGGATATCCAATATCCCCTACTTTGTATTTAATGTGGGAGAATCTTTGAAAAATTAAGGTCTCACTTTGCACATTAATTTATTCTAGCAACATACATAGAAAAACCTAGTTATTCTAGCAACATGCATTTCCATGGACATTCTAGGTTGATCCAAGCCAATAGATCAATCAGGGGTTAGGGGTCTATTACAAATCTAATTTCTAATAGATCTTCGGGCTCCAAGCTAGAAAAGGTTCTACCTCTAATATACACAACTCAGAAAGCACCCTATACATCACTACCAAAACTAAAAGTACAAACTAGGGGGCAATTGCCCAATACAACCCAGATAATACTAAAGCGGTAAAACCCTAAGTCCATGGAAGCATCCACCACAACATACATCAAAGCATGTAAGAAAACTATTTAAGTTTATGTTGGTTTTGAGTTTAAAATCGAAAAGAAATTCAAAAACCGATTAAATCTAATTTAATTAGAAAAGATGAATTTTAATTTCAATTTTAAAAAGGAAATAAATCCAATTTATTATTTAGGAAATAAGTCAAACTTATTCCTAATTTATTTTGAAAAAATAAAATCAACCTAAAATAAATCCTATTTATTTAGTCGTCGCAAATCATAAATAAAAATCCAATTTAACTTATGATATTATTAAATCCAATTTAATATTAAAGTCAAATCCAACTTTAACATAATTAAATGCAATTTAATATTAAGAAAAACATTTTAGGAAAAAGGGGTTTTGACAAATCACGGGTCGAATTTGTCTATTAAGGTCAAACCCTAATATTTATTAATTTATATATATATATATAAATATTAAAAAAATATATATATTGATATACTGGGCCCGGCCCGGCGCCCGTTAGGTCGGACGGAAGTGCGCCGGGCTAAGGCCCAGCGCACGCGTGCTGGGCTACGGTCCAGCACGCCTAGGGCGGCTGATGCCGCCCTAGTTCCGTCGCCGTGGTGGCAGCGCAAATAAAAAAAAGTATCTTATTGGCTAGAAGAAGAGTCATGACTCTAGTGAAAAGATGCCTTGATGGGAGACATCTATTAGTGTTCCATTTAAAGAGGAGTCTGATCCTCTCTCTTGTTAGGAATCCTATGCATGAAAACAGAGAATTGCAGTGGAAGATTCGGGGATTCCTACCGACAGATCACAAAAATAGATCTGATGATTTTTAATGGGTTTCGCGAAAAAATAAAACGAATAAAAATACCTTTTTGATTCGTTTACTGATTTTGCAGAACAACAATCCTCCAAGGGCTCCTGTCTCTAAAGCTTCACGCGAAACGAGCCTTCCAAAGATCCCGAAACTCCTCCTTCCTTGCAGTAGTGGACGGCTAGAGAGGAGAGAGGGGAGAGATTTCTTTTCCTTTTGTGTTGTGTTTCTTTCTTGTCTTAGGGTTTGTTCCACTATACGAGTCCTTTTAAACTCAACTAGCTAGTGGAACAAGTTGGAGGCTACTCCAACCCTAAAGTGGCCGCCCCTCCTAGGGCTTCCTTGGACTGGGTGGGCTTTTAATCTCTCTTAATTAATTCCACTTTAAAATTAATTTAATCCACTTAGGATTATTTTTTATTTTATTAATT
This sequence comes from Buddleja alternifolia, assembly GCA_019426215.1. Taxonomy (NCBI): domain Eukaryota; kingdom Viridiplantae; phylum Streptophyta; class Magnoliopsida; order Lamiales; family Scrophulariaceae; genus Buddleja; species Buddleja alternifolia. The sequence goes on from CM033400.1 coordinate 8,139,243, forward strand.
CTACTTAAGAATTAATCTAATCCACCAAGGATTAATTCCATACAGTTAATGTGAAGCCCCAATTTCGGCGTTCCACATAGGAAAAATATGGGAATATTGACTAGTTTGTATAAATAACTACGTCGTAGATTTATAGATAAAGATAAATGTGATATATAAATAAAAGGTTTGATATACAAAATAAAACTGCAATCAAATGTTATACAAGTTTGGCAGCGCCACTAAATAGCTAGTCTGAAACCTAACACTAACAATCTCCTACTTTCCCTATAACCATTTGCCAATGTGTCTAAGTCCCATCTTCTCTAGTTGGACTTCGAACATCCTCTGGCTTAAGACTTTAGGGAATGGGTTTGCTATATTATCCTTAAGTCGACTCGTTCCATTCGAACATCGCATCTATAATTGATCTCTTTGATCAGATGATGTCGCCTCAGAATATGTTTGGAACGCTGGTGATATCTTGGCTCTTTAGCATGTGCTATGGCTCCTTGTTATCCCAATATACACATACAGGATTTGCAATGGAGAGAACTATATCCAACTCATGAATGAAGTTCTCCATCTAAACAGCTTCTTTTGCAGCTTCTGCGTCAGCAATGTACTCAACCTCGATGGTTGAGTCAGTTGTCGCCTTTTGCTTCGAGCTCTTCCAGCTTACCGCTCCATCATTGAGTGCAAACACATATCCGGACACCAATTTAGAGTCGTCTACATCTGACTGAAAACTCGAGTTAGTGTTATTCTCTAATTCCAATTCTCCTCCGCCGAATACCAAGAAGAAATCTTAAGTATGCCTCAAATACTTCAAGATTACTTTCACGGCGATTCAGTGTTCTCCACCCGGATTTTCCTGATATCTAATTATCAAACTAAGTGCATAAGCTACATTAGGACATGTACATAGCATAGCATACATAATGCTTCCTATTGCAGGAGCATAGGGTATGCTTGACATTCATTCTCTTTCATCGGGCGTCTTAGGGAAATGACGAACACCATGTCTGATAGGCAGGAGTTCTTTCCTGGATTCCTCCATGTTGAACCTTTTCAGCACCCTATCAATGTATTGGGAGATCCCAGCAGCCTATTTCCTCTATCTCGCCGGATCTTCATTTCGAGAACATATGATGCTTCTCCCATATCCTTCATGGAGAATTATGTCGACAACCATGCAAGATTCCAACATCATTACCAATGAATAGGATGTCATAAACATACAACACTAGGAATGTCATAGCGCTCCCACTGAACTTTTTATATACACACGCTTTAACAACATTTTTGATAAAAACATATCCCTTTATGGCTTCATCAAAACACAGGTTCCAGCTTCGAGAATCTTACTTGAGTCCGTAAATGTATCTTTGATGTGTACATACTAAATGCTTGCAATGTGAAACCTTTCTATTGATCCATGTAGATCTCTTTCTCAATGTTACCAATAAGGAAGCCGGTCTTCACATCCATCTGCCATTTTCATAATCATAGTAGGCAGAAGGTTTCCTAATGGTCAATTCACTGCTTTTGAATATAATCCTTCACCACCAAGCGAGCCTTATAAGAAACTACCTCACCATTTACTCCAAGATTTTTCTTATAAACCCACTTACATCTAATGGGCCGCACGCCCTTAAGTAGATCCACCAAGGTTTACACTTTGTAGGAGTACATGGAGTCTATTTCAGATTTCACGGCTTCTAGCCATTTTCCCAAATTAAAGTCAAACGTTGTCTCCTCGTATGTTTTCAAATCTGAATCTAAGGGGAGTCCCTCTTCATTGCTTTTCAACAAGAGACCTTATCATTCAGGTTATCTCGGGAGCCTTCCAGATCTGCTGGGAGGATGAAATAGGTATACTTACAATTTCTGACCTTTCTTGCTCAACTGCTGGCCATGGTGTAGTTTGTGGCTCATGAACTTCTTAAAGTTCTACAGTTGTTCTTTCCTTCTCGACCACCGATTCCTTCTCTAGGAAGGTAACATTTTCCAAAACAAACACTTTCTGTTCCAAGGTACTGTAGAAGTAGTAGCCAAAAGACTCTTTTGGATACCCCCACGAACTTACATAAAGTGGATGAAAGATTCAACTTATCACCCATCAACTACTTAACACAGGCAGCACAACCCCATACCCTAATGAAATTATAAGAAGGCAATTTACTATGCCATAACTCATACGACACTTTAGGCACACTCCTAGAAGGTAATCTATTCAACAAATATGCTACAGTTTACAAGTCATAACCCAAGAATGATAGAGGAAGGTCTGTGGAACTCTTCATGGATAGAACCATATCCATCAAGGTTTGATTCCTTAGCTCAGACGCACCAATCCACTCTAGTGTTCCAGGCGGCGTCCACTGAGAGATTATTCCATGATCTCTCAAAAAATCCATCAACTCAATGGTCAGATATTTGTCTACTTGGTCGGATTGAAAGATGTTGGTCCCACAATGGCATACGAAAGGGTCTAGAAGGGGGGTTGAATAGACCCTGAAGTCTTTTTCAACTTCAAAAAGGTTCGTATTAAAATCTCTTTCGAACGCTTAAGGATAGTGATCGCTTGACTAGTCGCTTACAAGTGTAGGCGCTTGACTAGTCGCTTACTCGAAAACTGTTTGGATAAAGTTAACTTAGACTTAGTGATTTCAACTATTACCAAAGTAGGGTAATCTTTCAATCGCCTAATCAGGGTTAACACAGCGGAAGTATTTTAAAGTCTTCTCTTTGAAAATGTTTTAGCGTTACAAAAAATTTTCTTTAGTTGCTTTCCTTTTAAATAGTTTTGAACGCTCAGAGGGCTTAGCGCTTGGCGAAGCGCTTAAGTCTGTTTTGAAAGCTTAGCGTTCACCTTTTGCAAGTAGTCGCTTAACTGTTTTAAAGCCTTTAAGAGATGTAATATGCAAATGCAATGTAAATCATTAAAACAGTAAAGTGACACAAGAAATTGTAAAGTTCACTGGGTGGTGTAATCCGAGCTACGTCCTTCTTCTCCTTTGCACTCGAAGGCAATCCACTAAAATGATCCTCAAAGAATCACACAGAATCTTCTACAAATTAGGGACAAAGGAAGCAATGGATGTGGATGACTTGAGATCCTTGGTCACACAGATTTCTTCTACAAGCCACTTCAATCCTCTATTTCTGGAAAGACGATCTCGAGCTCCTTGATCACACAGACTTCAGCTCCAATGAAGATCTTCTCCAAGATGGCCTTGAGCTCCTTGATCACACAGACTTCAACTCCAATAAAGACCTTTCTTCAACAAGCTTCTCTTACTAAAAATACTGCTTGTGGAAGTCAACAATCTTTCTCACTCGGATGAAAGGTGTTGAGGGTTTATTGTAACAGGGTTCTTCTTGGAAAATATTTGAGATATCGGGTGACTGTCTGGAATGTATTTGAGAAGCTTTAAGGATATTGAAGCTTCAAGAAAGATCTTTTTCAACAAGCTTCTCTTACACAAAAATACTGCTTGTTGAAAGAATTAACTTTCTTGAATTCCAATTGGCTATGGAGTTCGGAAGCTTTTTCTCTCAAATTATTTCTTAGCTCTCTTTCACGGTTTCGTCTTTTTCTCACGCACATAGAGATAGCTGAAGGGTACTATTTATAGGGAGGCTCGGGATTTGTCCGTTGGACACAAGTCAGGCGCGTGTTCCTCACGCAGAGCTTCAAATAGTCCCTTTTCTGACATTCCTTGATTTCTACTGATTCCGATTGGACATGAGCATACTTTAGCACTGAAAGGCTGACAGTCTAGTCAAAAGGTGGCTTGTCCGCAAGTCATACTGTCTTGTCACTTATAATGCACTTTGAATTTATTTCCCGCTTGGAAATAAATGACCGTTGCTGATCGGATGACTTAAGGAAGTATTTCAGGTGAATCACTTGAATGAAATGAGCGCTTGGATCAACACTCCTTGAATAGTCCTTTAGCGTTAGCTAGGCGCTAAGAACATTCTTTTGAACACTTGATTCATAACTCCTGAAATAGTCTTTAAGCGTTTGACTCACCTAGAATTCTATTAGCGACTCGGTATCTAATACTTAGTCTAAAATCTACAAAGATAAAAATTACAAGCCTAACAAACTAATAAACTTTCAAACGCTTATACATATATTCTATGAAAGTGTAAACTTACATTCTTTTGGGGTCTAACATGAAATCCTATCTTGTCATCATCAAAACATCTAACAATGAAATTCCTAACAATTTCCCCCTTTTTGATGATGTCAAGACCTTAACTCTTATAACTCTTTTATAGATTAAGAGTTCAAAGAAAAGCCCAAAATAATATAAATTAGCGTGTAGAAAGTTGGATTAGTTAGCTTAGTTAGCTAATATTAGATTAGCTTCAACAAGGTGATTCAGCGATAAATCATTCATATATATATGGAATTGAAAGCGTAATGATTTATACTGAAAACTCATACCTTGTATTCTTTTCTTTTTCCTTACTTCCCCCTTAAAATGACTTCCCCTTTAAACTGCTTTTCTTACCTTTTCCCCCTTCTTAGCATCATCAACATCAGAGGAAAGGCTGCAGAATCTGCTCTAAGCGTTTGGGTGTAGGAAAGTACTACTGGCAAGCGACTCAGGGAGTTTTTCTTTTGAGCGCTTAGGACAAGTTGGTGTGGGGATAATCTTTCGGCCACTTCTATCGACCGCTCAGCGTCCACAATCTCATCCACGTCTGGACTGACAGTGTAACAAAGGAATCTCCTAACTATTTACACAATCGCTTCCACATCTGGAAGAATAGTGATAAATCTCTAACGATTTCCACCACAGTTTATACAACTAGTAGATATCATTTGTTGATATCACTCGTTGATAAATCAACATCCCAACTAAGTCTGCCTTTAGTTTTCTTTTTTTTAAAATTTATACATGATTTTGTAAAATATTTTATTAAGTGTTGAAGGGAATGTTCAATGCTTAACATACCAATTTGAAATATGATACCAAGTGTTTAAAGATTAATGTTGACGCTTGAAAATAAATTCCTTTTGTATTTGAGCGTCTAATACATCATGCACAAATAACATTAAGCGTTGATGATCTATGCATATGAAAATTGTTTTTGATCATTGACGCTTACACATGTGTACAAGTACATTTTTAAAGTTCCCCCCCCCCCTCCAATTGATAACTTGTAACACTTTTGAAAAACGCTTTTAGACAATATAATAAAGTGAATTCCCCTTACATTATATGTCTAATGAAAATATGATGCATAATGATTAAGCGTTTAAATTAATCATACCTTCAGGAATGAGAAGCAGGATTTCTCTTTTCATGTCTTAGAAATTTTTCAAATTTCTTGACCAATAAATCCATTTCCTGATCCTCATCTGAATCTGGATCTGATTCTGTCGCTTCCACCTCGCTGACTGATTTTCCCTTGCTATTTTCTGTAGCGATTAAGGCTCCGGGTGCAGTTGCTAAAGACGAGGTGCCGCTGACTTCTCCTAATTCGAATTCAAAAGCCCTTAGCCCCGAGAACACATATTTTGGCATAATGATGTCCAACATTTGTGATTCTCTCATTGCTACGGTCTTTATCAAATATTTGCTCGGGAGACTTCTAAAAATCTTCTTGACCATTTCCTTATTGGTCAACTCCTTATCCAATGACGCTAACTCTGTAATAAGCGACAAAAATCTTGCATCCAATTGATCTAGCATTTCATTTGGCATCATCTTAAACTGCTCAAATCTTTACATGACTATGGAGGGCTTGTTTTCTCTCATCTTTGTTGAACCTTCACATATTGTGGCTAACTTATCCCAAATTTCCTTAGTTGTCTTGCACAATTTGATCTCATTGAATAAGTTATCATTGTCTTCAATGGCTGTATAGAGAGCGTTTCGTCCTACATTATCCAAATTTGCTCTTCGACGCTCATCAGCTGACCACTCATGCTTAGGCTTCTCAACATAACCATCTGGAATCGCTTCAGTCGCTCCAGGCTCTCTTGTGATTTCTTTGAATATTCTGATCGGTCCATCTGAAATGATATCACACATTTCATCATCACAGGCACAAAGATAAGCAAAAGCTTTGACCTTCCATGAGTCATAATTTGACTCGGTCAACTTTGGAACTCTTGAAAATGACATTTTTTTCTTTTTTTTTTAAAAAAAATAAAGCAACTAAGATTTTTAAAAAAGGGATCTGAACAAGCAGTTATGCTTGGAAATTTAAAATTACAACTTCAACCGCTCTGATACCAAGTGTTGGTCCCACATTGGCAAATGAAAGGGTCTAGAAGGGGGGGAGGGGGTTGAATAGACCCTAAAGTCTTTTCGACTTCAAAAAGGTTCGTATTAAAATCTCTTTTGAACGCTTAAGGATAGTAATCGCTTGACTAGTCGCTTACAAGTGCAGGCGCTTGACTAGTCGCTTACTCGAAACCTGTTTTGATAAAGTTAACTTAGACTCAGTGATTTCAACTATTACCAAAGTAGGGTAATCTTTCAATCGCTTAATTAGGGTTAGCACAGCGGAAGTATTTTAAAGTCTTCTCTTTGAAAATGTTTTAGCGTTACAAAAAATTTTCTTTAGTTGCTTTCCTTTTAAATAGTTTTGAACGCTCAGAGGGCTTAGCGCTTGGCGAAGCGCTTAAGTCTGTTTTGAAAGCTTAGCGTTCACTTTTTGCAAATAGTCGCTTAACTGTTTTAAAGCCTTTAAGAGATGTAATATGCAAATGCAATGTAAATCATTAAAACAGTAAAGTGACACAAGAAATTGTAAAGTTCATTGGGTGGTGTAATCCCAGCTACGTCCTTCTTCTCCTTTGCACTCGGAGGCAATCCAATAAAATGATCCTCAAAGAATCACACAGAATCTTCTACAAATTAGGGACAAAGGAAGCAATGGATGTGGATGACTTGAGATCCTTGGTCACACAGATTTCTTCTACAAGCCACTTCAATCCTCTACTTCTGGAAAGACGATCTCGAGCTCCTTGATCACACAGACTTCAGCTCCAATGAAGATCTTCTCCAAGATGGCCTTGAGCTCCTTGATCACATAGACTTCAGCTCCAATAAAGACCTTTCTTCAACAAGCTTCTCTTACTAAAAAATACTGCTTGTGGAAGTCAACAATCTTTCTCACTCGGATGAAAGGTGTTGAGGGTTTATTGTAACAGGGTTCTTCTTGGAAAATGTTTGAGATATCGGGTGACTGTCTGGAATGTATTTGAGAAGCTTTAAGGATATTGAAGCTTCAAGAAAGATCTTTTTCAACAAGCTTCTCTTACACAAAAATACTGCTTGTTGAAAGAATTAGCTTTCTTGAATTCCAATTGGCTATGGAGTTTGGAAGCTTTTCCTCTCAAATTATTTCTCAGCTCTCTTTCACGGTTTTGTCTTATTCTCACGCACATGGAGATAGCTGAAGGGTACTATTTATAGGGAGGCTCGAGATTTGTTCGTTGGACACAAGTTAGGCCCGTGTTCCTCGCGCAGAGCTTCAAATAGTCCCTTTTCTGACAATCCTTGATTTCTGCGGATTCTGATTGGACATGAGCATACTTTAGCACTGAAAGGCTGACAGTCTAGTCAAAAGGTGGCTTTTCCACAAGTCATATTGTCTTGTCTCTTTTAATGCACTTTAAATTTATTTCCCGCTTGGAAATAAATGACCGTTGCTGATCGAATGACTTAAGGAAGTATTTCAGGTGAATCGCTTGAATGAAATGAGCTCTTGGATTAACACTCCTTGGATAGTCCTTTAGCGTTAGCTGGGCGCTAAGAACATTCTTTTGAACGCTTGATTCATAACTCCTGAAATAGTCTTTAAGCGTTTGAACGGACGCTTAAGACAAATCTTCATTTTCACTTGACTTCAGACGCTGATCTTCAACTTCATCTCTAATAGACTCACCTAGAATTCTATTAGCGACTCGGTATCTAATACCTAGTCTAAAATCTACAAAGATAAAAATTACAAGCCTAACAAACTAATAAACTTTCAAATGCTTATACATATATTCTATGAAAGTGTAAACTTACATTCTTTTGGGGTCTAACATGAAATCCTATCTTGTCATCATCAAAACATCTAACAATGAAATTCCTGACAAAAGAATTTAATCTTATCAGGTTTGATTCTCTACTTCAATTCTAAATTCTTTGAACTTATCAAAGGCTTCGGACTTGCATTTTAGAAAATACATATAACCATACTGTAACCAATCGTTAGTAAAGGTTATAATGTAGGAATAGTTCCCTCTTGCGATCACATTAAGTGGTCCACATACGTTTGAATGGATCATGTCCAAAAGACCAGTGGTGCGCTCCATTTAGGCTCCAAATAATGATTTGGCCATGATTCCCTTAAGACAGGATTCGCAAATTGGTAAGTCTTTGATCTTAGAGAGATTTAGACTACTAGGCAACTTATGGAGATTTGACTTAAACTAGCATGCCATAAGAATGTGAGAGGTAGATTATCAGACTTCTGTTTATTGTTTATTGTTGTTATGTTGTTGACACTGTTGTTTGTATACGAGTAAAGATAATAATGCAATTTCGCTCTAAGGATTAATATAGAATCAAGGTTCATGGAAGAATATCCATTTGCAAACATAAATGAATAGCCAAGTCGAACCAAAACATGAACAAAAATCAAATTCTTAACTAAACCAGGTACGAAATAAACATTGTCTAATACAAAACAACTACTATCATCTACAGCTCGGCTAACACATCATACGGCTACTACAGACACTCTAGCTCTGTTCATCATCCGTAGGACCATGTCTCCCTCACTTAGATGCTTGTTTCTTTTCATCACCTGCAAATCATTACAGAGATGAGTACCACATCTGTTGTCAAACACACAAGAAGCAGGGTTAGCTAACTAGTTAACCTTAACAATAAACGTACCTTTTCCCACGTATTTTGGGAGGTTCGGTTCAGTCCTTCGCCCAATGGCCTCTCTTATGGAAGTTATTGCACTTTTCTTTAGTTTATTTCTTTTTCTTTTTGATCACATTCCCACTAGCCCCAGAGCCCCTTGCTTCTTACTCTTCTTCTTCCCTCTACCAACACACTTACCAAAGGTTTGGGAGGAGAAAGTACCACCTAGAAGAATGAGCTTGGTCCATTTCAAGGTTGCCTCAGCAGTCTTAAGCATATCAAGCAACTTAAGAAATATATCCTCAAGTTCGTTCATGTTGAAGTTCACTATGGACTAATCGTAGAATGGAGAGAGTGATTAAATGACCAAATTGAGAGCCAACTCAGCTTCGATTGTCACTTCCATGTCCTTGAGTTTGCTCATTAGAGTAATCATGCTCAACACATGATCTGTGACAGATGTTCCTTCAGTCATGTGAGCCCTAAATAGCTCTCGAGAGATGGCAAACCTCTCACAACTTGCCTTAATGCCGTACAACTCTTCCAATGTACCAAGGATTTCAAATGTATACTCCATGAGCTCATATTGCTTCTACAACTCATTGGTCATAGAAGCAAGTATGATCAATACACGTAAATGCTATCCTTGCACCACTTCTCATGAGCATCTGGAACAACCTTAGTAGTTGATGCCTTGGGTGCAGGCTTAATGGGCTAGGTCAACACATAGTCAAGCCCTTAAGCTTGCAGAGCGATCTTAAGTTTCTGGAACAAATTGGTAAAGTTAGGTCCAATGAGCTTATTGGTTTCAAGGATATTCGAGAATTGTGTTTTAGCCATTTTACTTATCTTCAAATGACATACGAGATGAATAAAATTAGCATTTAGTTTTCAATATATACAAATATAATTTGATCTTTAATTACACTTGTCTCCCACTATGTTTATCGAGCTCTATCATCCTTATGATAGAAAATGCAAGAGTGGCCACCCTCTATAAGTGAGCTTGGGCTACAAGTAATCTCATATGCCCCAAGAACATGAGCCCATATGACATGATAACTTTATGGGCTCGACGACCTTCTTCCACACATTCGATGTGGGATCCAAGATAGTTTTCCTCACCATTCATGTATACCACGAGAACATGAGCCCATATACTAGTCAGTGTAAAATCCAACCCATTAATTCTCACGGCAAATTACCTAAGCCAAACGCCCCACGACTCATGGCCAGTGTTTGAACCGCGAAATTCCCATGTGCTCTTCTATTTGACCAATTACAAGTCAAAGTAGAATGTTTAGTCAGTATAATTGCCTGTCTAGACATTCCATATATCCCATTGGTGGTCCCAAGTGGCATATGAAAGGGACTAGAAGGGGGGTTGAATAGACCCTTAAGTCTTTTTCGACTTCAAAAATTTCGTATCACTTTTTAAAGATTAGAACGCTTAGAAAGCTGAGTGCTTGGGTCAGATGCTTCAGTAAAGATAACTTTGATTTAGTGATTTTGGCAATTTACCAAAGTAAGGTAACGCTTAGATCGCTTAATCAGGGTTAGCATAGCGGAATTGAGTTTAAAGCTTTAGCGTTCATTTTGGTTAAATAGTCGCTTAGCAGATTGACTTATCTTTTTCAGAATAGATAGAATAATATAAAACAAGACAATAATAAAAGTAAATGACACAAGATATATAAGGTTCATTGGGTGAGGTAATCCCAGCTATGTCCTTCTTCTCCTTTTTCACTTAGAGGGAATTTACTAATATGATTATCAAAGAATCACACAGAATCTTCTACAAGATAGTAAATAGGTGAAAATGATCTCGGGCTCCTTGATCACACAGATGTCAACACCAATGAAGATCTTCTTCTACAAGCTTCTCTCACTCAGAAATACTGCCTGTAAGGAGTTTCAACAACTTTCTCACTCAGATGAAAGGTTGAGGGTTTTATCACAAGGATTTGTTTGTTTTTGGAAAGGTCAAACAACTTGGAATATCTCAGTAAGAACTTAGGTTTCTTTTTTGGAAGAAGTTTGAGATATTTGTGACTGTATGGAATGTATGTAAAAAGCTTGGAAGATTTTGGCTATGGAGTTTCTAAGCTTTTTCTCAGCAAAGTTTCCTTGTGTGTTTACGTATATTTCTCTTGTGTGTATATATCTCCCTTTTTTGGGGGTTTGCTGGAAGAGAGGTATTTATAGGATTTTATTGGAATTATATCCATTGAACACATGTAGGAGCGTGCTTTTCACGCGGCGCATGAGTATACCTTTTTCTCTGGCATTCCTGAAATTCTGCTAGTTCCGATTGGACGGGAGCAACTATAAACTCTGAATTTCTAACAGTCTAGTCAAAAGGTGGCTTATTCACAAGTCAAAGTGTATTATTACATTTAATGCTCTTATCAGGCATTTAATGCATTTGAATTTATTTCCCGTTTGAAAAAAATATTTGTTGAATGATTGCTTTGAAGTCCTTTATGACTTGAAAATTTATTTCAGGTGAATCTGATTCTGATCGCTAGAGTGTTTTGAGCGCTTGATACATAACTCCTGAAATATTCCTTTAGCGTTTGACAGACGCTAAGGATAAATTTTCATCTTCTTCTCACTTCAAACTCTGATCTTCAACTTCATCTCTAATAGGCTCACCTAGAATTCTTTTAGCGATTCGATATCTAATACTGAGTTTGAAATCTACAAAGATAAAAATTACAAGCCTAACAAAATTATATTCTTTCGAACGCTTATACAATTGATCTATGAAACATAAACTTACGTTATATTTTGGGGTCTAGCATAGAATCCTATCTTGTCATCATCAAAATATCTAACATGAAATTTCCTAACAATTTCCCCCTTTTTGATGATGTCAAGACTTTAACTCTTATAACTCTTTTATACATTAAGAGTCCAAAAAAAAGCCCAAAAATAATTAAAAGTTAGCGTTTGAACGTTAGTAAAGTTAGCTAATGTTAGATTAGCCTCAACAAGGTGTTTCAGCCATATATCATTCATTCATATAGTAAGATAAGCATACATGATTTATACTGAAAAAAATAGGAAACAAAAATAAAAAAACATTCATCTTTTCTGTCGCTTTATGCTTTCTTCTTTTTGGTAGATCTTATTTGCTAAGTCCACGAGGAGTCGATCAATGTCGATCATGGTGGTATGTTGTAATTCATCATAGTCATGGCTTCGCTGTCTAGCGCTTTCATTCAGTTCCTTCAGCTTGTCCACCCATTCCCTTGGAGGAAGACCAAGTTCACAAATTAAGTCGTAATAGATGTCTTGTCTTCTATCGTTAGATGGTTTCCAGTTCATAGGTCGTCTAAGCGGTCCGGCATAAGGATGAAATCCCATACTTTCCAAAAAATCGACGTCCAAGTCCCATCCTAGATAATACCTTGGCTTTCTCTTTTTAGTTAGCATTTTCTTTATGCTCGCTATTTCATCAAACATTGATCGCCAGTGTTTATTATCTGCTTTAGATATTGCCTTGGACTTTTCTTTATCTTCCCCCTTCTTGACATCCGCAAAAGAGTTCTTTAAGTCAGCGGTGTCCCTTCGGAGAAGCTTGAGTTCATCTATCAAAAGAGCAATATGTTCAGCGATACTCTGAGATATAAGGTTGGAGGAATTGTGATGCTCAGTATCAGCTGAAGCATTCTGCGCAAGCGACCTGTTGAAATCGTCTGAAAGCTCTTTGATGAGAGGAGCGATAGAGTTCATCATGGAGATTATGAGCTTGCTGGCATTTCGCATATCAGTTTTGAGAACTGTTTCAACTTGATTGAGCGTGGAAGTGCTTCGCTCTTCCAATCTAGAACAAGAACCCTTTATATCGCTGAGAGAATGTCAAACTACTTTTCTGAAATCGTTAAGCCTTGTTTGTATGTGTTTTTGTTTTACTTTTTCCATTTCCATTTTCATCTGAAAATGGAAAGACGAAGACGCTTGTTCTTCATCATCACTTCGAACAACTTCTTCGGCAAGAAGTCGCTCACGCTCGTCTTTGGGAACCGCTGCTCCACCGTGCTTCCTTGGCCTTAGCAGCTCGCCAATCATTTTCTTTCCATAAAACTTTAGCGCAGGTATTTTCTTTCCAGCGGAATTGGTGTAACCGCTAGCGCTAAGAATTCAACTTAAGATGATCTCGTAAGGCTTGGGATTTACCAACTTGGCCATCGCTTGCTTGAAGCGATTGAACACATAGAGTGGCCAATTTATCTTTAGCTTGGTCAGAATGGCTACCATCATCTTGTACTGGAGATTGGAGACTTTATTAAAGCTTCCCTTTCTGCATTCGATCATCTTGGCGCATATGTCCGCAAGAATGACATACTCGCCCTTCATATCATTTTTCTTGAAGTTGGGTTTGTAGGCAGCCTCAACTTCATCTTTCTTGATCAATGTCCATACCTTTGTAACATCACCAAGAGTGACATTTTCTACTTCGGCACCCTCACTTGGCAAATTTAGTAGAGAAGAAATCAAAGAAGGAGTGAGGACGAAGGTCTCACGGGCAAAGGGAAAGACGTAGGAAATTGAGTTTCCGTCGTCGGAGATTTTTGCATTCTTGAAGAAAAAGAGAGTTTCTTCCTCAAAGTAGTTGAAAACAGTAGTTATCATATCGCGTAAACCAGTTTCCTGAACAAAAGGAAGAACAGTCCGAATAGGAAAATTCTGGTTATCGAAGAGATAGTCCCAGTTAACAAGAAAGTCGGCGTTAACAGTGATTGGTTTCTCTGATTTGGAAGATTTCTCGGCAGCCGATTTGGAAGATTGGGGTGCCATTAATGAACTTGGAAAAGCTGTAGGGGAGAGACCTTACTCGGTTCTTGGTTAGCATCGTCAAACATAACATGAATTGACTCTTCAACCTTCGATTTGATCTTATTTGGGATGTGAAAACTCTTTCCGTTCTTAGCATAGCCTAGAAAGATTCTCTCATCCGCTTTAGGATCAAATGTCTTTAGGCTGTGGGATCCATTGTTATGAATGAAACATTTTGAACCAAATACATGAAAATATGAAACGTTACGCTTACGTCTCTTCCACAACTCATATGGAGTCTTCTCATGTTGCTTGTTGATCATACACCGATTCTGAGTGTAGCAAGTGGTATTGATAGCTTTAGCCCAAAACCTTTGAGGCAGCTTAGACTCTGCAATCATTGTCCTGGCGGCTTCTTTAAGCATTCTATTCCGTCGTTCGGAAACTCCATTCTGTTGAGGTGTTCTAGGAGCAAAATACTCATGAAGTATTCCAAAATCTATACAAAACTTCTCAACAAATTGGTTAGTAAATTCAGTTCCTCGCTTCTAATTCTCGTTGCTTTTAAATCTTTATAAGTTTGCAATTCACGAATTAGCAATGTGAGCTTGACACTAGTTTCATCTTTGGTCGCTAGGAATTCTACCCATGTATAGCGAGAGAAATCATCAACTATTACTAGCGAGTACTTTTTGCCACTCACACTCATGATTTGAATAGGACCAAACAAATCTAGATGCAATAATTCAAGAACTCTAGATGTAGATAGGCATGGTTTCGGCAAAATTCTAATTTTAGTCCCATAGGATTTCGTGACTCTAGTTTTAGTCCCACAGTTTGCGGAATTCTAAAAATGGTCCCAAAATATTTCACTTTTTCCAAAATTGGTCCCAATTTAATCGAAAATTAGTCCCACAAGATTTTTTTCGTTAATTTTAGTCCCATAGGATCTCGTGATTCTAGTTTTAGTCTCATAGGATCTCGTTATTCTAGTTTTAGTCCCATAGGCTGTGCAAACAGCTGTGCGCGTTTTCACGAGAAAATTCATAACACATTGTAGAAAGCTCGGATTCATGAACCGTTTTATTCCCATGAAACTAGACACATAGAGCTGTCCACACATATATTTCACATAAGCAGGAGACGTCTAGAACAAAGTAGTTTTGCATTCAAAATTAGATAAAAAACTGTCGGCTGAGCAGACAGCGGTGCGCATCTTCACGAGAAACTACATAACACATTGTAGAAAGCTCGGATTCATGAACCGTTTTCTTCCCATGAAACTAGACACAAAGGGATATCCATACATACATTGCACATGATCAGGAGACATTTAGAACAAAGCAGTTTTGTATTCAAAATTAGATAAAAAAACTGTCGGCTGAGCAGACAGCTATGCGCGTCTTCACGAGAAAACTCATAACACATTGTAGAAAGCTTAGATTCATGAACCGTTTTTTTTCCATGAAACTAGACAAATAGGGATATCCACAAATATATTGCACATAATCAGGAGACATCTATAACAAAGCAGTTTTGTATTCAAAATTAGCTAAAAAACTGTCGGTTGAGCAGATAGCTGTGCGCGTCTTCACGAGAACATTCATAACGCATTGTAGAAAGCTCGGATTCATGAACAGTTTTATTCCCATGAAACTAGACACATAGGGCTATCTACACATATATTACACATAATCTAAGACGTCTAGAACAAAGCAGTGTTGTATTCAAAATTAGATAAAAAATTGTCGACTGAGGAAACAGCTGTGCGCGTCTTCACGAGAAAATTCATAACGCATTGTAGAAAGCTCGGATTCACGAACGGTTTTCTTCCCATGAAACTAGACACATAGGGGTATCCAAAAATATATTTCACATAATAAGGAGAGATATAGAAAAAAGCCATTTTGTATTCAAAATTAGATAAAAAACTGTCGGCTGAGCAGACAGTTGTGCGCGTCTTGACGAGAAAATTCATAACGCATTGTAGAAAGCTTGAATTCATGAACCGTTTTCTTCCAATGAAACTAGATACAGGGCTATCTACAAATATATTGCACATAATCATAAGACGTCTATAACAAAGCAGTGTTGTATTCAAAATTAGATAAAAAATTGTCGACTGAGCAAACAGCTGTGCGCGTCTTCATGAAAAAATTCATAACGCATTGTAGAAAGCTCGGATTCACGAACGGTTTTCTTCCCATGTAAATAGACACATAGAGGTATCCACAAACATATTTCACATAATAATGAGACATTTAGAAAAAATCCGTTTTGTATTCAAAATTAGATAAAAAACTGTCGGCTGAGCAGACAGCTGTGCACGTCTTCACGAGAAAATTCATAACGCATTGTAGAAAGCTCGGATTCATGAACCGTTTTCTTCCAATGAAACTAGACACATAGGGCTAACCACAAATATATTGCACATAATCATGAGATGTCTAGAACAAATCAGTTTGGTATTCAAAGTTAGCTAATCAGATTCCGTGCAAAATTAACGAAAAAAATCCTGTGGGACTAATTTTAGGTTAAATTGGGACCAATTTTGGAAAAAGTGAAATATTTTGAGACCATTTTTAGAATTCCGTAAACTGTGGGACTAAAACTAGAATCACGAGATCCTATGGGACTAAAATTAGAATTTTGCCGCATGGTTTCTTCTTAAAAGATGATTTAACTTGTTTACCTATTTGACACGCATCACATTAGCGATTCTTTTGAAGGGAACCCATAGGTAATCCCTCTACAAGATTTAGTGATATTAACTGAGAGATTGCCTTAAAGTTGAGGTGATTCATTTTTCGATGTCATAACCAACCCAATTCATTTTGGCTTTTAGCAACAAAGCATGTGGGGTTGTTATCAATTGTAGAATCCCAATCCACTAAATAAACATTATTTGTTCTTTTTCCTCTTAATTTAGTAGTCTTAGTCTTAGCGTCGTTAACATAGCAGAAGTCGCTTGAAAATTTTAATTCAAAGCCTTTATCACAAAATTGACTAATGCTTAACAAATTATGCTTAAGACCCTCAACATAATATACATCACTGATCATGATGTTCCCCCTGTACATGATACCTATACCTTTGGTTTTACCTTTGGAGTTATCACCGAATATAAATTGAGGACCGTTGGTTGCATGATAGTTGACCAAGAGATCCTTTGATCCAGTCATATGCCTTGATGACCCACTATCGAAGTACCAAACAGAAGTATCGGGGTTGGCTCTAGGTACCTGCATTAAAGGATAGTTCTAATTCTTCTTAGGTACCCATGTTGTCTTGGGTCCTTCATTGTTAGTGACTTTGTTTTGAATTAAAACTTTAGGAACCCATATTTGCCTAGTCTTCATTGTAGGAATACTGGCCTTCTTGGGTTTCACACTGTTTTATGTGTGCTTTTTAGGTGTATAGTAATATCCTCGATTATAATAGTAATCATAATCATAATCATAATTATCATACTAGCAATAATATGATCTAAACCATTGTGGATATTGACGCTGGTATTTCCTTAGCGCTGGCTTAGGGTGCACTTTTGGTGCTTGACGCTTGGCGCTTGATTCACAGTGGTCAGGTTTATCCTTGGCCTTTTGAGCGTTTGGATGAACTCGTCATGTGGATCATTTGCTTTCGCCTTTCCCTTGCCTGAGTCAGCTTTGGCTTTCTCATTTGACCTCGTACCATTGTCGCTCGGTTCATTTAGCGTTTGTCCTTGTGAACCTTTCTTAACAAAGAAAATACCCTCTCCTTTGTTGTTCGCTGTAACATTAGATTTCTTGGATTGTTTACCGAATTTATTACATTTTAAACCAGTCTTTTCACCAAATATTCTTGTTACCTCAGTCACATTATCTAACTTTCTTGAAACTTTTGATAATGATGAGATGAGCTGCTCTGATTTGGCAAGTCTAGCGATCTGATCAGCTTCTCTCTTGACTATTATATCAAGATCGCTTTTCAATTGAGTAATCTCACTCTCAAGTGATTGGTTCTTCTCAATGCATTGTTGTTGAACTTGCAACTCTGTTTTGAGCGTTACTTTATCACTTGTGAGCGATGAAATAATAGCGAAGTGATTTTGATATATTTTGGCGCCATCTTGACAATCTTTATAATATTCATTGACTTTGTCAAGTAATTCATCATATGAGAGAGGATGAGATAATTCAGTGGTTACCTCTGGTAGCGAGTCGTCAAATGCTTCATCATCTCTTACCATAAGACAAATCAACGCTGAGTCGCTTGTTGGTTCATCATCACTACTCTCATCTGATGATTCCAAATCCTCTTCAGGTGTGGAGAATGGTTCAGATTCCACTAGCAAACCTTGTTGACGAAGGTTGCTCCTAAATTAGTTTCTTTCCGCATAGTCTTACCTTGTGGGCTTAGACATAGTTGGATAAGGGCAATTTACCTGGTAGTGCCCTGGTTTCCTACAATTATAACATAAATTAGTTTTCATTTTCTGTTCATTAGTTAATCGCTTAGAAATGACTGGCGTTGAGAGATTCTGAGTAGGAGACTGTGGCGCTAGATATGGTACTGGCGCTACTGATTGAGGTGTTGAGTACACTGGCGCTTGATACTGAGTCACTGGTGCAGTGGGAGGGGTTTGAAATGACGTTTGTCCAATAGGATTTCTCTTTTCATATCTTAGAAATTTTTGAATTTCTTGACCAATAAAGCCATCTCTTTTTCTTCATTGGATTCCATTGATTTAACCTCACTAACCGCTTTACCCTTACTCTTAGTTGTAGCGATTAAAGCTCCTGATTCAATCGCTGAAGTCGATGTGTCGCTGACGTCACCCAATTCGAACTCAAATGTCTTTGACTCTGAAAACACATGTTCTGGAGTTAGAGTCTCCAATGTTTGTGATTCTCTCATAGCAACAGTCTTAATCAAATACTTGCTTGGAAGACTTCTGAAAATCTTATTGACCATTTCCTTATTGGTCAATTCCATGTCTAATGACGCTAACTCTGTGATGACCAAAGTAAACCTTACGTCCAATTGTTCTAGCTTCTCATTGGTCTGCATCTTAAAATGCTCGAATCTTTGCATAGCTATGGAGAGCTTGTTCTCCTTCATTTGTGCTGAGCCTTCACACACTATAGCCAACTTATCCCATATTTCTTTGGAAGTCTTACATTGCTTGATCTTGTTGAACAATGCATCATTGTCTCCTAACGCTGAGTAAAGTGCACTTCGTCCAACATTATCCATATTTGCTCTTTTTCTATCTTCTGGCGTCCATTCTAACTTGGGTTTCTCGACATAACCATCTGGAGTTGCTTCATCAGCTCCAGGTGCTCGAGTTATAACTTTCATAATCTGAATGGGCCATCTGTGATTACATCACACATTTCATTATTGCAAGAACATAAATACGCGAATGCTCTAAGTTTCCAAGAATCATAGTTTTATTCTACTAACTTAGGCATTTTCTTAAAAGCCATAATGAGATGTTTTGAGAGAGAGTTTTAAAAACGACTAAGTTTTAGAAAAATGGATCTAAACAAGCAGTTACGCTTGGAAACGCTTAGGTTTCTACTTCAACCGCTCTGATACCACTTGGTGGTCCCAAGTGGCATACGAAAGGGTCTAGAAGGGGGGGTTGAATAGACCCTTAAGTATTTTTCATGTATACCCCGAGAACATGAGAACATATACTAGTCAGTGTAAAATCCAACCCTTTAATTCTCATGGCAAATTGCCTAAGCCAAACGCCCCACAACTCATTGCCAGTGTTTGAACCGCGAAATTCCCATGTGCTCTTCTATTTGACCAATTACAAGTTAAATTAGAATGTTTAGTCAGTATAATCGCCTCTCTAGACATTCCATATATCCCATTGGTAGTCCCAAATGGCATACGAAAGGGTCTGGAAAGGGGCGTTGAATAGACCCTTAAGTCTTTTTCGACTTCAAAAATTTCGTATCACTTTTTAAAGATTAGAACGCTTAGAAAGCTGAGCGCATGGGTCAGACACTTCAGTAAAGACAACTTAGACGTAGTGATTTCAGCAATTTACCAAAGTAGGGTAACGCTTAGGTCGCTGAATCAGGGTTAGCACAGCGGAATTGATTTTAAAGCTTTACCATTCGTTTTGGTTAAATAGTCGCTTAGCAGATTGACTTATCTTTTTCAGAATAGATAGAATAAAATAAAACAAGACAATAATAAAAGTAAATGACACAAGATATATAAGGTTCACTGGGTGAGGTAATTCCAGCTACATCCTTCTTCTCCTTTTTCACTTGGAGGGAATTTACTAATATGATTATCAAAGAATCACACAGAATTTTCTACAAGATAGTAAATAGGTGAAAATGATCTCGGGCTCCTTGATCACACAGATGTCAGCACCAATGAAGATCTTCTTCTACAAGCTTCTCTCACTCAGAAATACTGCCTGTAAGGAGTTTCAACAACTTTCTCACTCAGATGAAAGGTTGAGGGTTTTATCACAAGGGATTGTTTGTTTTTCGAAAGATCAAACAACTTGGAATATCTCAGTAAGAACTTAGGTTTCGTCTTTGGAAGAAGTTTGAGATATTTGTGACTGTATGGAATGTATGCAAAAAGCTTGAAAGATTTTGGCTATGGAGTTTCTAGGCTTTTTCTCAGCAAAGTTTCCTTGTGTGTTTACGTATATTTCTCTTGTGTGTATATCTCCCTTTTTTTGGGGTTTGCTGGAAGAGAGGTATTTATAGGCTTTTCTTGGGATTATATTCGTTGGACACATGTAGGAGCGTGTCTTTTACGCGGCGCATGAGTATACCTTTTTCTCTGACATTCCTGAAATTCTGCTAGTTCCGATTAGACGGGGGCAGCTATAAACTCTGAATTTCTGACAGTCTAGTCAAAAAGTGGCTTGTTCACAAGTCAAATTGGCTTATCACATTTAATACTCTTATCAGGCATTTAATGCATTTGAATTTATTTCCCGTTTGAAATAAATATCCGTTGAATGATTGCATTTAAGTCCTTTATGACTTGAGAATTTATTTCAGATGAATCTGATTCTGATCGTTAGAGTGCTTTGAGCGCTTGATCCATAACTCCTGAAGTAGTCCTTTAGCGCTTGACAGATGCTAAGGATAAATCTTCATCTTCTTCTAACTTCAGACTCTGATCTTCAACTTCATCTCTAATAGGCTCACCTAGAATTCTTTTAGCGATTCGATATCTAATACTGAGTCTAAAATCTACAAAGATAAAAATTACAAGTCTAACAAAATTACATTCTTTTAAACGCTTATACAATTGATCTATGAAACATAAACTTCATTATATTTTGGGGTCTAAAATAAAATCCTATCTTGTCATCATCAAAATATCTAACATGAAATTTCCTAACACCCATCACGGACAATATACCAAACATTTTCAAGGTCCATTATATTGCTAGTAATGAAAGGCCCGGTTTAGTTTAAACAACCATAATTAATTATTCCGTTACTGGGTTTAATATAAACAAATGAGGGTTATTTCACATGCAAGGCCTCACCCATTTTTAATTATCTTGTTTTAAGTGATCATGCAACAAAAGCACGAAGAAACAGAAAAACAGAGATCATACAAATAGCATGTTTAGATGGAAAGTAAATAAATCATGCTCTTGCACACAGCTCATATAAGGCATAAAAGATCATGCTACAGATCTCAAAACCACAAAGTAAGTTTGCCGTATTTGTTATTGCAATCTATTTAATTAAAATTCCACAAATCAATTAAATTTTCCAAAATACTTAATTTTAGTAAAATTAATATACATACTTTTAATAATCCAAAATTTATGGAAAATACATACTTTTCAATTTTCCAAAAAATCCAAGAAAAAACATGTTTTTTTTATTTGTGAATTTTCTCAAATTTTTTTGGAAATTACATAACTTCCCAAAGTTTTCAAAAATTACAAAACAGCCCCTAAAACAAATTTAAGGTTACCCTTTTTTAACCTTATGGGCCGCCGCATAAAGGGTGGCCCATTATCCACATGTGGAAAGTGTGTGCTTTGCAGTCGCACAGATTGCAAAACACGACGACGAACGCTCCGGTGTCAGGGTGGCTCATTCACCGCCTCCTCGTTGTCAATGGCGGACCTAAGCAGAGCTACCCCATCTTGGACAACATTGCTCGCGTCTTGCTGTTGCAATGAGGGCGCCACCTTGGTGTCGTTGTCATGATGGTTTCTCCATCGAATCCTTCGTTGATTTTATCGCGAACAACTCCGAGTTGTTTTTCACAGATTCATCAGAAAATCAAAATGCAACCTTTATTTAGCTAATTTCATGTTTAAAATTTTGTTTTCCGTAAATACCAACAATTTCAGAATTAAAAAAATCGATCCCACGGAAATTTTAATTAAAAAAACATGCAAATTCAATTGACATTCAAACTAAACGAATTACACGCTTACAAACAATTATATGTGATTCAAGCAATGTAAAACCTTGACTCTGATACCACTGTTGGACTAACCAGTCATGGTTCACCCATTTCATGCATGTGTGGCAGAAGTAAATTACAAAAATTTAATCAACGCACACAAAAGGTTATTTTATATGGCACCATCGAGTTATATAAATACATGCAAAGGGGGTTCTCTAGGCATTATACCTTGTGGACTTGTGTTGAAACAAACTCTTAGTATTTCTCTAGTACTTCAAAAATCAACTTCTTTAGTTTCTTGGAATCGCGAGCTTGATCTTGATCTCACGTCTTCAATCTCTTTCGTTCTTGGATAAATCTCTCTTCAAGCACTCCAAGGGTTGTGCCTCTAAGTTTATCCAGACCCTAAGTATTTTCTTGAACCTCTTTACTATAATATTGTGCTCGCTTAATTATACTAAATTTGGCTAATGAAGAATTTGAGAAGGAAACGTGTTTAGGCTTAAACTAGAGAGAAGATGGCAAGAGAATTTTAGCACAAAGAAAAATCCTCATTAGGTGGACGCTTACTTCATCCATTCTCATTAGGGATTTGACTTCTAGTCAAATCCCTTTTCTTCTTGGAGTCTTTTCAAGTATATCTAAATCTTAGCTTAAACCAAAATATCTTTCTACACAAGAAATATCTATTTGATTACTTCCTTATTTAATTAATCACTCCACCAAGGAATGACTAAATATTTGGATATTATATTTAATTCACTTACATAAGGTAATTAAATACTTGCCTTTAATTAATTAATTAATCCATATAAGATAATTAATTAACACCTTCATTATTTTTCCTTTTATTAATTAAACTAATTAATTAATCTCTGTTAATTAATTCTACTTAACAATTAATTTATTCCACTTAGGATTATTTTTCATTTAATTAATTCTACTTAAGAATTAATCTAATCAACCAAGGATTAATTCTATACAGTTAATTCTATATAAAACTAACATTTCCCATAAGGAGGTTAGGGGTAAAAGACGAACCAAACTACTCGATACTCAGCTCGAGCTCGATCATTAAAAGCTTGTTTGAGCTCGGTTCGTTAACTTATCAAACCAAGCTTGAACAACTTTTTATGTTTGATAAGTTTTTAAGCCCGGCTCGAACTCGGCTCGATTAGCTAAAAATAATAAAAATATGTACAAAAAAATCAAACTACTTGAGCTCGAATCGTGTTCGGCTTGATTAAAGCTCGTTTGAGCTCGGCTCGATTACTAATCAAACAAGCTCAAACACAAAGTTTGAAGCTCGATTGTATTTCAAACAAATTTGAACAACATATCGTTCGATTTGACTCGACTCATTTACACCCCTAAAGGAGGTTCATACTCGAGTAAAGTGCGTATGACCCTTTAGGTTTCACTTACATGCTAGCAATGAGACCTTTCCCTTAGGCTTAAATAATTGTCACACAGAAAATTAATTAAGGTCTCGAGTCTTATCACTAAACTTGACTCTAGGCTTCCACCTATCATGATTCGATATCTAGCAACGTAATCATGAAGAGCTAAATATAAATGATTATAGTGAAGGACCTCTCCAGGTTATGATCTTCGGATGAGTCACTCCTTCAATAAATTTTCCCGATCTGAGTTTAGAGTTTAGGTTCAGACGAAACTCAAGTAACTTAGATAGCTATGTGTGTGTTGTGACATAGTGACCTTCATCATTTAAGAAAAATCACCACTTCTTGTTAATGACTTCGATACTCTGGCCAGAGAATTTTTACTGGTCATCTATGTCATACAACAGCATAAGAAATCTCCTGGTATATGTACCATAGATGGATTTCATTTTAATGTCATCTATTCCATCGTATGATGGACTACACCCAACCTTATTCACTCTCATGATTCTTGTGGAATCTAAAATAAGATCAAAGTGCAGTGGACCGCACCCATCGTAGCCATGACATCTCAGGTCATAAGGATTAACTCACCTACGTAACTATTAGGCTTCCAAGTCGATATGGAACCAACATAGAATCCTGCGCGGTAGTTTAGTCCATGGACCCTCTGCTGCCCATACACTGATCCTCGATCAATGGCTATGAAACAAGGAACATCCATTACGGGATGTAGTACGAGCAAGCCTTCACGAGATTATGATTTCCATTTTTCTCATGTCTCTATGGCTTGGAACTAGTTTAGGATCATGGTCTTAAATGTTAGTGTGTATGCCCTCAAATGCCATAAAGAGGATAGATCTATAGGGCATTGATTTGAAACTAAACAATATCTTTTCATAATAAAAGACATATTCTTGTTGTTTTCTTATAGGCATTTGTAAGGTGTGAATGAACAGCATATAGTCTTTGACAATAAGACAAACCTTCTACTTCCTATGGGCTAGGAAGAATGAAACTAGAAGATTTTGATCCTTATTATCTAAAATTGGTTCGCAAGTCAAAGAAAGTGTTGACTGGACATCAATACTAGATAGAGATTTGTATGATGTAAGTTTTGACAGAGAAAGTCTCACTCGAACACTATGGAAATGGTAGTTGGAACTTATGTCAAAGACACCTCAGTTAGACTAATGTGTTCGAACACGACTCGCATTGGTTTATGTCATATGGGTTTTCACTCACTGACAGTCAATGACAAAATTGATAAGTTGTGATAGGTACGCGTGAACCTTAGACCTGAGGAATCAAGTTGAAGATGTAATTGTGACATCAAGTCTGTTATTAGAGTATTTAGATCCAATTCACCCGTTGGTGGGGCCGACCTCGAAGTGCGACTTGATGGGCAAGTAGCAGTCTTAACTGATTAGCAAAATAGGATTTATTCTCTCATAAGTGGAAAATATCCTATGCAGTCATGAATGAATAAGGTCAAAAGACTTAGGCCAAAGCATTAGAGATATTCATGTTAGACATGAAAGTATAGTCGATGACCTTGATTCATTATGAGCAAAGCATATGGTCAAGTTCAGTGAGTTTAACTAAACCATGACTCTCACATGACTGGATATATGAATAAAAGATTTATACTCGTATGGTATTCAAAGCATAAAAGGTTTGGAATGATCCTATTCATTCGCTCTCAATTGGGATACGATGTGAGCCACAGGTCTAGCTAGGTGTTACTCACATCCTCTTGGTTTCCTCCCAATTGCCTTTTGAGACGAACCTGAAGAGTCGCGCTTAAAGAAATTGCAAAAGGAAAAATCATGGAATTAACTTGAGAGAGTTTTCGATATTGGATATCGCGATTAATTAATTCATTAATTAATCATTGGATGATTTTATTTATTAATTAAGTTAATGTGTTAATTAATTTCTTAGAGAAAATTAATTATAGAATTAATATGGATTTAATTAATTTATTTATTGGATAAATAATATTAATTAATTAATTAAACAAATGAAATTGGTCTAAAGCCCGAAGGTTTTATAATGCCTAAAGTGACGCCCATGTGGATTAGTGTTCTAGGGTTATTAACTTCTAGTGTAGTATAAATATACTACTTAGTGAAATTAATAACAAACTTTCAATTATTACTTACTCTCCAAGTCAAAATAATCTTCCAACTCTCTCTCTCTCTCTCTCCCTCTAGCCGATTTCAAGGAGGAAAAAGAAGAGTTTTTTCGCTTTGGTTCCGGCGTGGCAATTTAGAAACGACGACAAGTTTGCTGTTCAAAAGGGATCGTGATTTTTGGTTCAGAAACTAAAAATTCGTGAAGAAAGGTACATAGTTCTAATCACGATTTAAATACTTGAAATCGAGATGAACCACTTGGGATTTGTTTAATTTCCGCTGCGTTTTATTGCTAAAAAACTCAACAGTGGTATCAGAGTCAATCTCTCATTTCCATATTTAATCGAATACGTGAATTGTGTGTTTTTCATGTTTTTGAAGCATGTTAATTGAATATGAAATTTATGATTTTAAACCGTGATTTTTCTTGGTATATTCTTGGATATTGTTGCATGATAATACGGTGAATTTGCAAAATCAAAATTGTGTGAGAATCGGGGTTGAAAAATCCCCATGATGTGCGCGAAACGCACGACGTGGGCAGCGCGCACGTCGTGCATGCTGCGCTAGCAGCAAGTGGCCGAAGGCCAGCGCACGACACCCGGCCACCCTGGCCGCACGCTGGGCGCACGGCGTGGCCTTGGGGAGGGGTCCATGACCCGGGTCCAATTTATTTTTTTAAAACGAGTTTTGGGTTGTTTTAATTATCCGGGTGGGTCAAAAGAATGATGACCCGGATTTTAATATGATGGTGACATTTATTCATGGGCTTAGGTTGTTTTCTTTTGAATATGTTTCTTTTTTATGGGTTGTAAGGGCCGGATTTGAGCCCATTCTTTTATTTCTGGAATTATGTACAGGTTGTTGAAATAATCTCATGTAATAGATAGAACTAGAATAGGCCTTATAGAAGAGATCGATCCAAAAGAAGAGAAGCTTGGAGCCCAAGAAGAATAGCTAGGCTTATTTTTTGTTTTATGATGGCCCATTGGCATGTGCCCTCTAGAAAAAGCCCATGGATAAATGTGTTGGTTTTTATTGCTTTCGATGCATGTTCATTAGTTGTATGAAACATGTGTGTAGTTAATATGCGCTATGTAAATTTGATAATGTGCAAAGTGAGACTTAGATGAATGTTTAGACATGAATTCTCCCAAACAAAAATTATACTAAGTTAGTAAGGGGCGCTAGGCGTCCTTTCCCTCCACTAAACTTAAAAGAATTGAGATTTAAACCTAGTATATGGCATCTTCCCAGTAAGTGCGGGTCATATATCAAGATTTAATTCTAAAATTTTATTAAGTGCATTAGATGTCTTAATCGAGACATATTTCACCCCAAATATCATTAAAGGGTTGCAAGGTGAAATTCAAATGTTTGATTATGAGGAGTTAGTGGGAATGAACTTAGATAGTCCACAAAGCCTATAAATCGTTAAAAGGTTGCGATTTGGTGGATTATGGGAAAAAGAAGATTGGACCATCTATTGGATAGATTGATGTTGGACATCACTTTAGTTAAGTAATGGACCAAATATCATTAAAGGGTTGCCATCCATTACATTGATTAAACAACTCAATCTTCACTACGAAGTAATAAACAACGATCACTTTCATTTTTCACAATGGGAGTGTGAATCTCGAAAAATGTAGTAGGAGACAAGTTATAAGTCGAATTCCTAGATTTTAAACTTGGTTTTAGTTGAAGTTACAAATGTCTAATAAAGTCTTGCATTTTCTGCTGTTATTTGATTTTTCTCTCTCAAAACAAAAATAACTATCAACCCACTTTCCGTTTTACTTGAAAAGAACATCCTTACCGGACCCAACTACGTATATTGGCTAAGAAACTTGAGAATTGTTCTCAACATGGAGTCATTGGGGTACGTGTTGGACACGGACATCCCTGCCCCGCCTTACAGGACACGTGCCGATGAGGAAGAAGTCCACGCTCATGAGAAATGGGTGAAGGATGACGTCCGAGTGCGTGGGTACATTCTTGGCTCGATGACAAACGAGCTTCAGAGGTCCCACGAGAAGATAACCACAGCGAGGGCTATCCCGGCACACTTAGTTGAGCTCTATGGTGAGTACAGCCGCACTGCTAGATATGAGATATCTAAAGAGCTCTGCGGAGCCAAAATGAGAGAAGGTGAAAAAGTTGGGGATCATGTCCTCAAGAAGATCTCGAGGATTGAAAGATTGGAGGCTCTCGATTTTACAATGAACCCACAACTTTAAACTGATCTTATTTCAATTGTGCAGTGATCAATTTGTTTCAATTCTCGTTTTAGTTAAACTTGGTTATACTTTCCGTTTTATTAAAGAACGCTGCAATATTTATTATGGTAATAAATTAGTGGGCTTTGCTTCTTTAGTAAATGGTTTGTATTACCTTAATGTCCAAAATGGGTGTTCTATAAATACTATACAAAGGAAACGTAGTAGGCGGGGAATTAACCAAAGATTGATCTGACTTCTTAGACTAGGCCATGCTGGCGAACACAAAATTCACAAGATGGAGAAAGATGGACTAATCAGTCCATTGGGATTGGATCCCTATCCTACTTGTGAATCTTGTCTCAAAGGCAAGATGGCTAGATCTCCCTTCACAGGGACTTTTGAAAGAGCCTCACAAATCTTAGGTTTAGTGCATACTGATGGTTGTGGACCATTTGGAGAAATGGCTCGAGGAGGTTTCCTTTACTTCATTACATTCACTAATGACCATTCAAGATATGGTCTGGTGTACCTAATGAAGCATAAGTCTGAATCCATTGACAATTTCAAAGAATAAAAGCTTTAGTGGAAAATCAAACTGGGCAACATAAAATGGCTCTTCGATCTGATCGAGGAGGAGAATATATGAGTGCGGAGTTTGATGATAGAGAGAATGGTATAGTATTACAACTCGCATCTCCAGCGACACCACAGTTGAATGGAGTAGCAGAGCGAAGGAATCAAACCTTGTTGGACATGGTTCGCTTCATGCTCCGCTACACTAACTTACTCATTTCACTGTGGAGTCATGCACTGCTTTCAACTGTACACATTTTAAATAGATGTTCGTCCAAGTCCGTTCCTAAGACTCCATATGAGAAATGGAGAAATAGAAAACTAAGTCTTAATCACATTAACATTTGGAGATGTCCTTCTTATGTCAAGAAGACTAAAGTGGGCAAGTTGGAGGCTAGATCCTTGAAAGGGCGTTTCGTTGTTTATCCTAAGGATTCCATGGGATACCTCTTTTACCTGCATGATGATCAGAGGAGCATCATAGCTTTAAAATCCCACTTTCTTGAAGACGAGTTCATTCAAGAAGGAGGATCAGGTAGAAAAATTGTTCTCGAAGAACAAAATGAAACTCCACTGGATACATCTACACAGGAAGTGAGAACCGAACCTTCTTTAACACAACCACAACCGCGAAAATCAAATAGGGTACCACAACCGCCTGAGATGTATGGATATCTGTTACAGAGGGAGCTTAGTCTCCATTCTGTAATGGAGGAGGGTCATAGAGATGATCCCTCCACTTATGATCAAGTGATGGTGGATGTGGATGCTACAAGATGATGTGAAGCTATGCAAACTGAGATCGATTCGATGCAGTCAAACCAAGTCTGAAAACTTGTGGATCGGCCTGATGGGGTAAAACTAATTGGGTGCAAGTGGATTTACAAAAAAAAGATTGGTGTTGATGGCAAGGTTGACACCTACAAAGCCAAGCTAGTGGCAAAAGGGTATAGTCAAAAAGAAGGAATTGACTACCAAGAAACCTTTTCGCCTGTGGCTATGATCAAATCAATAAGGATCCTACTTGCAATAGCAACTAACTTAGACTATGAGATATGGCAAATGGATGTCAAAACTGCTTTCCTAAATGGATTTCTAGAAGAAGATATCTATATGGAACAGCCTAAAGGTTTTGTATCCGAGAATGATATTCATATGGTGTGTAAGCTTGAGAGATCCATTTATGGACTCAAGCAAGCCTCTCGTAGCTGGAATCTACGTTTTGATGAAGCAGTCAAAGGATTTACCTTCATCAAGAACAAAGATGAGCCATGTGTCTACAAGAAGGTTAGTGGGAGCAAGATAACATTCCTTGTGTTATATGTAGATGACATATTACTCATAAGGAATGATATAGGAATGCTCACCACTGTTAAAAAGTGGCTTTCGAGTACTTTCTCCATGAAAGACTGAGGAGAGGCAACTGATATTCTAGGAATTCAAATCTACAGAGATCGAACTAATAGAATGATAGGGCTCTCTCAAGCCCTTTATTTAGAAAAGGTCCTAAAGAGATATAGAATGGAGGATTCCAAGAAAGGGTTCCTACCAATGAGACATGGGGTGCATCTATCGAAATCTATGTGTCCTCAAAGTGAGGAAGATAGAAAAGAGATGAACACTGTACTCTATGCATCAGTAGTGCATAGCCTGATGTATGCAATGTTGTGTACTAGACCTGACATTGCTTATGCAGTAAGCGTTGTTAGTCGATTTCAATCAAACCCTGGCAAGGAACATTGGATAGATGTGAAGAATATCATAAATTATCTGAAGAGAACTAAGGATATGATTATCATCTATGGGAGTAGAAACCTAAGAGTGGGCGGGTACACTGACTCGGATTTTCATTTAGATATCGATGATCGAAAATCCACCTCAGGATTTGTATTCACCCTCAACGGTGGGGAGCTGACTTGGAAGAGTTCCAAGCAAAGCACAACCGCAGACTCCACAACAGAGGCTGAATACATAGCTGCCTCTGAGGTAGATAAAGAGGTTGTTTGGCTTAGGAAGTTCATAGAAGAACTTAAAGTGGTTCCAAGCATAAAGCTCTCATTGCCACTTTATTGTGACAACACTGGAGTAATAGCACAGACAAAGGAACCTAGGTCTCACAATAATTCCAAACACATTGAGAGAAGATATCACATCATAAGAGAGATTGTTGCAAGAGGAGAAATATCTGTACAGAAAATAACCTCAGCTGACAATGTCGCTGACCCATTGACCAAGCCATTGCCACAGGCAGTGATAGAAAAACATCTGGAAGGGATGAGTATAAAATACCATAGCAAATGGCATTGAGTGCAAGCGGGAGATTGTTAGTGTGTATGCCCTCAAATGCCATAAAAAGGATAGATTTATAGGGCATTAATTTGTAACTAAACAATATCTTTTCATAATAAAAGACATATTCTTGTTGATTTCTTATAGGCATTTGTAAGGTGTGAATGAACAATGTAAAGTCCTTGACAATAAGGCAAGCCTTCTACTTCCTATGGGTTAGGAAGAATGGCACTAGAAGAGTTTGATCCTTATTATTTAAAATTGGTTCGCAAGTCAAAGAAAGTGTTGACTGGACATCAATACTAGATAGAGACTTGTATGATGTAAGTTTTAACAGAGAAAGTAACAGTCGAACACTATGGAAATGGTAGTTGGAACTTATGTCATAGACACCTCAGGTAAACTGATGTGTTCGAACACGACTCGCATCGATTTTTGTCACATGGGTTTTCACTCACTGATAGTCAATGACAAAACTGATAAGTTGTGATAGGTACGCGTGAACTTTAGACCTGAGGAATCAAGTTGAAGATGTACTTGTGACATCAAGTTTGTCATTAGAGTAGTTAGATCTAATTCACCCATTGGTGGGGTCAACCTCGAAGTGCGACTTGATGGGCAAGTAGCAGTCTTAACTAATTAGCAAAATGAGATTTATTCTCTCATAAGTGGATGAGCTAAATATCATATGCAGTCATTAATGAATAAGGTCAAAAGACTTTGGCCAAAGCATTAGAGATATTCATGTTAGACATGAAAGTATAGTCGATGACCTTGATTCATTATGAGCAAAGCATATGGTCAAGTTCATTGAATTTAACTAAACCATGACTCTCACTTGACTGGGATATGTGAATAAAAGATTTATACTCGTACGGTATTCACAGCGTAAAAGGTTTGGAATGATCTTATTCGTTCTCAATTGGGATACGATGTGAGCCACGGGTTTGGCTAGGTGTTACTCGCATCCTCTTGGTTTCCTCCCAATTGTCTTTTGAGACGAACCTAACGAGTCACGCTTAAAGAAATTGCAAAAGGAAAAATTATGGAATTAACTTGAGAGAGTTTTCGGTATTGGATATCGCGATTAATTAATTAATTAATCATTGAATGATTTTATTTATTAATTAAGTTAATATGTTATTTAATTTCTTTGTAAAAATTAATTATAGAATTAACATGGATTTAATTAATTTATTTGTTGGATAAATAATATTAATTAATTAATTAATTAAACAAATAAAATTGGACTAAAGCCGGAAGGCTTTAGTAACACCTAAAGTGGCCGTCCATGTGGATTAGTTGCCTAGGGTTATTAACTTCTAGTGTAGTATAAATATACTACTTAGTGAAATTAATAACAAGCCTCCAATTATTACTTACTCTCCAAGTCAAAATAATCTTCCAACTCTCTCTCTCTCCCTCTAGCCGATTTCAAGGAGGAAAAAGAAGAGGTTTCTCGCTTTTGATTCCGACGTCGCAATTTAGAGATGGCGACAAGTTTGCTGTTCAAAAGTGATCGTGATTTCTGGTTCAGAAACTAAAAATTCGCAAAGAAAGGTACATAGTTCTAATCGCGATTTAAATACTTGAAATCGAGATGAACCACTTGGGATTTGTTTAATTTCCGCTGCATTTTATTGCTAAAAATTCCAACACTAAAAACGTTCCATAGTCGCCAACTATTTGTGCGCGATCATTCCTATAGCCATGCGATGATCCTCGGGACTCTACCAACTACAGCATAGATTTATAGATAAAGAGAAATGCCATATATAAGTAAAAGGTTTGATTATAAAACAAGAATGTACACAAGTGTTATACAGGTTTGATAGCGCCGCTAAATGGCTAGCCGGGAACCTAACACTAACATGTTTACCCTCTAAATTTTTCAGCTTTTGGTCCCTCCCAGCCTTGGCGAACTGAGCTTTCTTTTTCATCATAAGCATGTAGTCTTTGCAAATACCTAGATCCACCAATTTTGATATTGGAAGATTTCCCTTAGATGATATAATCTTCATCCCATTCTCACTCATGTGCTCAAGTCTCCACTGTCATAAATTTGTGTCATTTATGTTCCGATCTATTGCAAATAAGTCTTTCCTGGTTTCTGTAATGTACAAAGTACTAACTTTTATACCACCAAATTCTCTTTGGTAATTTTCCACACTCCATTACCAAATATTGTGTACTTGTCATTGTCAATTCCACTCATGAAGATCAAAATCTTCATAAGGCCCGGAGAGTACCTTTAAGTTTTGCAATTTCAGTTGCATCCATTGTGTCCTTATTAGCACCTCTCATTTACGCATCATATCTAGGGGCTTGTCATCGGCAAGTAAAACCTTCCCAGACCTTTTTCCCACTCAATTCTGTAAGTAATTTTTACTAAAGTAGAATGACAATATGCCCCTGTCTAACACACGTGAGTTTACTGGACTATACATCCAACATATGAATGCATTATCAACATGGTCAGTGCCGGCGTGTGCTTGCTGATTTTCTAGACGTTAATTTTGATTGTTCTTCCACTCTGCACAATCGTTTATAATGTCCCTTTTACCGCAACTTGAACACATAAATCTTATCATATGTACCATTATGTTTGTCTTAAACCTACGAATCCCGAACATTCCGAGAAATGAGCTTAAATTCTAGAAACTTGTTTTAGCTTAATTGCTCCTGTTATTATTAAACAGGTTAAATATAATCTAGCCCCCCCTGATATTCGAAATTGGGCACTTACACCCTTATGATAAAAAAATTATCAAAAAAAACCCCTGCCATTTCAAAAAAAATACTCACAGCCTCCTTTGACAACTTTTGCCCCATGACTTTTTTTGGTGAGGACAAAAAGACCCTTACATTTTAATAATATTTACACTATATTTTATTTTATTTATTTATTTATAAATTTTTTATTATTTTAAAATTAATTTTATAATTTCTTTTTTTTTTTTCCCTTCTTCTTCAACTCATCTTCTTCCCAAAATCCAAACACTAACCCATTTTTCCTTTCACCCTACTCTCCAAACTCAATCCAATATCATCCCCTCCACATCCACCTTCTACAAATAAATGTCGCCGCCTCTCCACAAATCTTCTAAACTTTTGCAAATTTGCAGATTCCTCTAAACTCTAAACCTTTGCAATGCTTAGGTTTAATGGAATCTGCAAATGATTGTAGATTCCTCTAAACCTTTCACTGGAAAGGTTTAGAGTGTAGAGGAATCTGCAAATTTGCAGATTCATTGGCAACGAGTGCCCCTGCCTACGTCGACGCTCCACCATCTGCAAATCCCTCTTCACAAATCACTTATGCAAATCAGTCCATACTCCATCATCCTACTCCTCCCCTTTCTGAAACTAACCCCTTTCTGAAAATCTGAAACAAACCTACCTCTTTCTGTAAATCAGCAACAAACCCACACCTCTTTTGCAAATACTTACAGCAACACCTTCAAGGACGAGGCGGCTTGGGTGGAGTTAGTTGTAAAAGGGGGAAGAAGAATGGTGGCGGGTGAGCAGGGTCGGCAGTGGCGTTCGGTAGGGGCATTCAATGGTGGTGGCGGTTTATCCACGGTGGTGGTGGTTCCCATAGGTTGCAGAATATATATATATATAAAGATAGGTTAATGGATCAAATACATACCTATATTTTAGTTAAGATATAAGACTCAATCTAAATCATTTAAACAATTTAATCCCAAGGTCCATATTTAAAGCCTATTTTTCGGTTTTTACATTTATTTTAATAATAATAGGGATTTTTTAGTCATTAGGTATAACAAACCATGCAAATAACATTCAGGATCAAAAATCAAATCCCTAATTATTTGCTGTAACTGATTCATCTTCCCTTTTTTAATTTCTTTCCAATTTCAGATCCCAAAAAAATTAAGATTATATAGAAAACCTTAAATTCATATTTATGTCACTCTCGGAAATTTCAATTCATCATAGGCGAGTCCCGATTGACATAGAAAACTCCAAACTCTTATTCAATTAACCATCGTCATTTTCAATACTTTATCGGCAGTTAATTATCGGCAATTTCCATTCAACATCGGCAATTTCATGACGCAATCTTTAGACAACTGATATTCAATTCATCACTCCAACAAATGGTATTTGAAAGGTGGAGTTTAAGTTCTCTCCAACAAAGAAAAATGATTTATGAAGGTTCAAGTAGAAGAAATATAAATTATAAAAATGTTGGATTCTTATGATATTTGAGACAACTTCAATAACAATATTCTCATTTTGACGAGCAATCTTTAAATCTTTCTTAGTTAGCTTTGCCATGTTTGCCCTCAATTCATTACCATAGGAAGTCATGGACTATCATACAGTAGGTTATAAATCATTATACAGTAGCTTATAAACTATTATACAGTAAATATAACGACGATATATAGTGTGTGATTAGTGACATACAATTAGTGATTTTCAAACCATTATACAGTATCTTATAAATCAATATACAATATCATATAAACCAATATACAGTATCGTATAAACCAATATATAGTATCATATAAACCTAGTATACAATATCATATAAACCAATATACAGTATCATGTAACTCATTATACAGTGAATACAATAGCTAATAAATATTATAAAATAGTTAATAAACAAATATACAATAAATATAAACAAGTTAAAGTACGGAAATAATGGAAATAAATAAAAATAAAAATCCCACTGAAAACACAAAAACGCAAAAAAACCTAGTAAAACAATGGAATTTGGGCTCGAGATGGTGGTGCTCAGCATACTTATGATAAATATGCTGAGTTGTTTTTAAAACAACATTTCCTTCAAGATTGAAGTAGAGTTTGGGGCCAAATTTCAAAAACAGTTTTTGCCTTTCGGAAATTTAAAATATTTTTTTATTATTATTTTTTTAAAGCAAAATACAGTACATGAGTGGTGATATATAGTGTGGTATTTAGTGACACCACAATTAATGATTTTTAAACTATCATACAGTAGCTTATAAATCATTATACAGTATGTTATAGATTATTATACAGTATGTTATAATGCATTATACAGTGTGTGTTTACACATCATATAGTTACAATCTAATAAACCATTATACAAAATATTATAACACATATACAGTATGTTATAAAATATTATACAGTGTGTGTTTACACACTATACAATTACAATCTTATAACCCATTTTACAGTATGTTATAACTTATTATACAGTATAGTATAAATCATTATACAATGTGTGTTTATACATCATACAGTTACAATATCTTATAAACCATTATTAGATGTGTTGGAATTATAGAATATATCTAAAAATAGTGACATGCCAACCTAACCTCTCAAAAAATCAAATTCGATAAATTTGATTCGCTTGATTGAAAAGACAATTATTGAGGTACTGTTTAAACATTTCTCAACCCGTATATCTTGCGTCGAGTTGAAACTTTATTATGAAACAGTTTAAAACCAATTATTACACCCTCAATAAGAACTATCTTTGTTCTAATTTTAATATACATTTCTTTTATAAATTTTGTTTCTTTGAGGGTCATGCTTTTGTTGAATTTATACGCTATGATAAAAAGTCAGCAACAATCATTAATTGTGGTGTCATTAAGTTGGATTTGGAGTTATTGGGTAACAGGTTTTAAAATTAAAAAAAAAAGTTGCGTAATGTGACAGTTGATTATTTGTGAGTTTAAATAGGAGAGGGTTTAGGGAGATTATGGAGTTAATTTAGGAAGTGTTTGTTGTATAATGGTGTGTATTGTACTATTATACCCCTCAGCCAATTACAATTGAGTTTCCCCTTGTTTCTAGTATTTAATTTGGACTGTTTGATTTAATTGATCCAATAGTGTATATTGGGTCTTATATCTTATCTAAGAGAGGGTATGTATTAGATATTGACCCTATATATATATATATATATATATATATATATATATATATATATGTGTGTGTGTGTGTGTGTGTGTGTGTGTGTGTTATATATTATATAAATATAATTGATTTAATATGAACCATTGATCGTATCACATTTGATCTAAGGGCAAAATTGTCCAAAAAGAACAAAATATATATAACCACATGCACAACGGGCGAGTGAGACGCGTAGGGGGCTAATTTGCTTCATTATTTTTTTCTTAGGGGGGTTTTTTGGTAATTTTTTTCATAGAGGGGGAAGTGCCCAATTTCAAATATCACAGGGAGGTAGTAGCTATTTATTGCATTATTAAACTAAGGAGCTTCGCCTTTTTCAATAAATAAATACATTTTGCAGTATGTAAGAAAATGAAGAACAAAATGTTATAAATTATAAAACCATGCAAGTCCAGTTATCATTTCTTTTTCTGAGTAAATCAATTACATGTATTAATATATCATATATATCAATAATCAGATAGAAACCACTACAATCAACGAACAACTATTAAAAAAGTAACGAACGGCCCACACATTGGTAGAAACAGAAATCAAGGCCATTAATATCTTTGGGTCTCAGTTCACCAGTCAAGGTATGCCTCACTGGCCCAATTTTCTATATTTCTCAGTTGAATTTGTTAGATTATATTAGTATTAGGTCTTTTTTTATTGTTTTCTTATTTATTTATTCTCTTGTATTCTCTATATATACATTGCTATCATTAATAATATTCTCAAGTGGAATTATACCTTAACATGGTATCGGCCTAACCCTAATATTTCCTAGGCCTCCCACCCCCCCCCCCTCCTCCCCCTTCTTCTTCCGCTCTCATCGCCGGCGTCGTGCCATGGTGTATCTCTCTTCTCCACCTTCAAATTCGTTGCTCCTCTCAACGTAATGTTAATCACTAAATATCCTCTTCTCTGCCGCTACCACTGTTAATCCGTGGATCTTCTCCAATTGCTACCTCAGCTCGATTCATCCTCTCACCACAGTACAACTTCTGTCATATTTACCTTTTTTTTATTATTGTCTTCGTTTAATGTTTTTTTTTCTTTTTTCATCATCTCTACACATGACTCCTCCTCCTATGAAACCAATCCACCTAATCCCGCCCTTAAACCCAACGTTCTACACTCTTGCTTCCGGTAATGTTCAAACGTCTTTTGGTTTCAAACTTTCTGATGTTGATTCCAATTATAAACTGGCATGGTATGTTTATGGATTTATGCAGCAATTATTCTGTTTTTCCTCACCTAACTGGTCAATCTAAACCTTCAAATGATCAAGATGATACTTGGTTTTCCATCGACTCTACTATAAAACGATGGTTCTATTCAAGTGTGGATTTTAAACTCCTAAAAAATCTTGATTTAGAATATGCAACTTCTCATGATATTTGGTTTGCGATTGAAGAAAATTTTCGAAATATCAAACCCTCTCACTTGCTACAAATTAATGTCTGTTTTCGTAGTCTTCAAAAAGGTGCACTTTCAAAAAATCATTATTGCCAAGAGATGAAATTTCTCGCTGATAGTCTTGCTGGTCTTGATAGTCTAATTAATGATCAAGACTTAATTTTACAACTTCTTCATGGTTTACCCGAATCCTATTTACCTCTAGTCACCGTCATCACCACCAAATCTTCCCTCTCGTCTTTTTCTGAAATACGCAATCTTCTCTTACTGCATGAATCCTGTGAGTCACTGTTTCACACCCCCCACCATTCCTCTGATTTGGCTAATGTTCTTCTCTCTAATACCCCAAATAATTCCCAGAATCGAAACACCTCACGAAATCAATATTGAAACTGTTGTAAAGGTGCTGGTTGTGGTCAACATTTTGGCCAAAAATAATATTACAATAATTCTGCTCCAAGTTTTAATCCACATGTCCAAGCCCAGTACCCACATTAGCGTCCCTTGGGCTATAAACTGCCACCCAGCCCAGCCCAACCTTTCAGGCTACCCACTCGGCTCACACCAGCCCTTAACAAATTGGACCAACCTCCAGCAGCCCAGTTCACCCTCTCCTCACTCCAGTTCAGTGCCTTGGGCCTTTGCTCCCCAGCCCATCACTTCCGCGTGGATCACCACTCACCAGCCCACCTCGGTTGGTCAGCTTTTAAACCAGCAACTGGTCTCCTCAGCCCACATCCAAATTGGGCCCCCTCTCAGTCTTACTCCTCCATGTCCAACTCCTCAGCACAGCCTATGAACTTATCCTTTCTCTTTCAGACGATGTCCCTCACACAGCCTGATGATCAATGGTACTTAGACACTCGAGCTAGCTCCCATATGACACCTCACCAAGGTAACCTTTTAAATATCTTACCGAGTTTTAATTATAATTTTATTACTGTTGGTAACGGTGATGTGCTTCCTATCACTTGTGTTGGTAATTGTTCATTTTCGTCTACCTCTCGATCTCTTCATCTCTGTAATATCCTCGCTTCTTCTTCCTTAATTAAAAATCTAATTTCTGTTCATCAATTTACTAGAGACAATAACTGTTCAATTGAATTTGACCCCTTTGGTTTCTCTGCAAAGGATCTTAGGTCCGGTGACATTCTTCTTCGCAGTAACAGTGATGGCGACATCTACCCTCTCTACAACTCTTCATTTGCCCTCATCTCTACTCTCTCATTGGCTTCGACTTCTCTAACAACTTGGCATCATCATCTCGGTCACCCTGGAGTCTCTATTTTTTTTCTTAATAGTAGGAATTTCATTCATTGTAATAATTAGTTTTCTAAGTCATTATGTCATGCATGTCAGCTTGGAAAACATAAACGGTTGCCTTTCTTTAATTCTTTGTCTGTTAGTTCTCAGTTGTTTGATGTTATTCACTTCGATCTTTGGACCTTGTCGGTTCCTAGTTTAGGTGGTTTTAGATATTATATTTTATTTCTTCATGACTTCTCGCATTTTCTCAGGATTTGTCCTCTAATTAATAAATCTGATTCTTGTAAACTTTTTGTTAATTTCTATTCTTTTATTCAAACCCAATTTAACTTGAAAATCAAATCTTTCCAATGCAACCATGAAGGTAAATTCGATAATAAATTATTTCACATTTTTTATCAAACTAATGGAATACAATTTCTTTTCTCATGCCCACACACTTCACAACAGAACGACAAGGCCGAACGTACAATTTAAATAGTGAATAACGTCATTCGTTCTCTTCTTTTCCAAGCCAATCTCCCTCCATCTTTTTGGGCCGAGGCATTGCATATAGCGGTGCATCTCCTTAACATTCTTTCTACTACCACTTTATTCTACAAAACGCCCTTCGAAATTCTTTATGGCATATTTTTGACATATGATCGCTTACGCGTTTTGGGGTGTCTTTGCTATCCCAATCTCTCCTCCATCTCTTCCCATAAAATTTCTCCTTACTCCACGTCTTGTCTCTTGTTAGGTTATCCCTCCAATCACAAAGGCTTCTGTTGCCTTGACCTTCAAAATAATAAAATCATCATCTCTCGGCATGTCATCTTCGACGAATCTACCTTTCTTTTTTCTTTCTCTGCTAATCTTGTAACCTCTTCCTCTTATGATTTCCTTTCTACTGATGATGGCCCATCTCATCTTCTTCATCACATCATAGCAGGTGCATCCCCTACCGCTCGCCTACCTACACCTGGCCCACCTCTCGAATTTTCCACTGCGACGTTCGTATCTCTAGCCACTTCATCTGCCATGCTGCCTGCTATGCAAACTGCCATGTCGCCTGTCCCGCTGCCCGCCATGTTATCCTTGATTCCCACTACTTCTTCCACGTTGTCTTCTCCTCCCCCTCGCCCATCTTCTCTTCCCACCCACCATATGATCACCCGAGCCAAATTCTGTATTACCAAACCTCGATCCCTCTTTAATCTTTTAGCTAGTTCAACTGTTTCTCCTCTTCCTCGTTCCTATGCTCAAGCTCTCAAAGACACTTGTTGGAAAAATGCCATGGATGAAGAACTCTCAGCTTTTCCATCCAACAAGACTTGGGCCCTTGTTCCTGGTCCCACCAATGTCAATCTCGTTGGCTCGAAATGGATATTCCAACACAAAATTTGCTCTGATGGATCTCTCAAATGCTATAAAGCTCGTCTAGTCGCTCAAGACTATAAATGGATATTTGATAGGGTTGAGAATTACGCGTTTTATAATCCTTTATTCATATGATTTTCATAGAATTAAGTATGATTTTATACCACATATGTGTGTAATCTGTTTATTTTGAGTATCCAAGTATAAATGATGACATTTGAGACAAAAATATGAAAGAAACAATAAAAGATGAAATTTCAGAACAGAAAAGCAGAAAGTCGCTGAAAGCTGACGTTCGGACGTGAAGAACGTGACGTTCGAACGTGGTGATGGACTGGTCTACACACGGATGTAAATAGTGCAATGTATGAACGTGAGAGAGGATTACGCACAAACTTCAGAAGTCGAACGTTTGAACATTGATGTCGGCAAAACAATTTTGGAAATTTCCAACTCTAAACCTACACGAACTCTTCTCAAATCATGCCTATAAATACAAACTATAGCATTAGGATTAAGAGAGCGATTTAGAGAGTCTTTTTCAGCAGTCTTCATAGAGAGAGAGAGAGAGAGAGAGAGAGAGAGAGAGTTAGATTAGAATATTATTCTTTGTAATTCTCCATAGCAAGTAGAGGAAGATTGTGTTGGGATCGGTACAACCCCCGGGGATACCGGCGCAGCGAAAAACATATAATTTTCAAAATTAAAGCAAAATCCCCAAAATTAGGGCTAGGTCAACATGGCACCATCGGAATAAAAAACTATCCTAGGAGAAAGTTTACTAGTGTTTACCTCTTGTAGACCTTAAAGCAGAAACGCCTTTTGAAGCTAATCCCTGCTACAGTCTTCGAATTGATTTGCCCTAGAACCCCAAGTGTTGCGCCTCTGAGATGTATCCACACCCTAGCTTGTACCCTCAATTATCTCCACCAGTGCTAGCAAGAAGAATATCGAATCTTGGCTTTTTAGGAAAAAGGGTTTGGAATTATTTAAGTGTTTTTCACACACAACACATGAGTTTGAAGAAATCGTATGAAAGAAAAAATATTGAGAGAGAATAATTGAAAAAGTGTTTTCTCAAAAACTTATTTTCTCATGCCTTTTTTCAAAACCAAAAACTAATTCAAAGTCATTTTTTCATTAGGTTTAAAAGAGGTGGAATACACACACACACACACATATATATATATAGACCAGGTAAAAACTGTAGCCATAATACACGCCGCTCTCTCCTAAAAATTAGGGGAGAGGCATGTACTATATATATATATATATATATATATATATATATATATATGTATTTCCCTTTTTCTTTTATTCTCTTCCTTGTTTAGTTAATTGGACTCCTTCCAACTAACTAGATATTACCATATCTAATAATATCCTAATTTATATCAAATAGAATCCTTCCATATCCAATTAATTAGTTACTTTAATTAATTAAGGATTCTACCAAATATATTTATAGGATATTAATTAATATATATATTTTGCAAACTTGGTGAGCAAGATAAATCTTTCCACCAAATTCACATACACAATACACATGCCACACGTGCACTTTGTGTCTGTATATATATATATATATTATTTTATTTTATTTTCCCTAATTAATTAATTAGTCCTTCCCAATTTAATATTCTAATATTAAATTATAGGACCATTAATTAACTAGTTAAATTAATTCCTTTTCCTTGATGAATTAAATCCAATTAATTAATACCACCATTAATTAAAAAAGAATCAATTAGCCAATAGGTACTACACTAAGTTATGTGTGTGACCCCTCAGGCTCGTTGTCAAGCAAGCAATAAGTCCCCGTAGGCTAGATTAATTATTCTAAATAATTAACTAGTCTTTGAATTAATTTCACCAAATTAATCCAAGGCACCTATTAGTCATGGTTCGATGTCTAGCAATGTTGCCACGACTACCTAGATGTCAACGATGAAAAGCAAAAACCTATCCGAGTTGCGATCGTCATGTGAGTAGAATCCCTTCATCATTTTCTCATATATGGTCTTGGGTATGGCGACGGTCGAACTCTAATAAACATAGAAACTATGACTGTGTTGTGAAATCTAATGATCCATTCTTCTAATCCGGGATCACCAATCTCTCTCAAAAGACAATCGCTTTGATCAAAGGCTTTTAACGATCATTTAGATTCTTCCAATAGCATAGGAAATATCGGGTACTCGTTACCCTGGATGAATCCCTCTCCGACTGTCATTTGTTCCGCTGCACTACCAGACTATACCGAACATACACGCC
Organism: Buddleja alternifolia; assembly: GCA_019426215.1. Lineage (NCBI taxonomy): Eukaryota > Viridiplantae > Streptophyta > Magnoliopsida > Lamiales > Scrophulariaceae > Buddleja > Buddleja alternifolia. The sequence goes on from CM033400.1 coordinate 8,182,187, forward strand.
GAATGACTCTCACAGTATGAAACTCAAGGACTCCATGTTCGACAACACCAAATAAGAGTCCTTTGGTGGGGCCGTTCAATTCTATAATCCAGTATGAATCTTCATACATGTGTTTCCATATAAGCCATCGACAATGGAACGTCGACACCTCTTGGAAGAGTTACATGCATGAACAAGTCTTGACGAGGCCAGTGATATCCCACATCTCACAGCTTCTATGACTTGGAACAATATTTAGGATTACGGTCTTTGACAGTATTCCATATGTATCCCGACCGCTCCCCTAACCATATGTAATTCTTGGGATCTTTATCTATACTAACACTAGTTATAACAATAAAGAATCATACCATAAATAAAAGTTCAATATATTTAAAACAAGACTGTCACAGTGTTTTACATTTAATATGGCAGAGCCCAAAACAATTGGCTCGCTGGGCACCTAACACTATCAATCTCCCACTTGGCCTAGAGCCAGTTGTCCTTGTAATTTAGTCCCACCATTTCCAGATGTTTTTCAAGTACACTTTGACTCAGAGCTTTGGTGAATGGGTCTGCTAAGTTTTTCATCGAGTCGACTCGTTCAACTAGAACGTCTCCTCTTTCCACTATCTCTCTTATGAGATGATATCATCTAAGAATATGTTTGGACCTTTGGTCAGACCTAGGCTCTTTTGATAGAGCTATAACTCCATTGTTATCCCAATACAGTAGCACCAGATTAACAATGGAGGGAACTACCTCCAACTCATGAATGAAGTTCCTTATCCAAACAAATTCCTTAGCCGTTTCAACAGCAACTATATACCCAGATTTTTTCGTGGAGTCAGTCATCGTCTCCTGCTTGGAGCTCTTCCAGCTTACAGCTCCTCCATTGAGTATAAATACATATCCGGATATCGATTTAAGATCGTCTAATTCCGATAGAAAACTAGAATCCGTGTAGCATTCTAGCTTCAACTTTCCTCCGCTATATACCAGAAAAAGATCTTGAGTACGTCTCAAGTACTTTAGGATCATTTTCACGGCAGTCCAATGGTCCTCCCCTGGATTCGACTGGAACCAGCTTGCCCCACTAAGTACATAAGCCACATCCGGTCTACTAAATAGCATGGCATACATAATGCTACCTATTGCCAAAGCATAGTAAATTCTTGACATTCTCTCTCTTTCCTCGGGTGTCCTTGGGGACATCGATTTAGTGAGATGGATTCCATGCCCAGCTGAAAGAAATCCTCTCTTAGAATCTCCCATACTGAATCTATTCAAGATTCGTTCTATGTACTTCGATTGGGAGAGTCCTAGCAACCCACCTTCCCTTTCTCGGTATATCTTCATACCAAGAACGTAGGATGCTTCTCCCATCTTACATTGAAAATTGGGTCGACAACCAACCCTTTGTTGATTGTAACACTCCTACATCATTCCCAATGAGAACAATGTCATCAACATAGAGTATAAAAAAGCTTATGGCTCTCCCACTAACCTTCTTGTACACACATGGTTCAAAACCATTCTTGATGTAGCCATATTCCTTTACAACTTCATCAAATCTAAAATTCCAGCTTCGGGAAGCTTGCTTCAAGTCATAAAGGGATCTTTGTAGCTTGCACATCTTGTGCTCGCTCCCACTGGATGTGAAGCCCTTCCTGCTGTTCCATGTATATTTCCTCATCAATGTTTCCATTGAGGAAACTTGTTTTCACATCCATCTGCTAAATCTCATAATCGAGATAGGCAGATATGGCCAATAGAATCCTAATTGATTTGGTCATCGCGACTGGCGAAAAAGTCTCCTCATAGTCAATTCCTTGCCTTTGAGTATAACCTTTCGCTACCAAGCGCGCCTTAAAGGTGGTAACCTTTCCATCTACTCCCAACTTGCGTTTGTATACCCACTTACAACCAATGGCCTTAATGCCAAGTGGTGGTTCTACCAAGTTCTAAACCTTATTGGAGTACATGGACTCAATTTCAGTCCATTTTTCCGAATCCTTGTCAGACATTGCCTCGTCATAAGACGTTGGATCTTCATCCAATACGAGGTTCTCCTTCTTGCTTTTCAACAAAAAGCCATAGCACCTCTCAGGCTGTCTCGGGATCCTTTCGAATCTCCTTGGAGGTGGAATTTGTGTACTTACAATTTTTGGTTCATTTTGCTCTCCATTCACTGCCAGTGGTGTTTGTGTCTCTTGAGTTTCCTCAAGTTCTATCACTCTATCTATAATCCCACTAGAGAGTTTCTTCTCTAGGAACACAGTGTTCCTTGAAACAATTACCTTTTGTTCCAAGGTTTGATAGAAATAGTACCCATAGGACTCCTAGGACTCCTAAGGGTAACCCATAAACCTACAAAAGGTAGATCTTGAATCTTACTTATCTCCCACTAGCTGCTTGACATGAGTAGCACATCCCCATACCTTTTAGCATTTGTATGAGGGTGGTTTGCCATGCCATATCTTATAAGGCACTTTAGGAACACTTTTTGATGGTAGTCTATTCAATAGATAAGCCGCCGTCTCCAGGGCATAGCCCCAAAAGTACGTAGGTAAATGTGTGGATAACATCATCGATCGAACCATGTCCATCAATGTGCGATTTCTTTACTTAGATACACTATTTAATTGTGGCGTTCCATGCGGCGTCCATTGAGAGAGAATCCCATTCACTTTCAAGTAATCCAAGAACTCTCCGGATAAGTATTCTCCTCCTCGATCAGATCGACGAGTTTTAATACTTTTACCAATTTGTTTCTCTACTTCATTTCTGAATTCTTTGAACTTATCAAAGGCCTCAAATTTGTATCTAAGAAGATACAAATAACCATACCTAGAATAATCGTCAGTAAACCTTATGAAGTAAGAAACGTTCCCTAATGCATCAATACTGAGCGGTCCACACACATATGTGAGAATTAGCTCAAGCAAATCCTTGGCACATTCCATTTGGCCTCTAAATGGTGACTTTGTCATTTTACCTTTCAGACAAGATTCACAAGTCGGTAGTTCCTCTTCTTCATCAAGTTCAAGGAAACTTGGCAACTTGCGAATCCTCTCCTTAGATGCATGACCAAGTCTAGCATGTCAGATTTGTGCATTAGGTGGATCATAAGATTTACGCTTTCCAGTGTTTATTGGTTGAATTGCAAGAGAATTACTACATGGGTAAACGTAAAGGTTGTTATACATGCACGCTCTCATGATTAATTTAGAACAATAAAACATTGAACAAAAACCATTATTTATATTTGGTGGTCCCAAGTGGCATACGAAAAGGTCTAGAAGGGGAGGTTGAATAGACCTTGAAGTCTTTTTCGACTTCAAAAATTTCGTATCACTTTTAAAGATTTGAACGCTTAGAAGTTGAGCGCTTGGGTCAGGCGCTTCAGTAGAGATAACTTAGACTTAGTGATTTTAGCAATTTACCAAAGTAGGGTAATGCCTAGATCACTTAATCAGGGTTAGCACAGCGGAAATGACTTTTAGCGTTCGATTGGTTAATTAATCGCTTTGCAATTAGCTTGTCTTTTTCAAAGAATATAATATAATGTAAATCAAGACAATAATTAAAGTAAATGACACAAGAAATTGTAAGGTTCACTGGGTGATGTAATCCCAGCTACGTCCTTCTTCTCCTTTTTCACTTGGAGGAATTTACTAGGATGATTTTCGAAGAATCACACAGAATCTTCTACAAGATAGTAAGGGATGAAAAAGATCTCGGGCTCCTTGATCACACAGATTTCAGCACCAATGAAGATCGTCTTCTACAAGCTTCTCTCACTCAGAAATACTGCCTTTAAGGGGTTTCAACTTCTTTCTCACTCAGATGAAAGGTTGAAGGTTTGTCACAAGGATTTGATTATTTTTGGGAAGATCAAACAACTTGGAATATCTCAGTAGAAATTTAGGTTTCTTCTTTGGAAGAGGTTTGAGATATTTGTGACTGTCTGGAATGTAGATAAAAAGCTTGAAGGAATTTTAGCTATGGAGTTTCGAAGCTTTTTCTTGTGCAGGTACGTAAGTTTCTCTTGTAATATTATGTACTTTTAGGGTTTGCTGAAGGTAAGGTATTTATAGGCAATTCTTGGGATCTGTCCATTGGACACATGTGGGAGCGTGACTTTCACACAGCGCGTGATTTTACCTAAAACTTGACATTCTTGAAAATCTGTTGGCACCGATTGGATGGGAGCAGCTATAAACTCTGAAGTTCTGACAGTCTAGTCAAAAGGTGGCTTGTCCACAAGTCATAGTGGCTTATCACATTTAATGCTCTTATCTGGCATTTAATGCATTTGAATTTATTTCCCGTTGGAGATAAATGTTTGTTGAATGATTGCATTTAAGTCCTTCATGACTTGAGGATTTAATTCAGGTGAATCTGACATCGGATCGCTAGAGTGGTTTGAGCGCTTGATTCATAAATCCTGAAATAGTCCTTTAGCGTTTGACGGGTGCTAAGAACAAATCTTCATCTTCAGTTGACTTCAGACGCTGATCTTCAACTTTTTCTCTAATAGACTCGCCTAGCATTCTATTAGCGATTAGGTATCTAATACTTAGTCTAAAATCTATAAAGATAAAAATTACAAGCCTAATAAAAAATTACATACTTTCAAACGCTTATACAAAGATCTATCAAAACAGAAACTTACATTGTATTTGGGGTCTAACATAAAATCCTATCTTGTCATCATCAAAACATCTAACATGAAATTTCCTAACAATTTCCCCCTTTTTGATTATGTCAAGACTTTTAACTCTTATAACTCTTTTATAATTTTTTAAGATTTACTTAAAAGAAAAGCCCAAATAAAGTATAAGTTAGCGTTTGAAAAGTTAGTACATTTAGCTAATGTTAGATTAGCCTCAACAAGTTGTTTCAGTGATAAATAATTCATATATTGAAAGAATAAGCATACATGATTTATATTGAAAGTAATATAATGAAAGCGACAACAGAAAGATAAATATAAAAAGAAAGATTCATTCACTTTTTCTATCGCTTTGTTCTTTCTTCGTCTTGGAGAACTTCTAGCGCTAAGTCCAACAGGAGACAATCAATGTCGATCATTGTCGTATGTTGAACTTCATCGTAATCATGCCTATGAAGTCTAGCACTTTCATTAAGTTCTAACAACCTTTCTGTCCATTCTCTTGGCGAAATTCCAAGCTCACGAATTAAATCGTGATAGATATCTTTTCTTGGATCTTTTGATGGTTTCCAATTGATAGGTCGTCTTAGCGGACCGGCAAAAGGTTGAAATCCCATACTTTACAAGAAATCGACGTCCAATTCTGGAAGCCGATATTTTCCTAGATAATACCTTGGCTTTCTCTTTTTAGTTAACATATTCTTGATGCTCACTAGTTCTTCAAACAATGATTGCCAATTTTTATTATCTGTCTTTGATGTCGCTTTGGACGCTTGATACTTTTCTGTATTTTCCCCCTTCTTGGCATCATCAAGAGAGGTTTTCAACTCAGCGACTTCTCTTCGCAAGAGTCGAACTTCGTCAACTAAGAGAGCAACTTGATGAGCGATGCTCTGAGCAGCGGCATCAGTCGAAATATGTCTTTCAGCATCAACTAAAGCGTTCTGAGCTAAGTGACGGTTGAATTCGAATGAGAGTTCAGCGACAAGTGGTGATATGCTATTCATGATTGTGATAGTGCTTTTATTGGAAGTGTTTGCAATATCGCGACTTCGCGTATCAGACATTATTCGGATTTGTCTACCAGCAGCCTTAAACATCTTGGAGCAGGAACCTTCAATGTTGGTGAGCGAGTTCCGTACTGCCTATCTGAAATCTCTAGCATCTGAATCACTCTCAGAATTCGAATCGAAAAAAGGACGCTCAGGAGACGGAATGAGTCCATCAGAGCTAGAAACTACAACCTTGCCTTTGGATTTATCTCTAATAAACGGCTCTTCAGGCTTTTGAGCAATTTCAGCGTGCACTTCTTCAATCGCTTGATCCATGGAAGGATCTTCGATTGCTGACGGGGGCTCAACTACTGGGGCACTAGAAGGGTCCAAAAAAGAAGCTTCTGGAATTTGAGCGTCATCCATAGTAGGAGAATCGGCTGTTTCAACTATTTGGACGGAAGGAGAAGAATCTTCAATAGCAATGACCCAGAGTGGGCCGAGCGCTTCCATCACATGCCTTGGACTTATCAGGCTGCTTTGCTGAATAAAGAAGATAGCGTCTTCTCGCTCTTCAGTGCTTAGAGCAAGCTGCACGACTTCCGGCAAATTAATTCTTGAAATATAAGATTGGAAAAAGTCCAAAATAAATGGCATCAGCACTTGAACTGCTTCTTGGTCCACTGGCCTGATCAGCGATATCATCTTGGCCACTTGAATGTTCTGTTGACAAAAGAGCACAAGGTGAAGATTGTATCCTCGGAAGTTGTTCAGTCCTGAATAGGGGATTGAAAGTGATGTCCAACGCTTGTGCATTTTCTATCACTGCTCTTCTATCTCTGTGGAGTTCAGCAAACTCAGCGTGCTCATTTGAAACATCGACAAAATTTGACTTTGGCAGGGAAGAAGCGGCTGTTTGCTGGAGGAGGCTTCTTCGTTGAAGTCAGGAAAGACTCGTTGAACAAACACTTGACGAGGATGCAAGATGTAGCATCCACCTTGGCTGAATAAGGCTAGCTGTTGATGAATGTAGGTCTTAATGGGTTGCCTGTAACCCGGTAGAGCGCTAACATTTCCGGCAATATGCTGACGCTGTTGAAGCAAAAAGGTCGTAAGTCCTCGGCGTCTGTATTCAATTCCAAATTCAAAGAGGAATGGATATCTTACGAGTTCTTCAAGAGTATAGAAATGTAGAACGAACTCTTCAGCCCATCTGGCTGTATCCATCATCCATCGGTTGCCAAGCTTGTCAGCTTTCTTTGGTTCTTTTCTAGCGGCAAGGAATTTCTCGAAGCGTGTAGTTTCTTCATCGTAATCCTCAGCCCATAATCTGGCAAGATATTCTCGGGCTTCATCTTCTATCCATGAGTTAACAGGATTTGGACGCTCAACAACTACTGGTACTTTTCCTTTCCAAAGCTTGAGTGGATTGGGAGAGAGGGCATTCTGAGGAGAGGTGACGACTTTGGGGAGAGCCGAATATCCTATTTTGTTTAGATCTTCCTCATCAGGATTTTTGTTCCAATCGCCCATGTGGGGATTCTTGAAGACAATCTTGCTGGCTCGAAGAGGATAGAAAGACTTGTCTGAGCGATCGGTGAAATTATATCTCTTTTCGTCAAATTCTGTTCTATTGAACGCTGGTCTTCGGATGTACTCTAAGCGAGATTGAAGTCGCTCCAGGTTGTAGAGTCCTAAATCGGCAAACTGCTCAAAGAATTCAAACTTTTGAGAGTTGGAAAGATCAGGCCGATGGAGAGTGTTTTGAAAAGAGATTTCGAGCTCTGCAAGCGTATGGGTGTCTCGTTCTCTAGCGACATAATAAAATTCAATATCAGGAGTATATCCACGAGGAAAGAAATCGATGACACGAGGAGGAGGTCCTGTTGGAGTAGGAACAAGAGCAATCGCTTCTGTTGGGATGGGGGCCACTTCTATCGACCTCTCAGGATGCTCAGTCGCTTCACTGACTTGTGAAGTTTTAGTTTCAGGAAGATCTTGAGCTACTTCCTTAACGATATCCACAACAGTTGCCATATTAACATCTACTTCAATGGGAACCTCTGAAGGTGGAGGTGCATCAGCGTCTGGTGCATCTTGAGCTGATACATATATGCGATTGAGAAAAGCAAGCAAAATTTCTACTAAGTAGAAATTTCAAAGAAAATACCGAAATGCTTACCCTGAGGAATATCATCGAATGACATAGTCGCTTGATCTGTTTCTATATTAGGGACAAGTTCCTCAAGCTCCGATACTTCTTCTTCTGATTCTAAATCGAGAAAAGAAGTTATAGGGTCAGCACGAGTGGGAATATGCAAATCCTCAAGAGTGTTAAGAACAGTCTGAATATTTTCTTCACACTCGGCTGAAAGAAGATTTTATCCTAGCGTTAGGGAAAGAAAGCTAACAAGGAAAGAATAAATGACGTTGCTTAGCACAAGTGCTTACCCTGAACACGAGAAAGCCTTTCAGATTGATCATAGGCTTTAGGATCTGAGTTGATTTCAGGAACGACGTCAAAAGGAGGAACGCTCGCTGACTCTCCAAGCGCTGGATTCGTTGAAACGCTTGTAGACGCGGCTAGAGTAGAGAGAGAAGTACGTCTTCGAGCAAGCGGTACTTCTTCTGCTACTTCTTCCTCTTCTTCAGGAACTGAGAAGATAAACGCTGGAGAAGGAGATGTTTGTTTCTTCTTGGGCTCTGGCTTCTGCTTCTTCTTTGCGGGCTCCGGCTTTTGCTTGTTGGCTGACTTGGCGGGTTCAGCGACTTTGAGAACGACTTTTCTTTTTGATCGCTTAACCATCACTGCTTCTGCAGACGAGCACGATGATGAAGAGGAAGACGCTTGGTCTTCATCATCGCTGCGAACAACTCCTTTGGCTTGAAGTCGCTCGCGCTCCTCCTTGGGAACCGCTGCACCACCATGCCTTTTTGGTTTGAGCAACTCGCTAATTATCTTCTTGCCATAGAACTTAAGCGCTGGGATCTTCTTTCCAGCGGAATTTGTAAAACCGCAAGCGCTTAGAACTCTACTTAACACAATCCCATAAGGCTTGGGATTAACTGACTTGGCCATCGCTGCTTTAAAGCGATTAAAAATATAGAGAGACCAATTAATTTTTAATTTGGTAAGAATGGCTACCATCATCTTGTACTGAATATTTGTAACTTTATTGAATGTTCCTTTTCTACATTCGATCATCTTGGCGTAAATATCCACGAGAATGACATATTCGCCCTTCATGTCGTTTTTCTTGAAGTTTGGCTCATAAGCAGTTTCGACATCTTCTTTCTTGATCAACTCCCAGACTTTAGTCGCATCACCGAGAGTAACATGTTCTACTTCAACACCATCATCGGGTAAGGTCAATAGGGAAGATATCAGTGAAGGAGTGAAACTAAAGGTCTCACTAGCAAAAGGGAAGACGCAGGAAATGGAGTTTCTGTCATCAGAAAATTTAGCATTGTTGAAGAAATAGAGAGATTCTTCTTCAAAGTAGTTAAAACAGTGGTAATCATATCTCTCAAACCAGATTCTTGAACGAGTGGAAGAACCGTTCGTAGAGGGAAGTTCTGGTTATCAAACAAGTAGTCCCAGTTAACAAGAAATTCGGCATTAACCGTGACTGGTTTTTCAGCGCTGGAAGTTTTTCGGTAGCAGACTTGGATGATTTGGAAGATTTTGAAGCTTTGGGTGTCATTGCTGAAAGTTTGAAGCTTTTGAAGGAATGAGAGAAGTTTTTGCCTTGAAAGAGATAAAGATTTTACAGCAGAGAGAGAGTTTGGAAGTGATAAAGTCTGACTGTAAAAGCCTTGAAGAATATATATAGAGGCAAAATAACTCCTCGGTTGCTTAGATGACTGCCACGTGTGACATCATTGAATTTTGAAAAATGAAAAGTTTGAATCTAAGCCGATTATGCATAAGTACGAATGTCAAAAAGGTGCAGTAAAATAGGTTAACTGTTACAAAATATAGAGTTTTTGGGATCCGCAGTTACTCATTTAATTGAAAGACATTTGAAAATTTTTGAAATTTTCAGCGTGAAATACACGCGCCTGATAGTACACTGACACGTACTCAGACTTATGCAGTCACTGAACCGCCTAGGTTTAGATAGGAATCATAACCGTCAGTTTGATTTGATAGGCACGTGTGGGTAGTTATCAAATCTAATCTTTTGGACTTATCCACACGTTACTTTTAGCGATGAAAACTATGCATGATTTTTAGAGAAATTTACTAAGCGTTAAAGTGGGGATCCTTTTAACGCTGAAGACTTTTTAGGAACAGAAATTTAATTTCTTCAAGTTTGAAATAAAATCAATCGCTTAAATTGATAAGGGACATTTTCATTTATTAGAGATTGACTTTGTCATGCATAAAAATAAGCGCTAGTGATCAATGCTTGAAATTTAGAAAGTCATTTTTGGTCACAGTCGCTTTATAAATTGAGACAAGTACAATTTTAAAGTTCCCCCTAAAATTGATGACTTGTTTCAGATTTTTGATAAACGCTTTAGACATAAACATAAGGTGGATTCCCCCTAAATTTTATGCCTACAAAGATATGATGCTCTTATGTTTTAAGCATTTAAATCAATCATACCTAATTCACTTCTCAGAGTGAGAAAGCGTTGTTCGTTGAGCGCTTTGGTGAAGATATCTGCTAATTGTTTGTCAGTTCCAATGAAGTGCATGGAGATATCTTTCTTTTGAACATGGTCACGCAAGAAATGGTATCTAATGTCAATGTGTTTGGTTCTAGAATGAAGGACAGGATTTTGGGTCATAGCTAAAGCGCATTGGTTATCACAATGGATTGGGGTAGGACCTAGGATTATTCCATAGTCTCTAAGTTGTTGCCTCATCCAAAGGATTTGTGCACAACAGCTCCCAGCGGCTACATTCTGCCTCAACGGTAGAAGTCGCTATGGATTGTTGTTTCTTACTATGCCACGAAACTAGTCTATTACCTAGAAATTGACATGTACCACTAGTACTTTTTCTATCTATTTTGCATCCTGCAAAATCTGCATCTGAATAACCAATTAGTTCAACAGGAGTGTCCCGTGGATACCATAAGCCCACATTTTGTGTGCATTTTAGGTATTTAAGGATTCTCTTGGTAGCATTTAAGTGTGATTCTCTAGGATCAGATTGAAAGCGTGCACACATGCATACCGAAAACATAATATCCAGTCTACTAGCGGTAAGATAAAGAAGTGATCCAATGATACCTCTATAGTTAATGATGTCAATTTTCTTTCCACTTTCATTTTTATCTAACTTAAGCGTTTGGCTCATTGGAATTTTTGAAGATGATGCATTTTCCATACCAAATTTCTTAATCATATCTCTTGTATACTTAGCTTGGTTTATAAATACTCCATTAGGGAGTTGTTTAACTTGTAATCCTAAGAAGAAAGTTAATTCACCCATCATGCTCATTTCAAATTGATCTTGCATCATTTTCGAAAATTTCTCACACAATCGCTTATTAGTAGAACCAAATATAATATCATCAACATAAATTTGGACTAAGAGAATATTTTCATTATGGGTAATTTTAAATAACGTTGTATCAACGTTGCCTTTTGAAAAGCCTTTACCTATAAGGAAGATAGAGATAGTGTCATACCATGCTCTTGGTGCTTGTTTAAGGCCATAGAGTGCCTTATCCAATTTGTAGACCATACTTTTGCCATGGTTGTTGATGAATCCTGGAGGTTGCTCCACATAGACTTCTTCTTAGAGTTTACCATTCAGGAAAGCACTCTTCACGTCCATTTGGTATACTGTGAATTTGTTGAATGCGGCAAACTTGCGAACATGGCCTCATTAATTGTGGCTGACCTAGTTCTAACAGGTGCTTCCATATCTCCGATTACTAGCTCTGGTGGATGGTCTCTAAGCCATTTGCGGTCTGGTTAGAACGGGTTGAGAGACACTTGGTTATCAAACACTTGACTCTCTTGCGCAGTCGCTGCATCATTCACAGTTCCAATCTGCTCTTGACGATCATTTTCTTCATGATCATCAGTGATTCTGACATTATCACCATTGTTAACCTCACGAGTATCCTTAGGAATAAGTACACGAATCTCATCATCTTCGTCATCACTATCATCACCAAGATTGATTTGTGACGCTTGTTGGGTGAGATCTTCAATTCCTACATCATCAGGATTAACCTTACTCGGTTCTTGGTTAGCATCATCAAACACAACATAAATGGATTCTTCAACCTTCGATTTGATCTTATTTAGGATGCGAAAACTCTTTCCATTCTTGGCATAGCCTAGAAAGATTCCCTCATCCGCTTTAGGATCAAAAGTCTTTAGGCTGTGGGATCCATTGTTATGAATAAAACATTTTGAACCAAATACATGAAAATATGAAATGTTAGGCTTACGTCCCCTCCACAACTCATATGGAGTCTTCTCATGTTGCTTGTTGATCATACATCGGTTCTGAGTGTAGCAAGCCGTATTGATGGCTTCGGCCCAAAACCTTTGAGGCAGCTTGGACTCTGCTAACATCGTCCTAGCGGCTTCTTTAAGCACTCTGTTCCGTCGCTCGGCAACTCCATTCTGTTGAGGTGTTCTAGGAGCAGAATACTCATGAAGTACTCCAAAGTCTATACAAAACTTCTCAACAAATTGGTTAGTAAATTCAATTCCTCTATCGCTTCTAATTCTTGTCACCTTTAAATCTTTATAAGTTTGTAATTGACGAATTAGCGATGTGAGCTTGACACTAGTTTCATCTTTGGTCGCTAGGAATTCTACCCAAGTATAGCGAGAGAAATCATCAACTATTACTAGCGAGTACTTTTTACCACTAACACTCATGATTTGAATGGGACCAAACAAATCTAGATGCAATAGTTCAAGAACTCTAGAAGTAGATAGGCATGGTTTCTTTTTAAAAGATGATTTAACTTGTTTACCCATTTGCCATGCATCACATAAGCGATTTTTCTGAAAGGAACCCTTAGGTAATCCCTCTATTAGATTTAGCGATATTAATTGAGAGATTGCCTTAAAATTGAGGTGATTCATTTTTCTATGTCATAACCAACCCAATTCATTTTCACTTTTAGCAACAAAGCATGTGGGGTTGTTATCATTTGTAAAATCCCAATCTACTAAATATACATTGTTTGTTCTTTTACCTCTTAATTTAGTAGACTTAGTCTTTGCGTCGTTAACATAACAGAAGTCGCATGAAAATTTTACTTCGAAGCCTTTATCACAAAATTGAGTAATGCTTAACAAATTATGCTTAAGACCCTCAACATAATATACATCACTAATCATGATGTTCCCCCTATGCATGATACCTATACCTTTGGTTTTACCTTTGGAGTTATCACCGAATATAACTTGAGGACCGTTGGTAGCTTGATAGTTGACTAGAAGATCTTTGGAACCCATCATGTGTCTTGATGATCCACTATCAATGTACCAAACTGAAGTATCGGTGTTGGCTCTAGGTACCTGCATTTAAAGGATAGTTCTAATTCTTCTTAGGTACCCATGTTGCCTTGGGTCCTTCTTTGTTAGTAACTTTGGTTTGAACTAGAACTTTAGGAACCCATATTTGCCTAGTCTTCATTGTAGGAATACTGGTCTTCTTGGGTTTAACATCGTGTTGTGTGTGCTTTTTGGGTGTATATTAATATCCTCGATTATAATCATAGTCATAATCATAATCATCATAGTATCGATAATATGATCTTGACTGTCTTGGATATTGACGCTGGTATTTCCTTGACGCTGGCTTGGGTGGCACTTTTGGTGTTGGACGCTTAGCGCTTGATTTACAGTGGTTAGGTTTATCCTTAGCCTTTTGAGCGTTTGGATGAACCTTTCTTTGTGAATCATTTGCTTTAGCCTTACCCTTGCCTGAGGCAGCTTTGGCTTTCTCGTTTAGCCTCATACCATTGTTGCTTGGTTCATTCAGCGTTTGACTTTGTGAACCTTTTTCAACAAAGAAGACACCCTTTCCTTTGTTGTTCGCCGTAACATTAGATTTATTAGGTTGTTTACCGAATTTATTGCATCCTAAACTGGTCTTTTCACCAAATAATCTAGTTACCTCAGTCACATTATCCAACTTTCTAGAAGCTTTTGATAATGATGAGACGAGCTGCTCTGATTTGGCAAGTCTAGCGATCAGATCAGCTTTTCTCTTGACTATTATATCAAGATCGCTTTTTAATTGAATAATCTCATTCTCAAGTGATTGGTTCTTCTCAATGCAGTGTTGCTAAACTTTCAACTCTGCTTTGAGCATTACTTTATCTCTTGTGAGTGATGAGATAGTAGCGAGATCGTTTTGATATATTTTGGCGGCCTCTTGACAATCTTTATAATATTCCTTAACTTTGTCAAGTAATTCATCATAAGAAAGAGGATGAGATAATTCATTGGTTACCTCAGGTAGCGATTCGTCAGACGCTTCATTTTCTCTTGCCATGAGACAGATCAACGCTGAGTCGCTTGTAGGCTCATCATCACTGCTTTCATCTGATGATTCCAAATCCTCTTCAGGTGCGGGGAATGGTTTAGATTCCGCTAGCAAACCTTGTTAGCGAAGGTTGCTCCTGAATTGGTTTCTATCCACATAGTCTTGCCTTGTGGGCTTAGACACATTTGGATAAGGAAAATTTACCTGGAAGTGCCCTGGTTTCCTGCAATTATAACACAAATTAGTTTTAATTTTCTATTCAGTGGATAATCGCTTTGATCCGACTGGCGCTGAGAGATTTAGAGTAGGAGTCATAGGCGCTTGGTAAGGAACTGGCTCTACTTGTTGAGGTGCAGAGTACACTGGCGCTTGATACTGAGGCTCCGGAGCAGGGGGAGGGGTTTGAAATGAAGTTTGTCCAATAGGATTTCTCTTTTCATATCTTAGAAATTTCTTGAATTTCTTGACCAATAAGGCCATTTCCTTTTCTTCATTTGATTCCGTTGATTTCACTTCGCTAACCGCTTTACCCTTACTTTTGGTAGTAGCGATTAAAGCTCCTGATTCAGTCGATGTGTCGCTGACTTCACCCAATTCGAACTCAAATGCCTTTAACTCTGAAAACACATGTTCTGGAGTAAGAGTCTCCAAGGTCTGTGATTCTCTCATAGCAACAGTCTTAATCAAGTATTTACTTGGAAGACTTCTGAAAATTTTATTGACAATTTCCTTGTTGGTCAATTCCTTATCTAGTGACGCTAACTCTGTAATGAGCAAACTAAATCTTACGTCCAATTGTTCTAGCGTCTCATTGGGCTGTATCTTGAAATGCTTGAATTTTTGCATGGCTATGGAGAGCTTATTCTCCTTCATTTGTGCCGATCCTTCACACACTATAGCCAACTTATCCCATATTTCTTTGGAAGTCTTACATTGCTTGATCTTGATGAACAATGCATCATTGTCTCCTAACGCTGAGTAAAGTGCACTTCGTCCAACATTATCTAGGTTTGCCCTTTTACGATCATCAGGCGTCCATTCTAACTTAGGTTTCTCGACATAACCATCTGGAGTGACCTCGGTTGCTTCAGGAGCTCGACTTACAACTTTCATAATCTGAATGGGGCCATCTCACATCACACATTTCATTATCGCAAGAGCATAAATAAGCGAATGCTCTAAGTTTCCAAGAATCATAGTTTGACTCTACCAACTTAGGCATTTTGTTAAAGGCCATAATGAGATGTTTTAAAGAGAAAATTTAAAGCGACTAAGTTTTAAAAAGATGGATCTGAACAAGCAGTTACGCTCGAAAACGCTTAGGTTTCTAATTCAACCGCTCTGATACCACTTGGTGGTCCCAAGTGGCATACGAAAGGGTCTAGAAAGGGAGGGGGTTGAATAGACTCTGAAATCTTTTTCGACTTCAAAAATTTTATATCACTTTTAAGATTTGAACGCTTAGAAGCTGAGCGCTTGGGTCAGGCGCTTCAGTAGAGATAACTTAGACTTAGTGATTTTAGCAATTTACCAAAGTAGGGTAATGCCTAGATCGCTTAATCAGGGTTAGCACAGCGGAAATCATTTTTAGCGTTCGATTGGTTAATCAATCGCTTTGCAATTAGCTTGTCTTTTTCAAAGAATATAATATAATGTAAATCAAGACAATAATTAAAGTAAATGACACAAGAAATTGTAAGGTTCACTGGGTGATGTAATCCCAGCTACGTCCTTCTTCTCCTTTTTCACTTGGAGGAATTTACTAGGATGATTTTCGAAGAATCACACAGAATCTTCTTCAAGATAGTAAGGGATGAAAAAGATCTCGGGCTCCTTGATCACATAGATTTCAGCACCAATGAAGATCGTCTTCTACAAGCTTCTCTCACTCAGAAATACTGCCTGTAAGGGGTTTCAACTTCTTTCTCACTCAGATGAAAGGTTGAAGGTTTGTCACAAGGATTTTATTGTTTTTGGGAAGATCAAACAACTTGGAATATCTCAATAGAAATTTAGGTTTCTTCTTTGGAAGAGGTTTGAGATATTTGTAACTGTCTGGAATGTAGATAAAAAGCTTGAAGGAATTTTAGCTATGGAGTTTCTAAGCTTTTTCTTGTGCAGGTACGTAAGTTTCTCTTGTAATATTATGTACCATACTTTTAGGGTTTGCTGAAGGTAAGGTATTTATAGGCAATTCTTGGGATCTGTCCGTTGGACACATGTGAGAGCGTGCCTTTCACACAGCGCATGATTTTACCTAAAACCTGACATTCCTGAAAATCTGCTGGCACCGATTGGATGGGAGCAGCTATAAACTCTGAATTTCTGACAGTCTAGTCAAAAGGTGGCTTGTCCACAAGTCACAGTGGCTTATCACATTTAATGCTCTTATCAGGCATTTAATGCATTTGAATTTATTTTCTGTTGAATGATTGCATTTAAGTCCTTCATGACTTGAGGATTTAATTCAGGTGAATCTGGCCGGATCGCTAGAGTGGTTTGAGCGCTTGATTCATAAATCCTGAAATAGTCCTTTAGCGTTTGACGGGTGCTAAGAACAAATCTTCATCTTCAATTGACTTTAGACGCTAATCTTCAACTTCTTCTCTAATAGACTCGCCTAGAATTCTATTAGCGATTAGGTATTTAATACTTAGTCTAAAATCTATAAAGATAAAAATTACAAGCCTAATAAAAAATTTCATACTTTCAAACGCTTATACAAAGATCTATCAAAACAGAAACTTACATTGCATTTGGGGTCTAACATAAAATCCTATCTTGTCATCATCAAAACATCTAACATGAAATTTCCTAATAATATTAAAAGAAAAACCTTCTTTGTCCAAAACAAAAACAGAAATAAGGTTCTTAATCAATGCGGGAACATAATAAGCATCTTTTAAAGTAAACCTACTACTATCCTCAAGAACTAAAACAACATTTCCAATAGCCTTGCAGCAACAGATGCTCCATTAGCCATTCTCAGGACCATCTCCCCGTCATCTAGCTCTCTGTTTCTAAACAGCACCTGCAAGTCATTGCAAAGGTGAGTACCACAGCCGGTGTCAAACACCCAAGAAGCATGGTTAATCGACAAATTAACCTCAACAATAAACACACCTTTGTTGTGGCTTTTGAAGGTAGCAGGACAATCCTTGCTCAAGTGTTCCATCCCATTGGCGTTTTCTTTCCAAATGTCTCCTCAATATCTTTGATGATGTCCTTGGCAAGTTTGACATCTCCATATATCTCAATCAGATCTTCCGACATCATAGATAATATGAAATGTCAAACATAGACATCGTCATCAATCTGCTTCGTCAAGTACTCCAAAGTACGAACGCGAGTTACAAGTTTGGGTCTAGGTGGGATTTCCCCTTTGATTATGTAATCAAGACCCTTAACCCTGAGATATACATCTAAAGCCAAACACCAATAGGTGTACTTTGAGCCATCAAACTTGTTGTGTTTGAGAATCCATAGACAATTATAAATGATATCCATGATAATACAGTGTAAAATGCGATGAAATGAAAAACGATCATTAGCATTCAGTTCTAACATATATTCACATGCCATTAAGGAATTTTAAATATAAATGAGTTTTGCCACAACTTTACGAAATCCATCACCCCAAATTGACAGAACACGTGAAATTTAAAATCTCCAGTGGGCTCGAGCGTCAAATGTCCCAACCTCATTCCACGACTCATGGTCAATGGGCGGTAACATTGAACAGGCACGACGACCCCATCCACATCCAGGTGGTTCTCGAGATGTTTGCCTCACATTTCATGTACATCACGAGAACACAATGCAACCGTACACTAATCTGCATTTAAGTCCGACCCGTCAAATTCTCACGCATTAACAGTGCCCAAGTGGTCCCACGACTCATGGTCGACTCCTTAGGTAGACTGAGATCCGTGTGCACTTCTAGTATGACCGTCTGTCATAGTAGAAAGCCTAGTTGTGAGATTACTACATTTAACTTGCCACCATTCCAAGACTCATGGTCAATGATGACAAGCCGCGCTATTCCCTCTCACATCTAAGGATGGAAGGCACTGGACCTAATCAAGGGGCTTCCGGGCCCCCGATTTATCCATATAAGGACTTAATATAGATTAGGCGGATTTTCAAAACAAGGTCACACTCTTTTCAATTACTTATCTTTCTTAGGTGATCATGCATACATGGACAACATTCATAACATAAGAAAATAAACAATCATGCATAAGGCGGTAAATGTGATCTTAGTCAAGCCAATACCCAAACACCCCGAGCCATCAAGGTGTTGACCAGTATAATTTAAGGACTCGGACCCTGCACTAAGTTCTTCAAAAGTCCATGGGATTGAATGCCTCCATCTTCGTATTCAAATTTACATTTAAATAAACCTTTCCCTCTCATTTACAACAGAAGGAAAAACATGGCTCACAGGCCTCAGATCATAACAACGACTAGTCTATGGCTCGAACCAGATCACCACATAATCACATAAACATGCTATCATGCAAATATGAATTAATATTCACCGTCTTTAATTAAAGATGATCTAATTAATTAATGGATCCAAAGACTCTAATTTCTAAAAACCAATTTAAGAAACTTCCATGAAAAAGTCACACTTTTCCAATTAATCTAAAAAGATTTTCCAAAAACCCCAATTTTATTCAATTTCAAAAATTAATAAATTCCATTTTATTTCAATTCTCAAAATTAAATAAAACGATTCCAATTTTGAAAATCGAATTTTAGAATAAACTTTATATAATTTCAATTCGAGATTCAAAACTTAATTTTACAAAATCACAAATTAGGGTTGCGCTTCTAATTTAATTGCAAAATAGACCCAAGGCCTAAAATGCAATTATTACGAAAAACATTTGAAAATTGGGGAAATTATATTTCGACCCCTCAATTTTAAAACACGGGCCGCTGCCACCTTGCGCCGTTGACCAGCGCGTGGCCGAGCAACGACTCGCTGCCGGTGGCGCGTGTATGCAGCACGTTGCTGCACACGCGCTGCCGAATAGCACATTGTTGTTCATGGCGTCGCCATCAGGCAGCGGCGGCGCTGTTCCGACAGCGCTGCCTGTGCGACGGCGATTCCTTATTTTTAATTTTTTTTATTTTAAAAAAACGCAGCCCTCCGATTTTCAGATTAATACCAAATCAACGGATCAAAAATTTAAATAGAAAATCCAATCAATTCCAATATGCAATAAAACTAATTTTAAAGCATATAAACACGAAAAGAATCTGAGCCATGTCAAAACCTTGGCTCTGATACCACTGTTGGGATGGGTACAACCCCCGGGGATACCGGCGCAGCGAATAACATATAATTTCAAAAATTAAAGCGGAATCCCTTAAATTAGGGCTAGGTCGACATGGTACCATCGGATTCAAAAACTATCCTAGGTGAAAGTTTACTCGTGTTTACCTCTTGTAGACCTTAAAGCAGCAACCTCTTATTAAGTTACTCCCTTCTACAGTCTTCGAATTGATTTGCCCTAGCACCCCAACCGTTGCGCCTCTGAGATGTATCCACACCCTAGCTTGTACCCTCAATTATCTTCATCAGTGCTAGCAAGGAGAATATTGAATCTTGGCTTTTTAGGAAAAAAAGTTTGGAATTATTTAAGTATTTTTCGCGCTCAATACATGAGTTTGAAGAAATTGTATAAAAGAAAATATTGGGAGAGAATAATAGAAAAAGTGTTTTCTCAAAAACTTATTTTCTCATGCCATTTTTCAATACCAAAAACTAATTCAAAGTCACTTTTTCATTAGGATTAAAAGAGGTGGAACACACACACACACACATATATATATAGACCAACTAGGGTAAAAACCCTAGCCATAATACACACCCCTCTCTCCTAAAAATTAGGGGAGAGGCGTGTACTATATATATATATATGTATTTTCTTTTTGTTTTACCCTCTTCCTTGTTTAGTTGGACTCTTTCCAACTAACTAGATATTACCATATCTAATAATATCCTAATATATATCAAATAGAATCCTTCCATACCCAATTAATTAGTTACTTTAGTTAATTAAGGATTCTACCAAATATATTTATAGGATATTAATTAATATATATATTTTGCAAACTTGGTGAGCAAGATAAATCTTTCCACCAAATCCACATACACAATACACACGCCACACGTGCACTTTGTGTGTGTATATATATATATATTATTTTATTTCTTTCCCCTAATTAATTAATTAATCCTTCCCAATTTAATATTCCAATATTAAATTATAGGACCATTAATTAACTGGTTAAATTAATTTCTTTTCCTTGATTAATTAAATCCAATTAATTAATCCCACCATTAATTCACAAAGAATCAATTAGCCAATAGGTACTACACTAAGTTATGTGTGTGACCCCTCAGGCTCGTTGTCAAGCTAGCAATAAGTCCCCATAGGCTAGCTTAAGAATTCTAAATAATTAACTAGTCCTTAAATTAATTTCACCAAATTAATCCAAGGCACCTATTGGTCATGGTTCGATGTCTAGCAACGTCGCCACGACTACCTAGATGTCAACGATGAAAAGCAAAAACCTATCCGAGTTGCGATCATCATGTGAGTAGAATCCCTTCATCATTTTCCCATCTATGGTCTAGGGTATGTCGACGGTCGAACCCTAATAACCTTAGAAACTATGACTGTGTTGTGACATTTAATGATCCAATCTTCTAATCCGGGATCACCAATCCCTCTTAGAAGACAATCGCTTTGATCAAAGGCTATCAACAATCATTTAGATTCTCGCAACAGCATAGGAAATACCGGGTACTCGTGACTTTGGATGAATCCCTCTCCGACTGTCATTTGTTCCTCTGCGCTACCAGACTATACCCAACATACACGCCGTATTACTCTCCTGGAGTGCACGTGCATATCAAAGCAGAGTGGGTAGTGCCCTTTCCAAATGACATCTTAGGTCTAAGGATTAATCTCACACTACGAAACTCAAGGACTCCATGTTCGACAACACTAAATAGGAGTCCTTTGGTGGGGCAGTTCAATTCCATAATCTAATATGAATCTTCATACATGTATTGCCATACAAGCCATCGACAATAGAACGCGTTGACCTCTTGGAAGATTTACATGCATGAACAAGTCTTGACGAGGCCAGTGATATCCAACATCTCACAGCCTCTATGACTTGAAACAATATTTAGGATTACAGTCTTTGAGAGCATTTGATATGTATCCTGACTGCTCCCCTAACCATATGTAATCTGTGGGATCTTTATCTATACTAACACTAGTTATAACAATAAAGAAGCATACCATAAAAAAAAATTCAATATATTTAAAACAAGACTGTCATAGTGTTTTACATTTAATATGGCAGAGCCCAAAACAATTGGCTCGCCGAGCACCTAACACTATCAGATTGAAGGAAGAAGAATAAGATTATCTACACAGTCATAGGAAGTTTTCATTATTTGCTTTTTTACTTTCATGAATTATTTAGTTATGAGTAGCTAAATTTGTAGACTAAGGCCATGCTTAGGCCAAATTATGATTTTTGAGTTATAGAAAGTATTTCTCGTATGAATGATTTATATTGCTTTGTGTTTTAATCTTGTTCTTAATGCTTCGTGTGTTTGGCAACATATGTAAGAATTCATGCTTAAATTATCTGTTCGGGAGAAAGTACTTTAAGGTACAAAAAGGATTAATAAACATCTTCTAAGTCAATTGATGCTAGGGATAGCTACGTATTCTGGATGCTGTTAGCCGGATTTATTTGGAAGAATCTGAATTAATTTTGGAAAAATTCTAGTTTTTAATGCATACAAGAGAGATTGCTACACCCAATTTAGTATAGGTTATCATGAGCGAGGGATCCGCGAGATAATAATCTTCAAAAATTTTCCACCTTGGCAATATTTATCTGAAATACGAGAATAATTATATAATGAGATTTGATAAATTTGTGTCAACGCATGTGTCTTAGTTGTTTTTTATCTATTGGTTTTCGCATATCTTTAATTATTGTTTTAATTGATATTTTATTTTATATTTTCCTTTAAGTCTACAACTGCTTGATTTAATTTACTGTTTTCGCTATAACACAAATCTGTGTGGTTTCGACATCCCGGACATAATTGTCCACTCTATTACTACACACGATCAGTCCTCTTGATGTTAAATACACGACTGGGTTATCGTGCATCAATTTCCGACACAAATTTTGCTCCGATGGATCTCTCAAAAGCTATAAAGCTCGTCTAGTCAATCAGGGCTTTAGTCAACAACCTGGAATCAATTATGAGGATACCTTTAGCCCCGTTGTCAAACACGCCACCATTCGCACTGTCCTTAGTCTCACTTTTAGTTTCTCTTGGCCTCATCACCAGCTTGATGTTAAAAATGCTTCCCTTCACGGACATCTCTCTGAGACTATTTACACAATGTAGCAACCCCCTGGCTTTATTGATCCTAAATTTCCAGATTAGGTCTGTCTTCTCAACAAAGCTCTCTATGGTCTTAAGCAGGCTTCTCATGCGTGGCATGTCGCTTTGCCTCCTATCTCTCTTCTTTCAGTTTCGTCATTAGCAAATCTGACACTTGTCTCTTTATTTTTTGTCAAGGCTTATCCACTGCCTATCTCCTTCTCTATGTTGACAATATTGTTCTTACTGCCTCCTCACCATCTCTTCTCTCTTCCGAATTCGCCATGACTGACTTAGGGCCTCTTAATTATTTTTTAGGCATTTCTGTACCTCGGTCCTCGTCCAGCCTCTTCCTTTCTCAAGAAAAATTTGCTATGGAAGTTCTTGCTCAAGCAAATATGACCGATTGCAACACTGTCTCCACTCCTACTGATTCTCAATCCATGCTTTCCTCTTCTTCCTCTGAGTCATTTTCTGACCCTACACTCTATCGTAGTCTCGTTGGTGCTCTTCAGTATCTCACTTTTACTCGCCCAGATATCTCCTTTTCCGTTTAGCAACTCTATCTTTTTATACCTGACCCTCGTGTACATCATATGACCATGGTTCAAAGTTCCTTTTCTTTTCCACCGAAACGTCCGAAAAGTTTCTGTTTTTCAACTTACGGAAAAGAAATCACCATGTAGTTTCGAAATTACATTATTTCCTAAAAAACTCTTAATGTTTCCAATGTTTCAATGGAAACTCTCAATGTTTCCATGGTTTCCATGAAACATGAAAACTTTCATGGAAACCATCGAAACATTGAGAGTTTGATAATTTCTTTTCAAAAAGATTTTCTCTATCGCCAACATATTGAGAGTTTAAAGAGATTTTCATGGAAACCATGGAAATATTGAGAGTTTAGTAATTCCTTTTCAAAAAGATTGCTCTATTTCAAATACAACAGAGCTCTCAAATCTCTCCATGTTAGGGAAAATATTTTTTCGCAATAAAATGCAAATTTGAGGCCTTAAACGATCTCAGATGGCTAAAATCACAAGACTACATCGCAAAGCGATGTGTCTTGTTCAGTACGCCGTTTCGCTATGACCGTGCGAATTTCATGTCATTCCGACACAGCAAAATTTCAACCGAGAAATATTTTCGTAAATACACAAATATACTTACACCCACACATACACAAATATACATACAACCAACATATACACAAATATACATACACCCATCCACATATACACAAATATACATAAACCCATCCACACATACACAAATATACATAAATACACCCACATATACAAAAATATACATACACCCACACATACACAAATATACATACACCCACACACACACAAATATACATACACCCATCCACACATACACAAATATACATACAACCACATATACACAAATATACATACACCCATCAACATATACACAAATATACATACATCCATCCACACATACACAAATATACATACACCCACACCCACACATACATCCATCCACACATACACAAATATACATACACCCACACCCACACATACACAAATATACATACACCCACATATACACAAATATAAATACACCCACACATACACAAATATACATACACCCACACATATACAAAGGGAAAATTATTTTTTTAGTCCGTTAACTTGGCCTCCTTTGGGTTTTAGTCCGTTAACTTGACACCTTACAAAATTAGTCCGTTATCTTGACACTTTTTTAATTTTGGTCATTTTTGTTGATTTGGGGATAAATTGCATCTTAATTTGGAGATAAATTGCAAATGGAGGGAAAATTGGCGGGAAATTCATTAAAAATTTGAAAAAAAAATCATTAAAAAATTGAAAATATTCATTAAAAAATTTAAAAAATCTAGGAATTCATAAAAAAAAATTGAAAAAACTGAAAAAATTCATTAAAAATTGAAAAAATTCATTAAGAAATTGAAAAAAATGAAATCCGGAAAAAAATTCGGATTTTTTTCGGATTTCAATTTGTTCAATTTTTTTGGATTTTAATTTTTTCAAAAAAATCCAAAAAAATTTAAAGAAAAAATTCATTGAATATTGTCGGGGAAAGTTACTTTAATGTATTTTTTTGAATTTTTTCTTTAAATGAAATTTAAAGAAAAATAATTTTCCCCGACAATAACTAATGAATTTTTTCTTTAAATGTGTTGGTCCCAAGTGGCATACGAAAGGGTCTAGAAGGGGGGTGGTTAAATAGACTGAAGTCTTTTTCGACTTCAAAAAGATTCGTATTAAAAAGTTTTGGACGCTTGAAATGTAGACGCTCGACCAAGCGTTTACTTGAAATGTAGACGCTTAGGCTAAGCGTCTGATGAAGACTGTTTTAGAAAGTTAACTTAGACTTTAAGATTTGAATACTTTAACCAAATAAGTTTAAGCGTTCAGTTCTTTAATCAGTGTTAGCACAGCGGAATAATTTTAGAGTCTTCTCTTTTGAAAGCTTTAGCGTCACAAGAAAGTGTTTTAGTTGCTTAGCGTTCACTTGAGTTTTACTTAACAGATTTATACAAAGATATAATAATATGAAGAATGACGGTAAAGTAAAGAGCACGATATTTGTAAGGTTCGTTGGGAGGTGTAATCCCAACTACGTCCTTCTTTTCCTCGAACACATGGAGGCAATCCACTAAAATGGTTCTCAAAGAATCGCACAGAATCTTCTACAAATTAGGGAGAGATGGATGTTGATGACTTAAACTCCTTGATCACACAGATTTCTGCTCCAAATCACTTTTATCCCTTTGCTTCTTTCACCCAGAAATAATGCAAGTATCCAACTTCGACTTCACACAGATTGCGAGGCTTGGATGGGGTTTTTCTAAACGGTTTGTTTGATTTTGATGAAGTTCAAACAATTTGTGAATATCTGAATAGTAGTGTGGGTTTCTTCAAAAAGAATGTTTGAGATATTGGTTGACAGTCTCAGGAATTGAAGAAAAGCAAGGAGAATATTTGTTTGAATATTCTGGCTTTTTTGAGAGTTTAAGGAATGAGACTTCAATGCAATAGCAATTTGGCTTGGAATTAATCGTTGTTTTTGGCTTGTTATTGAAGTCCTATTTATATCCATTCTTGGAAAAAGTGTCCGTTTGACAGGCAAAATTCTAATTTTAGTCCCATAGGATTTCGTGATTCTAGTTTTAGTCCCACAGTTTACGGAATTCTAAATATGGTCCCAGAATATTTCACTTTTTCCAAACTTGGTCCCAATTTAACCTAAAATTAGTCCCACAAGATTTTTTCCATTAATTTTGCACGGAATCTGATTAGCTAACTTTGAATACAAAACTGATTTGTTCTAGACATCTCCTGATTATGTGCAATATATGTGTGGATATCCCTATGTGTTTAGTTTCATTGGAAGAAAACGGTTCATGAATCCGAGCTTTCTACAATGCGTTATGAATTTTCTCGTGAAGACGCGCACAGCTGTCTGCTCAGCCGACAGTTTTTTATCTAATTTTGAATACAAAAATGCTTTGTTATAGACGTCTCCTGATTATGTACAATATATGTGTGGATAGACCTATGTGTCTATTTCATGGGAATAAAATGGTTCATGAATTCGAGCTTTCTACAATGCGTTATGAATTCTCTCGTGAAGACGCGCACAGCTATCTGCTCAGCCGACAGTTTTTTAGCTAATTTTGAATACAAAACTGCTTTGTTCTAGACATCTCCTGATTATGTACAATATATGTGTGGATATCTCTATGTGTCTAGTTTTATGGAAAGAAAACGGTTCATGAATCCGAGCTTTCTACAATGTGTTATGAATTTTCTCGTGAAGACGCGCACAGCTGTCTGCTCAGCTGACAGTTTTTTTATCTAATTTTGAATACAAAAATGCTTTGTTATAAATGTCTCCTGATCATGTGAAATATATGTGTGGATATCCCTATGTGTCTGGTTTCATTGGAAGAAAACGGTTCATAAATCCGAGCTTTCTACAATGGGTTATGAATTTTCTCGTGAAGACGCGCACAGCTGTCTGCTCAGCCGACAGTTTTTTTATCTAATTTTGAATACAAACATTCTTTGTTATAAATGTCTCCTGATCATTTGAAATATATTTTTGGATAGCCCTATGTGTCTAGTTTCATGGGAAGAAAACGGTTCATGAATCCGAGCTTTCTACAACGTGTTATGAATTTTCTGGTGAAGACGCGCACAGCTGTCTGCTCAGCCGACAGTTTTTTATCTAATTTTGAATACAAAACTGCTTTGTTCTAGACATCTCCTGATTATGTACAATATATGTGTGGATAGTTCTATGTGTCTAGTTTCATGGGAAGAAAACGGTTTATGAATCCGAGCTTTCTACAATGAGTTATGAATTGTCTCGTGAAGACGCGCACAGCTATCTGCACAGCCTATGGGACTAAAACTAGAATCACGAGATCCTATGAGACTAAAACTAGAATCACGAGATCCGATGGGACTAAAATTAACAAAAAAATCTTTTGGGACTAATTTTGGGTTAAATTGGGACCAATTTTGGAAAAAGTGAAATATTTTGGGACCACTTTTAGAATTCCGTAAACAGTGGGACTAAAACTAGAATCACGAGATCCTATGGGACTAAAATTAGAATTTTGCCCCGTTTGACACATGCACAGGCGCATGTCTCTCACTTCTGCGAGTGAACTACTTTTGTCCTTTTTCCTGAAAATCTGCTGCACAAAAGTTGGTGCTGCAGTCTGTGAAAAGTTGATAGTCCAATAGGGTGGCTTCTCCGTACGTCTGAAAGTGCTTATCACATTTAATGCTCTTATCAGCATTTAATGCATTTGAATTAAATATCCGTTGGTATTTAATGCTCTGAGAATAATTGCATTAAACTCCTTCTGGACTTACAAATAAATTCAGGTGAAATCCATCCTTGATAGACGTTTATCCATCCTTGAATTGCTTCTGCCTAATTGTTGGTCCCAAGTGGAATACGAAAGGGTCTAGAAGGGAGGGGGGTGCATAGACCCTGAAGTCTTTTTCGACTTCAAATTAATTCGTATTAAAATATTTTGGACTCTTGAAATGTAGACGCTTCACTAAGCGTTTACTTCAAATATAGACGCTTAGGCCAAGCGTCTGATGAAGACTATTTTAAAAAGTTAACTTAGACTTTAAGATTACAATACTTTAGCCAAATAGGTTTAAGCGTTCAGTTCTTTAATCAGCGTTAGCACAGCGAAATAATGTTAGAGTTCTCCTTTTTGAAAGCTTTAGCGTCACAAGAAAAATGTTTTAGTTGCTTAGTGTTCTCTTGCATTTTACTTAGCAGTTTTATACAAAGATATAATAAAATGAAGAATGACTGTAAAGTAAAGATCAAGATATTTGTAAGGTTCGTTGGGTGGTGTAATTCCAACTACGTCCTTCTTCTCCTCGAACACTTGGAGGCAATCCACTAAGATGGTTCTCAAAGAATCACACAGAGACTTCTACAAATTAGGGAGAGAAGGATGTTGATGATTTGAGCTCCTTGATCACACAGATTTCTGCTCCAAATCACTTCTATCCCCTTGCTTCTTTCACCCAGAAATAATGCAAGTATCCAACTTCGACTTCACACAGATTGCGAGGCTTGGATGGGGTTTTTCTAAATGGTTTATTTGATTTTGATGAAGTTCAAACAACTTGTGAATATCTCAATAGTAGTGTGAATTTCTTCGAAAAGAATGTTTGAGATATTGGTTGACTGTCTCAGGAATTAAAGAAAAGCAAGGAGAATGTTTGCTTGAATATTCTGGCTTTTCTGAGAGTTTAAGGAATGAGACTTCAATGCAACAGCAATTTGTCTTGGAATTGATCGATGTTCTTTTTTTTTTGGCTTGTTGTTGAAATTCTATTTATAGAAATTCTTGGAGAAAGTGTCCGTTTGACACATGCATAGGCGCGTGTCTCTCACTTCCGCGAGTGAACAACTTTTGTCATTTTTCCTGAAAATCTGCTGCACAAAAGTTGGTGCTGCAGTCTGTGAAAAGTTGACAGTCCAATAGGGTGGCTTCTCCGTACGTCTGAAAGTGCTTATCACATTTAATGCTCTTATCAGCATTTAATGTATTTGAATTAAATGCCCGTTGGCATTTAATGCACCGAGAATATTTGCATTAAACTCCTTTTGGACTTGGAAATAAATTCAGGTGAAATCCATCATTGATAGACACTTATCCATTCTTGAATTTGCTTCTGCCTAAAAAGGTAACGCTTGATATAGCTGGATATTTAGACACTTGGAAACTTCGTCTTCATTCAGACTTCAGGCGCTTGAGTCTTCAAACTTAACTACTGATAAGCTCACTCAGAATTCATCAGACGCTTAGCCTAAGACTACTTAACCTAACAATCTAGAATAAAACAGGACGAAGCCTATAATGCCTATTACAAATCTAACGCTTCAAAGCCTATACATGATTTCTATTGAAATCAAACTTGCATATTCCGGGGTCTAACAAAAACTCCTAATTGTCATCATCAAAACATCTAACATGAAATTCCTAACACTAATAAGGTAACGCTTGATATAGCTGGATATTTAGACGCTTGGAAACTTCATCTTCATTCAGACTTCAGGCGCTTGAGTCTTCAAAATTAACTACTGATAAGCTCACTCAAAATTCATTAGACGCTCATCCTAAGACTACTTAGCCTAACAATCTAGAACAAAACGAAACGAAACTTTTAAAGCCTATTACAAATCTAACGCTTCAAAGCTTATACATGATTTCTACTAAAATCAAACTTACATATTTTGGGGTCTAACATAAACTCTTAATTGTCATCATCGAAACATCTAACATGAAATTCCTAACAAAATATTTTCGGATTTTTTGAAAAAATTGAAATCTGAAAAAAAATCCGATTTTTTTCAGATTTCAATTTTTTTCAACTTTTTAATAAATTTTTTCAATTTTTTAATGAAATTTCCCCCCAATTTTCCCTTCATTTGCAATTTATCCCCAAATTAGATGCAATTTATCCCAAATCAGCGGAAAGGACCAAAATTAAAAAAAGTGCCAAAATAATGGACTAATTTTGTAAAGTGTCAAGTTAACGGACTAAAACACAAAGGAGACCAAGTTAACGGACTAAAAAAAATAATTTCCCCATATACAAATATACATATATATATATATAGAGAGAGAGAGAGAGAGAGAAGAAGCTTACGGTCGTGGTGGTGGTGGCGGCGGCGGTGGTGCCGAGCTTTTTGGGGAGGGGGGATCGAGAGAGAGAGAGAGAGAGACCAAGAGTAGAGAGAGAGAGAGGCTAAAATGGGTTTTAAATTTTGAGAGTGAGAGAAAGAAGCAGGAAAATAAAAGAGTTTCAATTTTTTTTGTTTTGGCCTATTACAGCGGTTCTTATGTGAACCGTTGTAATAGGGTACACCTATTACAGCGTTTCACATAAGAACCGCTGTAATAGGTATTTTTGTTTTGTTTTTTTTTTAAAATATCCGCTACCTATTACAGCGGTTCGGACTGTCCGAACCGCTGTAATAGGCCTTTTTTTAATTTGTTTATTTTTTAATTTTCGCAACCCCTATTACAGCGGTTCAAAAGTGAACCGCTGTGATAGGGTTATTACAGCGGTTCGTGGGAGAACCCCTATAATAGGCCCCTCCGTTCAACGATTTTCGAAAAACCGCTATAATAAGTGATGTAATAAGTCGTTTTTGTAGTAGTGCCATGATATAATCCATATTAACTTTTTTTTTCTCACCAACTCTTTTAGTGGTTTTTATTTCACAATTTAAGTTACTAAAATTTTATCAATTATATGTTCTATGAATGCTAAACTTGAATCAAACTTACCACTTTTTACTTTTTTCACGACAACACTTTTAGAATTTTGTATTTCACAATTTAAGTTACTAAAATTTTGTAATATGTTCTGTGAATGTTAAACTTGTAATTTGATCAATTATTGATGTTGATGTATAAACATTTTACATAACTATTGTTTTTGCTAGTGAAAACGAGGAAGCAACTCTTCTTTACTTCTTTTTTCATAGTTTCTACCTTATTTCTGGCATTTTTCAAGTTTTTCATAACGTTTCCGATACGTTTCTTATATTTAAGAACTCGAAACTTTTCATCGAAATGCAATTTAATCCTTGCATATGACTGCCCTCAAACGTGTTCTTCGTTATGTTCGGGGCACCATTTCCCATGGTCTTTCTCTTCGTCCTTCTCTTTCTAATCAACTCATCGCCTACTCTGATGCTGAATGGGCCGGTTGTCCCGATACTTGTTACTCAACTTCTGGTTATTGTGTCTTCTTAGGTGATAATCTTATTTCTTGGTTTTCCAAACGTCAACACGTTGTCTCTCATTCAAGTGCTGAAGCCGAATACCCTGGTGTAGCCAATGTGGTAGCTGAAGCTTCTTGGCTTCGCAGCCTTCTTCTTGAACTTCATTGTCCTCTTTATAAAGTCACTCTTGTCTACTGTGATAATATTAGCTCGGTTTATCTCAATTCCAACCCAATACAACACCAATGTACTAAACATGTAGAATTAGATTTCCATTTTGTACGCGAAAAAGTTACTATTGGTGATGTGTGTGTGTTGCATGTTCCGTCTTCGCACCAGTTTATTGATATTTTCACAAAAGGCTTGCTTCATGGCATTGTTTCTTGAGTTTCGTTCCAATCTCACAGTTCGTGCACCTATCGTTTCGACTGCGGAGTGTTAGAATTGTATTAGCATTAGGTCTCTTTTTATTGTTTCCTCATTTATTTATTCTCCTGTATTCTTTCTCTCTATATACATTACTATCATTAACAATATTCTCAAGAGGAATTATGCCTTAACAGAATTATCATTGATCCAGTCATGGTAACGTATGATTAAGTATTTATTAGACCCAATTTTCTATCTTTCTCAGTTGAATTATCATTTATCCAGTGATGGCAACGTATAATTAAGTATTTATTAGACCGAAGAAGTGGGTACTAAAATCATACAATAATATTATTTTCATTAAAATGTAGGCTATTAGTCATCAAACTGTTAGAAATCTAAAGTTGTGAACTATAACATGTGTCAACTTAAGTTAATTTATTTCATATAGATGAAGTGGACCAACAACGTTTTAGGCCAATAACCTAAGTTGTTCACCTAAGTTTTTCTGTGTTACGAATAAAATGAACAATTAATATAGTAAAATTACCTATCAAAACTAGCAAAATTCATATTTTCAATTTGTCTGCCAACAATATTGCAAATTTTATATAAAGAATAAGTAGATCTTAGATAACATTATCTGTTATCCATCTCAACATAATAAAGAAATTATTAGTATTTATCCACAAAATTGGAGAAACTTGTTATATTGTAATATTAATGAACTTATTAAATTACCACACATCTTACATTTATTTACAATTGACCTATGTGCCAATTTAATTTGGGCAGGATTGATAACTGTGTTGCTAAAAAGTAAAAACCATTTGCCATAACCAAGTCAGACTTATCGCGCGAGTCCACTATTGTATCGTTCAATCTATAGAAATTTGTTAAGATCTATGTCCAAATTCTTCTAGCATTCCAATGGACATGAACCGTTTCCCTCTAATAAGTGCAACTCAAATTACAGAAATATTTTTGGGTCAGAGGGTATCTTAACTTTGATCGTATTCGAAATTGTCGTTTGGGTCTCTTAAATTGGAACAAACAATCTGCCCAATTTTTTAAACCAAAAATTAAAGCCCTGGAGGAAGAACTAGAGTTGTTAGGGGCGGGTATTATCACAGCTGCCTCTAAGGCTAGAGAGCGTGAATGTAGACGTGAGCTTGATGAACTTATTGAGTCGGAGGAATAAGTGTGGCATCATAGGTCTAGGGCTCTCTGGATGAAAGAGGGGGATTGAAACACTAGTTTTTTTTCATGCGAGAGCATCTAATAGAAGAAAGCGAAACACTATTGATCACATAAAAAATGAGAATGGCGGTTGGGAGGATTCTGAGGTGGGAGTGAAGGGTGTTATTACTCGGTATTTCCATAATATATTCACATCCTTTCAGCCCGACTCTTGCGCGATTGGAGAAGCGCTCGCGGCTATACAACCTCGAGTTATGAACGACATGAATCCGAGTTTGTGTTTGTCGTATACTGATAATGAGGTACGTTCTGCTTTGTTTCATATGCATCCCCTTAAATCCCCGATGGCATGTCCCGTCTTTTCTTCCAAAAAATTTGGCATATTATTGGAAAAGATGTTTCTCGTTGTGTTCTTCACATGCTTAATAACCATAACTTTGTGCCCAAGCTCAATTTTACCCATCTTGTGTTAATCCCAAAAGTTGACTCTCCTGAACTAATTACACAGTTCCGGCCTATTAGTTTATGCAATGTGATATATAAGCTAGCCTCTAAATGCACTGCTAATCGTCTAAAACCTTTGCTATATGTTCTAATTTTGGAAACACAATCTGCTTTCATACCGGGTCGTCTAATTTCGAACAACATTCTTGTCTCTTATGAGATCAATCATTATCTTAAAAACAAAACCTAGGGTAAAGAAGGCCATGTGGCGCTAAAACTAGACATGAGCAAGGCTTACGATCGGATAGAATAGGACTTTCTCGAACGGGTCCTTGATAAGTTGGGGTTTGATGGGGGGTTTATAGCGCTTATTATGATGTGTGTGCGCTCGGTTTCTTATTCGTTTCTGCATGTTGGTCATCAGTTTAGTTATATTAGGCCACAGAGGGGTATCCGTGAAGGAGATCCTCTATCGCTCTATTTATTTTTATTTTGTGCAGAGATATTTAGCTGCCTTCTTCAGAGGGAGGAGGAACGTGGCAATATTCATGGAGTGGCAGTGAGTCGTAGGGCCCCGAGTGTATCTCATTTACTGTTTGCAGATGATACTCTGATTTTTACATAAGCGACGGTGGGTGCTATGGAAAGTATTCGGAATGTACTTCGAATTTATGCTGCTGCTTCGGGGTAGGAGATTATGATGTAGGACAAGAAACCTATATGTTTCGAGATTTTTCAAGATGTAGAAAAATTTTAACTTTTGATCCGGATGGAGATAAGAGGTACTTTACATATGCACGCGAGACATATTCAAGGTTTATGGCGTGTTCAACAACAAAGTTGTTTTTAGTAATTTTCGAGTCACAAAATATATCGTTTTGGTCACATTTCAGCCACTTTTCTATTTTTCATTTATTTTTGGACGAATTTTAGTATTATTTTGTTATAGTTGAGTCCTAATCATATGGATCTAAGTTAGTAGAGAGTTATATTTGGTTTAGGTTAAGTTAGAAGAGTCATATTAGTTTTAGAGCCAAATTAGAAGAGTTCCAATCCTTATAGGATTTGGAGAAGTGCTTCTACAAATATAAGTTTTTAGACTGTTATTAGGATGATTATTTTCAGAATTATTAATAAAATCTTTGCTTTTGCAATTCTTTGAGTGCGCTCTAATTTTATCTTGAAGTTTGAAGACGTGTTCTTCAATTCTTTAAAAATCTATCGCTTTTGCTACGTCAAATGGTATCAGAGCCTCGGTGTTCCAGGGACGAGATGACCAATTACGGCAATGGTAGCAACCGTACTGTAGACGATGATCTCAGGACGGCCCTTCGGGGAATCGTTAAATTCCAACAAGAGCAACATGCATTCATGATTGAGATGATTAATTCAATCAGAATGTTGAAGAGTTCAATTGTTGCTCTAGGAGTTGGCAAAAAAATGAATGTTAATTGTGGTTGGTCTCGCGACGGAGTTGTGCCTCTGATCTAGTCTATCATGGGTGGCGATCATGCAGTGTTACATGGGATGTATGCTCATGTTGCACCTGACAGTAATAAGGAGGTCAAAAATCATATTGTTGGTGTAGTTCAACGATTGTCGTACACACCAAATCAAGAAAAAGACCCCCAAAAACATAATATTTTTCATACTAGATGTCGTGTTAATCGGGAGATTTGTGATGTGATTATTGACAGTGGCAGCAGCGAAAATATTGTGTCAAAATCCTTAGTTCAGAAGTTACAATTAAAGATAGAGAAGCATCCATCACCTTACACGGTTGGATGGATAAAAAACGGGATTGACATGGAGGTAACTGAACTTTGCTATGTTCCTATTGCTATAGGAAAATATTTTAGGGACAAAATTGCATGTGATGTTGTGGATATAGATGCATGTCATATTTTATTGGGTAGGCCTTGGCAGTCTGATGTAGATACAATTCATAAAGGTAAAGATAATACATACGAGTTTTATTTCTTTGGAAAACGTATTATCTTACTACCTCTTATTCCAAAAGTTGAAGTAACTAAAATTTGTGAAGTAGAGGAGAAGACCATCGGCGAATATGTTGAAAAAGCATAAGAGACTAAAAAAATTATCATCTCAGGTAAGATGAGTGAGGTTTTAGATAGTTCTGATACTATCCAAATTTTGGCAAATAAAATTCTTGAGGTTGTAGAGTCAAGTGATACAAAAGAGGCTTTTTCAAGTGAATTTTGAAAGGAATTGCAAGAGGAAATTTCATATCACAAGATTCATCATCGTATTGATTTGGTACCAAGTAAAATACCACCAAAATTTCCTCAGTACAATGAAAATTTGGACAAAAGTGATATTTTATTATGTGATAAAAAAGTGTATGAAAATCTTGGTTGTTTAAGTTTTGCAACGTCAACTTTGTTTCTTCATGCATCATATGCTCCTGCCAAAGCTGAAAGGAAAATGGATTGTGGTGACCCAATTGTTTTGCTTCATGACTTGAATATTTCAAAAGGTACCATTATGTCTAACTTGTTCAAGTGTTGTATTCTCGATAAGGCATCACATTCAAAGACTAACTCGATGACGAGTTTTTTTTTCGGCGGGGGAATTTGATGTAGAACAAGAAGCCTATATGTTTCGAGAATTTTCAAGATGTAGAAAAATTGTAACTTTTGATCCGGGTGGAGATAAGAGGTACTTTACATGTGCACGCGAGACCTATTCAAGGTTTATGGCGTGTTCAACAACATAGTTGTTGTTAGTAATTTTCGAGTTACAATTATGTCGTTTCGGCCACTTTTCTATTTTTCATGTATTTTTGAACAAATTTTAGTATTATTTTGTTATAGTTGAGTCCTAATCATATGGATCTAAGTTAGTAGAGTTATATTTGGTTTAGGTTATGTTAGAAGAGTCATATTAGTTTTAGAGTTAAATTAGAAGAATTGCTATCCTTGTAGGATTTGGAAAAGTGCTTCTATAAATATAAGTTTTTAGATTGTTATTAGGATGATTATTTTTAGAATTATTAATAAAATCTTTGCTTTTGCAATTCTTTGGGTGCGCTAAAATTTTATCTTGAAGTTTGAAGACGTGTTCTTCAATTTTTTAAAAGTCTATCGCTTCCGCTACGTCAGATTAACTTTCAAAAATCTATGATGGTATTCAGTAAAAATACTCCGGCTGATGTTAGAAACCAACTGGCAGCAATTCTGGGCGTTCGGGTGGTTGAAAAACAGGATATATACTTAGGGCTACCGGCAGTGGTTGTAGAATCCAAGAAGGAAGTTTTTGCTAGTATTCGGGAGAAAGTGAGTTCGAAGTTCCATGGCTGGAGTGCAAAGCTTCTATCTCAGGCAGGCAAGGAAATTCTTTTGAAAGCAGTTATTCAGTCAATTCCCACATACGCTCTGAGCTGCTTCCGCCTTCCTGACTTTCTAATTCATGAGTTGGAGTCAACAATGTCATCCTTTTGGTGGAACAATATGGAAACGAAGAAAATTCATTGGCTGGCGTTGAATAAACTTTGTCAGAAAAAGGAGTTTGGGGGCTTGGGTTTTCAGGATCTTAAGTGTTTTAACTTGGCCATGCTGGCGAAACAAGGGTGGAGGCTCCTCCAAAATCCTGATTGTCTTCTGAGTCGAATACTACAAGCTCGGTACTATCTGAATTCGGACTTTGTAGGAGCCACGTTAGGAAACAATCCATCTTTTTCTTGGAGATTGATCTACGGGGCCCGAGACTTGGTAGATGCGGGCACTCGGTGTAGAGTGGGTAGTGGGACTAATATTCGAATTTGGGAGGATAAATGGCTGCCTCGTGATGGTAATTTCAGAATTCATTTGGATCCGTATAATCTCCCTCGGGACACACGCGTGAGTGAGCTAATTGATACCAATGTGGGATGGTGGAATAGAAATATAATTGAGCAGTTTATGGCACCAGAGGACGCTCATACCATTCTCTCCATCCCCTTGGGCAGAATACAACATGATGATAGGGTGATTTGGCATTACACTAAAACTGGCTAGTTTCTCATTAGAAGTGCATACCATCTAGCAAGGGACATGCATACAAATCAGCTCCCGGGACCATCGGAGTCTTCCCAGCGAAATGCGACTTCATGGCAGTTTTTATGGCAAGTGCAGATCCCGCCCAAGGTGAAGGTCTTCGGCTGGCGTAAGAATATCCTACCTACTACTTTGAATCCTGCTCGGCGCCATATGGATGTTTCTGAATACTGTTCGGTGTGCATGGGAAAGGAGGAGTCCACTATTCATGTGCTCCTTCTTTGTCACTATAGGATCACATACTCTAATAACACGTCATAAATACAGTACATACCTTTTGGTAATCGCAGCGAACTAGTCGATTTACGTGTTATACTCTTTTCCTCGGACTCTTCTATGAACCTCCATGTATGGCTTCGCTTCCGTAGTGGATTGGCTACCAGAGCAACCCACAATATGCCCACACCTTAAACCCTTGGAGAAAAATTAGTGATACTCCAAGAGGGAAAGATGAAACGTCTTTTCTTAGAGAGAGAAGAGAGAACTCAGATATTTTTTTTGTTTTTACGTATGTTTTCTGATTAGAGATTTGGAAAGATCCATCTAACTAAATAGATGAGTCCCAAAATCTACTAGGACTTCTACTCCTTCTAAAAGAGTCCTATCAACTAAATATGGATGCAATTTGGGTCACGGGTCACGACCCGACCCATGCAATCCAACATCTCCCACTCATACATATTTGACTCAATCTCCTCGAATCTCATCCTTTTATTCATCTCAGATCTCTTCTTTCATACAGGGAATAAGGCGTGCGACTAAGCGCAAAAGAGCAAGTGAGGAGAGTTATATTAAGCTATCACCAAACTAACATAACCCTACAACTCCACAAAAAACGCTATGTACCCCAAACTATGTGGTCGCACCAGATCAAGCATCCCTGACCCCTCTGGTTATATTAGAGCATGCTTGAATCTCTCGAGTATATGTACCTATGCTCATGACTATGTCAAACAAGTTTGACTCAGTCGGCCGGCCTATGAGCATTCAGACACAAATGCGTTATCACCTTTAGTTCTTCCTCGACCTCACATGCCACTCAGCTTGGACCTGACAGCTTTCCTAGACATGTTCCAACACACCGAATCCTTTCCATGGCCATTGGAGATCATGCTAAAGTAGCATCATCAAGCTTACACCTCATGGCACGGTCCAGAGTCCCAAAGAGTACTAATAAACAATGAGGACTCACACAATGACGAAGTAGGGATCTATTCAGTCACTTCTCTCAGAAGGTCGTCCCAAATTAAATGTAGTATGCATACATGCTATGATGGAGCTCCCACTCAATTTGGGCATGTCACGCTCACTAACATCATATGAACCATAGTCCAGTCGCGCTCCACGCGCCTAACTTGCGCACCACCGGATATCATTCTTTGTAATATCCTCTAGTAGTTCACACGTTCAGCTATAAATAGGCTTTTATGAATTTTAGACTTACTTCATAATCGATTAAATATAATCTCATCTTAGCCCCAAAGTTCGACTATCAATTGTATATTTAGACCTTCATCGTTGTTCCAAGCGTGAAGGTGATCATTCGCATGCCTTAACTAATGCGCATGATCTCAAGTCTTATCCTGCTCGCTATCTCAGCGCCAGGGCAATTGCCCGTGTGAGAGGGTCAATCATAGCCTAATGACATTCGCATAAATCATAGACACAGTACACTAACAATTAAATAAGAATATGCAAATCTTATTAATAAGAAATTGTTCATACAGGCCAAAAACAAATAAATCCAAAACCTATAAAGTCCCAAACTACTCATATTCCTTTGAAACACATCTCTACGCAAAGGCTTAGTAAAGGGATCAGCGACCATATCGCTAGTAAGAATATGCCTTAGAACAATTTGACCTTGCGCAATGCTCTCTCTAATGAAATGGTATCTGGTATCAATATGCTTGGTCCTCCCATGGTACTTGGGATCCCTCGCATATGCCAAAGCAGTTGTGCTATCATAATAGACGACAACAGCATCATCAACATGTGTCGTGATGCGCAGACTTTGGAGAAATCTTCTCAACTAGATTGCCTCTTGGACTGCTGATGTACAAGCAACATACTCTGCTTCCATTGTGGACAAAGAGATACATGGTTGCTTCTTGCTACACCAAGTGATAGCAGCACCTCCCAACAAAAACGCATATCCAGATGTTGATTTGCGCTCATCTCTGTCCGCTGAGCCATCAGCATCACTATATCCAACTAGCTTCATGCTACCCCCATGGTAGCACAAAGAAATATCACAAGTCCCCTTCAGGTATCTAAGTATCCTTTAGACCGCAATCCAATTTTCGAGTCTATAATTACTTTGATATCTACTCACCATTCCAACAGCAAAGCAAAGGTTTGGTCGAGTACACATCACAGCGTACATCAGACATCCTACAGCGCTCGCATATGGAACCTTAGCCATGCATTTCTTTTCTTCTTCTGTCTTAGGGCATAATTGATTCAAAAATACACATATTATCGTTCATAGAGGTGAGAAAGAGCCCAAATGGGTCTGATACCACTGTAGGATCACATACTCTAATAACATGTCATAAATACAGTACATACCTTTTGGTAATCGCAACGGAATAGTCGATTTACATGTTATACTCTTTTCCTCAGACTCTTCTACGAACCTCCGAGTATGGCTTTGCTTCCATAGTGGATTGGCTACCAGAGCAACCCACAATATGCCCACACCTTAAACCCTTGGAGGAAAAATTGGTGATACTTCAAGAGGGAGAGATGAAACGTCTTTTATTAGAGAAAGAAGAGAGAACTCAGATATTTTTTTGTTTTTACGTATGTTTTCTGATTAGAGATTTGGGGAGATCCATCTAACTAAATAGATGAGTCCCCAAATCAACTAGGACTTCTACTCCTTCTAGAAGAGTCCTATCAACTAAATATGGATGCAAATTGGGTCACGGGTCACAACCCGACCCATACAATCCAACATTGTCACAATGCTCGATTAGTTTGGGGTTTATCTAATCTGCCACATTCTTCAATCTACCACCCAAGTTTTACGGCAGAAAGATGGGTTCGAAAGGTGTGCGCTGATTCTGAAAATGAGCAGTTTGGCTTTTTTCTTATAGTCTGTTGGTTTTTATGGTTTAATCGTAACAAGACTCTGCTGGGACAAAAGCCGATGCCACCCGATATCTTACTACACACGGCGCGATCCATGGTTGGGGCTTTTAAAGAAGATGTTGTATCGGAGGTGATGAGTACGAGGAGTGTGCACGACACAAGATGGGTTCCCCCACGGACGGGTATTACTAAAATTAATTTTGACGATGCACTTTTTCAGAGCCGTAACGGGACGGGTCTTGGTTGGATTGGTCGAGATGATAGCGGGAGGTGTCTGGCATGGGGTACAGAGTTTCGGCCCTATCTTAGTTATCCAGAACAGGCGGAGGCTTTGGCGGCGTGGAGGTGCTTCGATTTAGTCGGCGAATGGGGTGGCGACGAATTCACTTCGAGAGTGACTGTACTACTTTAATCAAGAAGTTAAATTCAGTGGATCTAGACCTTTCCAATATTGGCAACATTATTCTGGACTTTAAAGCCTTACTTGTGTTTTTTGATTCAGTTGTTATTTCTTTGGTTAAATGGACCGGTAATCAGGTAGCTCATTTCCTAGCTCGGGAGGCACGTTTTGATCAAGAGTTTGTTCTTGATTTGCCCCCGCTTTCTTTTGCAGCTTCTTTGTCCGATATTGAACATCTAGTTTAATAATATACCGATTTTTTTCTCAAAAAAAAAAAAATTACAGAAATAATTGCATACAATTATGTTTATGAAAAGTGATTACAACTTACAAGCGGGAAGAATTAAAATTGATAAAGAATCATAAATTGATAGCATTAGCAAAGTGGAAAATGAAAAGAAAAATTGTATGAGAATGTTTTTGGAAAAAAAAATGCTTATTTATACTATTATATATTTGAAGGGGGTTATGGGACCCACAATTGCTTAATTGCATAATTTTGATCAAATTCTGAATTCTCAGAATTTTGAATTTTTTTTTATGTTTTTAAAAACACTGGTAACTTATATCTTATTGATAGCAAGAAAGAAAGAGATTAAATTAAGAATTCAAATAGTCAGGAAAAAAGAATGAAATATGCAAAATTAGCGTCCATAATTAATTGGCTGCCATTCATATAGGGAAAGTGGAATGAGTTGTGGATGCAATGGACCAAAAACAAGGAAAGATATGGCTGCATTTGACTTTGGAGTGCTTTTTTCTTCTTCTATAATTCAAGTTATAAATTTTATTACATAGAATTTAATAAGGGAATTACCTAAATGAGTTAACAACTACATATATTCTAATCGTACAATTCTAACAGAAGTTACACCATTCTTCTACTTCGTAATGTTATTGTCGCTAAACTGTTACCATCCTCTGGGTATTGTTCTAAAATTTAATTTATTTTTCATTTTGATGCATGTTCTAATCTCTTTATTTTACATTTTCAAAAGTTTCTATGATATTGTTCTCTATATTTGCATGTAATGTATAATTTAATTTCTTCCATGGATTGAGATGGAAAAGATTTACAAAGTTATCAAAACGTATGAATATGATGTTTTCTGACTTTTTCATGTATCGAGTTTATTTTTAACATATTTTTATATTTATTAGTATTATTATTACGTTCTTTTAATCCAGGACGAATTCCAAAATCTGAAGGTGGTCGGTACCCAGACTCAATCAAGTGAAGTTATCTAGGTTCTAAAGTTCTTGGCTTCTTTTTTATGTAAATAATTAAATTTTCATTTGGTTAACTACTTTCATTCCTTTATATCTATTGAAGAAATAAATTATGTACATCCATTTATTTCTGTGAGTTTATCTTATATTAGTTTATCTAAACATGACTGAAATTAGAGTCAAGTTCTGTATATCCATGGCGCATATTTGACTTATTACAAATAGATCTTCAAATATATTAAACTTTTCATTATTATTTTTAGTGAAAATAATTTTAATATTATCTCCGTTCATAGCACTATTATATTATTATTTATGTGAATATTATGCTTTTTGGATTTTCCATGTACCAATATTATTTTAAATATTTTATTTATATTTTTTAGTACTGATATTTTACTTTTTCTTAATCTAGGCCTAATCCCAAAATCTAAGGGTGGTTGGAATCAAACTTGTTAGGAATTTCATGTTAGATGTTTTGATGATGACAATTAGGAATATTGTTAGACCCCAAAGTTATGTATGCTTAAATTTCATAGATACTTATATGAGCATTTGAACATTAGAAATGTATAGGCTTTATTTTATCTTTTACTTTTGACATTCTTAGATCAAGAAGTCGGTTAGATTAAGCGTTTGATACTTTCTGAGTGAGCTTATCAAGACTGCGAAATCTGAAGACTCCAAGCGTCCAAGAAATCAATAGTGAATGAAGTTTGAAGAAGTTCACTCTAAGCGCCTGACATGTTCTGAGTGAGGTGTCAGTAACGAAGACTGAAGT
Source organism: Buddleja alternifolia (assembly GCA_019426215.1). Taxonomy (NCBI): domain Eukaryota; kingdom Viridiplantae; phylum Streptophyta; class Magnoliopsida; order Lamiales; family Scrophulariaceae; genus Buddleja; species Buddleja alternifolia. Next base: position 8,224,619 of record CM033400.1, read on the forward strand.
TTCAAGCGTCTACACTTCTAAATAAAGTCTGAAGACTTTTCCCAAGCGTCTAAACATTAAATAGTCCTCCAGACTAAATTGAACTTTCAGTTCATGAATGAAGCGTCTATCAAATGACAAACATTCTCCTGAAGCGTCAGATCGAAAGGAGTTTAATGCAAATATTCTCAGTGCATTAAATGCCAACGGGCATTTAATTCAAATTGCATTAAATGCTGATAAGAGCATTAAATGTGATAAGCACTTTCAGACGTACGGAGAAGCCATCCTATTGGACTGTCAACAATTCAAAGACTCCAGCACCAACTTTTGTGCAGCAGATTTTCAGGAAAAAGGACAAAAGTTGTTCACTCGCGAAAGTGAAAGACACGCGCCCTTACATGTGTCAAACGGACACTTTTTCCAAGAATGCCTATAAATAGAACTTCAACAACAAGCCAAACATAGAACAATTATCAAGCCAAATTGCTGTTGCATTGAAGTCTCATTCCTTAACTCTCAGAAAAGCCAAAATACTCAAAAAAATATTCTCTCTGCTTTCATCAAATTCTGAGACAGTCAACCCAATATCTCAAACATTCTTTTTGAAGAAACTACTCTACTACTGAGATATTCCAGTTGTTTGAACTTCATCAAAATCAAACAAACCTTTTTAGAAAAACCTCTATCCAAGCCTCGCGATCTGTGTGAAGTCGAAGTTGGATACTTGCCATATTTCTGGGTGAAAGAAGCAAGGGGATTGAAGTGATTTGGAGCAAAAATTTGTGTGATCAAGGAGCTCAAGTCATCGACATCCATCTCTTCCTAATTTGTAGAAGATTTTGTGCGATTTTTTGAGAATCATTTTAGTGGATTACCTCCAAGTGTTCGAGGAGAAGAAGGACGTAGTTGGGATTACACCACCCAACGAACCTTACAAATATTGTGTCATTTACTTCTCAGTCAATTCTTTCATCTATCATATCATTGCATAAATTGATTAAGTAAAACACAATCAAAATTTAAGCAACTAAGAAACCTCTTGTGACGCTAAAACTTTCAAAGAGAAGACTCCAAAAATCAATCCGGTGTGCTAACACTGATTAAAGAACTGAACGCTTAACCTACTTTGTTAAAGTATTCAGATCTTGAAGTCTGAGTTAACTTCCTAAAAACAATCTTCATCAGACGCTCCGCCAAAGCGTCAATAATTTTTAAGTGAACGCTTAAGTCAAGCGTTAGACACCTCAAGCGTCCAAAAATCTTTTAGTACGAAATTTTTTGAAGTCGAAAAAGACTTCAGGGTCTATTCAACCCCCCCTCCCTTCTAAACCCTTTCGTATGCCACTTGGGACCAACAAGTGGTATCAGAGCGGTTAAAATTGAAATTTTAAAATTTCCAAGCATAACTGCTTGTTTAGATCCTTTTCTTTCAAAATCCAGTTGCGTTTAAAATTTTTCGATATGGCATTTGCTAAAGTTCCCAAACTGACTGAATCAAATTTTGACACATGGAAAGTCAAAGCATTTACATATCTCTGTTGATGTGATGATGACATGTGTGATATTATTTCAGATGGGCCAATCAAGATATACAAAGTTATCACAAGAGCGCCTAGAGCCACGGAAGAAACTCCCGATGGTTACGTTGAGAAACCAAAACAAGAATGGACTCCAGATGAGCGTCGAAGAGCTAATTTAGACAATGTTGGTCGTAACGCTCTATATACGGCTATTGGTGATAATGACAACTTATTTAACAAGATCAAATCTTGAAAAACTACTAAAGAAATATGGGATAAGTTGGCTACGATTTGTGGTGGTTCAGCTCAAATCAAAGAAAACAAACTTTCCATTGCCAAGGAAAAGTTTAACGGATTTAAGATGCTACCCAATGAAACTTTAGAGCAATTGGATATAAGATTTACAGCTCTAGTTACAGAACTTACATCGTTGGGAATGGATTTACAGAACCGAGAAATGGTGGTTAAAATCTTTAGAAGCTTACCAAGTAAATTCTTGATGAAGACAACCGCTATGAGAGAATCAAATATGCTGGATCTCCTAACTCCAGAAGACGCCTTTTCAGAGCTAAAAGCATTTGAGTTCGATTTGAATTCTGCCAGTGATATTGTGAGTAGTCCAGTGATTGAATCTGGAGCGCTTATTGCATCAATCAAGGGTAAATTGGGTAATAAAGGAAAGAATTCAGATATCAATGAGGAAGAAGAGTTGGCTTTGCTGAATAGATTCAGGAAGTTCTTGAGATATGAAAAGAAAGAAAAATGTCTTAATAATCAAGGACAAAGTTAATTTCAAGCGCCCTCTCCTGTGCAACAACAGTTTCAAGCGCCTCAGTATTCTGTTCCTTCACCCCAAGCGCCTATTCAATACCAAGCGTCTACTCAAAGTCTCCCAGTTCCAGTGGTCTCAAAACCACACATTGCAAGGTTAACAAATGAACAAAAGATGAAAACTAATCTTTGTTGCAATTGCAGGAAACCAGGGCACTACCAGGTAAATTGCCCTTATCCAAACGTATACAAGCCCTCAAGGCAGGATTATTTGGATAGAAACCAATTCAAGAGCAACCTTCATCAACAAGGTTTGCTAACGGAATCAAAACCAGCATCCGCACCTGAAGATTTAGAATCATCAGAAGAAAGTAGTGATGATGATGATGAACCATTAGATGACTCAGCGCTCATATGTCTCATGGCCAGAGATGATGAAGCGTCTCCTAAGGAAATCAATGAATTATCAATTCCTCTTTCTTATGATGAATTACTTGACAAAGGTAAAGAATACTACAATGAATGTCAAGAAGCTGCCAAAATATATCAAAACGATCTCGCTATTATCTCATCACTCACAAGAGATAAAGTGATGCTCAGAGCAGAGTTGCGAGTTCAGCAACAGTGCATTGAGAAGAACCAATCGCTTGAGAGTGAAATTATTCAATTAAAAAATGATCTTGATATAATAGTCAAGAGAGAAGCTGACTTGATTGCTAGACTTGCTAAATCAGAGTAGCTCATCTCATCATTATCAAAAGCTTCAAGCCAGTTGGATAATGTGACTAAAGTAACCAGATTATTTGGTGAGAAGACCGGTTTAGGATGCGATAAACTCGGTAAACAATCCAATCAATCTAATGTTACGACAAACAACAAAGGAAAGGGTGTTATCTTTCTTGAAAAAGGTTCACAAGGTCAAACTCAAAATGAACCAAGTGACAATGGTAAGAGGCCAAATGCTAAAGTCAAAGCTAACTCAGGCAAGGGTAAGGCTAAGGCAAATGATTCACAAAAGCGGGTTTATCCAAACGCTCAAAAGGCTAAAGATAAGACTGACCACTGCAAGCGCTAAGCGTCCAGCACCAAAAGAGCAACCCAAGCCAGCGCCAAGGAAATACCAGCGTCAATATCCAAGACAGTCAAGATCATATTATCTATACTATGATGATTATGATTATGACTATGATTATGACTATTATTATAATCGAGTATATTATTATACACCCAAAAAGCACACACAGCACAATGTGAAACCCAAAAAGGCCAATATTCCTACAATGAAGACGAGGCAAATATGGGTTCCTAAAGTTCTAATTCAAACTAACAATGTTACTAATGTTGAAGGACCCAAGCAACAATGGGTACCTAAACAGAAATAGAACTTCCCTTTTCGATTGCAGGTACCTAGAGCTAGAGTCGATACATCTGTATGGTACTGTAATAGTGGATCGTCAAGGCACATGACTGGTTCCAAAGATCTTCTGATCAACTATCAAGCTGCCAATAGTCCTCAGGTTGTATTTGGTGACAACTCCAAAGGTAAAACCAAAGGTATAGGTATTGTGCATAGGGGGGACATCATGATAAGTGATGTTTATTTTGTTGAGGGTCTGAAGCACAATTTATTAAGCATAAATCAATTCTGTGATAAAGGCTTTGAAGTCATATTCTCAAGTGACTGCTGCTATATAAACAACGCTAAGACTAAGCCTACTAAATTGAAAGGAAAAAGAACTAACAACGTATATTTGGTAGATTGGGGTTCAACACGTGATTACAACCCAACATGTTTTGTTGCTAAGAGTGAATCTAAAATGGGTTGGTTATGGCATAGAAAAATGAATCACCTCAACTTTAAGACAATCTCTCAGCTAATAAGTCAAAATCTTGTAGAGGGATTACCAAATGGACCATTTCATAAGGATCGTCTTTGTGATGCTTGTCAAATGGGTAAACAAGTTAAATCATCATTCAAGAGAAAACCTCATCTATCTACCTCCAGAATACTTGAACTACTTCACATGAATTTGTTTGGACCCGTTCAAACGATCAGTGTAAGCGGTAAAAAGTATACTTTGGTGATAGTAGATGATTTCTCTCGATTTACTTGGGTGGAATTTCTTTCATCCAAAGATGAAACATGTGACAAGTTAACAACTCTTATTCGACAACTTCAAACTTTGAAAAATCGTAAGGTTGCAAGAATAAGAAGTGATCACGGTACTGAGTTTACTAACAAGATTGTTGAGAAGTTTTGTGCAGAAAATGGAATACATCATGAGTAGTCAGCTCCCAGAACTCCCCAACAAAATGGTGTTGCTGAGCGCCGGAACCGAACGCTTAAGGAAACGGCTAGGACTATGTTAGCAGAATCCAAGCTTGCTCCTAGATTTTGGGCCGAAGCGATCAACACTGCCTGTTACACTCAAAACCGCTGCATGATCAACAAACAGCATGGAAAAACTCCATATGAACTATGGAAGGGACGTAAGCCAAATGTTTCATATTTTCACGTCTTTGGTTCTAAATGTTTTATCCATAATAATGGATCCCAAAGCCTAAAGACTTTTGATCCTAAAGCGGATGAGGGAATCTTTCTAGGCTGAGGAAATAATTTTTGCATTCTCAATAAGATCAAATCGAAGGTTGAGGAATCTATTCATGTTGTTTTTGATGATGCTAACCAAGAGCTGAGTAAGGTTAATTTAAATGATGTAGGAGTTGAAGATCTATGTCATCAAGCGTCTAAGATTACTATTGATGAAGATACTGACGATGATGATGAGATCTCAGTGCCACCTCCTAAGAATACTCGTGAGATTACTCTAAATTATCATGAAAGAAATGCTGATGATCATGAAGAGAATGATCATCAAGAGCACACAAGGAATTGTGAACTTGAAGCGCCTACGCAAGAAGTTAATCAAGCGTCTATTCCTCAAGCGCATGTTCAACCTCTTAACCCCTTCCAACCAGACAGATTATGGTTGCGTGATCATCCACCTGAGCAGATTATTGGAGATATTGAAGCACCTGTTAGGACTAGAGCCGCTACGTTCAATGAGGCTATGTTCGCAAGCTTTCTATCTCAAATGGAACCTAAGAAAGTGGATGAAGAGCTAATTGACCCAAGTTGGATTGAAGCTATGCAAGAAGAGCTTAATCAGTTCGAACGAAATAAGGTTTGGATGCTAGTACCAAGACCAACTAACCAAGGAGTTATTGGAACTAGATGGGTATATAGAAACAAGATGGATGAGAATGGCATTGTTATAAGAAACAAGGCCAGACTCGTAGCTCAAGGATACTGCCAAGAGGAGGGTATTGACTTTGATGAGACTTACGCTCCTGTCGCTCGCCTTGAAGCAATCCACATGTTTCTAGCGTATGCAGCGTTCAACAAGTTCATGGTGTATCAAATGGACGTGAAGAGTGTCTTCCTGAATGGTAAACTCCAAGAAGAAGTATATGTGGAGCAACCACCAGGATTCATCAACAATCATGGTAAGGGTATGGTTTACAAGCTAGAAAAAGCACTTTACGGGCTTAAGCAAGCACCCCGAGCATGGTATGACACTCTCTCTATCTTTCTTATTGGTATAGGCTTTTCAAAAGGCAGCGTTGACACAACGTTATTTAAAATTACCAATAACGAAGATATTCTCTTAGTTCAAATTTATGTTGATGATATTATATTTGGTTCTACTAACAAGCGTCTGTGTGAGAAATTTTCAAAAATGATGCAAGAACAATTTGAAATGAGCATGATGGGTGGATTAACTTTCTTCTTAGGACTACAAGTTAAACAACTCCCTGATGGCATATTTATTAACCAAGCTAAATATACAAGAGATATGATTAAGAAATTTGGTATGGAAAATGCATCATTTTCAAAAATTCCAATGAGCCAAACGCTTAAGTTAGATAAAGATGAAAGTGGAAAGAAAGTTGATATCACTCATTGTAGAGGTATCATTGGATCACTTCTTTATCTTACTGCCAATAGACCTGATATTATGTTTTCGGTATGCATGTGTGCACGATTTCAAGCTGATCCTAAAGAGTCACACTTAATTGCTGCCAAGAATATCCTTAAATACCTAAAAGGCACACAGAATGTGGGCTTATGGTATCCTAGGGATTCTCCTTTTGAACTAATTGGTTACTCAGATGCAGATTTTGCAGGTTGCAAAATAGATCGTAAAAGCACCAGTGGTACTTGTCAATTTCTAGGTGATAGGTTAGTTTCATGGCATAGCAAGAAACAACAATCCATAGCTACCTCCACAGCCGAAGCTGAGTATGTAGTCGCAGGAAGTTGTTGTGTACAAGTATTATGGATGAGGCAACAACTTAGAGACTATGGAATAATCCTAGGTCCAACCCCCATTCATTGTGATAATCAAAGCGCTCTAGCCATGACTCAAAACCCTGTTCTTCATTCCAGAACCAAAAACATTGACATTAGATACCATTTCCTTCGTGACCACGTTCAAAAGAAAGATATCTCCATGCACTTCATTGGAACTGACAAACAATTGGCTTATATCTTCACCAAAGCACTCAACGAACAACGTTTTCTCACTTTGAGAAGTGAACTAGGTATGATTGATTTAAACGCTTAATCATCAAGCATCATATTTTATTAGACATATAATTTAGGGGGAATCCACTTGATTTATGTCTAAAAGCCTTCTTTGAAAAACAAAACAAATGGTACAAGTTATCAAATTTAGGGGAAACCTTAAAATTGTACTTGAACATAACTGTAAGCGTCAATGATCAAGATTTTCAGATGCATGATCATCAACGCTCAGTATTATTTTTGCATAAAATATTGGACGCTCAAACATAAATACCAACCAATGGTATCAGTTAAGCGTTGAATCAAGTCCAATCAACTCTTAATATAAAAATGTTTTCTTTACAAGCCATGCATAAAGTTTACAAACTTCTTTCGAAGTAGTGGGTAGACTCAAAAGTCTATTTTGTACTCTACTCGCACGCTTCTATCACATCAAACTGGTGGGTAATCAAAAGTTTCTTTTTCAAAATGACGGTTCAGAGATAGCACGTGTTTGTGTACGTGTCAGTGTACAAACAGGCGCGTGCGTTACACTCTGAAAATGCCAAACGTTTTAAAATTTTAACTCGGATGTCAAATCTTTATATATGAGAATTACCAAATGTAACTTGTCTCTATTACACAAAACTCGTGTCCGCAGTTAATGCATTTATGGCTGAGATTCAACAATCGTTACACGTGTCTAAATCCTACAGAGACTAGAGAACACAAGTTTCAAAAATTCTTTACTGTATCATTTAAAACACAAATTCTACAGAAAGACATTTCACTTTTACTCAAACATATCTACAAAACTTACTCTCTCTCTCTCAAAGCAAAAGAAAAATCTCAGTTCATCTCTTTCACTAAAAATGGCACCAAAGAAATCATCGTCTACCTCTGCTGAACTTACCATCAAAGTGACTGAAGGCCTTGTTGTCGACTGGAAATTTCTCTATGAACAACCTCAGATCAACCTCACGGACATGATGGACATGGTCGTCAAGGCTGGGCTCAAATCGTTCTTGACCCAATACTCATATATGTTTCCTACTGAAGTCGATACCTTTTGGAAGACTGCTAAACTTTCAGAGGACAAGAAGTTTATTTCTTGTCTAATCTCTTTATCTAAGAAGGAGTCTCCAAAGGAATTTCTCTTATCTGCTTCCACCATTGCCAAGAACTTCAATCTTCCAAATGAGGGTGAGGCATTGGATTGCGTTACATTAAAACAGATCAAGGAAGCATGGACAACCATGAGTGCGTACGATGATGTGCCCTACACTCAATACTTCGAAAAGAAAGACCTGGTGTCCAAATACCGGCTGTTGGCTGATTTCTGCAGCAAGATCATAGAATGCCGAGTGGGAACCTTTGATAAGGTGAACCCTGTACAATTTCAGATGATGACTGCTATACTCCTCAACATCAAAATCAACTGGAATGAGTACATCTTTGGAAGGTTTCGGGACAATCTAAGCGCCTCTAATAAACCTTATGGACTCGTTCTAAGTGACCTGTTGTACAAATCACAGTGTGTATACTCGTCTGGACTTCCGTTAAATAAGTTCAAGTTGTTTGGAAAAAGGATTCTGAATAATCTGTTCAATCCTCCAAAAATTGGTGGTGCCGCTAAACCACTGTCTGAGCATCTGGAAGTACGTCAAGCGTCCAATAAAGAAACAGAGTGTCCAGTGCCAGAAGAAGCTGTGAAGCGTCCGGCTGCAACGAAGAAAAGGGCTCCCAGAAAGCCCAAGCTTCAATTTGCCGATTCCTCTCAAAAGGATGATGAGGAAACCGATGAGGATGCAGAGGACAAGTTCCCTCTCAAACGAAGGAAGCTGGAAGGGATCATCAAACAAATAGACTTTGAAGAACAAGCTGCTGATCCTCCCGCTCCACCGTCTAAGCTCGTTGAAGGAGTCAACGTAAAGAAAATCTTCAAGCGTTCTAGGACTAGCAAGCATCGAGTTGCTCCTGTTCCTGAAGAGCCTGAGGCTGATGAGCCAAGCGCTCAAGTCGCTGTTGAGCCAAGCGCTCAAAGAATTGCTGTTGAGACTAGTTCTCAGGGTAAGTTTATTTCTTCCCACAGCCTTTCTATTCCTACATCTGTAGAAGATCTTGCTCTTATAGAGGATAGTTCTTGTATTACAGCTTTAGTTCCAGCCGCTGCTGAAGCGTCAACAGCTGTCCTCCTGGATGTTGATTTGACAGAAGTTGTCACTATTGCTAAAGATGTTGCCGCAGAAGTTGCTGCAATTGAAGCTGAGGAACCTGCTCCTACAAAGGTTCGGACTCCTATCCCTGTTCAGGCTATAACAGAGGCACGCTCAGAAGGTCAGAGTGTTGCTGAAGATGTTCCAGCGCCTAGCCACTTCTTCAAACTCGACCCACTAAAGACGATTGATCATTCAATCAATTATATACCTCCAGTTCCTGAAGAAGAATTCATTCCAGCTGGCTATAATGAAGAATGTTACATCGTCCCTGAAAATGATTTAGCCAAGATAATTGATAGAGATCGAGCTCTTGTAGAAATGTTGTTCAACAATGCAGTCTCAAGCGTTGAATTTGCATACTACTTGGCACTAGCCAATGGAGATCCTATACCTCCTACCCCAGCGTCTATACAGATATTTGAAAAATGGGGTACTGATAGAATTCCACAAGGGGATGTGGACTTAGCTTAGTTTCTGGATATGGGACGCAGCATGCCTTCAGGTTTTGCTCCAAGAAACTACAAGATTAGAGCCTATGAGCGTCTACCTCTGGAGCTTTTAAATCCTGAAGAGGAAATCTTAAACAAAGAGGGTTATTCCCACTTTTGTTCAGTTGTGCACAGTGATGCTAATCAGAGTCTTCCCAACCCACTAAGATTATGGACAAATAAAAATCCCTATATCGGTGAGCGTCCTGCCTCTCTAAACGCTCTCATTCAAGAAGAGGCTGACTACTTCTTACAAAGTGTCCTGAATGCAAACTATCAACCGGATAAGCATCGCTTTGAAGCCATCTGAGATATTCATCATGAAGGCTTTCGTGCCATTCTGAATGCAGGCACAACTTTCTGCATGAATGAGGTTACCTGGTGTGAATCCTACGTTGGCCAGCGTTACAAGTTTGAAGACCTGGTCAAGGAACCTCACTTGTTCACAATCGGCATGCTAGATAAAAGAAGACAGTTTGCTCGATATTGCTTACAGCGCCGAGAAGCAAGAGTTGGGCCACTTGCTCTCTTACCCTCTTTTCGTCAACCAATTGAATGCTTTCTGCGTGAAGCGTTGGCTAGGATTGCAGATTTGCCAATTAATTACTGTCGCCAAGCGTCAACAAGCGGCACAAAGCCTACTTCAGATTTAACGCTTACACCTGGCCAGCAGGAAGACAACATCAGACGTATGTTGAAGATGCTCCCTCCGTTACGGGATTTTGACATCTTCACTGCAAACCTGAGAAAGTCAAATGGATCCATTATAAGACCTCTTTTTGGGTATCCATTGCTCTTCTCTTTCCGACAGGAACTGATAGAACACTATGCCTATGTTCTCCCATTACTCGAAAGAAATTCGGACATCTCGCGTGCAGCCTTGCCTTACATTGAAGAATACATGGCAATGTACGTATCAGAGTCTGAGCGTCCATTGGAGTTGCCAAAAGATAGAGTGCTACGCTTCTCCTTCACTCCACGTGACGATGTTCTCTTCTTTATTAAGGCTCCTCGTTGCAAGATCATTGTTAACCACATGCTCCAGATCTTAGGACCAAGTTGGGTCATAGAAATGGACACTCCAATCCGCACTCTAAGTGATTTCTCGACCATTCCTATTTCTCGAGTAAATGAGTTAATCAACAGTTCATCAACGGAGTTTGCTGATTCAGATTTTGGAAGGGTCAACTTCAGATTCTGTGACTTTAGTCATTTAACTACTGTCTTTTCTTTACCTTCCACATCTGATACAGAAGCTGCCTTAGCGCCCATAGTGGAACCAGTTCAAGCGTCTCAACCAGAGGATGTGCCTGACGCTTCAACTCCACCTGTTCCAACGGTTGCTGAGATAGCAATCCATTCGTCTGTATTCAATCCAGATTTTCACCAACCATCTATCGAGTCACTAAAGCACACCTCAAAATTTAAACAACCAGCTACCTCTCCGAATGTGCTTCAAACATTTGTGCCTCTCCTCACTGAAGCGTTGGAAGAGATGAACGCTCAAGCGTCCAATCATGCAGAATCTCTCCACTGGATCAAGGAAGACTTAGCTAAGATTGAGAAGGAGAATATGAGCGCTCAAGTTGCTCATATGCGCGGAGCTGCTGATGCTTCCGTAGATACTGCTCTCTCGTATGCAGACGATGATCGATGGACTTGCAGCTAATCAAATTGCTATGAAAGAATCTCTTAAAGCAAAATTTGATGCGTTGGCTGCATCCATGGTCCAAATGGCTGCTCAAATTGCCATTCTTACTGAAGCTACAGTAAAGGCTGATGATGGCAATAAGGGGGAAAAGAGAAAAGCTCATGCAAGTTCAAGAGCTCACTCAAGTTCTAAGCGTCAAGAAGTGAAGCGTCCAGAGCCGAAAAATCCACAAGATTTTGTGTTCTTGCCACCTCCTCCTCCTTTGCCCGAATCCAATTACCCTTCATGGGTTACCGCCACAGGAATTCCTAGTAGAAGAACTGGTTTTCCTCCCATCGCTTTCAGAGCAGATATACTTGTGCCATCTCAAGCGCTACTTGAACAACTCAATATACCGATGGAGCGAGCGCCACTTCCAGAGCCTACTACTCCTCAAGACTTGGTTGTGGAAATGGAGTTCTCAGACTTATCTCAAGCATTCAGAGCAGTGCTTAGGCATATGGGTATTGATCCATCCAAATGGGATTGACGGCATAGAGTGTATGAAACAAGGAGAAAAAGGGAAAACCGTTTCGTAATTGACAGAGATCATCAGATAATGATCACCCTTCAAGATCTCATCGAAGAAGCCATCAGAACAGAAATGATCAGACGATGAAATCTTACCAGAAGAAAGTAGATCATGATAGCTCTTTGTAATTTAACCCTTTTTTCTGTTTCTACATAGTTTGTAAAATGTATGAATTCTCCGAATATATATAAAGTACATTTTTTCAGCTGAAACATCTCGTTGAAACTTAACTAACTCTAACTTTCTAACATAACGCTTATTAACTTTGGTTGTCGTAACTCTTGAACTATAAAAGAGTAAGTATTGCCATCATCAAAAAGGGGGAAATTGTTAGGAATTTCATGTTAGATGTTTTGATGATGACAATTAGGAATCTTGTTAGACCCCAAAGTTATGTATGCTTAAATTTCATAGATACTTATATGAGCATTTGAACATTAGAAATGTATAGGCTTTATTTTATCTTTTACTTTTGACATTCTTAGATCAAGAAATCGGTTAGATTAAGCGTTTGATACTTTCTGAGTGAGCTTATCAAGACTGCGAAATCTGAAGACTCCAAGCGTGCAAGAAATCAATAGTGAATGAAGTTTGAAGAAGTTCACTCTAAGCGCCTGACATGTTCTGAGTGAGGTATCAAGTAACGACGACTGAAGTTTCAAGCGTCTACACTTCTAAATAAAGTCTGAAGACTTTTCCCAAGCGTCTAAACATTAAATAGTCCTCCAGATTAAATTGAACTTTCAGTTCATGAATGAAGCGTCTATCAAATGACAAACATTCTCCTGAAGCGTCAGATCGAAAGGAGTTTAATGCAAATATTCTCAGTGCATTAAATGTCAACGGGCATTTAATTCAAATTGCATTAAATGCTGATAAGAGCATTAAATGTGATAAGCACTTTCAGACGTACGGAGAAACCATTTTATTGGACTGTCAACAATTCAAAGACTGCAGCACCAACTTTTGTGCAGCAGATTTTCAGGAAAAAGGACAAAAGTTGTTCACTCGCGAAAGTGAAAAACACGCGTCCTTGCATGTGTCAAATGGACACTTTTTCCAAGAATGCCTATAAATAGAACTTCAACAACAAGCCAAACATAGAACAATTATCAAGCCAAATTGATGTTGCATTGAAGTCTCATTCTTTAAACTCTCAGAAAAGCCAGAATACTCAAGAAAATTTTCTCTCTGCTTTTCATCAAATCCTGAGACAGTCAACCCAATATCTCAAACATTCTTTTTGAAGAAACTACTCTACTACTGAGATATTCCAGTTGTTTGAACTTCATCAAAATCAAACAAACCTTTTTATAAAAATCTCTATCCAAGCCTCGCGATCTGTGTGAAGTCGAAGTTGGATACTTGCCATATTTCTGGGTGAAAGAAGCAAGGGGATTGAAGTGATTTGGAGCAGAAATCTGTGTGATCAAGGAGCTCAAGTCATCAACATCCATCTCTCCCTAATTTGTAGAAGATTCTGTGTGATTCTTTGAGAATCATTTTAGTGGATTGCCTCCAAGTGTTCGAGGAGAAGAAGGACGTAGTTGGGATTACACCACCCAACGAACCTTACAAATATTGTGTCATTTACTTCTCAGTCAATTCTTATTATTGCATAAATTGATTAAGTAAAACACAATCAAAATTTAAGCAACTAAGAAACCTCTTGTGACGCTAAAGCTTTCAAAGAGAAGACTCTAAAAATCATTCCGCTATGCTAACACTGATTAAAGAACTGAACGCTTAACCTACTTGGTTAAAGTATTCAGATCTTGAAGTTTGAGTTAACTTCCTAAAAACAGTCTTCATCAGAGGCTTCGCCAAAGCGTCAATAATTTTTAAGTGAACGCTTAAGTCAAGCGTTAGACACCTCAAGCGTCTATCTTTTCAAGCGTCCAAAAATCTTTTAGTACGAAATTTTTTAAAGTCGAAAAAGACTTCAGAGTCTATTCAACCCCCCCCCCTTCTAGACCCTTTCGTATGCCACTTGGGACCAACAAAACTCAATCAAGTAAGGTTACCATGGTTCTAAAGTCATCGACTTTTTATTTTTTTAATGTAAATAATTAATATTTATTTTGTTAATTATTTATTTCATTTTCTTTAACTTTGTTTAAGAGTTAAGTTGAGTATATTCATTTATGCTTATAGAAAATATTTATTATCCAATCAAGAAAAACTTCTTATGCTAAAACATCAGGTGGCTCTTTCTAATTTGGGTGGTAACGCGTCCAAACCTCAGCTACAATTAATGTCCATCTTATATTTATTTTCTTTTAACTTTCTTTAACTTTTTCCAAAAACTACAATTTAATCCCCAACCTTTTAGAGTTCACATTTTGACCCCTACATTTTTGAAACTCTCTGTTTAGTCCAAAAATAATAAAACCAGAAATTGATACTTCAAGGGGTCGATATGTCTTTACCGATTAGAAGCCCCGTACAATTATTACAACATAAACTATAATCGATTTTAATTTTAATGAATAAATTAAGATAACAAACTTCTAGCTACAATTTACTTTTGTTAAACAATTATGTTAGTTTTGAGTTCTATACAGAAATATAGCATTCAAGTAGTGAAATACTTTCTTATAACGTACAAGTCACCTACAAACCTTATTTGATAAAAGATTTATCAATAACGAAATTTATTCAAAAATTTATATAATACTCATTGAGTGCAAGTAAATTTTTCTTTATGAATAGTGCAAGTGATAAACCAATTTGTAGAATAATTTTTATTAATCTTACTTTATTGTTTAATGAAATGTATAAATAATTAAGCAAGTTACCTTTTCTTTTTCTTTTCATAATTTTGTATTAGCTTGATGGCATTTTATAGAAGAAAACCATTTTATGATACATACGTACCAATATCTGTTTAGAGCTATTTGAAATTTGTAAGACTATTATTTATTAATTTACGAAACTTTTGAAAAAATCATTAAACCATTCCATCTAAATTATTCGAACACTATTTAAATTGATATTTATTATACATGTATTAGTGGAGTCGAACAACATAAATTGAGAGATTTTTTTCTTAAGATGAAAAAAAGGGAGCAAATATAGGATAGCACCAAACATAATCGAACCCTGCTGCTAGCTACAATTACCTCAATCTTAACCACTATGCTCTTTGATGTTATCGAATCATCGTATATCAAAATACGACAAAATCTTGGGGGGAGTCACGCCCCCAATTCTATTTTCTTGGCGGTTCTTGAAAGTTTCGGATCTCAACATCAACATAGTTAAATGAGATGGATATGATGCTAACTAATTGTAATAGACCTCAATACAATTTTGGTTGAATAATCTCTTTTTATCTATCAATCGTACGCCACACTCGACGTTAGTGTACAAAATAATAAATATGCAAAAGAATAATGTTAATTGCATGTAATTTTAGTCAAACATAATAAATCTCCTATTATATCTTGAGAAAATCTTGGACCAATTGCGATTGAATGCAAACTTAGATACAATCAAAGGATACGACATTTTTTCCTTTTATTATTTCTCAAGGACGACTTAGATAACCACATGTTGAATTGCCTGCTTGCATCGTGGTATTGAGCAATGTTATACTCCAACGTGGATATTGATTTGTGGTTTGTTTTTACTTCCCTTTAATTATATTTGGTTTTAAATTAATTTTAACACATGCATAGCACGTGACACATACTTTTATTGGTAGGAGGCTATCTTAGTAACTCTACTTTGTAATTTACTTTTGAAGTGTCTCAATATTTCTAACCTAATATCACTTGGAATAGAGTATAATTTTGAATATATAAATCTAAGAAAAATTATTTTGCAATCTATGTTTGGAGTGTTGATTTTGCCAAGGGAAACAACTATTGTCACTTGAAATAATGTGACTTTATATGCAACCTCTTGGGATTTTTATTTAGTTTTAAAAAAAATTCTAATATAAGCTATTTGTGTTCCATCTTCCAGATACGTAAATTACGCGAAACTTGATGCATACTGTATTTAAATTGCACTAATCAATACAATTTGAAATAAAGGGTATATAGTTCCATTTCTGATGCAATAATTGTGCATTCTCCAAATTTATTACTATTATCCAAATTTATTCTATACATTCCACATCAATAGAAATACTTTATTTACATGTGTCCTATTTGTCTGTTTAGTTAAACAAATTTGTACTTAATTTTTATTGTCCTTTGTTTTTTATTTGTGTTTTTCTAAAGTACTATGTTTTTAGTTTAATTTTGTAAATACAACGAAAGGTTAAAGGAATATATTTAAAACGAATGATGCATTTTTGTCATGCTCAATGTAATTTATTTTAATCTTTCAGGTGACACTACAAAAAAACAGGGTTTCAGAGACGGACACGAATCCGTCGCAAATCAGAGACGGAATTAAAGACGGAAATGATATCCGTCTCTGATCTGAGACGGATCACCGACGGATGTAGGAAACCGTCTCAATTTCATCAATGAATTTCGAAGAACAAATTTAGAGTAAAACAGAGACGGATTTAGAGACGAACAACATTCCATCTCTGAATCTGTTTCTTAAGAAAGGCTTTAAATTACCTAAATGAGAGACGAATTTTTTTCGTCTCTAAATTGCAAACAGAGACGGAATTAGAGATGCAAAAAAAGTCTAATTTTCATCGGCAATCAGAGACGGATTTGTAAATAAAATCTTTATTCTTATTCCAAATGAGACGGATTAGAGATGGATTTTTGCCGTCTCTAAATTTCGAATAGAGACGGAACTAGAGACGGAAAGAAAGTCTCATTTTCATTGGCAATCAGAGACGGAATCAGAGATGAATTTGAAAATTTTGAGACCGAATTGGAGACGGATTTTTTCGTCTCATTGTGAGACGGATATTTCCGTCTCTGATGGAGATGGTGTTTGAAATGGGCTATCTAATTCTAATTTTATCTTATTTCAGAGACGGAATAAGAGACGGATTAATTTTATCTTGAATTTTGAGATGGAATTAGAGACGGATTAATTTTATCTTTAATTTTGAGACGGAAATAAATTAAATTAAATTAATTTTTTAATAATTCCTCTAAGACCCTAAACCATAAACCCTACTCTCTATACCCTAAAGCATAAACCTCTATCAAGAATAATGTGGTTGCCAAGATTTGAACTTCAAACCTCTCCTAATCTCACACAAGGTACCTACCATTATACCAAGTCCACTTAGTTGTCAAATGTGCTAACAAAAACATTATTTATACTATATGAGATGAAAATAAATATTAAATTAAAAATAAGAATAAAATAAAAAGAATAATGTGTTTATCATGATTTGAAATCTAGACTTCTCCGAAGCTCACACAAGATACCTACCATTACACTAAGTCAAATTTGTTGTCAAATGTGCTGAAATATTATTTATAGTATATGAGATATCGATGAAACTTTTTTTTTATAGTATATTATAAATAAATGAACAAAAGTTATTATTATCGAGGCTCGCGAGCCACCTACAAACAAGTAATTTTTTTGCTCGACCAAGTCTTGTTAGGTTCGCCTCGAACTCTAAAATTATCGATTTGGTCCGACTCGATGCCCACCCCTACCCTAAACCCTAAAGTAACCCTAAACCCCAAACAAACCTAAAGACTATATAATGAACATAAATATTAAATTAAAATTAAGAATAAAATAAAAAGAATAATGTGCTTACACTACAAAAAATGTTTTCTAATGTGACAAAACTTTTGTGAGGAATTAAATTTCGTCACATGAAAAGCATTAATGTGACGAAATTTTATTTCCTCGCATTACATACACATGTTGTGATGAAAATGACTTTCCTCGCAATAGAGTCCATCTAATGTGAGGATGTTAATTGCTTATCACAATAGATACCAAAATTCCTCGCAATAAGTGTTGACTTATACTGACAACAGATTTCCTCGCATTGTATGTCCGCTATTTATTGCGAGGAAAAATGAACTCCTCACAAAAAATCAAAACATTATTTCCCACCAAACTATTTTTTTGCCCTCCCAATCATTTCAATTTTTAATTTTTTCCCCTCCCAATCATTTTAATTTTTCATTTTTTGTTTTAGTATTCCCTCCATAGTGTAAACTTTGTGATAATTTAATTTATTACAATAAATATCTATTTTCACTACTACAGAAATGGCCTATTACAACGATTTTTTTTTTTTTTGCCAATTACATAGGTACCGCTGTAATTGGTTAAGGCCAATTACAGCGGTTAAAAACCGCTGTAATAGACACCTATTACAACGGTCATTTTTATAACCACTGTAATAGTGTAAATAACCACTGTTAAAAAAAATTAATTTTTTTATTACAGCGGTTTTTTCCACAACCACTGTAATAGGTAGTGTTTTTTTTAAAAAAAAAATTATTTTCGCATTTATAATTTTACCGTGTCGGAATGACACGAAATTTGCACGGTCATTGGGAAACGGCATTCTGAACAAAACGCAAAATGCGCTCTTGGGATTTTAGCCATTTAAGATCGTTTAAGGCCTCAAATTTGCATTTTTTTACAATAATAGGGTATTTTTGTAAAAAAACGCAAATTTGAGGCCTTAAACAATCTCAGATGACTAAAATCCCGAGATCGCATGACTTTGTCATTCGTTTTGTTTAGAATACCGTTTCCCTATGACCGCGCAAATTTTGTGTCATTCCGATACCGCAACATTTCAACCGAGAAATATTTTCGTAAATACACAAATATACATACACAAGTATGCATACACCCATCAACATATACACAAATATACATACACTCATCCACACATACACAAATATACATACACTCATCCACATATACACAAATATACATACACCCATCAACATATACACACACCCATCCACATATACATATCATTAAAAAAACTAACCAAACTACTCGAGATCGTTCACTAAAAGCTCGTTTGAGCTCGGTTCGTTAGCATATCATACCAAACTTAAAAAATCTTTTGTGCTCAATTATAAATTTGAAATTCGACTCGATCAAAACTATTTCATTAGTAAAAATTAATAAAATATGTGCAAAAAAATCCCTAACCCCTTTTTCCCCCTCAGACTCGAAAATTTTTAAAGTGTCGGTTTCCCACTCACAACACAAACCCAACCCAGCAAACCCCTTTTTTCATCCCCAAATTTCTTACGCAGAAGCCATTTTCTCCCCACTGTCAAACTCGATTCTCTCTCATTTCTCCATTAAACATCGAATTAACACCAAATCCATCCTACCCATTACCAATCCGAACCTACCCACATATTTCACCGGTGACCTTTCGAATTTATAAGTGTGTAGGGGCCGATTTTCAGATATTTGATGGTTTAGGTCGACACTTTGGCGCTATTTTGATGATTTGGGTCGACACTTTGATGATTTTCATATATTTGATGATTTTCAGAGTCCCTTAGTAGCTATTTTGCACAACCAGGTTATAAATTTCAGCATTTCTTTCACGTTTTTTACTGCAATTAAGGATTTCGGCCATCTTTCTCACTTCTAACTTCTACTAAATTTCAGCCATCTTTCTCACTTTTCTTACTATATTGATCTATTATTGCAAGGTGATATTTGGAAAATCTCACTCGATTTTGCTCCTCCTCCGCTGGTTCAATTAGAAGGTAATATTCTAACTCAGTGAAGTCCTTATATGGATTTGTTTGATGGTATTAATATGGTATTGTTTGATGGTATTAATATGGTATTGTTTTATTAGCTTTGGGAATTTTCTGGGACATATAATTTAGCTCAGTAAAATTGCAAAATTCGTTAAGATGGCGAAAGTATAATGATTACATGATTCTATGTTTCGGTGCACATAAGGACTTTCAATTTTGTTTGTACTATAGCACTTCATCTGAATATTATAGTGGTATTTACAATTTTTGTATAGGTTATTTGTGTATAGATGGCTTTACTGTGTGTTGAGATAAGGAATTATAACATTATGTTTTGATTCTTTACTAGTTGTTGTTGGCTTATAGAATTCTGTGGAAGTCTTTTATAAAAGCTTAGTATTAAAAACTTAGTAACAGTTATAATAAAAGCAAAATAAAGAAATGAAATACAATTACCACCTACAAGTCAACATTCCCTCATTGTCATGATACATTCATTAGATTGTTGTTGCATCGATGAAATATGGTACATATATAATTAAGTTTATATGAGCCTATTATGAGGTTGATGTTTGATTATATAGCATCTATATCCGTTTTCTATTCATATTTGGGACTGCAAGGAGAACCTTCAAATGACCCTAAGCACTTTTCAGTAACCTTCAAATACTTAAACTATGTTTCTTTTTACCTTATTCGATGTACATTATGTAATGATATTAACATGCCAATAGTTAATTTTGACAAGAAGAAGACCTTAACTATTAAATCATATTTATGTGGGATTTGATTGGTACATGATTGAGTTTAAGGAGTGAAAGGGGAAAAAAAATCAAAGAATTACACTAAAGCCCTCAAACTAGGTCTATAGGCCTTGAGACCTTTCATTTTCCACTCAAGACCAAAATAAAATAAAATTGGAGAATGATAATAGAGAGAGACATGCTGCTAAACATATACACACTCCACTCTTCAATTTCTTTGATTATTTTCTTCCTAGGAGCTCAAATTAAAGGTAAATTTCAAAATCCATTTCTGATTTTACCAAGAAAATCTAAATATATCTCAAGATGGTAGGAAGTAGTAAAATATGTAAAATCAAATGCAAGAATGTCCCATAGTATTTTGTAGCAAAATTGCTTAATATATCTCAAAATTACCTATAACTGTAGAAATCATGAATATAGACTGTAATTGGATGTGGCGACGTATGGATAATAATGGTTATCTTTCAACTGAATTTGTGGAAGGGGTTAAGGAGTTCTTAGAATTTGCCTATGCACACCCGAGATTTGTGAGTGATGGAAAAATAAAATGTCCATGCTCTAAGTGCCGCAATACGAAATTCTCTGAGCAAAAAGTTGTGCATCATCACCTCTACCAGAATGGATTTCAACGTGGTTACAATTTGTGGTATGCACACGGTGAACCCATCCCCGTGAGAGAGGTCGTGGATGATTTTCCAACAGTTCCTAATGAAGGAGGATCTCGTTATAGGACAATGGTGATGGATGCAATGGGTCCCGGGGTTAGTTTAAATTCAACAAGTGATGATGAACAAATACCCAACTCAGAATCACAAAAGTTCTTTGACTTATTAAAAGATGCTGATGAGCCTTTATGGGATGGTTGCCAAAATCATACCAAACTTTCTGCTGTTGCTCAATTGTTGAACGTCAAGTCAGAGTACAATATGCCCGAGACTTGTTATATTCAACTTCTTTCGATCATCAAAAGCATGCTGCCAAATGGTGCAAAGTTGCCAGAGAACTTGTACAAGACCAAGAAACAATTATCTAAACTTGGACTGGGTTACGAAAAAATTGATGCTTGTGTGAATAATTGCATATTATAATACAAAGAAAACAAAGACCGTCGAGAATGCCCTGTTTGCTGTCTTCCTCGTTATAAGCCAGGTAAGTCGGGAAGTTGAAAACAAGTGCCTTTCAAGGTGTTGCGCTATTTGCCATTGATACCCTGATTTCAAAGGCTATATACATCTAGTTATACATGTGAGCACATGAGTTGGCATGCAAGAAACCATAGTGAAGATGACATGGCGCATCCATCTCATGGAGAGGCATGGAAACATTTTGATCGCACTCATCTATCATTTGCCTCAGATCCACACAATGTCCGTCTTGGTTTATGTACCGATGGTTTTAGTCCATTTGGTAATTCCAGTATGCCTTACTCTTGTTGGCCTGTGATCATTACCGTATATAATCTTCCACCGTGGATGTGCATGCAAAAACCCTTTATGTTCTTTAACATGGTTATCCCAGGCCCGAAAAGTCCATGGAAGAACATTGATGTTTTTCTACGTCCTCTGATAGATGAGTTGAAAACATTGTGGACATCTGGGGTTGAAACCTATGATGTGTACAATAAACAAAATTTTGATATGAGGGCGGCACTTATGTGGACAATTACTGATTTCCCTGGGTATGCTATGGTATCAGGGTGGAGCACTCATGGTCGTATGGCATGTCCATATTGCATGGAAAAGACTAAATCCTTCTTACTTAGATGTGGAAGAAAGGCTTCATGGTTTGATTGTCATCGTCAGTTTTTACCTCCTAATCATCCTTATAGAAGACAGGCTAATAAATTCAGTAAGGGAAGAATTGAAAATGATCCTCCACCTATCCGCTTAAGTGGTGAAGACATGTGTCGAAGAGTAGAGCAACTCCCCGATATAACCTTTGGGAAACCCCCTGGCAACGCACAACCAATAGATGGATTCGGAAAAACACATAATTGGGTGAAAAGGAGCATATTTTGGGAGTTACCTTATTGGCACACAAACCTTATCCGACACAACCTAGATGTGATGCATATTGAGAAGAATGTGTTTGATAATATTTTTAACACGATTATGGATGTCAAGGGAAAAACAAAGGACAATGCAAAAGCTCGAAAAGATTTAGAATTGTATTGCAGTCGTCATGAGCTGCATTTACTTGAAAGTGCAAATGGGAAAGTACAAAAGCCCAAAGCTTCTTACACATTGAGTAAAGCACAGATAAAAGAAGTGTTCTTGGGCAAAATCATTAAAGTTACCTGATGGGTATTCCTCTAACATAGATCGTTGTGTGAACGAGCATGAATGCAAGTTTCAAGGGATGAAAAGTCATGATTACCATGTATTTATGCAAAGATTGCTCCCTACTGCATTCAGGGATCTACTTCCAAAACCGATCTGGGAAACAATAACAGAGCTTAGTAGTTTCTTCAAGGATATATGTGCAACTGTGTTGCGTGTGGAGCATATGCAAAAACTTGAGAAGAACATTGTTGAGATACTCTGTAAACTTGAGAAAATTTTCCCCCCCGGGTTCTTTGACTCAATGGAACACTTGCCAGTTCACCTTTCATATGAAGCTAAAGTCGGTGGGCCTGTAGAATATCGATGGATGTATCATTTTGAGAGGTACTCTCACTCACCTATTCCCATTGTATTATGAACGTTTAGTACCACCATTTGAAAATTTAATCAAATTGTAGGTACCTATACCACTTAAAGAAAAAAATTGGCAACTGTGCTCGAGTGGAGGCTTCTATTGTTGAGGCCTATATGATCGAGGAAGTTTCAACTTTTCGTTCCTCGTACTTCGAGCCAAACATACCATCCCGACTAAATCGAGTACCACGAAATGATGATGGTGGAACGGTAGATCCATTTGAGAGTACTTCGATTTGTGCACATCCAGGCCGACCACTTGGTACTCGGGTTGCACTTAGATATCTCACTGATGATGAGATGAAAGCTGCACATAGATATGTCTTGATGAATCACGACAAAATCGACCTATATTTGAAGTGAGTTACTTAACACATGCGCCATTATCTTATTTAATTAAAGGCCCGTAAGCATTATGTGTCATTGTCTCAACCTTTATAGGAGTTTTGAAGAAGAAAAGAGACACAAAGTTCCAAGAATAACTGAGGTGGAACTAAATATATCACGTGATAGAGACTTCGCTGACTGGCTACGTGATCATGTAAGTAGATCAAAGATTAAAGCCACAAATATTAGCAACTTAATTGATATGTGCGTTAATATATAATGATATTTTCTTAATAGGTTCGAGATACAAATAATGAAGTTGATGACGTCATAAGGAAGTTAGCTCATGGTCCTAAGCATCGAGTTTCTTGCTATAAAGGATACTTTGTGAACGGGTTCAAGTTTCACACTCGGGAATATGGTCGTTACAAAGAAACTACAAATTCTGGTGTATGCATACTTGGAAGTACCTATAATGAACATGAAATAGACTACTATGGATCGTTGGAAGAAATTTTGGAGTTGGAGTATTTTGGATTCAGGAATGGGATTATATTATTTAAATGTCATTGGTATGATACTTCTGATAAAGGAATAAGAGTGCATGGATCAGGTCATGTGGAAATTAATCATAAGTTGAAATTGACGACAGATGATTCTTTTATATTAGCTTCTCAAGCTCGACAAGTTTGCTACACTTCATTTCCAAGTGTGAAAAGAGAGAGACGTGATTGGTGGGCAGTATATAAAGTAAAGAGCTCCGGAAAGTTTGATATCCCAGCAGTTGAACAAGATGAGAGTATTCTACCAAGTCTTGAGACTCCTTTTCAAGAAGAGGACGCTCCTGCACCACCTTTTATTCTTGTGGAAAACGATGAGATTAACATTGTGGTAGATGTTATGACAGAAAAATTGGAGTTAGATGAGGTGGAGGGACTTCAACATGCTATGAGGATCAATGAAGTCAATATGGAGGATGCAGAGCATGAAGAAGAACAGGAATTTGAATATTCAGAGTCAGAAGAAGAGGATCAAGAAGGAGATGAATATGATTTTGAAGATAATGATAATGACTTAGAGGATGATGATTGATTGTTTGTAGTATAGTAGTTTACGTATTTTATTTATTGTAATCTGAAGACATTGTTTAAACGTGTTTTATAGTTTATCTAGTTAATTGTGCGAGTTTGCATTATTTGATTTTTCATTTTTTGATTGCATTTTATTATGTATTTATTTGAATAATCTTCTTTCATGTTATGTATTTAATTTGATTTATATTTATTTATGATAGGATGACGACTAGAGGCTGAGCTACGCACCGCGGACGAGGGCCAGCACGTGTACGAGGCCCTCGTGGATGAGCACACCTTTGGGATGAAGAGACAGAGGTAGATGAGACTTTGGGTTTGGAGACTAATTCTGTTGATGGAGTGCATCGTGATGATATACAGGTATACCTTTATTTAATTTTTATGTGCTTAAATCTAAAAATAATATTTACATTACTAATTAAATCTCACATTATAATTTAATTTTTATGTAGGCTGAGGAGACACCGATGGGGGAAAATTATGATTCTATAGATACAGCTGAAGAAGGTGCTTCTTCACATGCTCGGAGAAGGGGACCTAATCACGGGACACAAGTGCCAACAAGTGCTGACAATCGGATTATGATAACTATTATTGATTCTAAGTACTTCTAGATCCTTTGTTTGCATTATATATATATATATATATATGTATATTTTTTTATTTGTAAAAATAAATATTAAATTTCTTCTCTGTTATTGTCATTTACTTTGTCAACTAGATTTATTGAAGCAGAAGTCACTCGGAATATCACAAATGATATAAAGGGAATTTTCACAGAAGCATATCCAAGATGGTTGAAGGTTCCAGAGGCGACCAAAAATTTATTATGGGAGAATTTTAAGGTACTATATTCAAGTTTGATTCTTATATCATGTTATTTGAAATTTGATTCTTAAGTAGTTTTTTTGAAATATCCATATTTCAGTTGAGATATAGGTGGGATAACCTAACAGATGCAAGTGTGCGAAAGATTTTGAACGAAAACGCAGGTGCCCGACTCAGGGAATTGCTCTACAAAGCCAAGAAGAAAGCCTTAGACAATGCTGAGGAGCAATTAGGCAGAAAATCAAGTAATTTGGACATGCTTGGTAGAGCTCCAACTTGGATGGGCACTCATATATGGGACGAATTGGTGCAAAAGTACTGGGCTACAGAGGAGTATGCTCAAAAATGTGAGAAAGCTAAGCAAAATCGTATGACTGAGAAGGATGGTTGCGTCACGAAGCATACTTGTGGTTCTATTACTCGGGAAGCACATCGATTAAAAATGGTATGTTTAGTTTCCAAATTTTCATCTCGTTTTCTGCGATTCTATTGAACATTGATTAGTATAATCATTATTGTAGGAAAAAACACTTAAGCGCAATGTTGATGGTTTTGAGTTATTTGAGCGATGTCACATAAGTCAAGGTACCGCGGAGTTTGTGGATAAAAAATTGAAAAAAGTTAGTGTAAGTATCTTTTAATTAAGTTTCTCCTTATTACCTTTTGCTCTTAATTTACTTTTTCTTTAATTTTCATAGGGGATATTTTGTTTAATTTACTTGTTAATATATTATTAAGAATTAACAATTTTCGTTATATGTTTGCACAGGAAGAATATAGGACTAAGCAGGGTCCCAGTGATTCCTCCTCTTTACCGTTGTTTGACTTTTCATCATGGTGCGAAGTGACTGGAGGCCCATCAAAGGGTCGTTTGTACGGAGTTGGGCAATGCAAAACTTTTGGGAGTTATAGTGTGAGCTCCAACTCATCAGTTACTGGTCAGGGAGAGTCTCGTGAGGTAATTGTGAGATTAACACAAGAAATAGAAGATGTGCGAGAAAGCCAAAGAAGAAACAATGAAGAGAACAAGAAATTGATAGAAAATGTGTTTGAGGAAGTGAGAAAGAGAGATGCAATTATTGAAATGAAGAATGACAAGATTAAACGAATGAAAGAGGAGATGAAAGTGAGCATGGATGAGATGCTTCGAAAATTTGTTCAAGATGTGGGATATCCAAATCACAAGTTCCCCGGTGGATATGGAAATTGTAATAAGCAAAGAAGTTCAGATGGAGGTAGTTAGTTGGTATTTTTTTCGGTATATACTTTGATGATTAGTAATAACTCGTGTTAATTATCTGTCGTTTTGATACTTTTGGGAGATGTTGGGACTAATTGATTGGACAAAGTTGTCTATTAGAATGATATATTCGTAGAATGATGTGGTGTTGAAATGATTGTGTTAGATATTTCAATTGTGGTGTTAATTTGTTGTTTACATTTTGTTGATAGGTGTGATGTTGTTTAGTTAATGTTGGTTGATTTTATTGAATTATTCGTTATTTACCAGGTTTGATATTGTAGGGATTTAGCAAATAAAACGCTATATTTATAAATTATTTAACTTCATTTAGAGACGGATTTAGAGACAGTTTTAGAAAGGCGCAAAGACAGATTAGAGACGGAATTAGAGACCAATATTGAAATGCGATTAGAGACGGATTAGAGATGGATTCGGAATTGGAATCAGAGACGGAATTAGAGACGGATACAGAGTTGGAATCAAAGACGGACTTAGAGACGGATACGGAGTTGGAATCAGACACGAATTTAGAGACGGATATGCAATTTGAATCAGAGACAGATTTAGAGACGGATACAGAGTTGGAATCAGAGACGAATTTAGAGACGGATATGCAATTGGAATCAGAGACGGATTTAGAGACCGTTACTGAGTTGGAATCAGAGACGGATATAGAGTTGGAATTAGCGACTGATTTAGAGACGGATTAGGAGTTCGGATTAGAGACGGATTCCACGAAATCTTGAGATGGAATTTGAGACGGATTAGAGACAAAATATAGAGACGATTTATTTGAAAAAGAGTCATGAAAAAAGCGACGGAAAAAACTTCCGTCTCTGAAATTAGAGACGGAAAAATTCCGTCTCAATCAGCGTCGAGCTGTTTAAAGACGGGTGTCAGAGACGAAATTTTTCCGTTTTTAATTATTTTCAGAGACGGAAAATTGGGTTTCAGAGACGGATTTTTCCGTCTCTGAAACTCTATTTTCTTATAGTGTAAAATGATATCAGGGTTGGGCAACAATTTTGAAAAGCCGTTCGAACTGAAGCATATCAAATTGTTTTTGTCAAATTTTTGTGCACACCGCAGCTTATTTTTCAAAAGAAACCTCATCGCCAAATCGAATTGGTTGCGGTTTTGGATCAAACTAAACCGCCATTATTAAATATATTTAATCTTACTTTTTTTATATTAATAGGATGACTTTGTCGAATATTTTTAAATTTTATATCTAGTTTCTGATTATGTAACATAATTTGTTTGGAATTTGGATTAGTGTTTTTGTGCTAAATTTTATTTATATGAAAAATATATTAGGAAAAATTACACTAACACCCACTGCTGTAATAGATAATTACACAAACATACCTTCTTATAATTGAAATTATAAATACCTAACTCACAATTGAAAATTCCATTTACCCCTCGAGATCAATTTTTTTTATGACGTCATCATATGAATTCCAAAAATGACTCTGTCCAAATGTCATTTAGAAAAAATTACAACCACCCCACTCTTATTTTTGAAACTACACAAAACTCCACTCTTATAGTACACTTCTTACAATCACCCTTTTTTTATTAAAAATTCTTACAATTTAACCCCTAAAAACCTTACAGTTAGCCCCCTATAAGGGATGATGGTAATTTCAAAAACAAGAGGGGTTTTTGGTAGTTACACATTATAAGAGGGGGTACGACCGTAACAAAAATATTTTTTTGATTTTTTAAAATTTTTTTAATAAATTAAGTGAAGAGCAAAAAAGTCAGTTAGTATTATTTGACCATTGATCGAGGGTTTGCAGGGGGGTAAATGTAATTTCAGTTATAGTGGGTTAGATATTTCTAATTATAATTATAAAAAGGTAAATTTGTGTAGTTATCTATTATAACAATGGGTGTAGGTGTAACTTTCCAAATATATTATCACGTTTAGTTAAGTAATGTTAAAAAGATTATTTTATTTTTTTTGCTAATATCCTAAAATAGATATTATTAGTTTTATTTGACTCTAGTTTTTTTTTTCTTTTTATTAGATAAAAACCACAAATAGCTCAAAACCGCTGTTGCCAAGCTGTAGAAAGGAAAGCGTAGACGAGTACAAGAGACTTGGGAAATGAAAGGTTCTAAGATGACCACTCCTTTTCTCACGAGAGACGCTTGGGAGAAATAATTGCAGAATATTCTTCTAAGGTCTTTTCTTTTGTGAGATAATGATCTTTACTTTTATTTTTATTATTTTGTGAGATGATGATTTTTATTTTTATTGTTTATCAATAAAAAAAGAAGGTGTTAGTGATGGTGACCAAAATACCCCCGCTACTCAATGTTCGGGCTCTCGTATTCACCAGCGAACATATCAGACCAACTAAACAACCAGCTGCTCCAGTCAAGATTTGAACTCATGATCTCGACAATACCAAATCATTTGGGAGTAAACTTGAAACCACTTGACCATGGTCTAAACAACCAGCTGCTCCAGTCAAGATTTGAACTCATGACCTCGACAATACCAAATCATTTGGGAGTAAACTTGAAACCACTTGACCATCGTGAGATGATGATTGGTTGATTCATGAACCATATATTAAATGTACAGTCAGAAAAAGACTTATTACAAGATAAAATTTTGTGACACTAATATTGTGGTTGACCAGTAATGGCCAATCATGAACAAAATTTCCTAGGGAACACACTGCAACTTGTAATTGTGGTATTCACTTTTTAGTCACTCTTATTTGGAAAATTCCACTGAACAAATTCTGTAATTTTAATTGAAGCTTCAACTTAATATATCGTGGTTAGAAATTAGAATCGTCGCCAACATTAATTACTCATTTTTTTATGTTGGTGACGTATTTTACCGTAAATGTTATTATAAACGTATTTCATCGAACTGAAGTATAATTTATAAAATAAATGAGTAATTACATGAGAAATTTAATTTAATTATCTTGCTAAATTTAAGTTCGACTTTGCTCAAACCAAAAATAGAAAATTCTATCTGAAATTCGATTTCTATTGTTTTTTGAAAATTGATTTTTGATTTTAGGGTTTGATTAATTGAATCTAAAACCAAGAAAAAAAAAACATCAAGTCCGATCTTCTTATCCAACTAGAACTTTCCCATATTTTACTCATTGGTACTCACTCATTGATCTTTTGAACATAAGAGGGAAAAAAAAAGCAGGGATAAATTAGGCAAAAGCACATACAACCCAAAGTGGCAAACAAGTTCTTAACCAAAAAAAATATATATATAAAAAAGAAAAAAAGAAACTGACTTAGAAAAGTAAATAAATAAAAAAAAAAAAGGTTAAATGACAGGATTTACTCATTTCTCCTCTCTCAATCTCAACTAAGAGATGCCACTTTTTGTGGTCACAGTCAGCGCGTCCCGAGTCGACCCAAAACTCAGTAATTCCAACTCGAGTTAACTCAGTCATTGAGTCGACTCACCCCCTACTCCACCGCCGTGAGCCGCCACGCGGAGGTGGCGATAAGCGGCCGAGTATGCCAACCCAGCATCAAACACCCCTCGTTCTCCTCCACTCTGTACCCATCCGCGCCGGCGAAGAGCGCCAACAGCATGCTAGCCTGCTTGAACGCGTTCGATCCCAGGTGGACCGGTTCGAACCCTGCCGAGTTCATCCTCACGCGCCACCGCGTCAGCGTCTCGTGTCGCTCCACGCGCTCCGCCCCTTCACACGCCACCACGTCGCATATCTGCCTCCCCAAGTACACCTCCGCCATCACCAAATCCTGGCCGCCGGACTGAATCAACTCGGAGCTCTCCAGCGAGTCGAACATGGTGGAGTAGTAATGCAAAGCCTCGTTAAACCTGTTCAGGAAAACGTCGTCGTTGTGGTTCGCCTCCTGCTCCACCACCGTCACGATTTTAGGTTTCATAACCCTGATCGAATTCAGCACTTTCTCGATTCCTCCGACCCGAGCTAACGATCGATGAATCTCGAATACAGAATTAACGGCGACCGCGAAACTCGGATCAAGATCCAGCATATTCACATCAAGATCCGCCAATGATTTGCATACGAGGCCACGAAATTCGAACTTCACTCGTAACGTCTCCGCCATTTGACCTAATCTCAACCCTACCTCTTGCAATTGATCACTGTTTTCGCCGATTCCAGTGAGCCTAAACGCTGGCGGGCCTTCAGGCCGCAGAGCGAGCGCCTGAATCAGCGCCGGCCACTGCATCCCCTGATTCAATCCGAAATCAACAATATGAACTCTGGTTTCTCCAGCGTAGGCATCCAGTATCGCCTGATTCGCCGCGAAGTGCGCGAACTTCAGATACGGCGCCGTTTCGTAGAATTGCATATGCAGCAGAGCGTCGGAGCACGGCGGATCCCGCGGGTAGATCCTGTAAATCTTCCGCGCCAGGGCCTCCGCGAAGTAGGTGGCGACTTTTCGCATAGCTCCGATCTGTGAAACAGCCAAAACGCCGACGTGTTTGACCAACGCATCCGCCATTTTCATGTTCTCTTGTTGTACCGCCTCCGCGCAGGCGATTAGAGTGTGGACGAGTCTCACTCCCGTCTCTTGCGAATCCACCAACACCGCCGCCGCAGCGGGGGAACAATTTACAATAAATTCAGATTTCAACCTCTTGTTATTACTATTATCACTCTCTAAATCTTCTTCATCATCATCCTGTTTGTGGTTACTATTACTCAAAACAGCTCCACCTGGAATTGCTCTCAAGTCATCATCACCTGAGATTTCGATTTGATTTTGAAGCACATCGAAGGTGTTACTGGAATTGTTGAGCTCAGATAACATGCTTTTAACCCACCCGGAAAGATCGGAGGGGTTGTAATGAACAGTTGTATCAGTTGATAGAACAGAGCCCCCATATTCTTCCATGGTGGTTGTTCCCATCGCCATATCCAACTGCTCAAGCTTCTCTGCAACTTCAGCCATGTCTGAAGCCTTCACTTTGTATCCCAAAACAGCGAATAGTTCGTCCATACCCGCATCCGCCTCCTGCTGCTGCTTCTCCGCCCACATCCCGGTACTGCCACTCGGCGGCGCCGCCGCCGGCATCTTTCCACGATCACGATCTCTTTTCATTTCCAAAAATGGATGTAACAAAAATAATTCTTTAGCTCTTTTTTTCTTTTAGGTTTTTTCTGGTGTGTAGATATTTTAGGTGGGCAATTGTTCAAAGAAACATGGATCATCACAAGTGGGGGGTGACTTCAAACTTCAAAGTGAGAGAAGAGAGGAAAGAGTGATAGAAGTGGGGGCTCAAGCTTCAAGAATGGAACAGAGATGACAAGTGGTGAAGATAAGGAAGAAAGAAGCGTAGCCATAACAATTTTTCTTTTCTTTTTTACATTATTATTATTGTTTTTTTAAAAATTTCTTATATTGTTTCAAATTCAATGATTCATAACTACCAAAAAAAAAAACAATATATGATTCATGAGAATCATTGTAATGTGCTACATGCTATAACTGAGGATTGGTCATAATGAAATTTTAGTCTATATCCGATTTGTTTCAAGTAATGCTACTTACTAATTGTGAAAATTTTAGCTCTAAGTCCGATCTAGTAGCATATAATGTAATTTATGAGACAGAGTAATTATATTTGTTATGTAATTGATTACAAAATTAGTGAGTTATTCTTGGACTTAGCCAAGTTAGGTCCTAGCAAGAAACAAAAATTTGACTTATAACTATTTTACCGTCTTAATTCGACAATTCCGAGTCTAAGATTGTATATTTGATCCAAGTGAGACCGCCCCTCTCTTGTTCCACAACGCCCTAATGTCTGGGGTTGGTTCATTTAATATTGCTACTCCACGGTCGAATTCGAGTTTGACTATAATTTGCTACTTTGTTCATATCTCTCCAAATATGAAGAATGGTCATTTACTAAGGGAGGGTCAGCTTACCCCGAGTTCTCAAAATCAAATTCACATTAAAATGGCAATATGAAAGAGTTTTCGTGAATATTCTTATGTTAGAAAAAATATTATTGTGTATTCAGTTGGAGTTATCAATCATAAAATAAGTATTGTAATTTTATACGATAGAATGACTTTGATCATATATTTTATTTAGTTTATGCCTACTACGTACATAAAATATTTTTTTTAAATATGAATTATATAGGTTGATACGTATATCGGTATGTCATATGGGATAAAAGATGAAGTAACTTTTAAATATATTATTTATTTATTTTTTTTGAAAAATTAAATATAGTATTTGAAGTACCATAACATTTGCTATTTGAGAGAAGTTGAGGCTATGTTTGGCCATATTCTCAAGTTTGCTTTTAAAATTTTGTATTAAGAATGGGGATTATAGGTATTCATAGGAAAACTCTATACACTCGGTCTTGGGCTCCACCTATGCACCTTATAGTTGTGTGATTAATCCACATCACTTATTTTATTTTTTTACTCAAAAAACAAATGATGTGGATTAATCACGTCCACAAGGTTCACGGGTGGGGCCCAAGATCCAGTTTATACAAGAATTTTTCGTATTCATACAAGAATGTTGAATTTTGTGGAATGTTTGGCTGTATTTTTAAAAAAATGGTTGAAAATAGTGTTGATGTGATATAAAGATGATATTTTTTTGAGATTTGATGTAGGAAGTGATTGAGTTAATTATAAATTGAGAGAGAATAAGTTAAATAGTGATGATAATGGAAATAGATAGTGTGATATGATTAACAAGTGTAATGATTGATATTTGTATACAAAAATGTGTTATCAAAAATGAAAATGAATTTGGCTGTGTTTGGTTTTATTTTGGGGTTTTTTTTTGTGAAAATTTTGGTGAAAAAGTTTATTGAAAGTTGTGTATTTTGATGAAAATGTGTTTGGTTTTGTTTTTGATTTTATTTTCAGAAGAGACAAAAATTACTGTAGCAGTCAAATCATGTAAGTTTTTGTCTGAAAAGTTGTGTTTATAATTGAAAAATATAATATAATATAAGTTTTAAATGATTATATTGTAGTTGATGTAATTAGTAGGCACCCTAAAATAGAGACAAATAGGGAGACAATAGCTGACAATTTTTTTGACCAAAAAAATCATTTTTGGTCAAAAAAACATAAAGCAAACAAGTTTCGGCCAAAATTTTGGCCAAAAAATGGTTTGAAAATAAAACCAAACACAGCCATATTATTTGGAGAAAATGAGTTTGAGTTTTGTTTTTGATTTTATTGTGAAAATTTTGGTGAAAAAGTTTATTGAAAGTTGTGTATTTTGATGAAAATGTGTTTGGTTTTGTTTTTGATTTTATTTTCAGAAGAGACAAAAATTACTGTAACAGTCAAATCATGTAAGTTTTTGTCTGAAAAGTTGTGTTTATAATTGAAAAATATAATATAATATAAGTTTTAAATGATTATATTGTAGTTGATGTAATTAGTAGGCACCCTAAAATAGAGACAAATAGGGAGACAATAGCTGACAATTTTTTTGACCAAAAAAATCATTTTTGGTCAAAAAAACATAAAGCAAACAAGTTTCGGCCAAAATTTTGGCCAAAAAATGGTTTGAAAATAAAACCAAACACAGCCATATTATTTGGAGAAAATGAGTTTGAGTATAAGCATTTTTCGTAGATTCAACAATTGAAAACTCGTCTTTAAAAATATGGTCAAACATAGCTTGAGTATGGGCGAACTTATTTCAATTACTTAATAATAGCTTTGTTGATATGAACGTTCAGAATTATTGAATATAAACTTCTAATAAATATCTTTTTTCTAGATAATGTGTGCATGTCGGCAAAAAATAAATAAAAAGAAAACTTTGAACAAATATATATAAAGTAAAAGTTTGGATTGTAAATATTGGTGGGTGCATTACTATTAATAGAAACATGTTTCTATATTTCTTCCTAGTGAGATAATACTTTTTCCACACCTGTACGCCACTCATCCATTGTTATTTTTATTTAGTTCAATTGATGGAGTTCGAAAGCAGAACTTAATAATTGGGAATGAAATTCCAAAAATTTGACTGAGCCCCAACAAAGTATTAAATTTCGATATTAGTGTATATTTCGAAGTAGTAAATTTATAAAAATTTTGATAATAAAATTTTGGGGTTTTTCCAAAATTTCGATTTTATTTTCAGAGAAATCATGAAAATTTATATAAATGCTTGAAAATTTTCAACAAAACTTTGGTTAACTTTAATTACCATAATTATGGATTTTTTACATTATTAATATTGGATATATAATATATTTATACAGTGAGTTTCGTTAAGTGGTATGACCAAAATCTACTACGAATAATATAAAATAAATATGATTTGAGAATAAAGTAATAACTAAATCTCATAGGGACTTCTTTAAAACAAAGTGCCACAATTTTAATGTAAATCATAATTGAAAGCCACATAAATTTTTTAGGAGGGTTGAATCAAGATGCTATGGTTGAAACTTGAAAAAGACTCCAGTTCAACCGCAGAAACATTGCCTAAATTTTATCTTCATCAAATAAATTTTTTCCAAAAATCCAAACTAAAAAGATCTTATGCTTTGAGAAAGTGTCATAAGCCAAATTAATTAAAGATAAGATTGATGAAACAATATTTTCTTGGATTGCATTTTTTTAATTTTGTTATAAGCAAGTCTAATTGTAATATTGAATTGTAGGCCAAACTCTGAAATAATGCTATAATAAATGTGGATCCATTTTGAAACTTAATTTCACTTATAAAATATTTAAAAATAAAATAAATAAATATTATTCTAAATTTTGAGAATTTTCAGGTTTCGGTCAAAATTTCGTTGGATATTTTACAAAGTCATATAGTATTATTTCAAATTTCAAAAAATTTCGGGTTTCGACAAAAATATTGGGAAATTTCGAGAAATTTTGGGAGATATTCTGCAAAATTAGATTGAAAATGAAACATCGTTTCGAGACCCCTGGAAATTTTGGAATTTCGGAGGAAATTTAAGACCATGAGACCTAATTTAACAGGGTAAGAATTTGAAGTTTACCACCACAAACAATTAATTCAGACTTATGATACACGAGAAATTTTGATTCGAACATAGTTTGACAGAATTTTAATTTTATTACATTTTGAATCATACTCGAATTCGGTCAAACTAAATTTGAACTATAGGGGCTTGATAGGTATACTGGAATGGGGTGTGGAATTGAGTGACATTTCCAAGTCCATCCTAAACCTGTTATTGGTATGTTTCAGTGTTGAGAGAATAAACATTCCCGTAGAAATCCATATTTCCAAATGTAAAAATTAGTCATTCCCTATTATGCACCGACACGGAAACGGCGACACGGACACTAGGAACGGCATTTAAAAAAATATATAGGACACGACACGGCTTCGACTAGGGATGGCAACGGATCCGGGTTGGCCCCGGAACCGCCCCAACGGTTCCGGTTCCCCCGTCTCTAAACGGATCCGGTTCTGATTCCAGCTTATACAGGTCCTAACGGTTCCGGTTCAGTTCCGGGTTCAACCCGGAATTGCTTTTTTTAAAAAAAAAAAAAACAAATTAAAAAATTTGGCAGCTGAAAACAGAAAAAAAAAATACAAAAAAGGAATTAATACTAATTAACATTAATCTAGTTTTCATAGAGCAAACTCAAAATCTATACTGCTCAAATTTTTGTATTATACTATATTGCTGCAAAAGCAGTATAGATGTTGGACTATATAGCTCAAATATTTCACCATCTAGCAAAAATGTGACATGAATCACCGTATGATCTTATACTATACTGCTCAAAAAGCAGAAACAACAACTATGACTTGGTGTGATAAATAAAGTGAAGAACAATAAGGTAACGAGCTAATATACCTACAAAAAGCAGATACTATATACATATATATATACACACACATATATACGTATATATATATATATATATATACAAAAAAAGAAGAAAAATACAAAAAAAGGCAAAACTCCAGCAAACAAAAAACAAAAAAGGTCTTGCGGTTCCAGTTCCAAACTCGCGGGTACCCGCGAGTCTCACGGTTCCGGTTCCAAACTCGCGGGTACCTGCGAGTCTCACGGTTCAGGTTCCAAACTCGCGGGTACCCGCGAGTCTCACGGTTCCCGTTCCAAACTCGCGGGTACCCGCGAGTCTCACGGTTCCGGTTCCAAATTCGCGAGTCTCACAGTTCCGGTTTCAAACTCGCGGGTACCCGCAAGTCTCACGGTTCCGGTTTTTGCGGGTACCCGCAAGCGGTAGTGTAAAAACAATACTCGCGGGTCCTGGTGGTTCCGGATCCTTCATTATGTGGTTCTGGTTCCGGGTCCCAAAAATTTATGCGGTTTCGGTTTTGGATCCTCAAGAACCGGCCCGTTGCCATCCCTAGTTTCGACACGGCTGTCCAATTTTTTTTTATATATATATATATTATATAAATTTGTATTTTACTTGTTTCTTCGTAAAATTATGTATATTGCAAATAATTCAACTACTTATCAATAACAAATGCAAAATAAAAATATAAACATAAACTAAATATAACAATAAACATGTGTTCAATCCAAAACATGATATAACAAAAATAAATACTCCACTCCATTATTCAAATCCATGTCTTATAAAAAGTTGGTAAGTTTTTATTAGATTTAGAAAGTTGGTAAGTTTTTATTAGATTTAGAAAATTGGTAAATTTTTATTTACAATTTGACCCCCCAAAGTTTTAGTATATTATAAAAAGTGATCATCCATGTCCTAACCGTGTCGGACACTCCTCAGGTCGTGTCCTATCCGTGTCCAAATTATTATTTTTATTAGGGACACGGGATAGCCGTGTCCTTGTCCGAATGCGTCTGACACCGCCCGTGGTAATTTTTTGGAGTGTCCGTTCTTTATAGGTCATTCCTCATCTCCCTCATAGTTTAGCCATTCCTGGTCAATCAAGAATCACCTTAAAAATTTAACGCCAAAAAAAAGATATTTTTATATCCGGCATATAATGATTAATAATTTCAAATTACTTTATAAATAATGCTATTAATGAAAAATTCAAGAAAAATAAAACCAAAAAAAATACATAAATTTAAAAAAAAAGCATAAAATTATATTTTTCTAGCCCAATAAATAATAGTTTCGTTATTGAAAATTACTTGAACCATAACAATTTTAATGAAAAGTATTAA
Source organism: Buddleja alternifolia (assembly GCA_019426215.1). Taxonomy (NCBI): domain Eukaryota; kingdom Viridiplantae; phylum Streptophyta; class Magnoliopsida; order Lamiales; family Scrophulariaceae; genus Buddleja; species Buddleja alternifolia. The sequence continues at coordinate 8,262,141 of CM033400.1, forward strand.
AAAAAATATGAAAAACTACAGAGATGCATTGGAAAATTTGGGGATTAAGATATTGACTCCAAGAATTAATATTTTCATCCTAATCTACTTCATAAGTTGCGATCTTTCATGTGTTTATAGTGCTAACCGTATATATTACTTGCTTGAAATGATGATATTACTCATCAATGATAATATTATTCGTTGTACATACATGAGATAACCATAAACTTGAAAAATAATTTATGTTTTAATTTTTTTTAACTAAAGAGTAATTTGGTCTTTCTCAATAATTTCATTCCAACCTCCGATTCTAATTATCAATCATGAGATTAGAATGAATTAAAGAATGTAAACTAAAAGAATCACGATTCCATTTATTTCTTACTCCTTAAACCTATGTTATATTAGCATCATTCATTTTCTATATTCATTCCATTCCGATCCAATTTCATTCATACATATCAATTGAGCTCTGATGTTTTTATTTGTTCGTGGTCTTATCATTGTATCTATTAAAATAAATTAAAATTTACTTTTTCGAAAGAAATTAGGATAAATTTGACATAGATGAAATACCAACTCAAATGAAAAATAAATTACTCACCACATAAAAAAAAAAAGGTGGTGAATGGTGATAGTGATATTCGAATTATTATTTATTTATGGGGGTGGCAGGCACTTATTGAAATTTATTAAAAGCATCAAAGAAGCGTGGCAGCACTGGAAAGCTAAAAAGATGCCAAAGTTACAATGTCAAGGTCTCAAGGACCTTACACGTCCACGTCACCTGGCCGTACGCATTATTAGAAGAAGATCATGGTTCGAAATACGAACTTTATTGGATATGACCAAGATGTTAAATTTCGGTATCATTGTCTACGTTGAGGTAATAAATTTACGGAAATATCGGTGAAAATTTTGGGGATATTCAAATATTTGATTTTGATTTTAAAAAAATTATGAAAATTTATTAAAATATTTAAAAATTTACAAAGAAACCTTGTGTAACTTTAAATATCATATATTTCATGTATAATATATACATAATGAATCTGGTTAAATAGAATGACTAAAACCTGATGTGAAAAATATGAAATAATGGTTGTAAAATAATAATAATCAAATATCATAAGAACTTCATTAAATAAAGTGGACCACAATTTAGTAAAAAATATTATTCCAAACCACATCAAGCTTCTAAGATTTTTATGAGATTTTATTTAAATAATTTGTGTTCGGATCCGAATTTTTATTAACTTTTTGCCTAATATCACTTTCAGATTCCTATTTAAATTTATTGCTTATTGGGTTACAAATTGGTCATTTATTATTTTTTCTTTTAACATGAATTATCATTTAACTCTAATTTTTAACTATAAAATATTTAAAAATATAAAAAAATATTATTTTAAATGAAAAATAATAAAAATCATCATTTGACTCGATGAAAATTTTGGAAAATTTCAGGTTTCGATCAAAATTTCATTGGATATTTAGCAAATATTATTTTCAATTACGAAAAATTTTGGGTTTCGATCGAAATTACGGAAGATATTCTGCAAAATTGGATAGAGAGTTTCATTTCGGTTAAGGACCCCCGGAAACCCAAAATTTCGATGTTTCGGGCGAAATTTAAGACCTTGGATATGACCCAAGTTATTTGTTAGGAATTTCATGTTAGATGTTTTGATGATGACAAATAGGACTTCCTGTTAGACCCCGAAAAATGTAAGTATAAAAGCTTTCATAGAATATTGTGTATAAGTACCTGAAAGCTTATTTATCTTAGGCTTATAGTTTTCATCTTTGTAGAATTTTAGACTAAGAATGTGATACTAAATCGCTAAGGAGAATTCTGGGTAAGTCTACCAAGTGATAAAGTTGAAGATCAAGCGTCTGAAGCTACAGAAGATAAAAATCTCTTGAAGCGTTCGTCAAACGTTTTAGAGACTATTCCAGGTTACAACTCCAGCGCTCAAAATACGAATGGATAATTCAGGCCGAATACTCAACACTAAGTCAATGATGGAATTTTGAGTGAGCCTATCAAAGACAAGATTGAAGAGTAAGCGTCTGAAATAAAGAGAAGAGACTCAGGATCAGTCCAAGCGTCTGTCCAATGCACGAGAAAAACTGTCCTCTTCAGGAAGCGTCCAAAAGGCTAAACCAACACGACCTACAACGAACGTAACCTGAAAAATTCAAACCCAAAGCTATCCAAAGACTTAAAGAATGCATGAATCAAACGGACAAATTATTTCCAATGGAAATAAAATAAGATGCATTAAAAGTCGGATAAGTGCTATTAAAATATAAGCACTATAACGTATGGGTAAGCCATTCATTTGACCAATACTGTCAGAAGTTATGAAACCAAGAACATGCCTAACTAATTAAGTATACCCAAAGTTAGAAATGTCAGAACTCAAGGAATGTTTGGGGAAACGAGATTCCAATCGTGTCAAACGGACAAAAACCACCAATACCTTATAAATAGCCCTTTCAACAAATAAGTCACATAGAGCAAAAAAACCGTGACATATACAAGAGATATACCTGAATATCCTAGTGTGAATAACAGTCACAACCTCTTGTATGTAGAAAATTATACAAAAGACACAAGAAAAGAATACCTACTTTGTTGAAAGAAAAGCTTACAAAAATCCATAGCCAAATATCCGTATAAGCTTTTCACAAATATTTCAGAGACAGTCAACTATATCTCAAACCCCTTTTTGAAGACCCTACATTACTATTGAGATATCCTCAAGTTGTTTGAACTTTCCAAAACCAAACAAAGCCATTACAAAACCTTTCAACATCTTTCGTCTGAGTGAGAAAGTGTGTTGACTTACAAGCGCCATTTTTGTGTAAAAGAAGCTTGTGGAAGAAGATCTCTACTGGAGCTGAAATCTGTGTGACCAAGGAGTTCCGAGATCAAGTGTAACTTGCATTATTTCTGGGTGAAAGAAGCAAGGAGATAGAAGATCTTTAGTGGAGCTGAAATCTGTGTGACCAAGGAGTTCCAAGATCATATCCAACCTCTCTCTATTTTGTAGAAGTCTCTGTGTAACACTTCGATAATCATCATAGTGGAAAACCTCTCTGATAAAGGGAGAAGAAGGACGTAGCTGAGATTACATCACCCAGTGAACCTTACAAATATCTTGTGTCATTTACTGTTTTGTTGTCTTACATTATACTGTCATATTATATCTTGAAAAGGCTTTTAAACTAATAAGCGACTAATTGGTTAAAACGAACGCTAAGCTATAAAAACATTTCCGCTGTGCTAACCCTGATTTAGTGACTAAACTCTGCCCTACTTTGGTAAGTGTTGAAATCACCGAATCTAAGTTAACTTTTCTCAAGCGCCTGAAACTAGCGCTTAAGTCATCATCCCTCAAGCGCCGCACCTAGCGCTTAAAGTTTTCCGAGCGTTCAAATACTTCACAGTAATACGAAAGTTTTTAGAAGTCGAAAAAGACTTCAGTGTCTATTCACCTCCCCCCCCCTTCTAGACCCTTTCGTATACCACTTGGGACCAACATTATTCATAAATTCGTAATAGAAATAAATTGCATGTATTAGTTGATAGTGATACCAATGTTAGATAGCTTGCATATATAAAGATGTATAGTGTGTTTCTTATCCCACATAGAAAACTTATTAAAGTTTGGAACACTATATAAAGAAAGACACCACTTAAGTTTAAAATGGAACTTGGAGGAAAAATTTGGAGGAGGCCAAAATATAGATATATTATATATATTTATATATCAAAGACTTGGCACTTTTGCACGCGCAAGGATCCAAGGAAAATAAAATATTATTTTTTATTTTCCGATTTATTTATTATTTTGGAATTATTTTTTATTAGTTTATTTATTAAAGAGTTGCAATGTTTAGAAAATGATTTTCTAAAAGCTGTCTTCTCTAGGATTAATTTTTGGAGTTATTTTGACTGAATAAACACTTCTTTTCTCAAGAGTAGACACTTCCGAATTGAAGCAACCTTTAAAAATTAAACTAGAATTCCAAACAACGCAACCTTCCGAATTAATATTTTGTCTATATAAACGCATTTCTTGTGCCAGATTTTAAATCATCAAATTATTACTACTTTCACTCTTACATGATAAAGTCTTTGAGTTGTTCTTGAAAGGAGACTTCCGAAATTGCTTTCGTTAAGTCTCGGGTGGTTTGTCATATCCTAGAAGTAAATTTGCATTTATTCCCGGTAGCAAACGTGTAGTGGGGGCAAATATCACTTTAAGGAAAGAGAAATCACGCTTCAAACCATAGAATATTATATTTACGTTAACAATCAATGCGTGTGCAAAATTAAAAATTTAGTAAGAAAAATTCTGAAATAAATAAACTAAGATTAAATAATAGATGAGAGAAGAAAAGAAAAAAAGAGATGAGAAATAAAGATCGCCAGTGGATGACATTCCGTTTCCCATTTCTTCTATTTTTAGATGTTTATTTTGTCAAAAGTGCATTTATTTTAGCATCTTCTAAAAATATCCCAAGGAAATGTTACTGTTAAAATTCGCTAAAGAAAATCTCAAATTTTCTTGAAATGTATTTAATTGGTATTTCTCTAAAAAAAATCATATTAATTAGATTTTTTACTATTCATGATTAAACGGTTCAATAAACAACGGAATTTTTTTAGCTCCCAATATCTTAACATACACATCAAAATAATCACATAATTTGACTCATAATTACGCAAGATGCGGAATAAGAACCATTTTGCATATTTTTTATGCTTTAGTCGATGAGTTTAACTCAAATATGTCTAGAATTTTTTATCAAATAAAATCTTATCACATTCTCACATAAAAACCAATTTTTTCTACACAAAAAAACATACCCTATCATACATTCGCACTTAGAGGGTGTTTGACTAAACTTATAAGCTCCTCTAAACATCTTAAAAGATGTTTTAGAGGTTATAAGCTTTATAAATTTGTTTGGTAATTTTTTTAAAAAAGCAGCTTATAAGACTTAAAAATAAGATGTTTGGATCTTATAAGCTGTTTTTAAAAAAGTAACACAGCCCCACCTTTTTTTAAACATCTTATAAGATGTTACAACTTATAAGCTCCTAAAACATCTTATAAGATATAGGAGTTTATAAGATGTTTTGGATAAGCTTAGCCAAACACCCTCTTAATCACCACACATTTTTTTGTTTTCAGATAAGGCCTAGCGCTACTAACAAAGCTGATGCCTTAAAATATTAGATGTCTTGGTTTCTACTTCCACCAGCGACAGCGTGTGGGTTTTTTTTTTTACTTTCTGGGTAGTGGTTAACTATTTTGTAAATTAGTATTAGTGATATATGTTGATTGATGATTCATATTCATGATGTAATTGATACATGTAACCAGTTATCTTTAAAAGAAATCATCACACTTTTTTGCTAAAAAAAAATAATCAAACTTTTTGGCTATTAAAAGAACTCATCCAAACACACTTTCATCATCATATCTCTGCTTTCTTAAAAATAAAATTCCTAAATTTTTCTGCTCAAAATGAGAAATCGCATCAATCCAATCAACGTGATTAAAAACAATTGAAAAGAAAAAATACAACAAAGTTTTCTTATACCTAGTTTTGTGGACCATATCATTTTTATTAAGCTAAATCATCAAATATGATGTGACATTCTAATAGTTAGATAGTGAATGAACATCTAATTCATAAAAATATTGTCTTTGCTTCACCGAAGCAATTTGACAGACTAAAAAACACTATCTAAAAACTCTTTCATTCTATATGGTTTGGACTATGTGATTAATATACACTTCAAGAAATAACTCCTCACAAGTAAAAGTATAATAACATTTCTCGTGTTCGACTAAATCGAGTTTGCCGTTTTCATTGAAATTGCTAGATATAAAATAGTTTCTCTTCCACGACTCGTTCAAGCAATAGCGGTGGGGAGGCCATTGTGGGGTATCATCTAGTCCTCCAATGTCTAAAATTTGGAGTGAGTTTATAACCTAAGAATGTTCCTCATTTGATCGCAAAAGTGCACTTGTTAGGGATCAACTTCATGCTCAACTTCTTTATAACTTGGGAAGCTTTATTTAGGTGTTTCGTATGATCTTCTTCTTTCGAACTCTTTATGAGTAACATATCTTCATTAACCTTCATGGTTTTTCCTATCTGCTTGCGGAACATCATGTTCATCATATTTGTATTGGTTGCTCTTGTATACCAAGAACATACTCGTTAAGCTTAATCAACGCATGTCCAGTCGTTGAATCTATCAAATATCAGTGAGGGTCATTGAGACACACTCTACTTTGGTGAGATTTGCACATATGGTGAGATTTGAACATATCCTCCATTGTCCTTCATTTTCCGCGATCATGACCACAATTAAGAGTCATTTCATGGACTGGATCTCTATTATCTATCTGGCTTTCAAGAGCTTGTTGACCTCTACCATTATAATATTTGGGGTCTATGCCTTCGATAGCTGGACATGATAGCTTTTCTTGTTAGATTCTGTCATCATAGATGTCGGGTGGTCCCTAGCTCCCACTTTCATGACCTCAATTCTTCCACAGATCCTTAGCGGCGTACTAACTAACTCTAAGATGATTAAATTGAGCTCCAGTTTTCTTTAATGCCTCCATAAATGAGATGTTTGTAGAGCCCACCTTTGTCTACTAGTGCCTTCTGTTCCACAAGGTTAACTATATCGATAGTCACCACTTTGGAATCACTTGGCAGAGCTACTTAACTATGTTGATAAACCATCTCCTCTTCTTTGGGTTGAATCTCCCTTGTTTGGACCTCTTGCAATTATATGGATGACTCACCTCCGGGGTGGATTGTCAACCTTGGACGCGGGTTCGAGTGGTCTATGGGTCTTCCCAACATTTTCATCTTGACCTCTTGAATTTGTCCTTGTTCTTGGACCAATTTACTGACTTGGCTGGTGCTCCTGATCATTTTTTGGCTAGGACCTCATTCTCTCGGGTTTTTAGCAACAAATTACTTCAGAAAATGTAGTTTGATTAGTAGATCAACTTTTTGCCCCTCAATTGAAAAATACTCATTGAGATCGTGATCTTTATTGTCGTGAAAACGATAATACTTGCTAGGGACTTTTTGGTTTGAGGACTCTTTCACTTCTCTAGACTGATTCAACACGTTGGAGCTCTCTATACTAGAAAGGGCTCAGTCTCTTGCGGTCATTAATATAGTTTAGTCATTATGATTTTTGTAAAGGGGCCTTATTGGATATCCCTCGAGTCGAGGTCCTATCTAATGGTTCTTCTTGATCTTTTTTAGTCTGTCTCTTGACATGGGAAGTCTTTCAATTCTTTATTCAACATTTTTTATGGTGTTCGACTCTCCGGATCGGGCTTCGTCTGGGCATATTTATAAGCCATTTCCTTTTGGTTCCTCCAAGTTCACAAGTGCTCCTGAGATAAGCAATGTGCCAAAAGACCTGTTCGAGCCCATTGCTTCAAGATGCTCACCGCCAAAATAATGCATATCTCTTTATTTTGCCTTGACTCGAAGGGGGTGAGCTTTGGATTTCTCTAATTTCTCTTTTTGGCAAAATGGTACTTGACTTCTCGGGCTAATCATTCATATGAGACCATTGTGCTTAGGAGGTAAAGATGTGAACCTCTCCTGGACTCATCCGCTTTAATGAATATTTGGGTTCTTATCACATTCGTCTTATTGTGGGATGTCATTATGAGCTCTAAGACTATGACATGCTCATCTGGATCTTTGATCCCATCACATTAAAGTAGGCTCGGGCTTCTAAAGTTGGGCAACACCGTTCCGGCCACCGTGTATTCGTGAAAGGGGACCTCTTCTTGGGGATAATTTTGACATATCTCAATCGATGCTAGAGATTTCTCCTCTCATTCTCCACTGGCTCTGGGGACCTGTTCAGCGCTATGTGATAATGACTAGGACATCATTGTCTTTTTATCTTCTTTCGTGCTTCTAAAAGGGGTGGTCAGTTCGGCTCTTGGCCTCATTTAGCCTCTCACTACTATACATCTCTTGGCGCCCACGCTGGATTCCTCTAGGTCAGCTCTCCTTCTTCATGGCCTTCTTCCTCCACTTCATTATGTGGGACTTTCTAATGGAAACAATAATTGTGGTAGGGCATTACATCTCTTGGGATTGCTCTATCCATAAGTCTACCTTGCCCTCCTTTTTCGGGATAGGTCTCTGGAGTTCTACTCGCGAACAAGCTAAGAGCACTCGATCGCAATCGCTCATTACCCTCTTTAGGGAATAACTGGATAAACAGGGGTATGCTCCTCCTTGGCACCATTCTAAATTAAGGTCGAGTTGGAGAAAGGTTGTGAGCTTGATTATTCTCCCTCGTGCCCAATCAATTATTGTATTTCTGAGCTTTATCTGGGGCACCTGGGTCGCAAGTATTTTGATGGTCCTCCTCAACATGGGCTCTGTGAGGTCACTCCAGTCTGAAGTAGATAGTCATTTTTCTTCGGGATGGACATACGCGTTAGAGATCTCTCTCTGGCGGTGGACCGGCTCTCTCGCGCAATGGAACTCCTCTTTGGATTGTCATCGATCAACTCCTCTTCAGGAAACAATTGGCGAGGTAGGACCTGTCTTCTCATGACGAAACTACTCTTCTAAATCATCATTGGCCGACTCCAACCCGGGAAACAATAGGCAAAGCTGCATATCCTCCATTGGTATTATTCCCACTCAAGGTCAAGTTTGTTGAGGGCCATGAGTCTAACTTCCTCTTTAGGATGGATTTTCCTTTAAGGTCCTCCACCTTCAGAGCTCTCAACCTCCGTTGATCATCATCTCTATGAGCTCGACTCTGCCGTTTTGAACTGCAAGCTGTGGTGAAGGTCCTTCCTCACAAGAGCTCTGCGGGGTCACTCCAAATCGAAATAGGTTAAAGTTCCTCGAAAGGGATATAGGTGCTAGAGATCTATTCTCTGCTTCATTGAGCTACGCGCTACTTTAGACCTCACGTTGTTGATGTGGTGGCCTCCTTGCTGGAAGGACCTGCTCCTTCTCATGGTGGTGCTCCTCTTCTAGATCATCATCGGTCCATTCCTTCTCTGGAAATAATAGGAGAGGCGGGGGCACATCCTCCATTGGTACTACTCCAACTCGAGGTCTAGTTTGTTGAGGGCCATAAGCTTGATTTTATCTCATGGATGGGTTGGCTCTCGACCTCCTCTTCATTTAGAGCTCTCAACCTCCATCGATCATCATCTTTCTGAGCTCGACTCTGGTTATTTGGACCACGGGCTCCGATCAAGGTCCTTCCTCACATGGGCTCTGGGGGGTCATTTCAGAATGAAAATGGATGACCATTCGTCCTTGGTGCCTTCTTGCCTACCATATCTTCTTGAGGACATCTTCATTTAGAGCTCTCCACTTCCATCGATCATCGTCTTTCTGGGCTCGGCTCTGGTCATTTGGACCACGGGCTCCGATCAAGGTCCTTCCTCACATGGGCTCTGGGGGTCATTTCAGAATGAAGATGGATGACCACTCGTCCTTGATGCTTTCTCCCTTACCAAATCTTCTTGGCGTATGCCAACTTTATTCGTAATTTCAGGAGTTTCTCATAGACGACGCCAAATGATTTGGGTCTAAAACCTAGGTCATATCTCAAAGCTCCTTGAGGTCAAGTCCACCTTGAGCTCTAAGTTGATCGTGATCCGTCCTGAAATCACAAAGTTGGTTAGCCTAGCCGGGGTCACCCCCGGCGAAGACCCTCCGACGCTCAAGTTAGTATTGAGGTCTAAGAAACACATAGTAAATGTGTAAAGGAGGGGAGAAAATGATACCTTGTAGTGGGGAAATGGTGTGGTATTTATAGAGTTTTTAGGAGTTGTACGGATCTGACAAGTGGCAAAATTTGGGTCCTCCGTGTGTCTCCATCCAACAGCTGAGCGAAGAGCCCCAGCTGGGTCGGGTTTTGTTAGAGAGATCCGCGTGTTTTAGACCACGGATCCTGGTTATTTCGTAATTACGAAGAGCCGCAGGGGTCATTATGGTCTAAGAGATCTTAGACCTCCACGTGTCCTTAATGAACGGTTGGATTGTCGGGTCTAGCTGGGTCGGATCCGTGTTAGGCGAGGTCTATGGTAAGAACACGCGGATCCTCGGGTGACCTGTAATTATGAGCTTCTGCGGAGAACATTTTGGTAAAGAGGTCATTATGGGGTCTTTTACCCCATATTAGGGATTTTAATATGTCACAATCACACACGATAAGATGAAGTGGTCAACACAAGTTAAACTTAATTATCTATACTATTTTATTGAATTGAAAAGCAACTTATGAAATTTGTTTTGGACTACGGTTTTGGTGACATCATAATAATTTAATTTTATAAATTAGGTGGAATGCACATATAACGGACACAATAACAATTCAATAATTTTGGTGAATTGGCACAAGAACAATTACATAGTGTATAACGGATCATTCTGGGTAGCTCCTGGGAGTTGGACTTTTGAGATGATCTCCACCGTCACAAGCTTCCCACACATGTATTAGCACGAGACACCAAGTATGACCCTTCTATAACACATGATATAAAGAAGCTGTTTTTATTTCTTTTTAACTTTTATTTCTCTCTCTCTCTTTTTTTCTCATCATGTATTCAAACTCAATTAATTGTTTTTTTAAAAAAATTCTTATTAAATTTATTTTTTTATAAGTATTGAGTGTGCATTATGGACTAGCAATTGTAATTATTGTGGGAATAATTGGATTGGTCAAGTCAGATCATGAATATTTAATTGTGAATTCATTTGCCCCCTCTTTCCCCAGTTTGCTATTTTCCGCTCGCTAACTACCACAATAAAAACGATTTTAATATTCAAACTATACTTACACTTACTTTGAATAATATTGTTTGCTATATAAATTCAATTGATTGACAAAATCGTGCAGATTTATTAAGAAATAGACATTTGACCTCTCAGTTCAACATCTCAATTCAATGTTCTTAAAGAATAATCAAGCTTATTGGTTTACAATATCAATTAGTTTACTATTATGTGCTAGACTGAATATTATTTTATTATTACTTAGATAGCGCATAATCTTTTTTCCTTTTTTTTGACCGAACCCCCTAATGGGGAGAATTTTTTCGGGTCCCTCGTCTCTTATTTATTCATCAAAAGAAAGCAATAAACAAGGAGATCTAACTAAGCAAAATTTTAAAAACCACCGCCTCTCTCTCTAAACCCTAGTTTTCTTTTTTCCTCTATTTTTCTCCGCTGGCGATGGCTTGGTGAAGCAGTCGTCGACTTCACCACTGTTACCATCACCATCATTGGCGGATTGGATTGGAGTACCCTTTTTCAAGTTGTATATCACATCTTCAAATCTGACGAGACGGATATGAATCTAACAAGATAGAGACAGATCTGACGAGATGAAGACGGATGATACATAAGTTTTTATATAGCGTTTTAGATATTTGATTTAGTATTTTATTTTCTCTCTCGTATGAGAGTTTGCTTTCTCTCTCGAATGAGAGTTTCGTCTCTCCTTGAATAAGAGTTATACAAGAATTTTTTTTGGCTCATTTGTTAATTCTTAAGATTTATTATCTTGAAAAATCTCATTATTTGGTACTTCAATTATTCTTTACTACATTATTAGATACAATCTCAGTTGTATTGTTGTTGACTTTGTAAATTTTTTATTATTGGATGAAATAAAATACCGCTTTCCTTTTAAAAAAAGCTCCCTCACAAGCGAAGCTAAAAAAACTCGTAAATAAGGAGTACTTGCTCCCTTACAATTAAAATAGCTAAACAAAAAAAAGGCTCAAATCCATGTAAACTGAAAATTAGGCATAAGAACATCTAATCGAGCTAAAACTAAGATATTTCTCGAAATCTCATTTTCCAAAAATATCCTCGTACATATTAGCCAATAAATCAGCCGTTCCATTTCCTTCTCGGAAGATATGAGTAAAGCGCACCTCCACTTTGCTCATAGCAATACGAATTCTTTGTAACAAGTGTTGAAAAACCCAACTTCGCGGAATCTTGCTAGTTACCATTTGAATAACCAGCATCGTGTCGAGCTCTGTCCAAACTCTATGAAACCCACGTAATGCGCACCATTCCAGCCCCTTGCATAGACCACGTAGTTCAGTGAAAGTGTTTGTCGAAACTTGCAAATATTCTGAGAAAGCCAACAAAACCATACCCTGTGTGTCCCTAACAATACCCCCTGAGCCAACTTTCCCGGCCGGGATTACCTGGCGGCCCCATTCGTGTTGAGTTTAACCCAATCTAAAGGTGGCAGAAACCATTGAACCCGTGTGGATCTTAGATGAGCAGCCCTACAAGAATTAATCCCGAGATGGCGAGCTAAAATTCCTTCATAGCTGAAATCTTTCGATTTTAGAAGATTATTTTGATATAAAAGCCGTATATATTGTTCAACACGAAGCCGACTACGTAAACTATAACAAACAATTCTATCATGTTTAGCCTTAATTGTTTCTGTCTAGCTAAATAAACCAGACGATAAGGATTAGAATAATGATACGGACATGCGTTTTAGACGTAACACCCAACCTCCATGCTTGCCACCAAGACAAAAATCATCCGTATGACCGTATCGGGGAGTTGGATATTACACAACTTCGCAAAGAATAAATTAACACTTGCATGCATTTCAAACCATTTTGAAGTAGTAATCTTTTAGGTATTCAAGTTTATGACAATTTATCAGTTTTATTTTATTACAACTTTGAGGGTTAAACCTACTACGCCCATTTTGAAAGTTCAGAAATACTAAGAAATAGTTTCAAAGAAAATATTATCTCGACTTTCCTTATATGTAACTAACAAAGAATTAACTATATACGGTTTGCATGTGCTATGTTTTTCAAAAATATTTTTTTATTTCATTTCTATATTATTGAAAGAAAAAATATTAATTAATTCTAATTTATAAAGGTGTCATATTTATGTTTAGACCTATTTTTCCATAAATACACATAATATAAATACTATATATATATATATTAAATCAGTTCAGATCTGTTTAAATTATTACAAATTAACACACGTCAGAGAACTATTTATGGTCCAAAATTAAGTACTGAGTTTTGGATCTAACCCGTTCACTTTGACATCCCCAGACATTTACAACCATTTACCCAAGAAAACAATTATTAAAGAGATGTGTATTTTTAGTTTTGTGATTTATAATTGATCCGATCGGGTATGTATAGCCTTCAATTTTAAGCTATATGTATACTATCTTTGATAGTTTTTTTATTTTGGGATAACCCGGTGTCAATTATGAGATCGTTCCGACCCTAAGAAATTTCGATCCGGGTAATTTGATTAATTTTGCCATTCCTATTGTTAGAATCACAGCCCAAGTCCTTTAAGAAATAAATGTTGGTGAAAAAATGGTATTCAAATTACTATTGTTTCTAAAGTAAAGATGACTTTTCAATGTGCTCCAACCTATGATGCACGGATACTCCTAAAATTCACAAAATGCAGTGTCGGACACTTGGGGGACACGGATACGCCTCGGACACGGCTCGGATACGCGTCCGACACGCCACCTGGCGTGTCTGACAAAAAAATTCAAAAAAATAGAAAGGACACGGTGTCCGACACGTTTTGGACACGGCGTGCGCTTTTTACACTTTTGAAAGAATTGAGGGGCTGAAATTGCAAATTCTCACTAATTAAAATAAAAGGGGCAGCTGCTGTGCACTTTAATAAGAGGCAGAAACCAAAAAGAAGGAAAAGAAAGTAGCTCCTGCGTACTGGAAACAAACATTGAAGCAAGTAAGAACCCTATTTCCTTTATCCTACTTCTTCACACTTTAGATTAATTCTTTGCTTGATTACATCAATTGTTTTGTTGTAAGTGTACGGTATAATGTAAATTTAAACATTTTAAGAGCTTAGTGTAAAGATTTTGTGTGAAAGTCATAAATATGCGTTCTACTTCCAAGTGTTTGATAAAATGCCTAAGAGACATTTAGTTGCTCATATTGTTGATAATTACACCTTACCTTACATTTAGATTTAGATCATTTGACATGTATTAATTTATTATGTCATATTTAAAGGACTTGAATTTAGAGACTTAAACTAGGATATTGAGCGTTTAATTATTATGTTGTTTGAATTTTGCTTAAAAATTGAAGGTGTGCTAGTTTGTATTTGTTTCACTTTAGTGCATTATTAATGTTTAAATATTTATGTATGTATTATATAATAATATATGCATTATAATATATATTATTAATTATTATATATAGCCGTATCCCTGCCGTGTCGTATCCTAAAATTTTTGAAAATCCGTATCCCCGTGTCCCCGTATCCGTATCCGTGCAACCTAGGCTCCAACAGAAAAAATGTGTATAGTCGAGTAGGTACATTTATAATGATTTATAGCAAAGTAATTGAGAAGATAGCATATATCCTCAAACTATGAGATGATGTGTACTTTACCCCCAAACTATTAAAAATTACACTCAACACCCTAAATTATCATATATGTGCACTTTGCCCCCTCGGTCAGCTTCGGGCAGCACATAGGGGGCAAATTGCTACAAACCGCATAGGTGAGGGGGCAAAGCGCACATCACCTCATAGGTTGTGGGGGGGGGGGGTATTTGCGATTTTTTTTTTAAATTCAAATATTCTTAATATTAACTTAACCCTCCTCGGTCAGTTTCAGAAAAAAATTTACCCATTCATCGTTCAATTTAAATCATGCATATTGGGATTTATTTAGATTTTTTTTAAAATATTATTTTTAGGTTTGAAATAAATAGTTTTCAAATATGAAAATAAGAAAAATAAAAATAAAACATGAAAATAAATAAGAAAACAATAAAAAGAAGTATAAATTCAAATATTCATAGTTTTCTAAAAACAAAAAAGACAATTCAAAAATCCGGAAACATGAAAATAAAAAAAAATGAAAAAAAGTATAAAAATTTTTTTTAAAAATTAAAAAATCTGGTGATGTGCGCTTTGCCCCCTCACCTATGCGATTTGTAGCACTTTGCCCCTTGTGTGCTGCTCGAAGCTGACCGAGGGGGCAAAGTGCACATATATGATAGTTTAGATTGTTAACTGTAACTTTTAATAGTTTATGAAGCAAAGTATATATCACCTAATAGTTTGGGGGTATCTACTATTTTTTCAAAGTAATTTTTGAAAGTTGTTACTCTCGTTTATCTTCAAAGATATCACCAATAGTATCGAAATTTAAGATATGTTTCCACAGTTGACAACTTATTATTATATTAAATTAATCAAATTCAAACGAGTGTTTTCATTGTCAGTTTTGAACGAATTATAGAATAATATAATATTCTAATTGTTGTTCGTATTTGTAAGTCCCAGTTGAGTGCTCCACACGGTCTCTAAAAATAGTGTGTGAGAAAAGAATCTGACGCACACCGGGATTCTATAATATTCCGGAAAAGAACAGTTTCATATCTTCATTGGTCCATTACCCACGTGAACATCACAGGGGAGGGTAACTAACAGGTCACACGCTCTTAGGTAATGCATATATCACGCTCCATTTACATGGCGTTAAATTGAGAATGTGAGACACACGCACACATTAGACCATCTGGAGTAAGACATTATGGTGGCCCACAGCAGGGGAGTAGTCCAGGTTTCACAAGTAAGCATCGGTTGATGAAATACGGGTGATACTATAGGCCATTATCCAAGCCCAGACCCAATAATTTCATATTAGATGAGATCCAGGCTTGATTATTTGGGTTTGAGAACCGGACCCGACCCAAACCCTATGATAGTAAGGAGTTCGGGTCCGAGTCGGGTCTATACCCGAACAAGACCCGATCAATACCCTAAGAAGACCCGATCAATACCCAAACAAACCCTCTTACCCGTGAAATTTGAAAACCCCTTCAGCCTTTCTCTCTCCTCACTCTTACTCTTACCCGTGAAATTGAAAACACCGTTGTTTCGTTAAAAAAAAAACAATCTAGACTAGGGTGGATCCAACTGCGTGTTCCAAGCTCGCGATAATTCTTATGTTAGAATTATCTTTCAACCCCCGCGCTCGAATTCGATACGCTAGGCAGTGGTTCAGAATTTAACACTTCGCCGTGTTGTTTAAAATAATTATTCGGACCGCAATTGACTAAAATATTTATCGTCTTCGAATGACACAATAATACATTGAAGGAAAGATTCAAGTCCAGATAAAAACTATCTCTCTGATACTTAAATCTGACACAAGATAGTCTTATACCTACGTGAGAATTTCTCGATCGAATGTATTATTTTAGATGTTGATTATTGTCTTCGAATACAATAATACAGTGAAAGATAAGATTCAAGTCCAGGTAAAAACTATCTCTCTGATATTTAAATCTGACACAAGATAATCTTATACCTACGTGAGAATCTCTCGATCGAATGTATTATTTTAACCCTTGCGTTCGAGTCGCATTAATTGAAGTGTTAGTTGCTCATTTCGAATATGAAAAACAGTGAATCGAAAGACTCAAGTCAAGTTACAAATTACCTATCTGATACTTAAATCTGAATAAAAGATAATTTATATCTCCATGAAAGTTTTCAATTCTGAAACATTACAAGCAATCGAATGCGCGAATGCAAAGACAAGCCTTGAAGGCAAAATCTCATCGAGTCGAATAGTAAATTACACTATGGCTACTCCTAAATTACGCTAAGAGCTACTCCTACATTATGCTATGAACTACTCCTAATTTACGCTAAGAGAAAGAAAATGTAGAAGTCTGATGATCTTGCGATGTCCTTTCTTTTCTCCGCGGCTCCTATATATCTTGTCTTTGGAAACCGTCTTCAACCCACTCTCCTCATTTTTGGGAACTGCCGTCAACTGCATCCAACCGTCTCTTTCAAAATCTTCAACTTGGCGCGTCTTCCTTGAATGCAGATTATCGGCTTTTGGACTTCATTTTATTTTTTAGATTCGATTCTTGGGCTTTTTGTCAATTCAGCCCCTGTCTTCGCTTCTGAATTTAATGGGTTTTGTCTGGTCTATTTGTAAACCCATTTCCTTATTTTTCGAGTTTCCCCAGTTTGGGCTATTTGGGCTCTTTAATTCGAAAGCCCAAATTATTTTATGGTGTAAACAAATGCCCCCCTAATGTATATGAACGTTTCGAGTTCATGTACATTAAAGTACACGTCTCCTTGTTAATCATCGTTTCGTTACAGGGGTTCGTGTATGATATGATGAATGTGTTTGTTCCTTTTCCCTGCACCTTTTCGTGATCAGGTTTTTAAATGTTATCCTTTCCCGGCTATTTATGAATGCCGGTTGTGTGGTGAATAAAACCTTTTTCACTTTGTCTGCTAATATTGCTGTCACTATGGGACCCATCGAGCTAGCTCCACTAGTGTTATCTCACTTTTGTCGTATGATGTTTAATTTGAGCAATGACCCTTCGAATGCTCACAAATTGTCTGGCCCCCTTTGGTTATTGACATGTTGATCTTTTCTATATTATCCCGCCTTGTTAAATATCAGGACTGTACAATCGTTCGAGAAATCGATTGAGAAGCGACAGTCGTCGAAAAAATCCTCCAATTTCCGACTCGAGCCAGTTTCGAAATGGGTTTGCTACAGGGAGGCCGTTATAAATTTATTAGTTCCTCTCGAGAAGGTGTCATACCTCGAAGTATTGAGCGCCATTTATAATCCGCTCTATGTTTCCACATGGTGTCCCTTTTACGAGACAAGGCACGACCAAGCCCAAAGTCATTGGTCTCATACTGCTCTACTCGATTGGATGCGAATGATTGATTCGCTGGACTCCTCCATAGATGATCACCCCTACTGGAGATCTATCTTGTCGTCCCGAGACCTACTATATGCAGATAACGTCCTCAGAGTTGAAGTTTACAACCCTCAGGTACTCTAATATATTTTGAGTATAAATGTAATAAACTTTATTACTTTATAATTTGTACTTCGAGTATATTCGGCGTCGAACATGTTCAGTTTCGAGCATGTTTCTTTCCATGCTTGATTTCGAACATGCTGGACCTTTTCGAGCATGCTTAATTCTGAAGGTGGCTCTTTCGAGCATGCTTGATTTCAAGCATCACTTGATCTCGAGCATGCTTGATTTCGAGCATGCTTGATTTCGAGCCTTACTGATCTCGAGCATGCTTGATTTCGAGCATCACTTGATCTCGAGCATCACTTGATTTCGAGCATGCTTGATCTCGAGCATGCTTGATTTCGAGCCTTACTGATTTCGAGCATGCTTGATCTCGAGCATGCTTGATTTCGAGCATCACTTGATTTCGAGCATGCTTTATCTCGAGCATGCTTGATTTCGAGCATCACTTGATCTCGAGCATGCTTAATTTCGAGCATCACTTCATCTCGAGCATGCTTGATTTCGAACCATACTTGATCTCCCACTGTGGTCGCCAAAACTTGCTTCGTAAAAAAAAAACAATCTAGACTAGGGTGGATCCAACTACGTGTTCCAAGCCCGCGATAATTCTTATCTTAGAATTATCTTTCAACCCCCGCGCTCGAATTCGATACGCTAGGCAGTGGTTCAGAATTTAACACTTCGCCGTGTTGTTTAAAATAATTATTCGGACCGCAATTGACTAAAATATTTATCGTCTTCGAATGACACAATAATATAGTGAAGGAAAGATTCAAGTCCAGATAAAAACTATCTCTCTAATACTTAAATCTGACACAAGATAGTCTTATACCTACGTGAGAATCTCTCGATCGAATGTATTATTTACGTGAGAATCTCTCGATCGAATGTATTATTTTTGATGTTATGTATCGTCTTCGGATGACACAATAATATTATAAAAGAAAAATTCAAGTCCAGGTAAAACCTATCTGTCTGATACTTAAATCTGACACAAGATAATTTTGTACCTACGTGAGAACCTTTCTTTTTCAAAACGATGTTAATGAATAGAAAACTTAGGTCAAGATACAAATTACTGTCAAATACTGAAATCTGAAAGCATGTAATCTATACCTCCATAAAAGTCTTCGATTCGTAAAAATTACAGGCAATCGAATGCCGATACAAGCCTTGAAAAGGCAAATTCCTTCGAATCTTATACTAAATTACACTATGGCTACTCCTAAATTACGCTAAGAGCTACTCCTACATTATGCTATGAACTACTCCTAATTTACGCTAAGAGAAAGAAAATATAGAAGTCTGATGATCTTGCGATGTCCTTTCTTTTCTCCGCGGCTCCTATATATCTTGTCTTTGGAAACCGTCTTCAACCCACTCTCCTCGTTTTTGGGAACTGCCGTCAACTGCATCCAACCGTCTCTTTCAAAATCTTCAACTTGGCGCGTCTTCCTTGAATGCAGATTATCGGCTTTTGGACTTCATTTTATTTTTTAGATTCGATTCTTGGGCTTTTTGTCAATTCAGCCCCTGTCTTCGCTATTTTCTGAATTTAATGGGTCTTGTCTGGTCTATTTGTAAACCCATTTCCTTATTTTTCGAGTTTCCCCAGTTTGGGCTATTTGGGCTCTTTAATTCGAAAGCCCAAATTATTTTATGGTGTAAACACCCGTCTCTCATCTCTCTCTCCTCAATCGCTGCCTCAGCACCGCCGGCCTCCGGCGCACCCAACCACTACCACCGCTGGCCTCCGTCGCTTCCTCCGTCGTCGTTATCATCGCCGCCGTCGTCGGAAATTATTGGTAGGTAATCATTTGTTTAGGTTTTTCAAATTAGGTTTCGATTTTTTACCTTAATATACATTGAAATTTTCCGATTCTTCTCTTTGAAATTAGGTGTGTAATTTTCCGATTCTATTAGTGTTAAAATTTCAGTTTTTATATAGGAATACTCTAAGCCTCTAAAAGAGTTCATGTCTACTGTTAAGCAAAACTATGGTGTGAAGTGTGAACTGTGAAGGCGAATAAGAACACATTTCATGGTGTGAAACGAAAAATAAATAATAATTATTCTTATTGTGAGTACTTATTCTGGATGAATTCCCAGTATATATATTGTTTTTTTTTTCTGCCCAAACTTCCAGTATAAAGAATAAAGTGTTGAGTTTCATGCCATTTTAACCCTGTTTTTGTTTTAATGCACTTTACATGTTTTCTTTGTAATAATTGTAATTTTCGCTAAATATGTGTGTTCCTGTTTTATTGGCATTTGATTAGTTATTTGCAAGAGCTGATGTGTTCTATTTTGAGAGACATTATACTGTAAGGAGCATTTTGAAGGCTTGAAAAAAAAAAAAAGGACCCGACCCGAAACTCCGGGTCTATGCAGTGGACCCGATTTTCGGACCCATGGGTCTGCGTCCGGGTCGGGTAGAGAAGGCATCCTGTGGGTATTTTCAGGGTCTGGACTTGGGTCTGAGTAATGCCTACCCATTGACAGGCCTACTTGGTGACTATCGAAATGAACAACTCTCGGAATGATCTACATCATTTACGTGGATATACACATGAGACCCTCATGTAACATGAGACTCGTGCGTGTATATCTAGGTGACTGATGCATATCACCGAAAGTTACCAAGTATAGGGTAGATCTCAACCATACATATAAGAATATATATGTGGATCCCATAAACAAATTCATTGAGAAATATGGGGATCGCTTTGGATTTGAGGTCTTGTGACCTCCTAAAAATAAACCATTGGGTACCTTCATGTGGGGCCCAATTACGAGTCAGACCATGACGATACTTGGATTAGATTAAATTAAATTTGCCCCTTTATACTGTGAGGTATGTATTAATTAACCCTCCATTAATAAAAATTCCAAATATTTTCCTGAATATTATTAATAGACTGAAATACCATTGATTTTTGTAATTAAAATCTATAGCATTTTTGCCCTATGCTATTCAATGCTAAATAAACTTATGTATTAATTCCCCCCTCCACTAATACACATACCAAATATTTTCCTGAATATTATTAATAGACTGAACTACCATTGATTTTTGTACTTAAAATCTATAGCATTTTTGCCCTATGCTATTCAATGCTAAATAAACTAATTTTCAATTACATAAATTGCATACATGGTGGTAGTAGTAAGACCAATTAAATTTAATTATCTCACGTAAGTTTTTATAACCACTTACAATATAACTTTTTATTACATGTTAGATTTTACTATTTCATTAATTTCATTTTAAACAATAGCTATTAAGTCACATATTCTTTATTACAATAATATTGTTTCAATAAAATCAGTTACGTTATTCTTAAGTATTGTATTTATAAGAAAAAAATGATGAAGCTACTTATAAGGTTTTTATAATAAAACACGTATAACCTTTTTATATGCACAATATATTTTATGCTAAGTACATTTAGTTTAAGGGAAAATTGGTCAAAAATCCCTAATCCCTATTTAGAATTAAAAATCTGTCCCCACTCATAATATTATACTCTCCACTCCCTAGTTGCTAATATAAGTTTGAATTCATTCCCTACCCACTTGAAAAGACGAAAATGCCCCTCATTTTTTTTTATTCTCCTTCTTCTTCACCTCTCTCTTCTCTCCTCTTTCCCCTTACCTCTTTTTTTTTTCTTTTTCCCTTCACCACAAATCCGACTACATAGACTTTTTCGGCGATTGAAATTGTTCAAAAGTGACACCATTTTGTTCTCCATGATGAAAGGAACAATCCGAGATTCATATTGACTCTATTCCGAGTACAATTTTTATTTTTGAATTTCATACGAACAACAACTGTCGTACGCATAAGCCATGTTCGACGTATATTTCGTGGACAATTGACGTATTTTCAATTTATATTTAACAGTTTTGCGCAATCTTACGAGAAATTCTATAACGCGTTGTAACGTGCTCGGAATCATAAACCATTTTTTTCTTTTGAAAGTAGACACATAGGAATTTCTAAATAAGTATGTCACTTTATCAAGAAATGTCAGGTATAAAACAGTTTTTGATTCAAACATAAGCTAAAATTTAATGATAGTTTTGTGCGACTTCACGAGAAAGTCTATAGCGCATTGGAGAATGCTCGGAATCATAAACCGTTTTTTTTAATTTCAAAGTAGACACATAAGACTTTCATAAAATGTATAACATATTGTCATGAACAATCTAGTACGAAACAGTTTTTTATTCAAACATAAGCTAAAATTTTTCTATAGTTTTGCGCAATCTTACGAGAAATTCGATAACGCGTTGTGGGATGCTCGAAATCATAAATCGTTATTTTATTTTGGAAATAGACACATAGAGAGTTCTTAATATGTATGACACATTATAAAGATACGTTTAGGATGAAGCAGTTTTGTCTACAAACGTAAGCTAAAATTTGTCAGCAGTTTTGCGTGACTTCACGAGAAAGCCCATAATGCACTGTACGATGCCCGAAATAATAAACTATTTTTTTCTTTTAACATTAGATATAGGGCTTTCTGAAATAGTATGACACATTATCAAGAAATGTCTAGAACTAAACAGTTTTCTTCAAACATAAGCTAAAATTTATATGCATTCATACGTTAATATTATGTACTAATATGTCCTATTAAGTATACCTATACGTCGATTGATAGACAATAATTCGTCAATTGACTAGCATTCATACGTCAATTTATATGTACTAATACGTCATATTAAATGTATTATTACGTCAATTGATAGACAACCATACATCGTTTTCAAAAAATAATACGCCAATTGACTTGCAACCATACGTCAATATTATGTCTTAATACATCATATTAAGTGTACCTATACGTCGATAGATATACAATAATATGTCAATTGACTTGCATTCATACGTCAATTTGAATGTACAGATACGTATGGTTGCAAGTCAATTGACTAGCATTCATACGTTAATTGAAATGTACTAATACGTCATATTAATGTATTATTACGTCAATAGATAGACAACCATACGCCATTTTCAGAAAATAAAACGTCAATTGACTTGCAACCACACGTCAATATTATGTATTAATACGTCATATTAAGTGTACCTATACGTTGATAGATATACAATAATAGGTCAATTGACTTGCATTCATATGTCAATTTGAATGTACTAATACGTATGGTTGCAAGTCAATTGACTAGCATTCACACGTCAATTGAAATGTACTAATACGTTATATTAAACGTATTATTACATCAATTGATTGACAACCATACGTCGATTTCCAGAAAATAATACGTTAATTGACTTGCAACCATACTTCAATATTATGTATTAATACGTCATATTAAGTGTACCTATACGTCGATTGATAGATAATAATACACCAATTGACTAGCATTCATACGTCAATTGATAGACAATCATACGTCGATTTCAGAGAATAATACGTCAATTCACTTGCATTCATACGTCAATATTATGTATTAATATGTCATATTAAGTGTACCTATACGTCGATTGATAGACAACAATACGTCAATTGACTAGCATTTATACGCCAATTGAAATGTACTAATACGTCATATTAAATGTATTATTACATCCATTGATAGACAATCATACGTCGATTTCAGAAAATAATATGTCAATTGACTTGCATTCATACGTCAATATTATGTATTAATACATCATATTAAGTGTACCTATACGTCGATTAATAGACAATAATACGTCAATTGGCTAGCATTCATACGTCAATTGATTTGTATTCATACGTCAATATTATGTATTAATACGTCATATTAAGTGTACCTATATGTCGATTAATAGACAATAATACGTCAATTGACTAGCATTCATACGTCAATTGACTAGAGTTCATACGTCAATTGATAGACAATCATACGTCGATTTCAGAAAATAATACGTCAATTGACTTGCATTCATACATCAATATTATGTATTAATACGCCATATTAAGTGTACCTATACGTCGATTAATAGACAATAATACATCAATTGACTAACATTCATACGTCAATTGATAGACAATCATACGTCGATTTCAAAAAATAATACGTCAATTAACTTGCATTCATACGTCAATATTATGTATTAATACGTCATATTAAGTGTACATATATGTCGATTGATAGACAATAATACGTCAATTGACTAGCATTCATACGTTAATTGATAGACAATCATACTTCGATTTCAGAAAATAATACGTCAATTGACTTGCATTCATATGTCAATATTATGAATTAATACGTCGACAAGGACCGCCATTAGACTATACATATGTACGTACGTCATTAGACTACATACGTACGACATTAGACTATACACATACGTTGATAGATTATACACTTACGCCATTTTTTTTAATAATAAGTCATCTTAAATGTTAATGTACGACCTTTATATTTATTAATACATCCTTTTAGTTGTAACAATACATCATTTCATACGTAATAATACTTACCCCTAAACTCTAAACCCTAACCCCTAAATCCTAACCCCTAAACCCTAAATCCTAAACGCTATGACATCACATAAAATTAAATGTTTCGAAATTCAATGTTCACAAATATCTAAGCAAATTATGCGTTTAATATAATTCAATGTACATTTTTTCACTAACTAGTATTATTTTGTGTTTCCAAACTCAATGTTCACATATACTACTAGTAGTGATCACTTGACTTTTCGTGTGAGTTTGTAGTTTTGAGATACTCATACACATGATTACGTTTAGGCATGTTATATATTTAATAATAATTATTTATAATGTTATGAACGTGCATTAAACAATATTCTTGGAGCAAAATAGGCATTAAATAGATATACCAAACACTATGTATAGCCACACTACTACTAGTTAGTAGTTATCACTTGACTTTATGCGTAAGAATTTACAGTTTTGAGATATTTAAACACTTGAGTATATATATTTAGTATTGTTCATTTATGACGTATCTTTACCAATAATCTGATGTATCGTTATAAAATATATTATTACAACTAATATGATGAATATGCAATTACGTATTAGAATTGACTTATTATTACATATCAAATGACGTATGATTATATATGAATGGACGTATTATTACATATCAAATGATGTATGGTTACATATAAATTTACGTATTATTACATATCAGTTGACTTATAGTTGCATATAAATTGACGTATGACTATATATAAATCGACGTATTCTTACATATCAATTGACGTATGGTTGCATATAAATTGACGTATGATTACTGATAAGAGGTGTTTTTACGTGTTTTTAAGACCGTAATTCTTATGATTTGGATTCACTTATTGCTTAAATCATGTGACATTTGCATAATAGGTGTGTTAAGTGAATACAGGTAATAAATGAGAATACATGAAGAAAAGGGAAGAAAAACGATGTACAAAACAAGTTCAAGCATGTTTTTCAACACCTAGGCGGTTTATGCATCTCCTACCATATTCGAGCGATAATTCCGTACATTTCGAGACCGACTTAGACAAAGTTTCCTTCTACAAAGTTTTAGATGTATGTCTTAGCTTCAAATGGGAACTTGAAACATCCAAATCGGAGGTCTGTAGAGATAATTGTGAAGGAAATACAATTGCTGCGCCAAACAGAGAAGTACATGTGCCAGGATACGCCCCAGCGCCCTCCTAGTCATGCCTAGGCATGGATAGTCCGAATGTTACTCCTTTTCAGCCTAAATTCCAGCATTATATGATGGGTAAGAATCACTTTTGGCCATAATTCAGCACATGTGTTGAGGGGTTGTCATAAGTGTGTTTCTTGGTAGATTTACTTTATGGGCGCCAAATCAGAAACAACCTCCATGTTGAAATGTAATTTAGGTATACTTAACGACCGAATTGGACAAAATGTCCTTCTGGAAAGTTGTAGATCTATGTTTTATATGAACATGGGGACTTGAATCATCCAATTTGGAGATCTGTGGAGAAGTTTATGAGGAAAATACTAATACTGCACTGGAAAGCAAGAAAATGGCAGCATGCATGTGTTTTGTTGAAGTTTTCACATGGTTATGCTTGGTGGAATTCTTAAGGGCCGAAAGTTCAGCATTTTTTAGCTGGTTGGAATCTTAAAAGCCAAACTTTAAGCATCACCTTAGGTGGAATTCTCATTGGGGAACTTTAATGGAAATTCTTAATGCATACTTTAGTGGAATTTTGGCTATAAAAGGAGAGGGAACCCATACTCTTCATCATTCACTATCAATTTCAGATTCTTGGAGGAGAGGGGGGCAGCCCCTAATCTGATTTCTCCACCATTCATCACCATTCTTCATCACTCTTGGAGGGGAAAACTAGAGGAAGGAAAAGAGCTTGGGGATTGAAGGCTCAACTTCAAGATCCATCATCATTCACCATTTAGGGAGTTTTTAAGAGCTTTTCATTTCATTTATGTCTATGAATATTCCTCTTATGTCTTTTATGCTTTCAATTATGAACTAAATTCGTAAGACTAGGGCCATGTAAGGCCAAATTGTGATATATGCTTACAATAGATGATTGTTGAGGTTGTTCTTATATTGTTATGTGATGTGAATTGTGTTTTTGCCTATCTTGCATATACTTGATCACTATATGTTAGAATCTTATGCCTAGGTTAATATTTCGGGAGAAAATTGACTTAGGGTGCAAGAAATTCACATCATGACCCGTAACTAATGAGGAATTGCCCTAGACATAGGTAAAGATTCCCGGGTGAAGTTGTTCGATTCAAATCGAGTGAACTCTAGTACGTTAATGCATGTTTAGTGGTTAGATTTCTGGATAGGAATATTTGGGAAATCACGATCTAAGCATAGGAGTTTATACGCGAGACATCGGTTATTCTCTACCCTCGGAGTTCTCACCATAACAATATAAGCGTAATCCTTCAACTAGAATCTTTATAAGTATAATTGATCAATTTGAACCTAGCATGTGCCTTAGTCTCCCTTTATACTTTATGTAAAATCAATTGTGTAATCTTGTTCTTATTGTATGCAATTTTACCTATAATTTACTTTAATTATATTTGTTCTTTTTTTTGTTAAAATCATAAACTAAAATTCAAGTTTCCGTGGTTCGACAATCCGGACTTTTAGTCCACTTATTACTACACACGACTAGTGCACTTGCTACAATAGCACGTTAGCTTTTAGCGTGTCAAGTTTATGGCGCCGTTGCCGGGGACTTGTTCATTTTAGTTTTTGATTTTTCATTTAAATTTTCATAATTCTTAGTTTTTCGTTTATTTGTAACCTTTCTTTTATTTTATTATTCTAATTTTGTTCTTGTGTTTAATTGTTAGGTATAAT
The DNA here is from genome assembly GCA_019426215.1 of Buddleja alternifolia. NCBI lineage: Eukaryota > Viridiplantae > Streptophyta > Magnoliopsida > Lamiales > Scrophulariaceae > Buddleja > Buddleja alternifolia. Next base: position 8,289,413 of record CM033400.1, read on the forward strand.
TTGTGGTGCATGACCCGCTCTTCTAACGAGCCTCTATACAATTTTGAGCCGGAAATAGAGCGTGTTTTTCGATCTAGTAGACAAGCTCGAGCTATGGCCGACAATCTAAATCCAAATGGGAATTTTCCCGACATAAATCTCCCGGAAAACAGGGAATGGTTGCAAAATCTATTCCAAGCTATGCAACCGGCACCTCCTCAAAGACTTCCATCGGTCCGGGAAAGTCTACCTTCAAGGGTCCACACCATACCGGGGCCCGTGGTCTTTCCTAATTTCTATGCACCAAATTATCACATTCCATCACACATTTTTAGTATGGTGCAAAGCGAACCCTTCTATGTAGAGCCCCATGAATCACCTCATGAGCATTTGGAGACTTTAGACGATACTCTCATGACTATGCAATTTCATCCACGGGATCTCGATGCAATTCGTCTAAGAGTCTTCCACTTCTCATTAAAGGAAAGGGCGACCATGTGGTACAAATCTCTACCACCCCAATCCATCACAACATGGAGACAATTGGTCGATGCCTTTTTGAGCAAATTCTTTCCACCCTCCAAAATCAATGCGCTAAGGAGCAACATTAAGGAGTTTAAACAGGGGAATAATGAGTCCTTAGCCGAGGCATGGGCTAGATATAAAAACATGCTCCGAAAATGTCCGGATCACAACCTAAGATTGAGCGAGCAAGTATTACGATTCCATGATGGAGTCCGTTCGCGCATCCGAAATAGGCTCAATGCCGGCGCCGGTGGTGATCTCCTTGGGCTCGATTGCCAAATTGTGTGGGACAAGATTGAGCAATTAGCCCGGGAAGATGAACTCTATCCCGATGATGAAGAAATCACACCCACTAAAAAGATTGCTTGTGTTCAAGAGTTGGGCGAAGAAGTTGCTTTGGAAACAATGGTTGGCAATGTAAACTATGTTGGAAATGCCAATCGACCTCAATTGAACTTCCATGTGCCCAAAAATTTTCCAAGGAGGCCCAATCCGGCACAAAATGCCCATCCCGGCGTCTATCAAGCACCAAGGCCCCCATTCAACAATAACCAAGCTCAAAGGCAAGGTAATCCTCATATACAAAGGCAAATAAGACCTCTTACAACCGAAGAGCGTCTCGATGAACAAATAAAGAAATCGGATTCAGCAATCAACAAACTCCGTACTATGATGAAGGATATAATGATGGACATGAAGGATTTAAAGACACAAATGGGTCAAATGGCAAAGGCGATCAGCGAGAGAGCCCCGGGAACTTTACCAAGTGACACAGAAAAAAAACCCGAAGGAGCAATGCCACGCCATCACCTTAAAAAGTGGCAAACAGGTAGTCAATGATGCTGTTCGCATTTCCGCGCCCGAGCACCCCGATGAGAACGCCCAGGCGCCGGAATCAACCCACAGTGAACGAATGCTTCGCAATTGCGCGCCTGAGCGTCCCGATGATCACGCTCAGGTGCCCGAGACCCAGCGCCCTGGCGCCGATTGTCGCGCCCAGGCGCCACCTCCTGAACCCTCCACAGCGGGCTCTTCAACTCCAACGCATCCTCCCATCGAGGTCCGTCTGCCATTTCCTAATGCACATAGAAAGAAAAAAAAAGGAGATGGATCCAAGTTTCCTTCGAATCTTAGCAATTCTTCGTGAGGTTAGAATTAATATTCCTTTTATAGACACAATTTTACAAATGCCAAATTACGTGAAATTTTTCAAGGATATTTTATCCAACAAACAAAAGTGGGAGGAAAACGAAACGGTGTGCCTAACCGAGGAATGCTCCGCCGTATTGCTTAATAAATTACCAATGAAACTTGAAGACCCTGGGAGTCTCACTATTCCTTGCACGATTGGGCCATTATCCTTCGAAAAAGTTTTGTGCGACTCGGGAGCTAGCATCAACCTCCTCCCGTACTCTCTTTTCAAAAAGTTGGGTCTTGGTAACCCAAAGCCGACTTCAATGAGCCTCCAACTTGCTGATAGATCAATCAAGAGACCACGGGGAATAATCAAAGATGTAATCATTCAAGTCGACAAATTCTACTTCCCGGTTGACTTTGTGGTTCTTGATATGGAGGAAGATGTTGAGGTACCCCTGATCCTAGGAAGACCATTCCTAGCCACTGGTAAGGCGGTAATCGATATTGCCAATGGTAAGCTAACCTTAAATGTGGGAGATGAAAAGGTCACCTTTGATGTTTTTAAAGTGCTTAAACACCCATGTGATCCTGACTCATGTTTACGCATCGATGTATTTGATATGTTGATTGATGAGACTTTTCAGGCACAAATGGTAGACGACCTATTGGAGACATGTCTTTCCAAATCTATGGATGTCGATTCAGTGAGTGAAGAACAATTGAAAACCATGTTTAGCGTAGAGAAGCCACCTCTTTACCACGTCATTGGAGCTAAAAAATTAGAAAGATCACTCTTGGCTCCTCCTCGCCCTTCTATCGAAGAGGCCCTATCCTTGAGCTTAAACCATTACCATTACATTTGAAATATGTATTTTTAAATGATAATGAGACTCTACCTTTAATTGTCTCATCTTCTTTGACAGGAGAACAGGAGGAGCGACTCATGAGAGTATTGAAGGCCAACAAAAAGGCCTTCGGGTGGAAAATTGCGGATATAAAAGGCATAAGTCCAGCGGTGTGCATGCACAAAATACTCATGGAGGAGTCCGCAAAACCTACACGCCAACCACAAAGACGGTCAAATCCACAAATACAAGAGGTGGTAAAGAAAGAGGTTATAAAACTACTCGATGCAGGTATAATCTATCCTATCTCTGATAGTGCATGGGTAAGCCCAACTCAAGTAGTACCCAAGAAGGGCGGAATAACTGTGATAGAAAATGCGAACAATGAATTAATCCCTACTCGAATGCTTACCGGGTGGCGTGTGTGTATAGATTATCGCAAGTTAAATGATGCCACTCGTAAGGACCATTTCCCCCTCCCATTCATTGACCAAATGTTCGAAAGGTTAGCCGGACATGATTTTTATTGTTTTCTAGATGGGTATTCCGGCTATAACTAAATTTCCATAGCCCCCGAGGACCAAGAGAAAACAACTTTCACTTGTCCCTATGGCACGTTTGCTTATAGGCGGATGCCGTTTGGATTATGCAATGCCCCGGCCACATTTCAACGATGTATGATGGCGATCTTTCATGACATGGTTGAAGAATTCCTTGAGATTTTTATGGATGATTTTTCTGTTTTTGGAACCTCATTTAACACATGTCTTGATCATTTGGACCGTGTTCTAAAACGCTGTGAGGAAACAAATCTTGTTTTGAATTGGGAAAAATGTCATTTTATGGTCCGGGAAGGGATTGTGCTAGGTCACAAAATCTCCCAAAAAGGGATTGAAGTGGACCAAGCCAAGATTGAGGTAATAGAAAAGCTTCCTCCACCTACATCGGTGAAAGCCGTGAGGAGCTTTCTTGGTCATGCCAGCTTCTATAGGCGATTTATCAAAAATTTTTCCAAAATTGCAAAGCCGTTATCTAACTTGCTTGTCAAAGATGCACTATTCAATTTTGATTCCCTTTGTTTACAGGCCTTCATGACTCTTAAGGAGCTATTGATATCCGCTCCCATCATGGCACCTCCCGATTGGAGTTTGCCCTTCGAATTGATGTGTGATGCTAGTGACACCGCGGTGGGTGCGGTCCTTGGCCAAAGGAAGGATAAGGTATTTCAAACCATCTACTATGCTAGTAAGACTTTAAATGATGCACAAATGAATTACGCAACCACGGAAAAAGAATTACTAGCCATAGTATTTGCATTTGACAAGTTCCATGCTTATCTCATTTTGAATAAAGTAATTGTGTACACTGATCACTCCGCATTAAAATACTTGCTTGCCAAAAAGGATGCCAAACCTAGACTCATTAGGTGGATTTTACTTCTTCAAGAATTTGACATAGAAATTAAGGATAAGAAAGGAGTAGAAAATGTTGTTGCCGACCACTTGTCTAGGATAGAGATTCCTAAGCCTGAGTGCGTGTTTGATAAACCTATTTGTGAGGAGTTTCCCGATGAGCAATTGTATGCTATACTTCATAATGATGCTCCTTGGTATGCCAATTATGCAAATTATCTTGTCATGGGAGTTCTTCCTCCGGATATCACTTATCATCAAAAGAAGAAATTCTTATTTGATGTGAAGCGATATTTGTGGGACGAACCATATCTATTTAAGATTTGTGCAGATGGCCTCATTCGACGATGTATCCCCGAGGAGGAAATAACATCAATTCTCACCCATTGTCATGATATGTCGGTAGGTGGTCACTTTGGACCCTCTAAAACAGTGGCTAAAGTGCTTCAATCAGGTTTCTTTTGACCTACTCTTTCTAAAGATGCATTCTTGTATGTTCAATCTTGTGATAGGTGTCAATGAACAGGTAACATCTCTAAAAGACACGAAATTCCATTGAATAACATGCTTGAATGTGAACTATTTGATGTATGGGGTATTGATTTTATGGGACCCTTCCCTAGTTCTTGTTCCAATAAGTATATTCTTGTTGCGGTCGACTATGTCTCCAAATGGGTCGAAGCTGAGGCTTTACCAACTAATGATGCTCGGGTGGTTACTTGATTTTTTAAAAAAAGGATTTTCACTCGTTTTGGAACTCCTAGAGCAATCGTTAGTGACGGGGGCACCCATTTTTGTAACAAACAATTCGAGCACTTAATGAACAAGTACGGGGTACGACATAAAATCTCAACCCCATATCATCCTCAAACGAGTGGTCAAGTGGAGGTGTCGAATCGGGAGATTAAACGCATTCTTGAAAAAACGGTTAACGCATCTAGAAAAGATTGGTCCCTTAAACTAGATGACGCCTTGTGGGCATATAGAACCGCGTTTAAAACTCCAATTGGCATGTCCCCATATCGCCTTGTCTTTGGAAAAGCATGTCACTTACCGGTTGAGCTCGAACATCGCGCTTTTTGGGCTATTAAATTTCTAAATTTTGATTCTCAACTCGTAGGTACCAAGCGATTACTCCAATTACACGAACTTGAGGAATGGCGCCATCAAGCGTATGAGAACGCCAAGCTTTACAAGGAGCGAACGAAAACATGTCATGATAAGCGTATTATTCCCCGAGAATTTCATGAAGGAGACAAGGTTTTACTATACAATTCTCGCCTTCGACTTTTTCTCGGGAAGCTCAAGTCAAAATGGTCGGGACCATTTGTTGTATCTCGTGTGTATGCTTCTGGTGCCATTGAACTTATAATGGATAATGGACGAACCTTCATGACAAACGCCCAAAGGTTAAAGCATTACATTGGGATTGACGGGTCGAGGGATAAAGTGACCATTCCCCTCCAGGATCTTTAGCGATTCTTTATCTCAAGTCGAGCTACCAACTCTAAACTAGCGCTTCTTGGGAGGCAACCCAAGTTTGTAAGTTTTCTTTTCTTTTTGCTTTCGTTTTTGTTTTGTTTAGTTTGTTTCTTTTTATTGTGTTCAAGCATACACTTTTGGCATGTATGTTTTTCTTATGCTTGATGGTTTAAAAAGTTGAAGTGTTAGATATGATGCACATTTGGACCCCACCTTTAGAGATTCTTATTTTACTCGATAAGAGGAGAAACTTTGTAAGGATGCATTGGAAGCTTAAGGATGTTCTTCAATATCCTTGGTTGTAAGTGTTCTTTTACCTTTGTGTGTGCATGTTGTAACAACATTGGGGACAATGTTGGATTTAAGTTTGGGGGTAGAAGAGTATCTATTTTGAATATTGAAAATGCAATCCTAATTTTTAACTTGAATTTGGGAAAGTTTGTTTGAAATCATGTTTATATGCTTCTTTGTTGAGAAAATCAAGCATGAAAATTTTTTAGTCCTTCCAATTGATGCATTGAAATTAATTGACTTGGAAAAATGGCATGAATTCTTGAAATAATCTGAATTTAATGGAATATATATATCTTTGAAATTGCTCGTGGAGACCTTAGACTAGAATTGATTCTTTAGATGATTCACAATGCACTTAAATCGAAGGTAGAGGAGTTGAGAGGATAACCATCTTAAGACACTTAAGGAATTATTTCCAGAAATATTAACTTAGATTTCTCATAAGGTTATAAGTTGAGTAGTAATTTTATATGCTAACAATGAATTGAAAAGGTTGAATTTTGGTATGACCAAAAGTGGTCAGGCTAATACGTACCGGAGGTGAAAAGTTTCATGCCTATATACTGTACTATTATGCTAATTTGAGCTATGCTCAAGCCAAAAGAAGTGAATTGTTTAAAAGATCTAGTTTTATTTCGTAGCCTTTGATACTCGAGTGATTAAATCCTTAGGAGTGTCTCTACACTTAATGCCCCAAAACTATCTAGTTTGGGAGTCATTGGTCTAAAACTTGTTACATGGGTGTCATAGAAAGCCTAATGGAATAAAACATTGCACATGATCTAGCCTTAATGAAGTTTAATGGAAATTCCATATGAATTGAATGTTGAATATTTGAGATAATGAAATTTAAATGGCTATGAGATTTTCTATAATTCTTGTGCCTTGTGTTTGATCAAAAGTTGATAGATATGGGATTAATGTCCAAAATTTGGTAAGGATGCCTCTCGACTATAATACCCTAGATTTATTTTTCACTATACCCTAGGGAGTCGTTTCAAGTATTGGTGTCACATGAGCAAAAGTAGTTGATATGTATATATATATTTGTGAACTTTAAAAGGTTGATTTTATGCCATTCATTCTTGTTGATCATATTGAGATGTGTTGATTCGGTTGGGATTGAAAATTTGCTAGATTTTGTGGGTATATCTTATGCAAACCCTCACGAGACTATAACTCGTCCTTTGAGGTAACTCAAAGGTTTAAAGGCTTGTTGCACCCGCTAAGTGCAATCGTTTACTCCACGAAAGTGAGTTAGTTAGTTGTTTTGTTTTCTCCCATTGAATGATGTTGGTCTTGCCTTATAGCTCTTATTGCTCGAGGTCGAGCAATTGATAAGTTTGGGGGTGTTGATAAGAGGTGTTTTTATGTGTTTTTAAGACCGTAATTCTTATGATTTGGATTCACTTATTGCTTAAATCATGTCACATTTGCATAATAGGTGTGTTAAGTGAAGACAGGTAATAAATGAGAATACATGAAGAAAAGGGAAGAAAAATGATGTACAAAACAAGTTCAAGCATGTTTTTCAACACCTAGGCGGTTTATGCATCTCCTACCATATTCGAGCGATAATTCCGTACATTTCGAGACCGACTTAGACAAAGGTTCCTTCTACAAAGTTTTAGATGTATGTCTTAGATTCAAATGAGAACTTGAAACATCCAAATCGGAGGTCTATAGAGATAATTGGGAAGGAAATACAATTGCTGCGCCAAACAGAGAAGTATATGTGCCAGGATACGCCCCAGCGCCCTCCTAGTCATGCCTAGGCATGGATAGTCCGAATGTTACTCCTTTTCAGCCTAAATTCCAGCATTATATGATGGGTAAGAATCACTTTTGGCCATAATTCAACACATGTGTTGAGGGGTTGTCATAAGTGTGTTTCTTGGTAGATTTACTTTATGGGCGCCAAATCAGAAACAACCTCCATGTTGAAACATAATTTAGGTATACTTAACGACCGAATTGGACAAAATGTCCTTCTGGAACATTGTAGATCTATGTTTGATCTGAACATGGAGACTTGAATCATCCAATTTGGAGATCTTTGGAGAAGTTTATGAGGAAAATACTAAGACTGCGCTGGAAAGCAAGAAAATGGCAGCATGCATGTGTTTTGTTGAAGTTTTCACATGGTTATGCTTGGTGGAATTCTTAAGGGCCGAAATTTCAGCATTTTTTAGCTGGTTGGAATCTTAAAAGCCAAACTTTAAGCATCACCTTAGGTGGAATTCTCATTGGGGAACTTTAATGGGAATTCTTAATGCATACTTTAGTGGAATTTTGGCTATAAAAGGAGGGGGAACCCATACTCTTCATCATTCACTATCAATTTCAGATTCTTGGAGGAGAGGGGGGCAGCCCCTAATCTGATTTCTCCACCATTCATCACCATTCTTCATCACTCTTGGAGGGGAAAACTAGAGGAAGGAAAAGAGCTTGGGGATTGAAGGCTCAACTTCAAGATCCATCATCATTCACCATTTAGGGAGTTTTTAAGAGCTTTTCATTTCATTTATGTCTATGAATATTCCTCTTATGTCTTTTATGCTTTCAATTATGAACTAAATTCGTAAGACTAGGGTCATGTAAGGCCAAATTGTGATATATGCTTACAATAGATGATTGTTGAGGTTGTTCTTATATTGTTATGTGATGTGAATTGTGTTTTTGCCTATCTTGCATATACTTGATCACTATATGTTAGAATCTTATGCCTAGGTTAATATTTCGAGAGAAAATTGACTTAAGGTGCAAGAAATTCACATCATGACCCGTAACTAATGAGGAATTGCCCTAGACATAGGTAAAGATTCCCTGCTGAAGTTGTTCGATTCAAATCGAGTGAACTCTAGTACGTCAAGGCCTGCTTTGTGTTTAAATTTCTATCTTTTTCCTATTTTGCATCTTTTTTTCATCTGGGCTTGTTTTTATTTGTGAGATCTTTCCTTTCTCCTTTTGTTTTAAGTGAATGTGGGTTGATGATTTCCTGAACTAGGTTTTTGTTCTTATTTCATTTTAGTTTCTCTAGTAAAAGGGTATTGAAATGTTGAGGATTTTATGAGGCCTTTACTTCTTCTATTATCAAGTTGTTAATTTTGATATTAGGTAAGAAATATAATGGGCATAGCAAATTCGAAAGTGGAGCGTAGTAGTGCTCTGAAGCTGTGCAAAGAAAGGAAAGGATTCATAAAACAAGCTAGTGATTCTAGATATGCTTTAGCAGCTGCTCATGTTTCATATGTTCACTCTCTTAGAAACATAGGCATTGCTCTTAGGAGATATGCTGAGGCTGAGGTTTTGGTAGAAGCCTCTCAGTCAGCTTCAGCCACTGAACTTGATAAAACCCCCTCCCCCTCTTCCTATCCGTCTCCCTCCCAATCCCACCTCGATGGCGTTTCCGATTCCCCGGTGCTCAATGGGAGCCCCGTTTCGCCATCTACTGCTAGGGTTAGTTATATGAGGTCTAGTGGGGCTAGTGCTTTGACTGTTAGGGTAAGTCCACCACCTAGAAATGTTTATGTGGAGGAAGGTGAATTCTCGATGCCTCCACCGCCCCCTCCACCTCCCGAATCGGGGTCTTTGTGGGATTACTTTGAGCCTAGTGAAGAGAGCTTTAGGTTTGTGGGACAAAATGGCTTGAATTTTGATGATGTGAGAATGTATGGAGATTTTGGTAAAAAGGAAGTCGATTTGAGTGAAATTCAAGAAGGGGCCGCGACGCCTAAATTGGAGACTTCGAGAAATGGAGACGGTAAATCGGTTGTGGACAATGAAAATTGTGATACAGTTGAAAAGAGTACTCAGAAAAAAATTGAGGGTGAAGTAAAGGAGATGGCTAGTGAAAAAGAAGTGAATGCTTCGATAGGAAAGGCTTCTAATTTGAGGAAAAATAAATCTTCGGTGGAGAAGGATATATGTGCTGAAAGGGAGGATCCGTCTGAGTTTATAACACATAGGGTGAAAGATTTTCTATCTAGCATAAAGGATATCGATAATCGCTTCTTTAGAGCATCTGAATCAGGGAAGGAAATTTCGAGAATGCTGGAGTCTAGCAAAATCCATGTCGGTTACGGTGAGGCCAGAGGTGCATCACCAGCATCAGTTTATTTGGCCTAGTTCGGAGCAGCTTGTTGCCAATGCAGAAGTACAAATGTATCTGATGATCAACTTGTTACCAAGGTAATCACTTAAGGACAACATCGTCAAGGTCATCCTCGTCCAGGAATCCTCTTGCAACAAAGGATGATAATGATGATAGTGGAAGCGATTTTATTGAAGAGTTCTCCATGATATCTGGAAGTCACTCTTCCACACTTGACAGACTGTATGCATGGGAGAGAAAGCTATACGATGAAGTGAAGGCCAGTGAGTCTATACAGAGAGAATATGATCGTAAATGTGACCAGCTTCGACACCAATTTGCTAAAGATCTTAGTCCTCAAATAATCGACAAAACCCGAGCAGTTGTAAAAGATCTACATTCACGAATTAGAGTGGCACTTCATGCTGTTGATTCAATATCGAAGCGCATCGAGAAAATGCGGGATGAAGAGTTGCTCCCACAGCTCTTTGAACTTATTCAAGGACTTACGAGGATGTGGAAAGCAATGCTCGAATGCCATCATTCCCAATATATAACCATCTCGCTAGCCTACCATGCAAAAAGTTCTTTGGTAGCACCTCATGGATAAACACAAAGGCAGATTACAAATCAACTTCAAGACGAAGTCGAGTACTTTGGCCTAAGTTTTGCTGATTGGATCAATAGCTATACATCCTATGTGGAATCTCTCAACAGCTGGCTACAAAACTGCATCTTGCAACCGCGGGAGCGCCACAAGGGCAGACGAGCATTTTTCCCTCGGAGTTATCTGGCTCCACCTATATTTGTCCTCTGTCGGGATTGGACGGTTGGGATCAAATCTTTGCCGTCGCAAGAAGTTAGCGATGCGATCAAAGCATTTCTGTCTGATCTGCGCCGATCGGTTAGAAACCAAGCAGAAGAATTGCAGAAAAGAGAAACTGTAGAGGATTTGCAGGGCAATGAAGCAGAAGAGAGTAAAGATGAAACGCAGAATGAGGATAGTGGTTTGAATATAAGCTGCATACAAGGAAGTTTGACAAGGGTTCTTGATAGGTTGACTAAATTCTCTGAGGCTTCGGTGAAAATGTGTGAAGATATTAAGCAGAAATGTGATTCGGCTCGAAATGCGTATGAGAATTACAAAGCTCCACCAAGATCCTTTAGCATTTGAATTTATGTTAAAAGTTTTTTTGTGTTTCTTGTTTGTTGAGGTGATGGATGAAGTAGATATTTGAGTTTTGGGAGGCACTCTGTGAAAAATAGGGAAGATGTTTGGAAATAATTCTTAGTAGCAAATGGTTGTGGACTAAATAGCTGGTAAATTGGCTAAGAGCTGATCCAGTCGATCTTTTTGTGTCTTTTGTCTATGTTTCCTATTTGTTTAGTATCTGTTACTCCGTACTAAAAAAAAAAAGAACAAATATAATTAAAGTAAATTATAGGTAAAATTGCATACAATAAGAACAAGATTACACAATTGATTTTACACAAAGTATAAAGGGAGACTAAAGCACATGCTAGATTCAAATTGATCAATTATACTTATAAAGATTCTAGTTGAAGGATTACGCTTATATTGTTATGGTGAGAACTCCGAGGTTAGAGAATAACCGATGTCTCGCGTATAAACTCCTATGCTTAGATCATGATTTCCCAAATATTCCTATCCAGAAATCTAACCACTAAACATGCATTAACGTACTAGAGTTCACTCGATTTGAATCGAACAACTTCATCCGAGAATCTTTACCTATATCTAGGGCAATTCCTCATTAGTTACGGGTCATGATGTGAATTTCTTGCACCCTAAGTCAATTTTCTCCCGAAATATTAACCTAGGCGTAAGATTCTAACATATAGTGATCAAGTATATGCAAGATAGGCAAAAACACAATTCACATCACATAACAATATAAGAACAATCTCAACAATCATCTATTGTAAGCATATATCACAATTTGGCCTTACATGGCCCTAGTCTTACGAATTTAGTTCATAATTGAAAGCATAAAAGACATAAGAGGAATATTCATAGACATAAATGAAATGAAAAGCTCTTAAAAACTCCCTAAATGGTGAATGATGATGGATCTTGAAGTTGAGCCTTCAATCCCCAAGCTCTTTTCCTTCCTCTAGTTTTCCCCTCCAAGAGTGATGAAGAATGGTGATGAATGGTGGAGAAATCAGATTAGGGGCTGCCCCCCTCTCCTCCAAGAATCTGAAATTGATAGTGAATGATGAAGAGTATGGGTTCCCCTCCTTTTATAGCCAAAATTCCACTAAAGTATGCATTAAGAATTCCCATTAAAGTTCCCCAATGAGAATTCCACCTAAGGTGATGCTTAAAGTTTGGCTTTTAAGATTCCAACCAGCTAAAAAATGCTGAAATTTCGGCCCTTAAGAATTCCACCAAGCATAACCATGTGAAAACTTCAACAAAACACATGCATGCTGCCATTTTCTTGCTTTCCAGCGCAGTCTTAGTATTTTCCTCATAAACTTCTCCACAGATCTCAAAATTGGATGATTCAAGTCCCCATGTTCAGATAAAACATAGATCTACAACTTTCCAGAAGGACATTTTGTCCAATTTGGTCACTAAGTATACCTAAATTATGTTTCAACATGGAGGTTGTTTCTGATTTGGCGCCCATAAAGTAAATCTACCAAGAAACACACTTATGACAAACCCTCAACACATGTGCTGAATTATGGCCAAACGTGATTCTTACCCATCATATAATGCTGGAATTTAGGCTGAAAAGGAGTAACATTCGGACCATCCATGCCTAGGCATGACTAGGAGGGCGCTGGGGCGTATCCTGGCACATGTACTTCTCTGTTTGGCGCAGCAATTGTATTTCCTTCACAATTATCTCTATAGACCTCCGATTTGGATGTTTCAAGTTCCCATTTGAAGCTAAGACATACATCTAAAACTTTGTAGAAGGAACCTTTGTCTAAGTCGGTCTCGAAATGTACGGAATTATCGCTCGAATATGGTAGGAGATGCATAAACCGCCTAGGTGTTGAAAAACATGCTTGAACTTGTTTTGTACATCGTTTTTCTTCCCTTTTCTTCATGTATTCTCATTTATTACCTGTATTCACTTAACACAATTATTATGCATCACATGATTTAAGCAATAAGTGAATCCAAATCATAAGAATTACGGTCTTAAAAACACGTAAAAACACCTCTTATCAATTACATATTAATTGACGTATAGTTGTATATAAATTGACGTATGACTACATATGAATTGACGTATTCTTACATATCAAATGACGTATGATTACATATAAATTGACGTATGACTATATATCAATTGACGTATGATTACATATAAAATGTCGTATTATTATATATGAATGGACGTATTATTACATATCATTTGACGTATAATTGCATATAAATGGACGTATGACTACATATGAATTGACGTATTTTTACATATCAATTGAAGTATGGTTGCATATAAATTGACGTTTTCTTACATATCAATTAATGTATGCTTGCATATCAAATGCTGTATTATTACATATGAATTAATGTATTATTATACATCAAATGATGTATTTTTACATGACAATTGATGTATGTGTACATGTAAATTGACGTATTTTTACATATATAACAACGTATGGTAACATACAAAATGAAGAATTATTGCATATTAATGACTTTATTTAATTTAAAGGATGTATTCTTACATATGAAATGGCGTATTATTACATGACAATTGACGTATGTGTACATATAAATGATGTATTTTTACATAAAAATGATGTATGGTAACATACAAAATGAAATATTATTACATATAAATGAATTTTTAGTTTATTTAAAGGACTTATTCTTACATATGAAATTACGTATTTTTACACATCAAATGACATATTTTTACATGAAAATTGACGTATGTATACATGTAAATTGACGTATTTTTATCTATAACATGACGTATGATAACATACAAAATGAAGTATTATTGCATATTCACGACATTATTTCATTTAAAGGACATATTCTTACATATGAAATGACGTATTATTACATGACAATTGACGTATATGTACATGGAGATGACGTATTTTTACGTATATAAACGATGTATGGTAACAAACAATATAAAATATTATTACATAAAAATGACTTTTTATTTTATTTAAAGGACGTATTCTTACATATGAAATGACTTATTATTACACATCAAAAGACGTATTTTTACATGACAATTCATGTATGTGTACATGTAAATTGACGTATCTGTATATATAAAACGACATATGGTAGCATGCAAAATGAAGTATTATTGCATATTAATGACTTACATGACAATTGGCATATGTGTACATATAAACAATGTATTTTTACATATAAAACGACGTATGGTAACATACAAATTAAAATGAATTATTATTACATAAATAAATGACTTAGTATTTCATTTAAAGGACGTATTCTTAATAGATATTTCTTGATAATGTGTCATACATTTTGAAAAAGCCCTATGTGTCTACTTTGAAATAAAAAAAATGATTTATGATTCTGAGCATTGTACAATACGTTATGGACTTTCTCGTGGAGTCACGCAAAACTATCAATAAATTTTAGCTTATGTTTGAAGCAAAAAATATTTTTTACTAGATATTGTTTGATAATGTATCATATAGGTTTGCAAAGCCTTATGTCTCTATATGAAAGAAAAAAACGGTTTATAATTTTGAGCATCGTATAATCTGTTATGGATTTTCTCGTGAAGTCGCGCAAAACTGTTGACAAATTTTAGCTTATGTTTGAAGGTAAACCTGTTTCATACTAGATATTTATTAATAATGTGTCATATATTTTCAGAAATCTCTATGTGTCTATCTTAAAATTAAAAAAGCGGTTTATGATTTCGAGCAACGTACAGTGCGTTATGGTATTTCTCGTGAAGTTGCGCAAAACTGTCAGAAAATTTTAGCTTATGTTTGAAGGAAAAAATGTTTCATAATATAGATTTCTTGGTAATGTGTCAAATATTTTCAGAAAGGTCTATGTGTTCATTTGAATGAAAAAAAAATTGCTATGATTTCGACCATTATGGACTTTCTCGTGAAGTCGCGCAAAACTGTCTATAAATTTTAACTTACTTTTGAAGATAAAATTCTTTCATATGGGATGTTTATTGATAATGTATCATACTATTTCCGAAATCTCTATATGTCTATTTTCATACAAAAAAAACGGTTTATGATTTCGAGTATCCTACAGTGCGTTATGGACGTTTTCGTGAGGTCGCGCAAATCTGTCAACTTATCATATGAAAATATGTCAACTATGCACAAAAATTACGTCAATATGTCTAATCGATACTGCAATTGCTGTACATATGAAATTTGAATATATATATATATATATATATACATTTTACTCGAAATATAGGCAATATGGATCTCGATTTGTTCCTTTCATCGTGGAGAATAATACGGTGTCACCTTTGAACACATTTGATCGCCGAAAAAACATATGTAATTGAATTTGTGGTGAAGAAGAAAAGAAAAAAAGAGGAGAGATTTGAGGGAAAAGATGATTAAAAAATTAATAAAGTGGGATGAGGGGGGAGAGAGAGAGAGAGAGAGAGAGAGAGAGAGAGAGAGAGAGAGAGAGAGAGAGAGAGAGAGAGAGTATTTTGTGATTTTATATTTAATTGAGGGTATTTTTGTCTTTTCACACTAATTAGGGAGTGAATCCAAATTTGCATTATAAACGAGGGAGTTGAAGATTTAAAAACATGGGTGGAGACTGATTTTAAACTTTTATTAGTGAGTGGGGATTTATCTCCAATTTGTTGTCAGTTTAATTATATAACTAATGCAATTATGTAATATCTTATTATTAGGACTGTCAATGAGCTCAAACTGGCCCGAAACTCGAAAGTTTGACTTGAATATTTTCAAGCTTGAGTCGAAAGTTAGGGCTTAAGTTCATGTTCAGGCCGAGCGTAAGAGGAGGCAAGCTTGACTTGAATTGAGTTCGGCCTCGTATAAATAAATTATATATATATATATATATATATATATATGCTTAATTATATTTAGTATAATATACTAACATGTAAACTATATAAATATCACTTATACTTTACAAACAAAAAATCATAAATATAAGGATAAATATGAAAGTCAAATTGGACGAAAATAAGTCAATCGTATTTTAATTGCAAATGTTCTCAATTAGCAAAACAATAAAGGAAAATAATTAGTGTTTTTGACTTTACGAAACCAAGTTTAATGATTTTTAGTACGATTATAGTTTGATTGTGATGATTTTGATGGTTTTGAAATTGTTATATTTTTTTTTCTTTATTTGGAAAATTTATTTTATCAATTGTTCTAAAAAGATAAAAATGTTATTTTTCTAATTCAAGTCGGCTCGGGCTCAGCTTGAAGCTTGTCTAGCCCGATCGAACACCAAAGCTCGTTTAGTATCAAGCCGAGCGTGAGCCAATGCAAGCTCGGCTTGATTGACAACCCTACTTATTAGTACATCTATACTATTTATTAAAGATGTGGGCCTTAGAATAACTTACTTGGGAAACCAAAAGTGTACTCCCTAATATGCCCTCATACTCCAAGTGATTCAATAGCAATTGAAATGGCAAAGATGTAAATTGCTTCCTGAGAATTCAACCGTCTCAACTCTCACGAAACTGCTTAGGCCATCTCCAATGTATGGAGTTAAAATAACTCCAGCTTTATCTTTATTTTAGCTATGCTACAGCACATTAACACCAATGTACTGCTCTATATTCTGCTCTAAATCACTATTCGTTATAATAATAATATTTTTACACCTCATTTATACTATTTCTCATATTTCACAAATACCCCAAATTTTATGTTTGTATTACATATTCATCCAAGTAAATAATTTTTGAGAGTTTTAATAATAATAATATTAAATAATTGGAATTTATTAAACTACTTCATTATTTTGTAAAGTATAATTAAAAATTACTCATAATATAAAGACCGGATTTTTTCGTACATTATATTTTACATAAAAAAACGTTCATATAAAATAAGCATTCAAAACAAACATAATATTTGATCAATTAAAAATATTACAACATGATTGAAAAGGACTTGACAAAATTATTCACTATTGTCTTGTGCATTACCAAGTTGCTCCCATAAATGCTCTATTAATGCATTCCAGAGTTCAATATGAGCATCTCTGTTTTGTATTTGCCTATATCGACCAAGGAAATGTTGAAATTGGAGATGTTTATCTGGCGGATCAACAACTAGAACTGGTGTTTCCTGCGCATCTGTAATTGGTGCATTGAGATCACGTTCATCCTCAATTATCATATTGTGCATCATAATACACGCAGTCATTATGTCATGTAGCACATCTTTACTCCAAAAACATACGGGTCCTGCAACAATTGCAAATCTTGATTGTAGAACTCCAAACGCACGCTCCACATCTTTCCTACATGCCTCTTGTTTCATTGCAAAATATTTTTTCTTTCTTCCACTCGGCTGATGAATACTTTGTACTAGAGTGGACCATTTTGGATATATACCATTAGCTAAATAATATCCCATATTATATTGTTTTCCTTGAATAACAAAATGAGCTGGGTGGGGGGGGGGGGGGCAATACCTTGAGCAAGATTGGAAAATAGATGCGATGATTCTAACACATTAATATCATTATTGGTGCCTGGCATACCAAAATACGCGTGCCATATCCAAAGATCATAATCAACAACAGCTTCAAGAATGATAGTTGGTGATCCACTACGTCCTACGTATTGTCCGGCCCAGGCGGTGGGACAATTTTTCCGCTTCCAATGCATACAATCAAGACTACCCAACATTCCGGTAAAACCCCATTTTTGACCAATGTGAAGTAACCTTGCGATATCATTAGCATTAGGTGATCTAAGATATCGCTCTGAGAAAACCTCAACAACGGCTCGACAAAATCTCCTTAAACTTTCAATTGCGGTTGACTCACCAATCTTAACATACTCATCAGTAGCATCGGCCGCTACACCATATGCCAACATTCGGAACACGGCAGTTGTTTTTCGTAAAGTTGATAATGCCCCCGCTAGTCCACGAATTTCTCGAAAACATCCTTCGTCGCAATCAAATAATCAATCTCCTCATTGTGTAACCCCAGATTCAACTGGATTTTCACAATTTGATGTGGATTTAAATGCCGATGATGATAATGTTGGTGGCTCTTCGTCCGAACGACCCATTTGTGTGAAAAAAGCCAAGTTGAAAAAAAAGCAACAAGAAGAAATGGCAAATACTGTTGAAAACTTGAGAGCACAAAATGCAGAGGTTGTTGCTCTAATGAGGAAGGCTGCCGAAGACAGAGAACGAAATTTTGAGATGCGAGCAAAAGAAATATATTTGAAAGAACAAGAAGTGCTTTTGAGACGACAACAAATTGAGATGCATACACAAGATAAAAAACTTGCACGAGAAGATAAAATTTTAGCGCGAGACTTGAGTCGTATCACTGATGAGACGGTTCGCGCTTTTATTCAAGTTGAACAAGCATCTATTATACATAAAAGAGCTCAACAAAATCAATATCCACATCCATCGTCGGCGTCAAATTATTATGGTGACTATTTTCCTAATTTTGAGGGAGGAAGTGGATCCGATTTACCACCATTTTAAATTATTGTTGTTTGTTTAATTTATTTATCTTGTATTATGTATGTTTCCCTTTCAATTGTGTAATTTTAGGTATTTATGTAACATTGTTCTATGTTGAAGTTGATTTTAAATGTTTTAAATTATATGGAATATGCATTTTGTACTACTTTTAGTTAAATGTTTATTCTTTTGGTTAAATTAAAATAATATATACATTAATTGAAAAAATAAGAAAGAAGATAAATACAAAATAAAGGGGCTAAAATGAAAGGGTGTGAAATGAAAAAAAGGGCTGAAATGACTAATTACAAAACTTTGGGGGTAAAAATGAAAGGAAAAAAAAGACAAAAAAACAAACAAAAAAAAAAGTAGCTCAGAGCTATTTTTAGCTCAGAGCTACAGTGCAGCGCTAAAAATAGCGTTGCACTGTTCCCCTGCGCTAAAATAGCGCAGGGGAATAGCTCTCCATTGGAGAGGCGCTTAATAGCATTTTTATCCAGATGAATTCTCATAAACTAACTATTTGTTCTCAGCCCACGATGGATGCCATGGAAGTTATTAGTTATTTAAATATGAAACCAAAGCACAGGATCTGATAATGTGTTTATAAAGAGATTGAAGAATCATCTCTCGTCATCTGTTGAGGATATATGATTACTTTATCGGAAATATATGTGCCGGTTAGTGAAATTTTATTTTAGTTTAACTTTCGTTTTTCTTTGAAATTTTCTGCGGTAGGGGATGAATTCTTCTCACGTTAATTTTTTTATACTTTAAAATCTTTATTCAATTTCAGATGGTGTAATGAAGTGAAAAATGAGTTTCTGACATATATTTCTGTAAGTTGAGTTGTGCCTTCGATGACAGGTATATAAATTATTCATTTTTTTTTTCATTTCCTTCTCTATGTTGGAAAATGTTTACCTTTCTGTCATCACTATTAATCCCATATAATTGATTACAATTTTCGTTCAATTATTTACAAATTTTGCAATTTTGGTCTCATCTGTCAAGATTGGATGGAGTGCACATGTCATTAAGATTCTTACTGATCACGTGACAAATTAATGATTTTGCTATAAAATATGAAACTAATTTTGCAATTTTATAAATAGTGAGACTAAAATTTCTATCGTATATGACTAGATTTGCGCTTTTTCCTAATTTTTTAATTACATGAATTATTTTCTTTGCACACTTTTCCCTAATATATTTATTATATGTTTTATTTTCTTTGCACACGCATCGAGTGTGCTTGACTACTAGTATTAATTAAATAATGTCAGTCTACGGCTATTTATTTGTGAAAGTGAAACCAAAACTAAAAAAATGAAATTTTATTAGTGTAACTAAGTTTTTAAGTTGAAAAGAAAAAACAATCTATAATATTCTTTCTAAATGAAAAACATAATGTAACAATAACATAACATATAATTTTACATGAGATAATTGAAAGTTTAATATATATGTCTTCACTATATAATATAGCAATCATACTTCTCTTATTCTTTAATTTTGAGTCAGTTGAAGATGAACTTATATACAATAGTTAGCTTTAAACAAAATTGGGGTCAAAAAAATTAAAATTTTGTAGTAGAGGAGCAAACTATTTTACAAATTGTCATATGGGGGTGCAAGGTGAATTTTTTATTTATTTATACAATTCAATGGTATTTTGGTCCATAAATATTATTTAGGAGGATATTTGGAATTTTTATTAGTAAAAGGGTAATTAATGCAAACCATATAATATAAGGGGTAAAGTAAATTTAACCCTTTATTGTATGTGTTATTTGGTCATGACTCACATACACTAGTGTTAAATTATTTTATATTTCATAATTATTTATTTTTCGAGAAAATTAAAGTATTTGACCTATATTCAACATCACAATATATGCCTATCAAGTATAATATCCAATGGCCTGTTATTTGGGGAACGTTTCAAATATATATGCAGTTTGTTCTATTAATTGTTTTTCATTTTCAGTTTTTATGTACATTACATATATATATATATATCAATTTAATATATCATAAAATGCAATACGATATATATATATATATATATCAATTAATATTTCATAAAATGCATTAGGAATATAATTCATAAAAATATAACCAAACAATTCTAACAATTATCACTAATCTATAACAATAATCAACTATTTATTGAAGGGTAATGGTAGTGGCACTCCACAAATTACTATAGGAGCTCCAACTTCAATTTTTGAATTTAAATATGACAAAAATACCCTTGGGGCTTAAAACTACACATGCAATCGAAACAAAGTCTTGTAATAGGTGTTTTTTCTTTTCAATACTTTAAATCAAAGTCAATTAATAAAAATAGAATTCAGCAAAAATGAAACAATTATTGAAAGGCAGAGAATGAACGATATGACAAAGTAATAATATGTAAAATCTGAGTATGACGATTATTATATGAACCGAAAAGAAAAAAATTTAAATATAGATTAACTTCAATTAATTCACATCATTAAACCTATGAATCAATTTTATATTTTTGTTCATAAAGAAGTAACATAAATCATGCTCCTCTATCGAACACGAAAACAATAATTATTAGTTAACGACTTTTCACACAACATGCATGTGAATAGATAATATTTCATATTTGAATATATACAAGAATTTTAAAAAATAATTTTTAAAGATCAAGAAAAAATCGTCTTACAGTATTGTTCTATTCATAAGTATATTATCTTGACATGATTTTATACATAGTTGAAGTTAAGAAAATTTCTATTTTTTTATTTATGCTAAGCACAAGAAGAATTTATTAGTTTATGTAAATGGTTTTTTTTTTTTTGAGGGGGGGGGGGGGGGGGGGGGTTGATGTAAAAAATTGACTTTTATTTATAAATGAGTATTCTTGTTATTTTCTTAGAGAGAAGAATACAAGTGGAGCTCCTATAGTATTTTTGGGAGCCCCAATATCATTCCCCTTTATTGAAATAGATAAATAGTCTCACATATATGAGATTTGAACTCAAATTCTTCAAAATTTTGGTAAATTATGTAATACCCATCTCGGCACAAGATTAAAGTTCCAAAATTGACTTACTATTACAACTAAACAAGTACAATAGCTATGTATCGAAAATGTTATATACCACTATTTTCATACCATCAAGTTTTCACTCCCTCTTATTTTGAAAAGTGTGAATGTATTAAATATATTAGAATTAATTAATTGCAAGTGATTTCTTACCAATATTAGGTGTTGTAAAAAATGAATGGTATATTAAAAGTTGCATATAACATTACTCTTTATGTATTTATACATTTTTCCAAGTAAAAGCAACAACTGAGAATATATACAAGATAAATTACTACAATAAATAAAAATTAACTAACAACCAAATCATGTATGTGATACTAATAATTTATACAAACTTAATAGTTGCAAAAACATAGTACGAATTAATTATCACTTCTTATTTTTGAAATGACAAGTTTGATGATAACACTAACCATTGAAGACTTGTTTGGTTTCCTTGATTAGCCTGTTAAGACTAAACACTCCAGGCGTATCAAATGATTGGTGTGAATGTCAGAAGCCCTGTATTGATATGAGGCCCGAGACTATATCCTGAATTCCTTGGATAACATATCCTGACCAAAAGGGTGAGATTAAAAATCTCACCCATATGACAGTAATCCAAAAAAAGTTGTTGACTTCTCTACCCCTTATATCTATTCACAAAAGACAATATTACCCTAGCAATTAATAAATTTCCCTCAGATTACAGATTACATATGCATTGTTGACTTAGAAATCCTTAGTTATGCATAATAGATAAATACTAGTTATTGCCCCGTGCAATGCACGGGAAGACGGTTTATTTTTAAAATATATTATTTTAGTTTAAATTTTTGATTAAATAAAATTTTAAAAATTTTATTAAAAATCAATTAGCTATATGTTTTCAATTGAAATATATATGACTAATAATCATTTCATTATCTAAATGGATTCTTTTTAGATTTTAAACTTTGTTTGCGGATGTAAGATTATATATGCTGCCAAATAGTTCTATTTTTTCATGCTAAACTCGAGAAAAGATGGATTAATAGTGAAATTATGACTAGATCTTTACAATTGAATATATTTTTCATTTAGAATAACAGAGTGAAACATACATAATATAATAATATTGCTTAAGTACATGAATTCAAATCTAAGAGGAAAAAAATAATAAATTAGTACTTGTGTGATCCAAAAATAAATGCAACTTAATTCACATAACCACATATGAAAAGCTTAGTGAAGATTATTGATTTAGAAGTTGAAGTTTAAATACAAAAATATATAAGCAGATGAACTTACAACATAGAGATTTCCCTTCCTTTTTAATGGTTATTCTCACCTATTATTGAGAAAAATGAGTTTTACCCAAATATTTGAACATCTATTTACTGAAGCAGATGAATTATTTCGCATGTTTAAAATCCACCGTGTCACTTAGTTGACCACTTATTTACTTAATATTTATCTTCTTCTTTTACTTTTATTTATAAAAAAAAATCGTAATATCACTGCAAAAATATTTTTGTTGAAGTCCTCAGTCCATATTTGGTGGGAAAATCAACCGCGACGTTTACAGTAGAAATATCAAGATATTGGAAAGTATGGGTTGCCCTTCCTGTTGGTCCCAAGTGGCATACGAAAGGGTCTAGAGGGGGGGGGGTGGTTGAATAGACCCTGAAGTCTTTTTCGACTTCAAAAATTCGTATCACTTTTAAAGATTTGAACGCTTTGAAAGCTGAGCGCTAGGTCAGACGCTACAGTAAAGATAATTTAGACTTAGTGATTTTAGCAATTTACCAAAGTAGGGTAAAACTTAGATCGCTTAATCAGGGTTAGCACAGCGGAAATGATTTTAAAGCTTTAGCTTTCAGTTTTGGTTAAATAGTCGCTTAGAAGATTGGTGTGTCTTTTTCAGAATAAATAAGAGAATATAAAGCAAGAAAATAATAGTAAATAACACAAGAAATTGTAAGGTTCACTGGGTGATATAATCTCAACTACGTCCTTCTTCTCCTTTTTCACTTGGAGGGAGATTTACTATGATGATTATCAAAGAATCACACAGAATCTTCTACAAGATAGTAAAGAGGTGAAAAATGATCTCGGACTCCTTGATTACACAGGTTTCAGCACCAATGAAGATCTTCTTCTACAAGCTTCTCTCTCTCAAAAATACTGCCTGTAAGAGATTTCAACAACTTTCTCACTCAGATGAAAGGTTGAGGGTTTTGTCACACAGGTTTTGTTTGTTTTTGAAAAGATAAAATAACTTAGAATATCTTAGTAAGAGTTTAGGTTTCTTCTTTGGAAGATGTTTGAGATATTTTTGACTGTCTGGAATGTATGTGAAAAGCTTGAAAGATTTTGGCTATGGAGTTTCTAAGCTTTTCTTAAGAAAATATTTCAGCAAAGTTTTTACTTTCTTGTGTATGTACGTATGTATCTCTTCTTTTTAGGGTTTGCTGAAAGTAAGGTATTTATAGGAAATTCTTAGGATTTGTCCGTTGGACATATGTAGAAGCGTGCCTCTCACGCGGCGCTTGAATCTGCTTTTTCTTTGACATTCCTGAAATCTTGCTGGTTCCGATTGGACGGGAGCAGACTTGAACTTTGAAAACCTAACAGTCTAGTCAAAAGGTACCTTGTCCACAAGTCATAATAGCTTATCGCATTTAATGATCTTATCAGGCATTTAATGCATTCGAAATTATTTCCCGTTGGAAATAAATGTCCGTTGAATGATTGCATTTAAGTCCGTCATGACTTGAGAGATTATTTCAGGTGATACTCATATTGATCGCTGGAGTGCTTTGAGCGCTTAATCCATAAATCTTGAAATAGTCCTTTAGCGTTTGACAGTCGCTAAGAACAAATCTTCATCTTAATATGACTTCAAACGCTGATCTTCAATTTCATCTCTAATAGACTCACCTAGAATTCTATTAGTGATTCGGTATCTAATACTTAGTCTAAAATCTACAAAGGTAAAACCTACAAGCCTAAATAATATTACAAACTTTCAAACGCTTATACATAACTTCTATGAAAATATAAACTTACATTCTTTTTGGGGTCTAACATAAGATCCTATCTTGTCATCATCAAAACATCTAACATGAAATTTCCTAACAATTTCCCCCTTTTTGATGATGTCAAGGCCTTAATTCTTGTAACTCTTTTATAGATTATGAGTTCATAGAAAAGCCCAACAATAATTATAAGTCAGCGTTTGGAAAGTTAGTAAAGTTAGCTAAAGTTAAATTAGCTTCAACAAGTTGTTTCAGCGTTAAATCATTCATTCATTCATATAAGAGAGTTAAGCATGCATGATTTACACTGAAAGATAGATAAATTAAAGCCACAAACAGAATTATATAAACAACATAAGCATTCATCTTTACTGTCGCTTCCTATTTGCTTCTTCTTCTTGATAAATTTCAGTCGCTAAGTCCAGTAGAAGTCTATCAACATCTATCATGGTTGTATGCTTGACTTCATTGTAGTCATGTCTTCTTCGTCTAGCGCTTTCTTCCAGCTTCAACAACCTTTCCACCCAATCCCTCGGAGTGATTCCAAGTTCTTGGATCAAGTCATGGTAAATGTCCTCTCTTCGATCATTGGTGGATTTCCAGTTGATAGGTCTTCTAAGCGGTCCGGCATATGGGTGAAAACCCATACTCGCTAAGAACTCAACATCTAAGTCCAGAAGCAAGTGCCTGCCTTGATAATATCTAGGCTTTCGCTTCTTAGTAAGCATTTTCTTTATGCTCACTATCTCTTCGAACATAGTTCGCCAGTGCTTATTGTCTGTCTTAGAGATGGCCTTGGACTGGGACTTTTCTTTAAGATCTTCCCCCTTCTTGGCTTCATCAAGGGAGGTCTTTAATTCAGCGATGTCCCGATGGAGAAGCTTGAATTCATCTATCAAAAGAGCACCTTGCTTAGCGATACTTTGAGAGATTAAACTGGAAGAATTGTGACGCTCAGTATTAGCTGATGCATTCTGGGTAAGCGTCCTGTTGAAATCGTCAGAAAGTTCTTTGATTAGGGGAGCGATACTATTCATCATAGTGATTGAGAGCTTGTTTGCGTGACTCATGTCAGCCTTAAGCAGTCTCTCTACGTTATGAAACATTTCATTGCTACGCTCTTCCAAACGAGAACAAGATCCCGTTAGATCGCTAAGAGAATTGCGAACGGCTTTTTTGAAATCTCGTGCCTCTGGATCACTTTCTGAGTTCGAGTCCGAGTCTAAGGAAGGACGGTCAGGACCATGTGATCTAGAAATTAGAGCTTTGCCTTTAGATTTGTCTGTTACAAAAGGCTCTTCAGGCTCATCAAGGATTTCCTGAACTTCCTGAATCGCTTGATTCATGGATGAATCTGCAGTCGCTGGTTGACAAATAGGTTCTTGAGTAGGGATCTTGACTACTGGGGCGCTAGAAATATCTAGCAAAGAAGCGTCTGGAATTTGAGCAGCTTCCACAGTAGGAGTTATATCCTCTACTATCTCAACAATCTCCATGGGAGGAGAAGGATTCTCAACAACAATGACCCAAAGGGGGCCAATCGCTTCCATGACATGCCTTGGACTAATTAGGTTGGTCTGCAGGATAAAGAATATAGCGTCTTCGCGCTCTTCATTGCTTAGTGCAAATTGCACGTCTTCTGGCAGATCAAATCCTGAAATGTAAAAGTTATAAAAGTCCAATAAATTAGGCATAAGTGCTTGAGCAGCCTCTTGGTCTATTGGCCTGATTTGTGAAATCATCTTGGCCACTTGTACGTTCTGCTCACAAACAAAGACGGGGTAAAAACTATAGCCTCTGAAGTTGTTCAGGTCAAAGTATTCAATAAAGGAGATGTCTAGCGATTGCGCATTCTCAAAGATCGCTCTTCTGTCTCTGTAGAGTTCAGCAAACACAGATCGTTGTCAAGACTCAAGGGGATTTCTCTCTGCCCTGGCAAAAGAAGTTGTTTACTGGTGGATGCATCTTCATTCAAATCAGAAGAAGTTGCTCGACAAAGTCTTGAGACGTATGATAAACATAGCGTCCTCCCTGAGCGATTAAGCTTATATGCTGGCGAATATAGCATTCTATCGATTGCCGATAATACGGCAACGCGCTAATATTGCCTACCAGATTCTTACGTTGCTCGAGTAGAAACACAGCGAAACCTTTGCGTCTGTAATCTACTCAAAATTGAAATAAGAATGGATACTTCACAAGCTCTTCTAGCGTGTAAAAATGCAACACGAACTCTTTAGCCCATTTTGCGGTATCCATCATCCACCGCTTACAAAGCTTAGCTGCTTTCTTCTGATCTTTTCTAGCGGCAATGAATTTTTCAAAACATTCAAATTCTTCATCATAATCCTCAGCCCATACTCTTGCTAGATACTCGCGGGCTTCAGCTTCTATCCAAGAATTAACAGGATTGGAACGCTCAGCAACAATTGGTCCTTTTCCTTTCCATAATCTGAGAGGTTTGGGAGATAGTGCGTTCTAAGGAGAATGAACGAACTTAGGGTCAGAGGAGTACCCAATTCTGTTAAGAATTTCTTCGTCAGGATTGTTTGACCAATCACCTATATGGGGATTCTTGATGACGATCTTATTTTGGCGCAAGGGACAAAAGGACTCGTCAGAATGGCCAGTAAAGGTGAAATGCTTCTCGTCAAATTTTGTCATGTTGAACGCTGGTCGCCGAATATATTCAAGGCAAGAATGAAGACTCTCAAGAGAGTAGAGACCCACGTCAGCAAATCGCTCGAAAAATTCAAATTTAGCAAAATTGGAGACATCAGTCCGATGGAGAGTGTTTTGAAAGTTTATCTCCATATCAACCAATTGTCTGGTGTCAAGCTCCCTAGTGGCAAAGTAGCATCATTTGCATCATAGCCACGGGGAAAGAAATTTATGATACGGGGAGGAGATCCGGTTGGAGTAGGAACAAAAGCAATAGACTCTGTTGGGATAGGGGCCACTTCTATCGACCGCTCAGCATGCACAATCGCTTCACTGACTAGAGAGGTTTCAGTGTCAGGAAGGACTTGGGCTACTTCCTTAGCAATATTCACAACCGCTTCCATGTCTACATCCACTTCAACAGGAATCTTGGAAGGTGGAGGTGCATCAGCGTTTGGTGCTTTTTGAGCTGATACAAACAAGCCTTTGAGAAAAGCAAGCAAAATTTCTACTAAGTAGAAATTACAAAAAAAAATACTACAACGCTTACCCTGAGGACTATCATCGACTGACGCAATCGCTTGATTTGTTTCAACATTTGGTACAGTTTCCTCAGGCTCCTGGACATCTTTTCCTGGATCTAAATCGAGAAAAGAAGTAATTGGATCACCACGAATGGGAATACGTAAGTTCTCAAGAGTGTTAAGAACAGTCTGGATATTTGCTTCACATTCGGCTGAAAAGATTTTATCCTAGCGTTAGAAACTTAGAAACTAACGAGGAAAGGATATAATACATTGCTTATCACAAGTACTTACCCCGAACATGGGAAAGCCTCTCAGATGGAGTAGTGGCTTTAGGTTCTAAGCTGGTTTCAGGAATAGTGTCAGAAGGAGGAAGGAACACTAGCTAGTTCTTCAAGCGTTGGCTCGATTGGAGTGCTTGTTGATGTAGTGGGAGTGGATAAAGGAGTACGCCTTCGGGCTAGCGGTACTTCTTCTTTTTCTTCTTGAGGGAAGATAAATGCTGGGGGAGGAGAAAGTGATTTGGGAGAAGGAGAGGGAGACTTCTGTTTTTTCTTGGGCTCCGACTCCTTTTTTTGTTTCTTTGCTTGCTTAGCTGGCTCAGCGACCTTAACAACGATATTTCGTTTTGGTCGCTTAACCACCACTGATTCTTCTGATGAAGACGAAGACGAAGACGAAGATGCTTGCTCTTCATCATCGCTGCGAACAACTCCTTCGAAAAAATTCGCTCACGCTCTTCTTTGGGAACCGCCGCACCACCAGGT
Source organism: Buddleja alternifolia (assembly GCA_019426215.1). Taxonomy (NCBI): domain Eukaryota; kingdom Viridiplantae; phylum Streptophyta; class Magnoliopsida; order Lamiales; family Scrophulariaceae; genus Buddleja; species Buddleja alternifolia. The sequence continues at coordinate 8,317,895 of CM033400.1, forward strand.
CTCCTTGGTTTGAGCAGCTTGCTGATCATCTTCTTCCCATAGAACTTACACACTAGGACTTTCTTTCCAGCGGAGTTGACGAAACCGCTAGCGCTTAGAATATGAATCAGCACAATCCCATAAAGTTTGGGATTTATCGACTTGGCCATCGCTGCCTTGAAGCGATTGAAAACATAAAGTGACCAATTGACTTTCAACTTGGTCAAAATAGCAACCATCACTTTGTATTGAACGTTGGAGATTTTGTCGAAGCTCCCCTTCTTGCATTCGATCATTCTTGCACAGATGTCAGCAAGAATGACATATTCGCCCTTCATGTCATTCTTCTTGAAGTTGGGTTTGTAAGCAGCTTCAACTTCTTCTTTCTTGATCAAAGCCCAGACTTTGGTAGCATCTCCGAGAGTAACACTTTCAACTTCACCACCATCGTTTGGCAGATTAAGTAAAGATGATATAAGAGAAAGAGTGAGAACAAAGGTCTCATGAGCAAACGGAAAGGCGCAGGAAATGGAGTTTCCATTGTCGGAGATTTTTGCATTCTGGAAGAAGAAAAAGGTTTCTTCCTCAAAGATATTTGAAAAGGAGGTGATCATGTCGCGCAAACCAGATTCCTGGACGAGTGGAAGAACAATCCTTAGAGGGAAGTTCTGGTTATCAAAAAGGTAGTCCCAGTTAACAAGAAAACCGGCGGTAACAGTGACTTGTTTTTCAGATTTGGAAGATTTTCCGGAAGCAGATTTCGAAGATTTGGGTGCCATTAATGAATGGAAAAAGCTTCGGTTGAGGAGAGAAAAGAGAGTCTTTTTGCCTTAGAGAGAAAACTTTTATAGTAGGAGTATTTGGAAGTGATCAAGTTTTTCTGTAAAGGTTGTGAAGGGTTTAAATAGGAGGCAAAAATAACTCCTCAACTAGTAGACGAGTGACATGTGTACAGAAATATTTGAAAATAACAAAAATTAAATCTGAGCCGTTTAGACATAAAGACGGATGTCAAAAAGTGCGGTAAAATAGGGTAACAATTGATCATTATAAAAGTTTGAAATCCGCAGTTACGTTTTGAAAACGTTTGAATAATTTTGAAATTTCCAGCGTGAATTACACGCGCCTGATAGTACACTAACACGTACTCAGACAGGTGCAGTTACTGAACCGCATAGTTTTTAGATAGAAATCATTAACCGGCAGTTTGATTTGCACGTGTGGGCTGTTTTCAAATCTAATCTTTTGGACTTATCCACACGCTACTTTTTAGCGATGAAAAACTATGCATGAATTTTAGAAAAAGTTACTTAGTGTTTAAGTGGGAGAATTCTTAAACGCTGAAGTCTTTTTAATAAAGTTCAACTTATTAAAGCTGAAGATACAAATCAATCGCTTGGATTTTAAAAGATATTTTCATTTAATTTTATTAGAGATTGATTTTATCATGCATAATAGATGAGTGCTAGTGATCAATTCATAATTTTCTTTAAAGTCATTTTTGATCACAGTCGCTTATGAAGTGAGACAAGTACAATTTTACAGTTCCCCCTAAAATTGATAACTCATTTCAATTTTAAAAGATGCTTTGGACATAAATTTAAAGTAAATTCCCCCTAAATTGTATGTTTATAAAATATGATGTTTAATGATTTAAGCGTTTAAGTCGATCATACCTAATTCACTTCTCTAAGTGAGAAAGCGTTGTTCGTTGAGCGCTTTGGTGAAGATATCTGCCAATTGTTTGTCAGTTTCGATGAAGTGCATGGAGATATCTTTCTTTTGAACATGGTCACGCAAGAAATGGTAGCGAATGTCAATGTGTTTAGTTCTAGAATGACGACAGGATTTTGGGTCATAACTAGAGCGCTTTGGTTATCACAATGGACTGGGGTAGGACCTAAGAAGCCTCATCCAAAGGATTTGTGCACAACAACTCCCAGCGGCTACATATTATGCCTCAGCGGTAGAAGTCGCTATGGATTGTTGTTTCTTACTATGCCACGAAATTAGTTTATCACCTAGAAATTGACTTGTACCACTAGTACTTTTTCTATCAATTTTACATCCTGCAAAATCTGCGTCTGAATAGCCAATTAGTTCAAAAGGAGAGTCTCTTGGATACCATAAGCCCACATTTTGTGTGCCTTTTAGGTATTTAAGGATTCTCTTGGCAGCATTTAAGTGTGATTCTCTAGGATCATCTTGAAAACGTGCACACATGCATACCGAAAACATAATATCAGGTCTTCTAGCGGTAAGATAAAGAAGTGACCCAATGATACCTCTATAGTTAGTGATATTATTTTTCTTCCCACTTTCATCTTTATCTAACTTAAGCGTTTGGCTCATTGGAATTTTTGAAGATGATGCATTTTCCATACCAAATTTCTTAATCATGTCTCTTGTATATTGAGCTTGGTTTATAAATATTCCATTAGAGAGTTTTTTAATTAGTAAACCTAAGAAGAAAGTTAATTCACCCATCATGCTCATTTCAAATTGTTCTTGCATCATTTTCAAAAATTTCTCACATAATCGCTTATTGGTAGAACCAAATATAATATCATCAACATAAATTTGGACCAAGAGAATATCTTTTTTATGGGTAATTTTAAATAAAGTTGTGTCAACGCTGCCTTTTGAAAAGCCTTTGCCTATAAGGAAGATAGAGAGAGTGTCATACCATGCTCTTGGTGCTTGTTTAAGAACATAGAGTGCCTTATCCAATTTGTAGACCATACTTTTCCCATGGTTGTTGATGAATCCTGATGGTTGCTCCACATAAACTTCTTCTTGAAGTTTGCCATTTAGGAAAGCACTCTTCACGTCCATTTGGTATACTGTGAACTTGTTGAATGCGGCAAACACTAGGAACATACGAATCGCTTCAAGACGGGCTACTGGGGCATACATCTCATCAAAGTCAATACCCTCTTCTTGACAATAACCCTGAGTGACTAATCTTGCTTTGTTTCTTATAACAATGCCATCTTCATCCATCTTGTTCTAAAAAACCCATCTAGTTCCAATAACTCCTTAGTGAGTTGGTCTTGGTACTAGCATCCAAACCTTGCTTCTCTCAAATTGGTTAAGCTCTTCTTGCATTGCTTCTACCCAACTTGAATCACTGAGCGCTTCATCCACTTTCTTTGGTTCCATTTGAGATAGAAAACTTGCCAACATAGCCTCATTGATTGTTGCGGACCTAGATCTAACAGGTGCTTCAATATCTCCAATCACTAGCTCTGGTGGATGGTCTCTAAGCCATTTACGATCTGGTTGGAATGGGTTGAGAGACTCTTGATTATCAATCGCTTGACCCTCATTTGTCTCTTGTGCAGTCGCTGCATCATTCACAGTTTCAATTTGCTCTTGATGACCATTCTCTTCATGATGATCAGTGATTCTTACAATATCATCATTGATAACCTCACGAGTAATCTTACGAATAGGTACAAAGATCTCATCATCATCACTATCATCACCAATATTGATTTGTGATGCTTGTTGGGCAAGATCTTCAGTTCCTACATCATCAGGATTAACCTTGGTTTTTGGTTAGCATTATCAAACACAACATGAATGGGTTTTTCAAACTTTGATTTTATCTTATTTAGGATGCGGAAACTTTTCCCATTTTTGGCATAGCCTAGAAAAATTCCCTCATCCGCTTTAGGATCAAATGTCCTTAGATTGTGAGATCCATTGTTATGAATGAAACATTTTGAACCAAATACATGAAAATATGTAACGTTAGGCTTACGTCCCTTCCAAAAACTCATATGGAGTTTTCTCATGTTGCTTGTTGATCATACATTGATTCTGAGTGTAGCAAGCGGTATTGATAGCTTCGGCCCAAAACCTTTGAGGTAGCTTAGACTCTGCACGTATCATCCTAGCGGCTTCTTTAAGCGTTCTGTTCCATCGCTCGGCAACTCCATTCTGTTGAGGTGTTCTAGGGGCAGAATACTCATGAAGTATTCTAAAAACTGTACAAAATTTCTCAACAAATTGGTTAGTAAATTCAGTTCCTCTATCACTTCTAATTCTTATCACCTTGAGATCTTTATAAATTTGCAATTGACGAATTAGCGATGTGAGCTTGACACTAGTTTCATCTTTGGTCGCTAGGAATTCTACCCATGTATAGCGAGAGAAATCATCAACTATTACTAGCGAGTACTTTTTACCACTAACGCTCATGATTTGAATAGGACCAAACAAATCTAGATGCAACAGTTCAAGAACTCTAGAAGTAGATAGGCATGGTTTCTTTTTGAAAGATGATTTAACTTGTTTACCCATTTGACATGCATCACATAAGCGATTTTTCTGAAAGGAACCCTTAGGTAATCCCTCTACTAGATTTAGCGAAATTCATTGAGAGATTGCCTTAAAGTTGCAGTGATTCATTTTTCTATGCTATAGCCAACCCAGTTCTTTTTGACTCTTAGCAATAAAGCATGTCGGGTTTAGAATCCCAATATACTAAATACACATTGTTCGTTCTTTTTCCTCTTAATTTAGTAGACTTAATCTTAGCGTCATTAACATAGCAGTAGTCGCTTGAAAATTTGACTTCAAAGCCTTTATCACAAAATTGACTAATGCTTAACAAATTATGCTTAAGATCCTCAACATAATATACATCACTAATCATGATGTTCCCTCTATGCATGATACTTATACCTTTGATTTTACCTTTGGAGTTATCACCGAAAACAACTTGAGGACCATTGGCTGCTTAATAGTTGATCAATAGTTCCTTGGAACCTGTCATGTGTTTTGACGATCCACTATCAAAGTACCAAACTGAAGTATCGGTGTTGGCTCTAGGTACCTGCATTTAAAGGATAGTTCTAATTCTTCTTAGGTACCCCTGTTTTCTTGGGTCCTTCAATGTTAGCAACTTTGGTTTGAATTAAAACTTTAGGAACCCATATTTGCCTAGTCTTCATTGTAGGAATACTGGCCTTCTTGGGTTTCACATTATGTTGTGTGTGGTTTTTAGGTGTATAACAATATCCTCGATTATAGTAGTAATCATAATCATCATAGTATCGATAATATGATCTTGACTGCCTTGGATATTGACGCTGTTATTTCCTTGGCGCTGGCTTGGGTTGCACTTTTGGTGCTGGACGCTTAGCGCTTGATTCACAATGGTTAGGTTTATTATTAGCCTTTTGAGCGTTTGGATGAACTCGTCTTTGTGAATCATTTGCTTTTGCCTTTCCCTTGACTGAGTCAGCTTTGACTTTCTCATTTGGCTTTGTACCATTGTCGCTTGGTTCATTCAGCGTTTGAATTTGTGAACTTTTCTCAAAAAAAAAAACACCCTTTCCTTTGTTGATTGCCGTAACATTAGATTTATTTGGTTGTTTACCGAATTTATTGCATCCTAAATCGGTCTTTTTACCAAAAATTCTTGTTACCTCAGTCACATTATGCGACTTTCTTGAAGCTTTTGATAATGATGAGACGAGTTGCTCTGACTTGGCAAGTCTAGCGATCAAATTAGCTTCTCTCTTGACTATTATATCAAGATCGCTTTTCAATTGAGTAATTTCACTCTTAAGCGATTAGTACTTCTCATTGCATTGTTGCTGAACTTGCAACTCTGCTTTGAGCGTTACTTTATCACTTATGAGCGATGAAATAATAGTGAAGTGATTTTGATATATTTTGGCGGCATTTTGACAATCTTTATAATATTCATTGACTTTGTCAAGTAATTCATCATAAGAAAGAGTATGAGATAATTCAGTGGTTACCTCAGGTAACGAATCATCAGACGCTTCATCATCTTTTGCCATGAGATAAATCAACGCTGAGTCGCTTGTTGGCTCATCATCATTGCTTTCATCTGATGATTCCAAATCCTCTTCAGGTGTGGAGAATGGTTCAGATTCCACTAGCAAACCTTGTTGGCGAAGGTTGCTCCTGAATTGGTTTCTATCCGCATAGTCTTGCCTTGTAGGCTTAGACACATTTGGATAAGGGTAATTTACCTGGTAGTGCCCTGGTTTCCTGCAATTATAACACAAATTAGTTTTCATTTTTTGTTCAGTGGTTAATCGCTTTGAAACAACTGGCGCTGAGAGATTCTGAGTAGGAGTTGAGGCGCTTGGTAAGGAACTGGCGCTATTGGTTGAGGTGCCGAATATACTGGCGCTTGATATTGAGGTGCTGGTGCAGGGGGACGAGTTTGAAATGAAGTTTGTCCAATAGGGTTTCTTTTTTCATATCTTAAAAATTTCTTGAATTTCTTGACCAATAAAGCCATCTCCTTTTATTCATTGGATTTCGTTGCTTTCACTTCACTAATCGCTTTACCCTTACTTTTGGTGGTAGTGCTTAAATCTCCTGATTCAGTCGCTGACTTCACCCAATTTAAACTCAAATGCCTTTAACTCTGAAAACACATGTTCTGGAGTAAGAGTCTCCAATGTCTGTGATTCTCTCATAGCAACAGTTTTAATCAAATACTTGCTTGGAAGACTTCTAAAAAGCTTATTGACCATTTCCTTGTTGGTTAACTCCTTATCTAATGACACTAACTCTGTAATGAGCAAAGTAAACCTTGCGTCCAATTTTTCTAGTGTCTCATTGGTCTGCATCTTGAAATGCTCAAATCTTTGCATGGCTATAGAGAGCTTGTTCTCCTTCATTTGTGCTGAACCTTCACACACTATAGCCAACTTATCCCATATCTCTTTTGACGTCTTACATTGTTTGATTTTGTTGAACAATGCATCATTATCTCCTAATGCTGAATAAAGTGCACTTCGTCCAACATTATCTAGATTCGCTCTTTTTTTTATCATCTGGCGTCCATTCTAACTTGGATTTTTCAACATAACCATCTAGAGTTGCTTCATCAGCTCCAGGCGCTCGAGTTATCACTCTCATGATCTTAATGTGGGCTATCTGAAATTACATCACACATTTCATTATCGCAAGAACACAAATACGTGAATGCTCTAAGTATCCAAGAATCATAATTTGACTCTACCAGCTTAGACATTTTGTTAAAAGCCATAATGAGATGTTTAAAAGAAAATTTAAAGCGACTAAGTTTTAGAAAGATGTATCTAAACAAGCAGTTACACTCGGAAACGCTTAGGTTTCTACTTCAACCGCTCTGATACCACTTGGTGGTCCCAAGTGGCATACGAAAGGGTCTGAAGGGGGGGGGGGTTTGAATAGATCCTGAAGTCTTTTTCGACTTCAAAAATTCGTATCATTTTAAAAGACTTGAACGCTTTGAAAGCTGAGCGATAGGTCAGGCGCTACACTAAAGATAACTTAGATTTAGTGATTTTAGCAATTTACCAAAGTAGGGTAAAACTTATATCGCTTAATCAGGGTTAGCACAACAGAAATGATTTTAAAGCTTTAACGTTCAGTTTTGGTTAAATAGTCGCTTAGCAGATTGGTATGTCTTTTTCAGAATAAATAAGAGAATTGTAGCAAGACAATAATAGTAAATAACACAAAAAATTGTAAGGTTCACTGGGTGATGTAATCCCAGCTACGTCCTTCTTCTCCTTTTTCACTTGGAGGGAGATTTACTAAGTTGATTATCAAAGAATCACATAGAATCTTCTACAAGATAGTAAAGAGGTGAAAAATGATCTTGGGCTCCTTGATCACACAGATTTCAGCACCAATGAAGATCTTCTTCTACAAGCTTCTCTCACTTAGAAATACTGCCTGTAAGAGGTTTCAACAACTTTCTCACTCAGATGAAAGGTTGAGAGTTTTGTCACACAGGTTTTGTTTATTTTTAACAACTTGGTATGTCTCAGTAAGAGTTTAGGTTTCTTCTTTGGAAGATGTTTGAGATATTTGTGACTATCTGGAATGTATGTGAAAAGCTTAAAGGATTTTGGCTATGGAGTTTCTAAGCTTTTCTTGAGAAAATATTTCAATAAAGTTTTTACTTTCTTGTGTATGTGCGTATGTATCTCTTCTTTTTAGGGTTTGTTAAAAGTAAGGTATTTATAGGCAATTCTTGGGATTTGTCCGTTGGACATATGTAGGAGCGTACCTCTCACGCGGCGTGTGAATCTGCTTTTTCTCTGACATTCATGAAATCCTGCTGGTTCCGATTGGACGGGAGCAGACTTGAACTCTGAAAACTTGACAGTCTAGTCAAAAGGTGGCTTGTTCACAAGTCATAATAGCTTATCGCATTTAATGCTCTTATCAGACATTTAATGCATTCAAATTTATTTCCCGTGGAAAATAAATGTCCGTTGAATGATTGCATTTAAGTCCTTCATGACTTGAGAGATTATTTCAGGTGAATCTGATACTGATCGCTGGAGTGCTTTGAGCGCTTGATCTATAAATCCTGAAATAGTCCTTTAGCGTTTGACAGTCACTAAGAACAAATCTTCATCTTAATATGACTTCAAACGCTGATCTTCAACTTCATCTCTAATAGACTCATTTAGAATTCTATTAGCGGTTTGGTATCTAATACTTAGTCTAAAATCTACAAAGGTAAAAACTACAAGCCTAAATAATATTACAAACTTTCAAACGCTTATACATAACTTCTATGAAAATATAAACTTGCATTGTTTTTGGGGTCTAACATAAGATCCTACCTTGTCATCATCAAAACATCTAACATGAAATTTCGTAACACTTCCAGACACCCATAACGATGGCGAGCCTGTGCAGGAGAGAGAGAGAGAGAGAGAGAGAGAAAGACGATTTTGAGGGTTTGGGGAGGTGGAGGTTTCAGAACTACCTTGGGAGAAAAATTTGATAAACAGAGGTAGCTGTGTACTTTAATCATCAATCTCCCTATCATATTAACCGAACATTTTATAAAGATTATCTGGATAAGTTGTTGGTTCAAATCCAACATCTATTCCTACACCACAAATGCTTGATTGATCATGCTCCCATGATAGTGAACAATGTAATACCTCCTCATCAATCTAATCATTCCAATCCCAACCTTTGAACCAAACAAGTCCTGATAAGACGAATTAGTCACAAACTTGTCAAGACAATTTTATTGGTATTAAATTATTATTATATATGTGTCATTTACTGTTAAGTGACAAATTGTGTATGATGATGGTACTAAGAACGTTATTATTTTATGACATGGTTAAGAAATGGTAATTCTTTAAGTTTGGTAATAACTTTCATGGAATTTATTTTGAAAATAAGTGTAAGAACAATACATCCTTACTAGAATTGTTAACACGATTTGAAAGTTTGGAATTAGTATACTGTGAACACATAAACTAGAGAACGTAGTATGCTAGAAACAAACTAGAGAAATTGTTTGGCACCTACGATCAGGTCATGCCTTACGAGTATAAGATTCACTAGTTAGGAGAAACGTTGGGCTACAAGCCCATTGAGATTGGATCTCTATCCAAACTTAAGAATCTTATCTCATAGCCAAGATGATCAAATCTCCCTTCACAGGGAACATATTAAAGGGCCACACAAGTTCTAAAGTTTGTGCGTGCTGACATCTATGGTTGAATATATGGTATCTTACTAAGACACTACAATTGGATTGTAATGTCAAGTGTATGATTTCCTAATTTGACCCGTTCCTAAAAAGAACGTAACATAGTTTCACAGTTGACACTTCAACGACTCTACAAATGAATAGGGTAGTAGTATGCAAGAACGAGACATCGTTGGACATGACTCATTCTATGCTAAGCTACATAGAATTACCCAATTCATAATGAATCTTGCGCTACTCATAGGTTCATCTTGAATAGATGTTCCTCCAAATTCATTCCTAAGGCACTATATCAGATGTGGCGCCAGTGGAAGTCTGATCTTAAACACGTGATGGTATGGGAATTCCCAACTATGTAGAAAAGATAAAATTAAAGAAACTGGAGGCTTGGTCCTTAAAAGGACGTTTTATTAGTTATCCCAAAGATTCAGTGGGAGAACTCTTTTTACATACATGATGATTAGGGGATCATTATGGCTTTAGAGGTTTGTTTGCTCAGAGATAAGATAGTTCGAGAAATTGGAGAAGGTAGAAAGATTATTCTAAGAGAATAAAATAAAACATCTTAGGACACTACTATTTAAGGAACCAAACTAAGCCCATTAAAACACAACCACCAACGATTGATATGGAAGAGTCTCTCAGCCGCCTGAGAGAAGTGGTTGTCTGCTACAACGAAAGCATAGGATGAATGATGTAGCAGAGGGAGAACCAAGAATACAATCCCTCTACTATGACAAATCGATGGTGGATATGGACTCTATGAGAAGGTGTCGAGGTTATGAAAGTGAAGATGAATTAGATGTCTTTGAATCAATCCTAGACTCTAGTAGATCACCCCAAGAGTTTTGTACTCATCAGAGACGAATGCATCTACAAGAGAACGATTGATTCGAATGGTAAGGCCAGGATGATGGCGAAAGTGTATAGTCAAAGAAAGGGCATTGACTATGAGGAATCCCCTTTGCCACAACTAAAATCAAATCCATTAGAATCTTACTTTCGATAACAATACACCAATATTATGAAAATCTGGCACATGGATGTGAAGACTCGTTCATAAATAGATTCCTCTAGAAGGACATCCATTTCGAACAACTCAAGGGTTTCACAATTGAGGTCGATTCTCATAAGGTCTACATGCTGTATGAATCCATTTATGGATTTAAGCGGACCTCTTGTAGTTAGAATTTTCACTTTGATGACATAATTTGGAATTATGATATCATCAAAATGAAGAGAGACCATCTGTGTGCAATAAGGTCAGCGAGAGCGAGATATCATTTCTGGTGCTATATGTAGAGAATACTCTACTTATGAGAAATGATGTGGGCTCATTAACTATGTCAAGACATAAACATCGAGCATGCTCTCCAAGAAAGACTTGGAAGAAGCCATCTTTATCTTTTTAATTTGCATCTATGAAAATAGAGCGAATAGGATAATGGGCCCCTCCTAAGCCCTTTGCTTAAAATAAATCCTAAAGCAATTTAGGAAGAAGATTTGAGAAAGGGCTCTTTCCTGGAGAGGAAGAGCAATGGGTAGACATAATACATATCATGAAGTACTTGAGAAGAACTTAGGATATATTTTTCGTCTATGCCAATGGAGAACTGATTGTGGAAGTTTTATACTTACTTGGACCTTGAGTCTGACAAAGGAGATTAAAATTCCACTTTGGGTTAATATTCACCCTCAATTGTGGATTAGTAACTTGGAAAGGTTCCAAGTAAAAGACTCTACTACTGAGAATGAATATGAAATGCCTTGGAGACTTGGAGGCTGTCGAAGAAAACTGTTTGGATCTGAAATTCGTGGTAGAACTTCTATTGGTCCCTAGCGCAGAGCTTGCATTGTCACTTTACTGTGATGAAATGAAGTTCACGAGTACTAAAGGATCCTTGGTCTCACAAATCCAGACAAATGATGAGAAATACAACATCTCTTGAGTGATCGTTGGAAAGGGCGATCTAACCTTATAGAAAATAAGCTCAGCCGATTAAACGGTTGACCCACTCACTGGGCTATTGTCACAGGCGGTGCTAGAGCGACATCTTTTAGAAGATGTGTATTTAATACCATAGCGATTGACATTGAGTGCAAGTGGGAGATTGTTGAGAATATGCCCTCAATGCCAACGAGGAGTTAGAATATAAGGCATGAGTTTATATTGTAGAACCTCTAATTAATATAAAGGCAATAGTATGTTGTTCGTATAATTCTTAATGACATCTATAAAGTCTTAAATGAACAACTAGTCCATCTATGTCAAGGTACACCTTCACACTCCTTATAGTAGTTAAGGAGATGTGCACTGGAAGGGTTTGATACTTGATCACTTAACTGGTTCGCAAGTCGGAGAATCTCAATTGGGCATTGAGATTCGTATGAACTTGTATGACATATGCTCTGACAAAGGAGTGTCAGTTGAACACTATGGGATGGTGGGAGTTTGTGTCATTGACACATTGATGGGATTAGTGTATTTGAACACGGCTCATAGTAATCCGATCACATAGGTTTTTACTCAGTGGTTGTCAATGATTGGATTACTGATTATGAAGGTATGCGTGAGCCTTAGACCTGCAGAGTTACAGTCACATCGTGCTTGTGACGTTGGATTCTGTCACTACAGTAGTTAGGCCCAATTCACTCGTTGAAAGGTGGGGTCAACCTCGAAATGCGTTCCAATGGGTAAGTAGCATGTGAGGTGATTAGCAAGAAGGAATTCACTATCTCGAAAGTAAATGAGAAGTACCCTATGCGATCATAGGTAAATGAGATTAGAAGTCTCCGGCCAGAGCTGATGAACTAACTCGTGTTTAGTAATCTCATATTACTATGATTCTTAAGCATAGCATCGAGTCCTGTGAGTTTGACATATTCCATGACTTTCACTCGATCGGAATACGTCGATGAAAGGCTTATACTCATACGGTATTCATAATCTAGAGATTCATAATGAATAGTCATTTCATACTCAATTGGGGTACGATGTGGGGCTACGATGGTGGCTAGGTATCATCCACATCCTTTGGTATCCTCCCATTGCCAATTGAGATAAACCTAGAGAGTCGCGCTATAAAGGAATAGACAAAAAAATTAAGTCTTGTATTTGGAGGGTGTTCTAGTAATTTGTCCCTGGGAATGATCGATTAATTAATTGGAGAAATTAATTTAATTGGATTAAACAATGGTGAATTAAATTAATAAGTTTGAATATTTAATTGACTAGGTTAATTAAATATTTAAACTATAATATTTGTTAATTAATTAATTAATTAACAAGAAAATTGATTTAATCAATATATATTTAATTGGATTAAATCTTAATTGATTAAATTAATTGGACTAAGTTGACTGGTTCAACATAGCCCAATTATTGTCCAAAAGCCTTTTTGGGCGTATACTGATGGGCTTCGTTGGAGAATTTATTTAATCCTCCAACACAAGCCAGAGAAAACAGTTGAAATAGTTAAAAGTTGAAAACATAACTGAAATTCCTCCACCAGAAATACAATATAGAGAAAATCTTTTTCTTCATTCTCTCTCTCGCTAGCCACCTGTGGAGATGGAGTTGGAGATTTTCTGGAGTCAATTCTGCCGCTTGATGATCAAGAGACGGTACAATTGAACCGTTGGAGAAGATTGAAGATTCGCAAGGATTGAAGATTGAATACGCGAAAAGGTAAGTTTTTCGTATTCATCTTTTCTTGTTAAAAATCGACGAAAGCCACGAATTGATCTTGGTTTGAGAATCCAGATCTAGTTTTATTTTCCGCTGCGCACTCCGACAGAATTCCCAACAAAGTGATGGGATCAAATCAATTCGTAGTTCTTTGGTGGAATTACTCTCAGAAGTAGCTAATGGATTTTTTCTGAGAGAGTAGATAATGAATGACATCAGCCCCCTTGAAGGTATATATAGGGCTGATGGTGGGCTATGGTCCGTGGCTTGACCATTGGCCCATTTGCCTCTTTATTAAACCCATTATTTGACTCTTTTAAATTAAAATAACCTTCTTTTTTTATGGCCTCTTGACCAAAGCGGGCCATATTCGCAATGGACTGCCAGCTCTATGGGCTTGATTATGATATTAACCGCGAAATTGATCCACGGGTAACACCCTGGCAGGAGCCGGGGGTCGATTAATTACCATAATGCACATAGGCATTTTTGGTGCACATCATAATGTCCCCACTCCCGGATGTACCGTATAGGATACCCGGGAGTGGAAATATGTGCGGGTGTACATCAAACTTCGTCGCCTTGGGGGGCCTAACAAGTCACCCTTTTGAAAGGGGATATCTTAAGTGTTATCTCGATGCAATGTAGGTGTTGACTTAAGGCAACACCCGTAGCTACCTTGAGGTCTGACGCCTCGGGGTCGAGTGTCGCGAGGTTAGATGCCTTGAGGTCGAGTGCCGTGAGGTCGGATGCCTTGTAATGCCAAAGTGTGCGAGGTATCTCTATTTGATTATGCATTTCATATCTTAGGGGGGAGCTCTTAAGTTATGAACCTCTACTCCACTTGACTAATAACCTCAGAGGGGTTATTAAGTTAGCCAACGAGGCACTTTAGAAAACTCTTAATTGGTGAGATGTGCTTCAAGCACACCTTTATTTGTGAGACGCGCCTCATAAAGAGGGAGAGGTTTCATGCCTAACATAAGGGGAGGCTTGTGCCTCGCCCATAGGAAGTTTGTCGTCTCGGAGGAGACTTAGAATTTTGAGGCCTCTATCTGGAGTTTCAGCATCCCGGAGAAGACCTATAATTTTTTACCTCAATCAGGGAATTTGCAGTCCGGAGGGGACTTGAAATTTATTAGACGGGCCTTTCCCCTGCGGCGAGAGGATAAGGGTTTTGACCTCGAGTTATGCTGGCAAGGTCTCTTGCCTCGAGGTGAGGGGGCAAGGGCCTTCGCTCTGTGGCAAGTGGGCTAGGTTCTTTTTCTCAAAATGAGGGGGCAAAGTCCTTGGCCACTAAGTGTGGTGATTGTTTTCTCTTCATTGTAGTGTTAAGATTTATTTCCTCTGGACTTTCGCACTTGTTGGATGTTATCTTATGTAACACCCATGAAGTAGGTAGGATCACATGTCAAATTTCTCTTTCTCCTTAGGTAGGAGAGTCCCCCCTTCAAGAGGAGGGTCTGTAATGAGCACCCAGAGATGGGCGAGGGAGACACAAGGTTAGAGGTTTTAAAAGCTCCCAACTTACTTTTATCTAAATATAGATGGGTTGGTGGTTTTCACTCTTACACCCCTTCATATCCTCACTCCCTTGGAATTTTTCTTTCTTAAGGAGCTCACTCCCTTAGCCAACCATGGGTAGAAGCCAAGGTGACCAAGGTAAATTTGAGATTCTTAGTACTTGCTCCTTATCTTATATTGTCATGCTAGTAGTGAGAGGGATTGCTTGTTTTTTCACCGACACCCACTTGATTTACTTTGTGACCTCTTCGCTCTCATGGAGCAATTTTCTTTAGGGCCATTAGTACTTTGACAAATGTATTTCTTTACTTGAGGGAGCTGAGCCTCATATAACTAGTGTCAGGTGCCCGTGGATAACCCCGGTGAGTTGGCCTCACGGTCGGGGCGATAAGACGTAATGCCTCGCGGACCGAATGTGAGGCGTAGTACCTCGCGGCCTTGCCGCGAGGCGCTGTGTCTCACGGCCTTGTGGTGAGGAATGATGCCTCGCAGCCAGCCCTAGAGGAATTGTGCCCCGCAGTTTTCTCCATGTGCATTTTGTTTGTTCCCCCCCGAGGCGTGATGTGTCTCGGGGCTATGTTTCGAAAAGCGGTGTCGGGGTTGGCTTAGCCTTTGTTGGTTTTTTGTTGGTCCTTTTTGATGTGTGAAAATCATGTGCTATCGTTCTCGATACCATCTATGAAGGATTTATGTTTTAAGTGAACCCCCTATTTTTCATAGGACTAGGGAGCTCTTCTTCCTCCATGGCTTATGAGCTCTAGTTCAATTACTTGATTGTTTTGCTATACTCCGTGGCTTCATGAGCACTGGCGGGGTGTTGTGTCTCCCATGGCTTCATTAGCGCTAGCAGGGTGTTTTGTACCCAGTGGCTTTACGAGCACTAGCGGGGTGTTTTGTACCCCATGGCTTCATGAGCGCTAGCGGGGTCACTAGCGTTCTGCTAGTTAGTTATTCCCTAGAGTTTTGCTAGCTTGTGTAAACCCAACAACTTAGGGGATATTTTATATTGAGATTTGTATCCCACTACGTGGAGGTTAAGATAATAGACGGGGCATTAGGCCCTACAAATTGGGGGGTCGCCAACCTCGAAGCACCCTCTTTCAGGGTGCTGCCACGAGGCTTATTTTCTCAGGGGTCTTTAACGGGCATGACTTGTGGCTTTCTTATATGCCTTATGTACGTATCTATGTACTTTATCTTAAATTCATTTTTTACTTGTATGACAATGAGCTAGTCGAACGTTAGTGGCATTCTTGTTTTAGACTTAGCATACAACACATTCTTGAGATACTCATTAGCCCTTCATAGGCTTTGAGTAAGTCTTTTATGACTCTTATTTTTTCTTATCCCTGTGGTTTGGTTTGGTGGGGGGACTCTTATTTTTTCCTACTCCCGCCGTGGTGCCCAATTAGGGTTCCCTGCCCCCCACTCCTTAGTGTTTTTTATGTGAGAAACACTTGGAGTAAGATTCGTATGGGGTAGATGTTATCTTTTATTAGCGGAGGGTTAACTTACAGCTTAGTTTCACCCTTTATTTATGCCTTTCGAGTAAGTGGCGTGGTTTGTGACACTAATGGCCATGTTTTTATGTGGAGG
Organism: Buddleja alternifolia; assembly: GCA_019426215.1. Lineage (NCBI taxonomy): Eukaryota > Viridiplantae > Streptophyta > Magnoliopsida > Lamiales > Scrophulariaceae > Buddleja > Buddleja alternifolia. Next base: position 8,334,193 of record CM033400.1, read on the forward strand.
CTTGAGTTGCCTCTCTTGTTTTTATTCTTGTATAATCTCGGTCCAGAGCCTTAGTGGGAGGGGGGGAGGGGATCTTTTGGTGGATCCTCAACCTCTCTCGGTTTCGAGTCTTTAGTAGCTCGGGGGATTTTTGTCGTTCCACCCATATTGAACTCTAACGGGTTCGCGGTTAATTCGATAATGCCTCTTTTGGAAGCTTTTTTTAGCTCCAAGGGGTCATATTGATATGTTTCATTTGAGCATTAGCTCAGGTACTTAGACATTTTAATGTGCCATTGGCGGGAATTTATGAATGCTAGGAGTGAGTGCCCCTTGGGCGTTTAAAACACTAGGCTTTAAAATTACTAGCTTCACCAGCGCTTAGCTGCTAGTGCTAGTTGTTCGACTAGGCTTTAAAATTGCTAGCTTTACCAGTGCTTAGCTACTAGCGCTAGCTGTTCGATACCTCCTTGACCCTTACTCTTTAATATGTGTTTTATAACATTTAGGAGTAAGTCCATAAGGGGTGATTTTTGTGTGGGGGGCCCATTAGTCTTGGTATTATTGACTGCATGTGTTTGCAAACCATCGGCCAATTTTTTAGCATTATAGTGCTCCCACTTTTCAGAAGTTTTCTATACATAGAATTTTTAGGCGGCTTGAAAAGCCCCACTTATTATTGTTTATTGACATGAGGTAAATTATCACGCTATCCATGTTGATATAATCTCGGTCCATAGTCCATGTTGGAGGGGGGTAGTTTTTCAACTACTGGAAGGATTATAAGGTGGGTTAGCCTCAATCGAGCTCTCAATAGTTCGGGGGACTTTTATTGCTCTACCTATGTTAGCCTCTGAAGGGGCATTAGGTTTTGTGAATAGCTTCGGTCAGAATCATTGGTCCCAAGGAGCGTTTTTGTGGGTGTTGTTAAGTCACCAGTTCATTAACGTCACACACCGCAGTATAATGAGAAAGGTTCCTCTCTTCACTTAACAGGCAGATAGAGAAAATTTAGAAATATGCAAACATCAATGCAAAATGTATGGGGCTGCACATAGGCACCTTAAAACTCAAGTAAAGGTAGGTTGTGCTGGTGGGCACCCCTACTCAACGCTTCGCTATGGCCAAGCTGAAATTATTCTATGGAAAACATATGAAATACGATAGTGTTTAAATTAGTTTGGTACCTGCTGATGCCTCACCGAGCATAATACCTTGTCAATTTTGGAGGGGTTGCCTTTGCCCCCATCTCTGTCTCGTGGTTGTGAGGGGTCTAGGGTGGTCGCCTCGGACAGTGCTACTACTTCTTAGAAGTAGCCCCTCTTGAGGATCTTCTCAATCTCCACCTGCAGATGGTGGCGTTCCTCGGTATTGTGACCATTGTCCTGGTGGAACCTACAATACTTCTTTGATTTGAGACGGCCGGGGTTGTCCTCCATATTTCTTGGCCATTGGACTATGCCTTGCTGTTCGACGATAGCCAGCACTTGTTCCCGCGAGAGTGTAAGTGGGGTATATTGCTCTACTGTCTTTTCAATTCTTATATATTTTTTAGCTCTAGCCAACAACTCCTCCATAGTCGACTGATGCTTCCCAGCTATAGATTCTTTGAACTACTATTGCATAAGTTCTTTTGCATTATTCTTGATAACAACTCGTGGTTGACGTACGGTACTTCAGACACTGATGTGGAGAATCACTGTACGTACTCTTCAAGGACTCACCATCTTTTTGAACCATCGTGAACAGGAAAGATGCTGTCTTTGGATACTTCTTGTTCATGGAGAAGTGGTTAAGGAAATGCCTGGTCAGCTGCTCGAAGCCAGTAATGGTACTGGCGTGCAATTGGTTAAACCAGCTAAGGGCTTGACCAGATAGTGTAGTTTGAAGGATTTTACAGTTGGCCGCGTCTCTGACGTAGTACATGTCATCCTTTGCATTGAACTTGTCCACATGTTCTTGTGGATCTCCAGCCCCCTCATATTCACTCAAGTGTGGTATCTTTAGTCCTTGCGGTAGGGACTCTGCCAAAATTGTCGGGAAGAAAGGACTTCTCTTGGGGGTAGCTACAACTAATTGTACTAGCTGCATATCCTCATGTCTTCCATGGTTATCTACACTTTCATCACGGAGGGTGCATGTCTACGCCGGCCTTCTTGCCTTGGTAAGGTCTCTTCGGGGGTTAATGAGGCTTGACCTCTACGTAGAGACCTGAGAGGCGGTGGTCTTCTATCTCTTTCCCGCGTTGGCCTTTCATGAGGTGAGACCACGTCATTTTCTTCTCTTTCGCGCGCTACCCATTCACTGGAGAGTTGGATCGCCTTGATCCAATCCCACCGGGGGTTAATGATCCTTGGCCTCAGCAGGGGGATTGGCTAGGCTCCACTCATTGGGCATGACTTTTCTCTCGAGGCTCTTGGCCTCTACGAACTGACTGAGGGGTTGGATCTTGCGGCCCCTTCTCTTTAGGCGGAGAAGCCTCTTGATGGTTTCTCACGTGGGGGTCTTGCCCCCAGATAGCTGATGGAACTGGCGTCGCGTGTGAAGGTTGTGCCTGAGCATATTGTTGGACCACCCGCGCTGCTGCCCTCACTGAGACGTCTTCAACAAGAGCAAGTAGTGCCTCTTGAGTGATCTTGAACACCCTAGTTGTAGGGGGTGGAATAGCTGTAGGTGTTACAGGAGGCAAGTTCTGCTCATTGGCCGGGGGTGAGATTTCAAAACCCCTGCCTTCAGCCTGCCCGTTCGGAGGACCTTCTCCACTGACTTGAATGCCTGACACATTTTTAGGCATTGGGTTCGGGACTTCATAGACCACTGCTGGCTGATTGTTGCTAGTCATTCTATCACCTATGGTATGTGCTTGCGATCCAGTTTGCATACTTAGTGGCTAGAGCGCTTTTCCCACGAACAACGCCAAACTAATGATGGTAAAATTCATCAATCAAAAAATATCAAGTGATTTACCATGTGGGGGTGGGAATCCGGTCCAATCCGGTCCAACTCACGACTAACTAGGTTGGGGGTTGGATAATTTATAGACTGCACTCGCTGTTATGCGAGCTGCCTACATACCCGAAGTTATGGGATCAAGTCAATTCGTAGTTCTTTGGTGGAATTACTATCAGAAGTAGCCAGTGAATTTTTTTCTGAGAGAGTAGATAATGAATGACATCAGCCCCCTTGAAGGTATATATATAAGGAAGATGGTGGGATATGGGACGTGGCTTGTGTTGGGAATTATACGAATAAAACCCAGTGGAAAGTAAATTTAATTCTCAAAGCCCGAATCATCTCTAATCCTCATGTTTAATTGTGTATAGAAAAATTACCGTTCTCGCGTATGTTGATTTCTGAACGTGATCCTTTTCTATAACGTTGAATTTGCCAACGTCTCTAATTCGTCACGCCGGAATCAAAAACGAAAAACTCCTCCTTTCTTCCTTGTCAAAGACGGCTAGAGAGAGAGAGAGAGAGAGAGAGGTGAGAGACTTTTTCTTGGAGAGAAAGTTATGTAAATTTCCTTGTGTTATTTTTCACCTTGTGATATATTTATATCATTATGAAACAATAACACTAGCATGCAAGAGCCCTATTTGGGCGACTATTTGGCCGCCCATTAGTGGGCTCGAAAGCCTTCGGGCTTTCGTCTTGCTTGCTAATTAATTAATCGGATAATTTATTTATCCAAAAAATAAATTGATAATCCAATTAATTCAATTCCTAATTAATTTGTAATTCAATTTCTCCAAGAAATTAATTAACTCTTTAATTTAATTAATTAATTAAATTATTCAATAATTAATTAATTAATTACGACATCCAATGCTGTGAATGTCTCTCAAGTCTTTTTCCCATGTTTTTCCTTTTGCACTTCCTTTAAGCACGACTCTTTAGGTTCGTCTCAAAAAGCAATTGGGAGGAATTCAAAGGGGTGTGAGTGCCTAGCCAGTCTCATGGCTCACACCGTAACCCAATTGAGAACGAATGAATAGGATCATTGCAAACCTTTACGCCGCGAATACCATATGTGTATAAAATTTTTATTCTTATATCCCAGGCAAGTAAGAGTCATGGTTTAAAGTCAAACTCATATAACTTGATCATATGCCTAAGCTCAAAATAAGTCGAGGTATTTAAATGCTTTGGCCAAAGACTTTCATCCTCACTTATTCATGATCGCATAGGATATTTTACTCATTCACTTATGAGAGAATAAACTCCATATTGCAAATCAGTTAACAATGCTACTTGCCCATCAAGTTGCACTTCGAGGTCGATTCCACCAACATGTGATTTTAATCTAACTACTCTAATGATAGACTTGATGTCACAAGTATATCTTCAACTTGATTTCTCAGGTCAGAGGTTCACACGTACCTATCACTACTTATCAGTTTCATCATTGACTGTCAATGAGTGAATACCCATGTGATGAACTGATGCCAGCCGTGTTCGAACATATCAGTCCAACTGACACGTCTATGATATAAGTTCCCACTACCATTTCCATTGTGTACGACTGACACTTTCTCTGTCGAAATACAAGTCTTTATTCACTATTGATGCCCAATCAATATTTCTTAGACTTGCGAACCCTTTTAGATGTCAAGGGTCAAACCATTCTAGTGCCTTTCCTCCTATCCCATAGGAGGTAGAAGGTTCGCCTTGTCATCAAGGACTTTACGTTGTTTATTCACACCTTATAAATGTCTATAAGAAAACAACAATCAACTGCCTTATATTAATAGAAAAACCATAGTTTAGTTACAATGTTTATGCCCTATAAATCTATCCTCTTTATGGCATTTGAGGGCATAGTCTCTAACAATCTCCCACTTGCACTCAATGCCATTTGTTGTGGTATTTAATACCCATCTTTTCAAGTTGTTTTTCCAGCACCGCCTGTGCCAATGGCTTGGTCAATGGATCAACGACATTGTCGGCTGAGGCTATTTTCTGAACATCTATTTCACCTCGTGCAACGATCTCTCTTATGATGTGATATCTCCTCTCTATGTGTTTGGATTTATTGTGAGACCTAGGTTCCTTCGCTTGCGCTATAGCTCTAGTGTTGTCACAATAAAGTGGCAATGACAACTTTAAGCTAGGAACCACTTGAAGTTCCTCAATGAACTTCCTAATCCAAACAGCTTCTTTAGCTGCCTCCGAGTCAGCTATGTATTCAGCCTCTGTGGTGGAGTCTGCGGTTGTGCTTTGCTTGGAACTTTTCCAAGTCACCGCTCCACCATTTAGAGTAAATACAAATCCCGGGGTGGATTTCCAGTCATCAACATCAGATTGGAAATCTGAATCAGTGTACCCGTCCACCCTTAGGTCACCACTTCCATAGGTGAGAATCATATCCTTAGTTCTTTTCAGATACTTTAGGATATTTGTCACAGCTATCCAATGTTCCTTACCAAGGTTTGCTTGAAATCGACTAACAATGCTCACAACATAAGCAACTCGCTGGAGGTGTGAGTTGCAATACAATACCATTCTCTTTGAGGTATAAGTCAAACTCGTCGCTCATATATTCTCCTCCTCGATCAGATCGAAGAGTTTTTTATATGTTGACTTGTTTGATTTTCCACTAAAGCCTTGAATTCTTTGAACTTATTAATGGATTCAGACTTATGCTTCATCATGTACACTAGACCATACCGAGAATGGTCATCAGTGAAGGTGATAAAGTAAAGGAAACCTCCTCTGGCCATTTCTCCAAATGGACCACAAACGTCAGTATGCACTAAGCCTAGGATTTGTGAGGCCCTTTCAAAATTCCCTGTGAAGGGAGATCAAGTCATCTTGCCTTTGAGACAAGATTCACAAGTAGGATAGGGATCCAATCCCAGTGGGCCAATTAGCCCATCTTTTTCCATTTTGCGAATCTTTTGTTCGGCAACATGGCCTAGTCGAATGTGCCATATTAATCTTTGGTTTGTTTCAAGCCTATTACGTTTCCTTTGTATTGTATTCACAACACACTTATTCTTGACATTAAGGTAACACAATGCATTTATCAAAGAAACAAAGCCTACTAAATTATTACTATAATAAATCTTGCATTGTTTATTAATAAAACGAAAGTGTAATCTTATTTAACTAAAACGGAAATTGAACCAATGTTTAACAATATCCAGAAATAGCATATGTCTAGAATAAAAAATAATGAGGCAGATCTTGTTTTAGTAGCCGCGACGCCTTGCCCGCTGCCTACTTTGATCTTCTCCTCATTAGGGCTCAGCTCCCTTCTTCTTCCCAGATTCTGATTCACACAATTATAAAAAAGGTATTAACTTCTGAATCATAATCGATGAAGAGGGAATATTGTAAAGCATAGTTTCAAACTATAAAGTTATTCACCTTTTGCTTGTATATTAGGACAGTCTCTTCTCCAGTGGCCCAGCTCACCGCAGCATAAACATGTGTCCTGTTTTCTAGCCCTCTTATTTCTCCTTCGTTGTGCCTTGTTGCAAGTCGTACTGGATGCTCCCTCCTCTAAATGGGCATTATTCCTTTTTCCATCAAATGTTTTAGGAAATGTAATAGCCATCGGATTGTTCCATTTGTCCGGCTTTATTTGTTTCTGAGCAACCTTGAGTTTTTTCCAATAGCCCAGCTAAAGATCCCTCAATGTCATTCATATCAAAATTTATAACGAAATAATAGAACGAATCTGGGAGTGACTGTAGAATAAGATCTACTTGGAGATGCAGGTCCATGTAGAAGTTTAAAGATTTTAGTTTTTCTATCATGGTCATCATTTTGAAAATGTGTTCTCCAACTTCTTCTCCTTCAGTCATTTTAGTTCAGAATAGATCCCTTGAAATAAAGTATCTCGCTGTCCTACCGCGTTCTCCGAATAATTTATCCAGATAAAGGATAATGTCTCTTGCATTATCCATCTTATCATGAGACCTTTGCAGCTCTAAGCACATTGAGCTCAATATGTACACTCTTGCTCTATGGTTGTCACAACACCAATCCCAAAGAGCTAGGCAAACTTCATGACCCTCGTCTGGTCTAGGAATGGGAGGATGATCAATTTCCAATACATAGTCAATGGATTCACTGCTAAGGACCATCCTAAGCATAGTGAGCCATTCTATGTAATTTGGACCGGTGAGAATCGTATTTTCCATTAACTTCGACAGTGGTTTGGGAGACATGGTTTTTGATTGAGAGAGAGAAAACAAAATGACTGCAGAAAATAAGCCAGACTTAATTAGAATATTGGACTAAACTAAGACCAAGTTTAAAATCAAGGACTTCGACTTATAACTTGGCTCCCATTACATTTTTCGAAATTCCACACTCCCACTGTGAAATGACGGAAGCGATCGTTGATGAAGACTTCGTGGTGGGGATTGAGTTCTTTAATTAATATAATGGATGACAACCCTTTAACGTTATTTGGTCCATTACTTAATTAAAGTGATGTCAAACTTCAATCTATCAAATAGACGGTTCAATCATATTTATCCCATAATCCACAAATACCGCAACCCTTTAACGATTTATTGGTAAAGTGGACTATCTAAGTTCATTCCCACTAACTCCTCCTAATCTAACATTTGAATTTCACCTTGCAACCCTTTAACGATATTTGGGGTGAAATATGTCTCGATTAAGGTATCCAATGCACTTAATAAAATTATAGAATTAAATCTTAATATTTGACCCCCACTTACTGGGAAGATGCCACATATGGATTTAATCCTTGATCTTATTAAGTTTAGTGGAGGGAAAGGATGCCTAGCACCCCTTACTAACTTAGTATTATTTTTGTTTGGGAGAATTCATGTTCAAAACATTTATTTCGTCTCACTTTGCACATTTACCAATTTATATAGCGCATATTGATAACACACATGCTTCATACAACTAATGAACATGCATCGAAAGCAATAATACAACAAACAAGTCTATGGGCTTTTAACTAGAGGGCCCAAGCCAATGGGCCATCATAAAATTGAAAAAGAAAAGCCTAGCTAATCTTCGTGGGCTCCAAGCTCCTCTTCTTTTGCATGATCTCCATCTTGAAAGGCCTATTCTATTTCTATTTATTACAAGAGGTAATTTAAAACCTATACATAAATCTAGAAATAAAATAAAAATGGGCTCAAACCGGCTCTTACAACCCATCAAAAGAAATACATAATCAAAAGAAGCAACCTAAGCCCATAGACATATGTCACCATCACATAATACATGCTCGCGATAAATAAAGCACTTATGTTGGTGATTAATAAAAATTAATTAGTCCAACTTAATTAATTTCCACAATAAAATTCCAAATTTGATTGATTCATATGAAAATAATCCTATTTATGAGAATTCTTTATTTAAATAAATAACTTAATAAATAAAATTCTCCAAGAGTTTATTAATTAATTATTTCATTCAATTAAAGATCAATAAAAACTATATTGGGCTTAATTTTATCAAAATTAAATTACCAGCCATTGGCACATTCAAAATTAATTAATTAGGCCCGATAACTAATTTATTGAATTATCCACAATTTTAATCAAAACAATTTGGGCCCCTTTTTAATTAAATCTGGGTCATCATCCTTTTGACTCACCCGGATAACTAAAATAGCCCAAACACCTATTCAATTAAAATTTGGACTTTAGGAAAATATCACCTGACCCATTAGGGCCCAAGTCATGAAAACCCGGGTCCCGAAACAGGTCCGTGCGCTGGGCGCATAGCACGGTGTATGTCGTGCGCCCAACGCATGGTTTAATCGTGCTTGGCCGGACACCAGCCCCTCTGACCGGCGCCGTGAAATGGCACGACATTGGGGGCCCACCCAGTGTGCACAGTGCGCACACTGTGTGCGCAACGGGAGGCCAAAAAGGCCTCCTATTGCGCGCTGCGCGCAGACTGCGCACGCTTTTTGCGTTGCGCTCGTCTTGGGGTTATACTTCTCCAATTGTCATCAAATTTATATGCTCATATTCAAACTCATTAAAATAAAACTTTCATGAAGAAACTACTGCAAGATTCAAAATATTTTCATATGAAAAACACGTTCAAAGCAGGCCTCAAAAACGCAAAAAAAAACAGTCAATCACATAAGCAATTAAACACAGAATTCAGAGATTGACTCTGATACCACTGTTGGGAATTATACGAATAAAACGCAGTGGAAAGTAAATTTAATTCCCAAAGCCCGAATCATCTCTAATCCTCGTGTTTAATTGTGTATAGAAAAATTACCGTTCTCGCGTATGTTGATTTCTGCGTGATCCTTTTCTCTAACGCCGAATTTGCCAACGTCTCTAATTCGTCACGTCGGAATCAAAAACGAAAAACTCCTCCTTTCTTCCTTGTCAAAGACGGCTAGAGAGAGAGAGGTGGGAGACTTTTTCTTGGAGAGAAAGTTATGTAAATTTCCTTGTGTTATTTTTCACCTTGTGATATATTTATATCATTATGAAACAATAACACTAGCATGCAAGAGCCCTATTTGGGTGTCTATTTGGCCGCCCCTTAGTGGGCTCGGAAGCCTTCGGGCTTTCGTCTTGCTTGCTAATTAATTAATCGGATAATTTATTTATCCAATAAATAAATTGATAATCCAATTAATTCAATTCCTAATTAATTTATAATTCAATTTCTCCAAGAAATTAATTAACTCATTAATTTAATTAATTAATTACGGCATCCAATGTCGTGAATTTCTCTCAAGTCTTTTTCCCATGTTTTTCCTTTTGCACTTCCTTTAAGCGCGACTCTTTAGGTTCGTCTCAAAAGGCAATTGAGAGGAATCCAAAGGGGTGTGAGCGACACCTAGCCAGTCTCGTGGCTCACACCGTAACCCAATTGAGAATGAATGAATAGGATCATTCCAAACCTTTACGCCGTGAATACCGTACGTGTATAAACCTTTTATTCTTATATCCCAGTCAGGTAAGGTCATGGTTTAAAGTCAAACTCATATAACTTGACCATATGCCTAAGCTCAAAATAAGTCGAGGTATTTAAATGCTTTGGCCAAAGACTTTCATCCTCACTTATTCATGATCGCATAGGATATTTTACTCATTCACTCATGAGAGAATAAATTCCATATTGCAAATCAGTTAACAATGCTACTTGCCCATCAAGTCGCACTTCGAGGTCGATTCCACCAACAGGTGATTTGAATCTAACTACTCTAATGACAGACTTGATGTCACAAGTACATATTCAACTCGATTTCTCAGGTCAGAGGTTCACACGTACCTATCACTACTTATCAGTTTCATCATTGACTGTCAATGAGTGAATACCCATGTGATGAACTGATGCCAGCCGTGTTCGAACATATCAGTCCAACTGACACGTCTATGATATAAGTTCCCACTACCATTTCCATTGTGTACGACTGGCACTTTCTCTGTCGAAATACAAGTCTTTATTCACTATTGATGCCCAATCAATATTTCTTAGACTTGCGAACCCTTTTAGATGTCAAGGGTCAAACCATTCTAGTGCCTTTCCTCCTATCCCATAGGAGGTAGAAGGTTCGCCTTGTCATCAAGGATTTTACGTTGTTTATTCACGCCTTATAAATGCCTATAAGAAAACAACAATCAACTGCCTTATATTAATAGAAAAACCATAGTTTAGTTACAATGTTTATGCCCTATAAATCTATCCTCTTTATGACATTCGAGGGCATATACTCTAACAGCTTGACCATTGGCCCATTTGTCTCTTTATTAAACCCATTATCTGACCCTTTTATATTAAAATAACCTTATTTTTTTTATTGCCTCTTGACTATAGCGGGTCATATTCGCAATGGGTTGTCAGTTCTATGGGCTTGACTATGATATTGACCCCAGACTTGACCCACGAATAGCACCCCGGCCCGAGCCGGTGGTTGATTAATTACCATAATGCCCCTAGACATTTTTGGTGCACATCAGTATACAATTTTATAAAATTATACATTCATATTGTTGCAAAATAAAATGTTGTGTGAATTACATCTACACCCCTTACAAATGGCGTAATTATAGTTTCACCTTCACATTTTGAAAAATCACATCTACTCCTAATGTTATTTCCATCTAATAGTAAGATCATGCTGTTATTGTCATTTAAGGTTTCCTCCAAAGGAAATTCTCACCTGACAAAAATACTCGAGCTCAGGCGAGAATTTTTTTTTTTTTGACCATAGTCGACTATATTTTAATGGCTATAATATCATCAGGCGTTGCATTATTTGTGCGTAAAGCAACATTTGAGAGTACAAAAAGAAAAAGTACTTACAAAATATTAACTAACAACGTCAAAGTTCAATGATAACAAACTCTTATGGTCACTTGTAACTTTTAATTTAACAGTTGCCAGAACTTTGCATAAACTATCGGGCAAAATTCATTCTGCCCCCCTCTATTATAGATATATGTTAAAATTTAAAGAAAGACATTTTATTGAATAAATTGAACAATATAACAAAGGAAACTTGAAATATAACAAGATGAATTTGAAAAGAAAAAATTAACTCTATTTGACAAGATAGAAAGAAGATTACTAAAACTCAATAATAAGAAGTCTAATAAAATCTCTAGCAGGAACTTATTTTTTTTGATAAGACTCTAGCAGGAACTTTTCTGCTGATAAACGCTAACACAGAAGCTCTGAAGAGGAAGGGAATAATGCTCTTCGAAGGAGAGAGAGAAACTGAATCTGAGTTATCCAAGGGAAAAGGGCTTTATAAGGATAACACACGAAGCTGCAATGCTGGGCTTTGGGATTGAACGACTTGGGCCCAAAAGCTTGCTGAGCGAATAAGTGGGCTGTAAACATGAAGTCCATGGGCTGAACCCAATAGCTTGTTGGGCTAAATATAATATCTTCAACATATACCATCAAATACCACTGTATCACCAACAAGGTCTAACACAGTTGGTAGATAGCTAATTTCCTTAAGCATGCCGTCCAGGGTTCGATCCCTGGCTGTGTGTATGGAAAATGTTTTGTTGGGAGAGGTAAAACCCATTTCGGTAATCTCTACGCCTCGAAGGGATTAGTCTCTGGCGTCCGACTGGGGGAAACTCTTGGTATAAACCAAATATATATATATATATATATATATATATATATATATATATACCCCTAAAACCTTTTAAAATACATCAAACACCATCCTAGACACATTGATAGTAAAAAATACCCTTAATTTTAAATGATAATATCCCGTGAAACCCATCTGGTACAATCTATCTAGTACTTTACCCCCTCTATAATTAAAATTTAATTAATTTGATGCAAAATTTTATTTAAGGATAATTTTATTAAATACATATCCCTTGAATTGATCATAAATAAAAAAAAATAAAAATATATGGTTGGTATAATATAGAAAGAATAAGGAATAAGTTTTAAATTATTTCATGCAAAATTATATAACTAACTTATTATATGTTTTTCCTTTAGAAATAATTTAATTAATTTACCCTTCTTTTTTTCTTGTTCTATAACTCAGTTGCATTACTAGATATAACAAAACATTCTTGTTATTTTGTGCTTTGTAATATTGGTTGCATTTTTCGTAAAAGTAAATAATTAAATATTGTGATATTTTATTTAATATATCTTGAACTCTGTATGCATGTCTTATTTACATAGTAGTATAAATTATACCAATTAAATAAAGAGTTAAAAAGAGAAGCATCTATTGTTAATTCATGTAAAAGAAAAAGTTGTGCTCATAAATACATGTTTACATGTTATATAATTTAAAAAAATGTTATATAATAAAAAGACGATATGAATAGGTTTATCACTTTATCTTAATAAGTAATATAATACTTGAAAAAATAAATGATTAGTTTTATTACAAAATAACAATGAATAACATGGATTATCAATAGTTATTTAAAATCAAATTAAAGTATTAGCATAATATATAAAAGAAAATAGTGTATCAATAGTGACCATAAATTATATTTATGTGAGATTTTTTTAAGTTTAATATGTCTTATTCATGATACTACAATCATACTTTACTATTTATTTCATATATATGGAAGATTAATTTATTTAATGAATTTCACATTAAATCAATTTTGGAGTCAAATTTTATTGAAATGTAATCGTAAGGCGGCAAAGTGCTATAGATTATTATAGATGGGTGAAAAATGAATTTATGATTTTACATAAATCAAGGTATTTTTATCTATCAATGTGTATATAGGGGGGTATTTGATGTATTCTAATGTAGTAGAGGGAAGTGTTTGAAGGTTTTAGGGATAGGGGGGGGAGGGTGTATTTGATGGTGTGTCTATAGTAATGGGGCACAATGAATTTTGCCCTAAAATATCAAGTTATATTATTAATGATAAGTATTATAATAATAACACAAATTTGTCACAACTTATTGTGACAACTTTATTGTTATTAAGTATCTCGTTCAAAAGAAAAAATATTGATACTATACATGTACAGCTATAAGTGACAATTTATGTATAATTTGATGGATAAAAAGTATTTTCGACTCAACATATGTCGTTGAGAGTACTTTAGTCCCCAATTTATTAATTTTGACATCTGACTACGCAATCTTTGTCAACTGTGAGTGACACCTCCATTTCATCGTCGTCGGTGGAATCTTTTATAATATTCCGTCTAAATTTATAAAAAATTGTGCACTTTGCAACCTATCGTATGACATTTGTGCACCCCGCTTCTCATTCATTACATAACATGTGCACCTTGCATCGTGTCTTAGACGAAATATTCCAAAAGATTTCACCGGCGACTGTCAAAAATGGACTGCCTGTGTCACAGTTGACAAAAATTAGGTAGTCGAGTGTCAAATTAATAAATTGGGAACTAAAGAACTATGAACGACACATACTAGAGCTGAAATTGCGTTTTACCCTAATTTAATCATTAGTAAATTTGAGTTTACTAATAAAGTACTTCTTTATCTCTCATATGAGAGTTCTAGTCTATTGTTTTTATGAATCACGGTTATCAATTTGAGGGTGAAACTGACGAATGACCACATTTAATAAAAAAAAACAAAGAGTGTAATGGAGTTCGTAAATAAGGGCCCAAATCGAAAAAAGTGTATACTTATAGGATGTAAATAAAATAGGGCATTGTTTTTTTTTAATATATATAGTTAAATCATGCACATATATAAATATCACGAGCCAAAATTTTTACAACCCCTTAAATAGGGGTGGGCTAACAGTTCAGGTTTTCGGGTACCCACCCGACCCGATCGGGTTCGGGCTTATTGAGTGGGAATTTTGCAGAAAATCGGGTATTGGGTAATACCCAATATCCGATTGGGAATTTCGGGTCGGGTATCGGGTGGGAATTTCCTACCCGAATACCCATTGGGTACCTGAAATTAACCCAAAAATAAAATAAAAATAAAAATATACATAGTAAACCCATTGTGTTGGACTTGGACACTTGGGCTTAACGTTAATTTAATCGAATGAGTTATCTTATCTATTTTCAATTCTCATTTCATATGGTAAATTATTGAATAGTTGCTATAAATTATAAATCGATTGATTAATTATTAATTGTTAATTTGTTATTCATTTGAATTTGATTAATTAACAAATTTGAATTAAAAAAAAAAAAGAAAAAAAAAACATAATGACATCAAAACAGAGGCAGGGGCAGCCTCTGTTGAGATGCCTGAAATTGCCTTTGCAATCTGCTTAAAACAAGGGCTTAACGTTAATTTAATCGAATGAATTATCTTATCCATTTTTAATTCTCATTTCATGTGGTAAATTGTTGAATAGTTGTTATAAATTATAAATCAATTGATTAATTATTAATTGTTAATTTGTTATTCATTTAAATTTGATTAATTAACAAACTTGAATTAAAAAAAAAAATGGCATCTAAACAGAGGCAGGGCAGCCTCTGGTTTGATGCTTGAAATTGCCTGTGCAATCTGCTTGATTGCACAGGCGAGTACCCAGCAGATTGCATAGGCAATTGGGTACTCGATACCCAAATTATCTGGTACACGGTTTTTTCGGGTACTTGACCATCGGGTACCCGAAATTTTCGGGTACTTCTTGGGTACTTAAATCTGATACCCGATACTCGAAAACCCGAATCCGATAGCCCCAATCCGATATCCCACCCGATACCCACCCCTACCCTTAAAAGACCGAGGGGGATCGGCATATTTTTTCACTTTTTTTCCCAATAATTCCAACAATAGGGCATCTAAAGCCTGCAAATTACTATTATTCACAAGAACTAAAGAAAAAAGGCCTGCAAACTATTAAGGATAATGGTAATGCACTTGTCCTGCTCCTAAACATTATCCCTAATCAACCAGGGGGGGGGGGGGGGGGGGAGATAGTACCAGTAAAAGCAATATTATCAGAGGATCTACCCTGCAAATGACTTGGCTTTGGAGTTGATTAAGACTTGACCGGTCTTATTCGGCTGATTACGATGGAAATTAATCAATTTTTTTACTCTTAATTCTTTTTTGCAGAGTGAAAGATTGATTACGTTTCAGTAAAACCATTTCACTCTTGGTTACATTTGTTAACAATTTTGACGAAAGCGTGGTAATAGAATTTTTTTTGGGTGAGGAATGAACCTCTCCTTGTCAAATGTTGTGGATTGACTCCTTATACCGATGTAATAACGATGTTAGTGGGTGATCTGTAAACAGGGACGGAGCCAAAAATTCTAATAAGGAGGGCGAGATCGGTTATCAACAAATATAAAGATTTTGCTATGTAATTTTTAAAGGTTAATATTTTCTTCTTCTTCCTGTCTTTTTCCTTTTCGGTCAATAAGTTATCAATGCTTAAATACAAAATATATAGATCTGAAAGACAAATCAATCTAATAAATACTTGACTCGAAGTCAATTATTAAGAGATCATTTTAGCTCGATTCGCTATTATATCAAACCAAATTTCAACTATTTCTTGTTTTAATAAGTTTTGAAGTTCTATTTGATTAGTAAACAATAAAAAATGTACAAAAAATATCAATTTACTCGAGTCCAACTCTTATTCAACACAATTAAAACGCTCATTTGAATTCGGCTCGTTTAACAATCAAACCAAGCTCAAACACGAGTTTTCAAGCTTGATAATAATTTCAACACGTTTGTACAAGAACTTGTTGAACTCCTCGATTTGTTTATAGCCTATAAATGTGGTATTTCTTAGTATCTATAATATATAATATGTCATATTTTCATAACTAATGTAATAAGATTTAGTTTCTAAAATAAAATGTAATGTGATCCTAACATTAAATAAAGTAAGATATAAAATGTGTAAAAAGTTTGATCTGGCCAATATCAAATTTAACCTTTGAGATTAAAAATAGCAACCATTGTTATATCCCATCATAATATCTAGTTTCATAAAAATCAATTATGAAAAGAAAGAACAAAACAAGAAAGAATTGATTCTTTTTACATATAAGAGAAATAAATAAAAACTACTTAAATTGAGTGATTAGCTAGTTGAGAATACGGATTGATTGACCAAAATATATACTCTTGGTCATAAGAAATGACTTGTTAAATTTTCTTTGGGGTGGGGGGGAGGGGGGGGGGGGGACAGGGGCACCCATCTCCCCTGCCTTCGTCCCTATCTATAAGTACCTCTATAAACGATATTGATCCCAAAGGCATGTCCTGGCTCGTGATAGGTCCCAACCCTGCCCAAACTTTAGTCTACCCAAAAGGAAAAAAAACGGCAATAGGATTTTTTTTTCTTTCTTTTTGGTGATTTATCTTAAAGCTAGGATGCACAGACACATAATATCTATATGTATTACAATCGCGTATCCCCTACCGTGTCGTATCTTAAATTTTTTATAAATCTGTGTCGACTTGTCAGTATATGTGTTTATATATATATATATATATGATTGTAATATATATATATATATATATATAGTGGACGGGTCAGCACCGTGCGCACATAACATCTTTTTAGGTAGGCACATTTAATGTTTTAAGGGAAAAAGTCCGAAATACCCTCACCAGTATTTTTCTAAATTCAAACCACCACCTTTCTTCCCAATTGGATTTGCTTAACCTCGCATATCTCCAAAAACTATTCCCCACGCCCTTTGCACTTCCACTATCAAAACCTCCATACGTTTTACAATTGCAAAGGAATCGCGTAACGAATTCATGAGGTAAAAGCCCCACTAATTTTTTATTCTTTCTTGGTTTTGATTCATAATATTCATAAACCACCAGAGGTTGCAATCTTCCAAAGCCCGCGATAACCATATTTGTTGTTTTTACACCCGTGCACTTCATCCTGACAAAATGTCTATTACTTGGATTTTTTTACCATAGTATGGCTCGAATCAGGTCTCCTGCTCACGATTTCTTTAAAGTTTTGGTACTCGATTCGCGCCAAGAACTAGTACGTTGACTTCATCTGCAAATTGTATCTCATTCTGTTTTTATGTTGATATGCGTTCTTGTCCCATGAGTTTAGTGAACGTTGTGAGGTTTCGAAAGAAATTTCCCCCAGATTTCGTCACGAACGCTGGGCTAAGCGCCTAATAGTTTACACGATTGTGGGAAAATTTTATTTATACGTGCACAAAGGTGCAGATGGGCTAGTGTTCAGCGGTGTTGAATGGGAACTGTTTATCAATGCGCACATACTGGACGAGGTGTATTATGTTGTGTTTAGACATGAGAGTTGTTCGAAATTTTAAAGCCAAAATATTCGACGCTTCATTTTATGTGAGTTCTTGCAGCATTGTCAGGGTGAAAACTGAAGGTATGATTACAACCATCTAGTGATAATTTACGTGGGCAATTTTTTTGCACTTGACTGGCTTATTAGATGTCTTATGCAGGCGAAGTGTGCACTAAGATCGGGGATCCCATGCCGCAGACGCGCCATGGTCATTCTTTCATATATCAACCAGAAAATGTACGTTTTTACTTGATACTTGATTGTCTTATTATATGTTTATACAGACATTAGCCACTCGCCAATTGTCGTACGTACTCTATTTAACTATACTTCTATAATTTTTCTTAAAATCTTAAGCACGCGGTATCAATAGTCAATCGGAGGGATTTCATTATGGTCATGCTTTTTGGGATGCGAAGATGATCAGGTAATGATATAATGTGCAGATTGTCATGGAGGTGGACAAAAGATTTTGAATATAGTGTTTTTTATGCAATAACATATGTATGCCTTATATGCATAACCGACTGAATATTCATGCTTGACAGAAGAGGGTGCTTCCACAAGTTGCAAGGAGATCCCTGCTGGTTGATGAGGATTGCATACAACCGATAACCACAATCGGTGTATTTAGTCTAGGAGTAAAAAAAAGGGGTAAGGGATTTATTTTCTGCGAAGATGATTGGAGATAATTCAGCCACACATCAGATCACAGAAGGCTGTTTCTTGGTCTTTAGTCACCAAGATAGTATGAGTTTTTGGTCAACATTTTTAATATGTCATGCACACCGCATATATATGGCTCGGCTGCAACGATGGTGGAAGGTACATAGTATTTTGCACGTTAAATAGATTTGAATTGATATCACCACGTAAATCTACTCAGCATATCTTGTTTTTTTCGCAGAAGAGAGGGGAGAACACAGTCAGGATACCCAACAAAATTCTATTATTGAAAGCACAACAAACATCGAGGAATTGTATAGAGCACAACCACTACTGGAGTTTAGCATTCATATTCCGCAATCCAATGCTTTTGATTAATATTGCTATCCTCATCTTTCCAGAATAGTACGTTGCTGACTATACAAATTTTCTTTACTTTGATTATTGATCATAGAACCCTAAATGTTCTGGTTGCATGTGGCAGCACGTTCCAACGATTGTTTTAAAGAGTCCTTAGTCGGCATGAAAGAATAAAGCACTGCTGGTTGTACCCGAGGATCCTACAAATCCAAGCACGGTGAAGTTTAAGTGGATAAACAAAGATAGCTAGAAGAGCTCGCGTGCACTCGCGGAAGGTTGGCTGGAATTTGCAAAAAAATGTCAAATAAAGCTTGGTGACGTGTTCATTTCAATTGAGGAAAGCGTCGGGCGACATAGCAACTATGGCTGTCAATATCGTTAAGGGAAAGCAGTGATTTGCATGGCATAAATTCTTTGTATAGTTTGTAAAAGTGAATTAAGCATCGTACGTTTTCCTCCATTTTTTTGTAGGGATGAAAAGGATAATATATGTTGCATGTTAGGAATGACATGAGTTACTATGGTCATGATCTCTGGGCAACTCTAAACTTGAGTATAATGTATCCTAATTGACCAACGTTTTCCTTGGGTAGCTTATAGCGCAGTTCATGGCGTAGGATACATTATACGCAACGTTGGCCAATTAGGATACATTATACACAACGTTAACCACCCCAAGTCCCCTATTGCGTAGGATTTCTCACCGTCAAAGGATAGTTGCGGATCAGATAAGCTAAAGCTATCCGGCTCAAGTCTATTGCTCAGTAGCCAAGGTAAGCCCTGGTTTAGCCCATCTCATTCGGCTTTCAAGTCTGCTAAGATTGGTGTAGCCAAGGACGGGAGATTCGATATAGCAGTAAATTAACATTACAAATCCCGTATTTACATAACATATGAAAGGAGCTAACGTCAATTACACACTTAGACGCACGAAAATTAGTATTTATATGAACAACCGAACATGTTCTTCTGTGCATATTTAGAGGGGTTAAATTGAGCCCCATCAATATCAGTATCCATGTATAGAATCCTTCCCCTGCGGTCCTTTATCCTAAAATGACATGCATGTCTTGTTATAATGTGGTGTGCGGACCAAAAATTCAGCCATCCCACCATTTGGACAAGTATGCCTGGCACTGATCCACCTACAAAAGTTATCCATTACAACCGCACCCATCACATTTGCTCTCCATAAACTGGTACTCTAGGCATTGCACACTTATGGTTGAACTAATCAAGCCTCACCAAGGCACCAGTTGGGACACGCTGGGAATACAAACATAGGTTTCCAATCAGCTTAAAAAACGCAAGGAAAATAGCAATCAGGCCAAAACTAAAATAATCTTAAAATATATTACGGCCCACCAGATGATGAAGAACCATGTTGTGACAACCGTACACTACACCGGTGCTGCTGACTGTTACCACGAATGCTTTCGGCTACTTCAAATCGATAGTATCAAATAAAATCTGTGCAGTAGATGATCCGGAGGTACCATCATTATCGTCACTATTCACTACTAGAGGTGTCACTATAACCTACACTTGCAAAAGCAAAACGATAAATGGAGAAAGGATTGCACATGCAAACAAGTTATCATCAACAATGCAGCGATAATAATTAAGGTACCACCATTTTGAATATCAAATTCCATGCAATTGATTGGAGAAATGGGCTTAGTGTAGACTTGTGCACGAAAGAACATACGACCTTAGTGCTAGAAAATCAACACGTCTCCCTCTTGCAGATCATGCGCGGCGACGAACGACTGCCAGTTGTTAACCGTTCGTAACAACACGGAATCGAACAAATAATATAGTGAAAAGTAAGATCGTCTCCACAAGGAAGGCTATCAAGTACCAAACGAAGTTTATCCTATTATTTAGACTATCGATTATCAAAGATGTGATTTTTAAACTAATTAAAAGCAGAATTAATTAGAAATAATTAAAACAGAGATAATTAAAACGAATAATCAATTAACGAAAAGCCTAGGGATTAAGATTTCATCAAGGTATTTCTATGGATTATTGACTTTCAATGGATTATCATTCTTGCTTAAATTAAAGACCTAATTTCCTTAAATACATGAATACTCTCCCGAGATCTTCATGAGTACCCAACTAAATTAATTAACGCCACTCCCATGATCAACAACTAATCTAGACGAATCCATTAAGTTCTATGAATATTGTTTAACTAGCTAGTCTCATGCAAAATTACCAATATCCCTATTAAGCAATTTACACATGTCTATTAAATCTGCACTGATAAACTAATTCACCTCCCGATATTTCTTAATTCATCTTAAATCATGCAATTGGTGATCAAGCAATTACAAGCATTAAACACTCATTAATAGATAAACAAAACAAGAATCAAACCCATAAATCATCAATAATCCAAATTAATACGCAAGACTACATCTTAATACCCTAAAAAATAATTTAGCTATGCATAATTAAAGGAAAACAAGAAATAAATGGCATAAACATAAAATTACTCATATTCAACAATGGAGGAATAGAAAAATCCAACTTTAGAAGATGAAAGCTTCCAACTCTAAGAAATCTTCTTCAAGTCTTCCTCTTTTTTTTCTCTCCAAGTCTTCTAACTCAAGAATATGACTCTCCAACCTATTATCTAGCCTAAAAAACGTTTTTCCCTCTTTCCTTAACTTAAAAGGAGTCTTAGATACATAAAATAGGCCTAACCAAGTCATAAAATCGGCCTATGAAAATTATAATAACCCGCAGCTGCACAACTGTGCAGTATGCCTGTGCAAAATTTTTTCTCTTAATTTTTCTTCAACGAAACTTTCTCGTTTAGCCTCTCTATTGTATTTCTTCACTTCCTTTTGGTTAGCCTTCATTATTCTCGTATGAAATACTCCTTCAACTCATCAAAACAATCGCTTTTATGCCTACAAAAGCATTGAAACGACTTAGAAATCAAAATACGTAAATTAGGCTAAAAATAAAGGAAAAGACTAACTACAAGGCATAAAATAAAGATAAATGTGAGGTTAAACATGATGAAAATGTGTAAAATATGCAACCTAACACCAGTTACCACAGGTGATAACTAATAGCCCACCATTGATCTCCGCTGTAAATGAACGTATGAGACATAGCGCCTGTATATGAACGCGTGCACCAGTGACCAAACAAGACCTTTATATAAAATGTCGCGGCAGCACCTGCACCAATAACTTTAATAGGCATCGGTGATATGACAAGTTGATTACTGAGTGGGGTGATTTCATAGAGATTACCATTTTAACCCTCCAGCATGGGCCACACATGCATGTAACGAAATTCATTGGTTTGCTAATATGGAACTCCATCGTTGCTACCACATCCACATCATTAACCCGCTTGTGATAACCGGCGCTTGTGATTATATGTAGAATATCATGCTTGGTATTTTAAAAATGACCTGATGCATGTTACCTTGATGGAGGCGATGGATGATTGTCCATGCTCGGGGACCTGTGTTGTTGGCTTGACTGATGGAGTTACCATGCTTATTTTGGCACTGACATAGATTCGTCTATGATCCTTCTATTTATATTAAACTATACGATGGTTGGACTTAATCGATGAAACAAGTAGTCTCATTTACTAATCATCTGGGAACTCGTGCGAGGTGTGCTTAGATGTAGCTGTAGCGTGTCCTTTATGTGCTTATAATTTTGAGTTCATCTGTCATATTTAATTAATATTATGATTGTTGTGTCTTTAACATGTGGCATGAGAGGGACAAGATTTAACATGAATCATATAATATAAGAGTTTACGATATGTAGATTATGTAAATAACAAAGATGTATATGGGATGGACCTAATAGAGCACCTAATCTAAAACAACACTTGGGTAACACACCCGCTTTTGGACAACTTAAGGCATGCGTAGAAAGTTTGGTCACTCATACGGTTGCTCGTTATACAATTGTATAGCAGTTAGAAGAGCAAGCAGAGACACCTTGGAAGACACATTATTTATAATAGATCCCTAGCTTAAAATTCCTTGTTTTTAATGGGCAACACATTTAATACAGGTAAGAATAGACATTCCCTTGTTTTTTTTACTATTTCACACAAACGCATCTCATGCTGTCCACGAGGCACTCTCTCCTCATTGATATTTTTTTTGTTTTCTTAACGCCCTCCAATGAAAACTCTACAATTGGAAAAAAACAAAACAATTACGTAGGTGGTGCGCCCTCCATAGGCCCGCATGGACGGCGGCCTGTCGTTTAAGTTATTGGCTGCTGCCTCTGTCTCTGCCTTCGCCATTATCTATATACACATGCAAATCACTCTCTCTTATATCACAGGGCTATCATTATCACCCAGCAGCGTTTATCTCCCGAGGCGTGTGACACGCTAGAGGCTAACGTGCTTTTATAGCAAGTGTACTAGTCATGTGTAGTAATAAGAGTGGACAAAATAAGTCCGGGTTGTTGAACCACGAAGACTTGAATTTTAGTTTAAGATTCGTAATGAAATAAACGCTTAAAGTAAGAGTAAATTCAAATAAAAGTGTAGAGAACAAAAAAGTAAGGAGGAGCAATAGATTAAAACTTCAAGTGTTAAAGACGACTAAGGCGCATGTTAGGGCTCAATTTGATACAATATCTTTATAACGTGAGTTGTCGAATCATTAGACCTATGTTGCGATGGTGGAAAGTTCCTTAAATAATTACTACCCGATGTCTCGGCAATAATAATCCTATGATTAATTGACGGTCCCCAAAATATCTCTATCCGAGAATCTAACCAACAATCATGCATTCAAGCTCTAGAATTTCCCCAAATTAATTCGGCTAACTGCATGCAGGAATCTCTACCGTTTGTCACTTAACGGACAATTCCTCATTGTTTGTGGATTATGTTGTGAATCTCATGCACCCTAGATCAATTTTCTCTCGAGACATTCACCTAGGCAATTTATCGAACACATGGTGATCAAACACATGTATGTAGAACAAGAACATACTCACAACACATAGCAATACATGAATTGATTCAAACAAACAAATATTTTATAGATACTTCACAAATAGGACTTCACATGGCCTTAGTCTTATAGATCAAGTTCATAATCAATGGTACCAGAAAATCTAAAGCAAACATGTATATATTCATAGACAAATATATAATGAAAGCAATGGAAAACTCCCTAATACACTTGGTTGATGATGAAATCAAGTTGGAAGCTTCAATTCCTTGCCCTTCCTCCTTCTTGTCCTCCAAAATATGATGTATATGGCTAGTTTTAGTCCCAAAAGGGCCTAAAAACCAAGTCCCAAAGCTTACCCTAGCTGCTCCTCTTGATGTTGTATTTATAGGGGTTCAAAAACAGAACATCGGCGCCCAGATGTGCAGAAATCCACGCACAGGCATGGCAAAATTGGGCAATCACGCCCATGCGTGAATCAAGCCACACATAGGCGTGATTCTTATCACGCCTGGGCGTGATGCGCTGAACCATTGACTCTTTCTTGCTTTCTAGCGCAACAATCTTGTTTCCTTCATAACTCTCTCCACAGACCTCCGCTTTAGATGATTCAAGTTCCCATTTAAAGCTAAGACATCGATATACAACTTTGTTAAAGGACACTTTATCCAATTCGGTCTTTAAACATACTAAAATAGCACTCAACCGTGGAAAGTGTTGCAGATACGGCGCCCAGGCGTGGGGAAATGGCGCCTAGGCGTGGACGTGCGAAGCAAATCTTCAAAATTGGATGTCATCGGTGCCTGGGCATGGTCTGAGGGGTGCTTGGGTGTGGAGGTGTGAAGCAACTTGGCCTAAACTTGTTTTATACGCCATTTTTCCACCCTTTCTTCGAATGTAGCCACTTAAGGCCTGAAATCACTTAATGCACGGAGTAAATGCACATGTGGCAAGAATCAAGCGATAAATAAACCTAAAACATATACAAAAGGGGTTTAAAAACAAGTAAAAATGGCTCCTATCAACTCCCCCAAACTTATCAATTGCTCGACCTCGAGCAATAAGAGCTATAAGGCATGATCAACATCATCAACCAAGGGAAGAAACAAAAAAACTACCTAACTCACTTTCGTGGAGTAAACGGTTGCACTTAGCAAGGTGCAACAAGCCCTTGAACCCTTGACTTACCTCAAAGGATGAGTTATAGTCTCGTGAGGGTTTGCATATGATATACCCACAAAATCGAAGAATGCTAGGCTCAAACCAACTGAGACAACTTGAAATAAGAACTATGATGCAATGGCATGAATCAAGTGACAATAAAGCTCAACAAAATGTACAAAAATGAAAACAATGTTCATTCAACCCCTATAATCGAACCAATTTCCAAAGGGTGTAGTGGGATAATATCTAAGGCATTATGATCGAAAGGCATCTCTACCATGCTCGAAAACATTCCCCGTATCTACCAACTTTCGATAGGTCATGGAGCTCATCAAATCATAGGCAACTTTAAGGTTAAATTGTGCTCATTTCCATTCACTTTACATTCGACATTTCACGCTCTGAACGATTTAAGCTTGTAACAACATAAGGCCTCGTGCGATGTTCTACCACTTTAGATCTTCTTTGCCACCCATATAACGGGCTTTGGGTCAACAACTCCCAAACCAGAGGGTTTTAGGGTGCTAAGTGTTAAGACACTCCAACGAACTTAATCACCCGAGTGGCTAAGGCCACGAAATAGAACGAGGTCTTTTATTCAACTCATTTTCTACTGGCTTGAGCAAAGCTCAAATTAGCTCAACGAGTATAGTATATAGGCAATAATGCTTTGGTGACCTCCAATACTCGTTAGCCTGACCAAATTTTCAAGGTCATACCAATCTTATCTCAATCATTCATTCATCTAACACAGTTATGAACCTTTGAGCAACTAATCATCTCAAAACCACATGAAAAAAAATCTAGGTTAATATATCCGGGGGTGCTCCTCACATGTCTCAAGATGAGGAACCCTTTTCAATCCCTCTTCCTTTGACTTATGCGCAACGTGTATCATCTAAGGAAGATTGATTCTCAACTAAGGTTGAAATGAGCATAACCAAGATGTGTACTTTTACATTTTAGACCATTAATAGAAATATACAAGATATCATGCCATTGTCTCGAGTTCTCAAGTCTAATTGCACCAATTGGCAAGCTAACATCCTACAACAAAATTTTGTTATGCTTGATTTTTCTCAACATAATAGCACAAAACACATGCAATAGCAACGATTCCCCCAAACTTGAGCTAAAAACAAGATCACTTGACAAATAAAATCAATAAGCGATATTCATATAACCCCCCCCCCCAAATCTTAAACTCAACATTGGCCTCAATGTTGACTCAATCATACATACTCAAAAGGGTAAACAAGAGTACTTACACCAAGGATGCTGAAAAGCAAACCTTATTCACATGAAATCCATTCCAAGCTCAAATCCGCAACAGAAGATTTTCCAAGGCAAAACACGGCTACTACATGTCATGTACTCACAATACAAAACCATCAAGACTCAAAGAGAAGCATGCCAAAAGTGCATGCTTGAACAAAAGATAAAAAAACAAAACTAAACATAACAAAAACGAAAGCAAAAAGAAAAGAAAACTTACAAACTTAGATTGCCTCCCAAGAAGCGCTTGTCTATAGTCATTAGCTTGACTTTACTCAGTCGGCTCAAAGCAAAATCAAATATGTACAATAAAATCAAAAACTAAAATAAAAAAGTCCCCAGCAACGGTGCCAAAAACTTGACACGCTAGAGGCTAACGTGCTTTTATAGCAAGTGCACTAGTCGTGTGTAGTAATAAGAGTGGACAAAATAAGTCCGGGTTGTTGAACCACGGAGACTTGAATTTTAGTTTAAGATTCGTAATGAAATAAACACTTAAAGTAAGAGTAAATTCAAATAAAAGTGTAGAGAACAAAAGTAAGGAGGAGCAATAGATTGAAACTTCAAGTGTTAAAGACGACTAAGGCGCATGTTAGGTCTCAATTTGATACAATATCTTTATAACGTGAGTTGTCGAATCATTAGACCTATACTGCGATGGTGGAAAGTTCCTTAAATAATTACTACCCGATGTCTCGGCAATAATAATTCTATGATTAATTGACGGTCCCCAAAATATCTCTATCCGAGAATCTAACCAACAATCATGAATTCAAGCTCTAGAATTTCCCCGGATTAATTCGGCTAACTGCATCCAGGAATCTCTACCGTTTGTCACTTAACTAGCAATTCCTCATTGTTTGCGGATTATTTTGTGAATATCATGCACCCTAGATCAATTTTCTGTCGAAACATTCACCTAGGCAATTTATCGAACACATGCTGATCAAGCACATGTACGTAGAACAAGAACATACTCACAACACATAGCAATTCATGAATTGATTCAAACAAACAAACATTATATAGATACTTCACAAATAGGACTTCACATGGCTTTAGTATGATAGATCTAGTTCATAATCAATGGTACCAGAAAATCTAAAGCAAACATGTATATATTCATAGACAAATATATAATGAAAGCAATGGAAAACTCCCTAATACACTTGGTTGATGATGAAATCAAGTTGGAAGCATCAATTCCTTGCCCTTCCTCCTTATTATCCTCCAAAATATGATGTATATGGCTAGTTTTAGTCCCAAAAGGGCCTAAAAACCGAGCCCCAAAGCTTACCCTAGCTGCTCTACTTGATGTTGTATTTATAGGGGTTCAAAAACAGAACATCGGCGCCCAGGCGTGGCAGAATCGGGCAATCACGCCCAGGCATGAATCAAGCCACGCACAGGCATGGTAGTGGTGGCGCATAGGCGTGATTCTTCTCATGCCTGGGCGTGATGCGCAGAACCGTTGACTCTTTCTTGCTTTTCAGCGCAGCAATCTTGGTGGTCCCAAGTGGCATACGAAAGCGTCTAGAAGGGGGGGGGGGGGGAATAGACCCTGAAGTCTTTTTCGACTTCAAAAATTTCGTATCACTTTTAATGGTTAGAATGCTTAGACAACTGAACGCTTGGGTCAGACGCTTCAGTAAATATAACTTACCCAGAATTCGATTAGCGATTCGGTATCTAATACTTAGTCTAAAATCTATAAAGATAAAAATTACAAGCCTAATAAAAAATTACATACTTTCAAACGCTTATACATAGATCTATTAAAACAGAAACTTACATTATATTTGAGGTCTAACATAAAATCTTATCTTGTTATCATCAAAACATCTAACATGAAATTTCCTAACAATTTCCCCCTTTTTGATGATGTCAAGACTTTTAACTCTTATAACTCTTTTAATGATTTAAAAGTTTAAAGAAAAGCCCAAAAAAGATATAAGTTAGTGTTTGGAAAGTTAGTACGGTTAGCTAATGTTAGATTAGCCTCAACGAGTTGTTTCAGCGATAAATCATTCATTTATATAGAAAGATAAGCATACATGATTTACACTGAATATAAGATCATTGAAAGCGATAACAAAGCAAAATAAAGCATTCATTTTTTTTTTGTCGCTTTGCTCTTTCTTCACCTTGATAGATCTCATTTGCTAAGTCCATAAGGAGTCAATCAATATCTATCATGGTGGTATGTTGGAGTTCATCCTACTCATGCCTTCGTTTTCTAGCACTTTCATTTAATTCCAACAACCTTTCCACCCATTCCTTGAGAGGAATACTAACTTCACGAATTAAGTCGTGATAGATGTCTTGTCTTCTATCGTTGGATGGTTTTCAGTTGATAGATCGTCTAAGTGGTCCGGCATAAGGATGAAATCCCATACTCTCCAAAAATTCGATGTCCAAGTCTAGAAGCAAGTACTTTCCTAGATAATATCTTGGCTTTCTCATTTTACTTAGCATCTTCTTTATGCTCACTATTTCTTCAAACATTGATCGCCAGTGTTTATTATCTATTTTAGATATTGCTTTGGACGACTGATGCTTTTCTTTCTCCTTTTCCCCCTTCTTGGCATCATCAAGAGAGGTTTTCAACTCGACGATATCTCTGTGCAAAAGTCGAACTTCGTCAACAAGTAGAGCGACTTGTTGAGCGATACTTTGGGCAGCGACATCTGAAGAGATGTGCCTCTCAGTATCAGCTGAAGCGCTCTGGGCTAAATGACGAATGAATTCTGAGGAGAGTTCAGCGATTAGAGGAGATATGCTTTCCATGATTGCGATTGTGCTCTTGTTAGCAGCGTTGGAGATATCACGGCTTCGAGTATCAGAAATAATTTGAATTTCCCTATCAGCTGTATCCAAAAACTTTGAGCAAGAACCCTCACTGTTGTTAAGTGAGCTCCGTACTGCTCTTCTAAAATCTAGAGCGTCTGAATCACTATCCGAGTCCGAGTCGGAGGAGGAATGCTTAGGAGACGGAATAAGTCTGTAAGAGCTAGAAACTGCAGCATTGCCTTTGGTTTATCTCTGATAAATGGCTCTTCAGGTTCTTTAGCAATTTCAGCATGAACTTCTTTTATCGCTTGATCCATGGAAGGATCTGCAATCGCTGATGGGGGCTCGACTACTGGGGCACTAGAAGGGTCTGGCAAAGAGGCCTCGGGAATTTGAGTGGCATCCACAGTAGGATAATCGACTGTTTCAACTATTTGGATGGGAGGAGAAGGTTCTTCAATAGCAATTACCCAGAGTGGGCCAAGCGCTTCCATCACATACCTTGGACTTATCAAGTTGGATTACGGAATAAAGAAAATAGCGTCTTCTCGCTCTTCAGTGCTTAGAGCAAGCTGCACGCCTTCCGGTAAATTAATTCCTGAAGTATAAGAATTGAAAAAGTCCAAAATAAATGGCACTAGCGCTTGAGCTGCTTCCTGGTCCACTGGCCTGATCAGCGAAATCATCTTGGCCACTTGAATATTCTGTTGACAAAAGAGCACCGGGTGAAGATTGTATCCTCCGAAATTGCTTAGCCCTGAATAGTGGTTGAAAGTGATGTCCAACGCTTGTGCATTTTCTATCACTACTCTTCTATCTCTATGGAGTTCAACAAACTCAGTGTGCTCATTTGAAACATCGACAAAAATTTCACTATGTCCTAGAAGAAGCGGTCGTTTACTAGTGGAGGCTTCTTCGTTCAAATCTGGAAAGATGCGCTGAACAAACGCTTGACGGGGGTGCAAAGGGGCGAAGCAACTTAGCCTAAACTTGTTTTATACGTCGTTTTTCCGCCCTTTCTTTGAATGTATCCACTTAAGGCCTGAAGTCACTAAATGCACGGAGTAAATGCACATGTGGCAAGAATCAAGCGATAAATAAACCTAAAACATATACGCAAGGGGTTTAAAAACAAGTAAAAATGGCTCCTATCAGCGTGTGAAACAACACTTCGTCCATTAAACATCATGGTTATTTTATCAATTTAAAAATCTTCTGTCTAATGCTCAGTGGACACGTCAACCGAGATAACCTTATCAATGCAGTCCACCATGTGAAGAGGGATAAAAAAAGGGAAATATTTAGAAGGGACGTCATACATTGTGTGTGAAGAATAAAACGTAATCATTACTTTCCCCCGGTTCCTCCATTTAAGTACCCTAATTTCCCATCGACCCACCCAGATCACAAGTAACAAGCACCAAACCATTCAATACACAAAATACTGCTTTTATGATGGTGGCGCTGGAATGTAGTCCATTAAAGCTTATCTTTCCACATTCCTCATAAATTAGCTTGGGCCCATCCCGGGGCTATTGTGGTATAGCGAGGGACAAGTCATTTACTGCTTCAGGATCCCATGATACATGTGAAGCAGTCCATTTAATGCTTGTTTTTATTTTGTTTTTTGGTTCTCCGCATGATAGGGATACAGTGTGTCCTTTGTCAGGGCTGATATTAAACACATGCAAAACCCAAGCCCCTAGCATTCTTAGAATTGGCTTTGGTTGATGCAGTATTGGCATGTTGCATCCCATATTAATGTACACTATTGAATAAATAATGGTGTGCTATTTTTGTAGGTATATCGTTCAAGGAACCCAACCCACTCACGCTAAACGAAGGAGAAATTAGCCTTGCTTTCAAGCCCGGGGCAATACAGTGGTCTGTGCTTACTATTGGCCGCTTACTATTGGCCAAAAGGTAACCACATGGACAGAGGTGTCATCGCTTCGGATGCACCATTTGAGATTCAAAGTGCTCCAGAAAACATCAGATCCAATTGTAGCAACCGTAAAGTTTGTTTTTGGACGGACAGCGAACTGGATCCCTCTCAGTTCGCGCTAGACTGCCATTGCGTTATGAACATCACTGATGCAAACTATCTCGTGGTCTTGGATGCTAACGTTAACGAGGAAGTGTATGATCATATGTTTGTAGGCATGGGTTTTGAGGCATAGGCAAACCTCCCATCCCATGGTGAATACCATGGCGTGTATGTGCTGGCTAAAAATCACAACGCAACCCTCCTTTGCCTTGAAGACTAGATGGACTTCCTAATGACACGCAATGGCCAACCATTCTAGGAAATATTGACAAGGCTTTTCCAGTGTGTGCATAATCGGATAGTAGGCAATGCGGGGTAGGCATTATTTTACCTATTATATAGACTACAACATTTATAGTTTTAGGCCTGAACAGTCTAGAGACTAGACTGTGTTTGGGAGCATTGTTTGGGTTATGGTGCATAGTGTAGGAACCATTTTGCTTAATATATAGCCTACATTATTTACCCATTTTTATCATCAACAGACCAATCCATGATTCTGAATATTGTTTAGTTTATGATCCTACATGGAGATTGGGGTAATGTACAAACTGAAGGATTCCATACCTGTTTTGAATCTATATCTATGTTTCACTCTTAACTTGTCGCACATATCAGAACACATTACTATTTGCCTTTCCTATGTATGATATACGAGCGACTTGATTCTAAATACATTGGATGCATTGTTATGGCATTTTTACCAACAATTCCCCCCCTTTTTTTTAGGGAGAATAACATTAGTCCAGGGAATCCTTGCTCGTTCTTGACTCAGCCACACCCATATGTATTTTACAAAATAACTTACCATTTTAGTAAGGCATGATCACAACACACATAAAATTAACCATTGAATTTAACACAGTAAAATATGTGTTTCTAATAGTGCAGTCTAATGTTATCTCAACAAAATAGAGGTTGCGTATATATTCAAAGTGACTGGATAACTGCATATAAACACTTAGAAAAAGTACTTGATTATAATTTCTTATCTATAAGTGCACAATATCTAATGCGATTACTATTCCCCATTTCAATGGAGAACAAAAAGAATTAAAAAAATAATAGTTTGCTCTGTTACATAAATGCAGGAGAATGGATTTAAGATAACTTAATGGGGAATTTCCTTGTTCAAACACACGGTTCTTCCACTCAGCTGCGAATCATGAGTCATCCTTCTAAGCTCTTCAACAACACCTGCGATATCATCCGCAAGCTTCTCTATGCTGGAATCCTGGTTAGCCAATCGCCGGAACATGCGCTCTTCACTGGAGTTTATATGCCCTTAAATGAACGCGTAAGCATTGAAACACATGCTCCGACACTATCTCCAGTAGCATTGTAAATAAGTCTAGGCGCCTCAGACACGAGCTTGTTTGTATCCAGTCTCAGGTGGAAACCTAACAAATACGCCTCAGCATTAATGTCACCTAACGCTCGTTCAATCTTGTCTAATGATAAAGCTATATCTTCCATCATATCATGGCACCGGGACCAATCCTCACCGCAAGAGACCATGCCTGTGTAGCCCTCTTTAGTAAGAGCGCCTTTTGTTTCACCTACAGCGACTACATGATTGTAACTAAGCCCAGCAATCAATTTCAGATTGATCCAAATAGCCATGATCTGTTAGTTAGCCAATCAGCTGGAGAATTCAAAATGCATATAAACACACAACAATCTATTTAAAATGAATAAAGAGTTTCCACTATACTATCGAGAACTGCACATAATAATTCCATGGCTATATTATATTACATCCAATTCAATTGTAAAATTACCCATCAAGTGCAAATTATAAGCCACAGATAGTTATATCCGATGGCACAAGCATATTAGATGCCCCCTACAAAAGTATAGACTGTAAAGTTCTATTACAATGGTTGCATTCATTTTGTTTTTTGACAGCACAGCTTGAACAGTAACTTTGCAAGATAAGATGACCACCCAGAGTAATTAATGCACCCAATAATCTTAATAAACCAAATGGATGTGTGAATTAGGTTAATTGACGCATAAATATACAACCCATGAAAATAACACAGGTGACAGGAACGCACAATAAAACCTCATCTAAAATGCCGCTATGCCAATGAATATATGTTGTCATGTTCTTATATTTCTTCGAAACACGGCTTCCCGACGTTGAAACTTGTTCCATCTCCCTAATTCCCAATACTAGAACCCCACAAACTATTCTAATGAGGAAGGCTATGAACAACCTTTCGATTAAATGGCAGCCGAATTGGTGAAAACTGAGGCGGTACAAAATTGATTATCTAATGGGCGCAATTATTGGTAGTTTGGGATACATTGTACAAAGGATTATCACGGTCAACAGATGCTTGAATTAAGATTTTATACATGAATCATAAATACAAGAATAGAGGTAACTAAATTCACCCCTTTTCAATCCAGATTACTTCAAATAGTTGTTTTTCTATACTGTTCTTAGGCAATATTTTTAACCCCACAACCACTGTTTTTAAAATATTATTATCGACATGCATAATCTGATTGCTCCCTATATTTTTTTAAATATTTATAAAATATTCTAAACTTTTACTATACTGTGTTTGTCTACAATCTATACATTGTAAACTCTTGTGCTATATGATGCAAGTTAAATCTCGCCCGTCTCATGCCACACGTTAAAGATACAACCATCATCTATACTAATTAATAATTGAAGATGGCCAAAGTGTGGACTTTTTTTTTTCCATATGGTCACTTTCCAGCCGAATTGTAGTAGTATAGATGTTAAAACCTCTTCAATTCCAATATGTTAAAACATAGCGTCTGTTTGGCTATTTTCTTGTATCGGCAACTCTCATTCTCATAACATGTAATCAACTTCATACACGTTTTTTTATGTGTTTTTCTATATAGAATACAAGAATGAATGAGCAGGAAGAGAAGCGAAATGTAAAGGTTAACGAAGATAGATATCACAAATTAAAATGGTCGCAAGCAGGAGTCGGAAAGCTTCTTCGAAAT
This sequence comes from Buddleja alternifolia, assembly GCA_019426215.1. Taxonomy (NCBI): domain Eukaryota; kingdom Viridiplantae; phylum Streptophyta; class Magnoliopsida; order Lamiales; family Scrophulariaceae; genus Buddleja; species Buddleja alternifolia. The sequence goes on from CM033400.1 coordinate 8,368,127, forward strand.
AGGCTGATGAGGACTAAAAGTTCCTCGACATAGAGAAGACTCCACATTCAAATTAAAACCTCCATATTAGAATTTATTTCGTAGAACTTGGAAATTGATTTACACAAGAGATTCTGGTCCATTTATTCTGATTTTTGAAACATGGTAATTACGTGATTCTGTAAATTATTGTTATTGGTTGAATAATTTGTAACCAAAAACAAGGTTGGATGATCTATTCTATAGAATTCTAACTTTAATTGTAGGTTTTACTATTAAATTGTTATATTTTTTGTATAACCAAAAATTAGCTATATATTGACATCATACAGTATTATAAACTTATATTTACATAATTTATAATTTTATTTTATTTAATACAAGTATAAAAAAGATATTCTTTTTATATATATTTAAAAGTAAGAATACGCATCGAGTGTGCATTTACCGCTAGTAATATTAATTAAATATGACAGATGGATTCAAAATTTCAAGCGCACGAAGCTGCGCATAAAAGACACGCTATGGCTGCACCATGCACAAGTTCTCAGATGATTAATAAGATGCGACTGTTCATTTCAGCGATTAAGGCTAACCCTCGTATGGTTTATTATAAATAGAAGGATTATAGAAGAATCAACGCGAACACTGAAAGAAACACAATAACTCCACCAGTCATACCCAGAACGCAGACCCCCGAGCATGGAGAATCACGTAATACCTCCACCAAGGGAAGATGCACCAGGTTATTTTAAAAATACCAAACACGATGTTGTACGATAACAAGGGCCGGTTATCACAAGTGGGTTAATTATCATGGATATACGAAGCCAAATACTCGAAGCAAATGATACACTGGATCATTTTTGTACTAAACATATATTGTCTTGCAGAACAACTGAACACACACAACTACAAGGCAGACTGATCAGACCAAAGAATTGTCAATGACACCTCCCAAAAAAATCACAAAAAGAGAACGGGATTCCAAGCACCCACGAGTGCAATACATCACCCAGAACGGCCCATCCACAACTTATGATTCCTGAACAAGCAAATGGGAAACAAAGTTTCTCAGATCATCTTGGATAATTATTAGCCAGTGATAGCGACCATTTAGTTTTCGAGGCCTACCAAGATGGAATATCTGGATACGAAATTCTATTTTAAAAAATACCAAGTGAAAAAACTTAGTTAAATTAAAAATCAAACGCCTGTACCAATCTTGCAACCTCGACAAAGCATGTACACCTCGCGTCTCATTATACACCTATCTGTTGAAGTACACTTGTTGCAAGTACCCCAAAATAGATGCGATTTAATTTACACAAGATGAACACTTAAAAAAATTTAATACGGAAAGCCTTAACCCCAAAATAGTCTAATAAAGGCCATTTTCATACTCCAAAACAGCGTCTCACCTGTTGATTGACTTAAAACAACTTTTTTAAAAAATAGTATGTAACACCAGAGAAGCCCCTAAGAGCTTGGGATCATTTAATGATGCCTGTCGCCAATCAAAACAATCACAGCAGGACCAGCCGTGGAAGCTACACATGACAATGACACCAAACAGACTGCATGACTTGCACAGTACAAGAACACATAAAGCCAACAAATATGAAAATAAACATCTATTAGCACACCTTCCAAATCACAAATCCAAATGCACCCAAGAAATTTCGCCTTTACAATCAATCATTTAAAATATTAACATTCACATCAATCCGTTTATGTAATCAGCACAACAAAACAATATGTACAGATGCCACCAACATCCCAAAGGAAGGAACCGAGCCCCCTCACTCCCCCCCTCCCCCCAACCTTAAAAAAAAGGAAAAGACAAAAAAAATGGTAAAAAGAGCCAAACACACACAAACTAACTAAGGAGGTAGCTGGCGTAGCAGTAAGTGCTACATGGAAGAATTTACACGCACGACAACCAATGCCTAGTTTAATCAGATCCAACCACACCATCAACATTCGCATCTTCGCGACCATTTCTTAATCCTTCCAGTGGGGATCTTACCACGTCAACCTCCTACTTAATTTCTCAAAGAAAACTATACATTAGGCATGAATCGAGAGTCAACAAAGGCAATGTCAAAGTCAACGGACTCATCAGTAGCTCTTCAAGAACCTGGAAAACTCTTCCATGCAGGCCAACAAAACAACACGAATCCCTTCCCAACGCTGAGTACCTGGCTTCGCGCAAGTAAGACCTAGAATTTTTATTTTAAAAAAAAGTGCCTGCAACTCGTTCGTCGTGTCACCAGTACAAGCTATGCAAAAAAAATATATAGATAGATAACCGAAGCCTGGAGTACTAAAGTATCACCAAGAAAAACAACCTGGGAGCTTCGGTCTTGGAGGGACCAATATTAAAAGACCCAGGAGTTCTGTTGCACCCCCTTGGCGGGTAAGATCTGGGCAACAATGTTAGCACAAATATCATCACTTGAAACCCTAATACCGAACACGCGATCCACAATCAATACAATGAACAAAACATTACCTACTGGAGGGAGGCAGTTCCGAATCGTTTTTTATTGCAAGCATCATAGTTGAAAACTTTGTATAAACACAGATGTTGGGATCACCCAACAAAATTTTATTGTAGAAATCAATTTTAGTAATGTCGGTGACAAGCTTATCGAGAAAATGAGATACCTTCGATGCTAACCACCTTCTATAATAGCATGATCTGAAAGTATGCGGGGCAGCACAGGCAACCGCAACACAACAACCATAAGAGGAACATACTTAGGATATGGTGTTATATGCACCAAGTGTGGCATTGAGGTTTACTGCGAGACATGCACGATAAGGAATCAAAAAACAAATCGTATCAACGAAGCAACAGGGCAACAAACAAATAGACAAATACAGACAGATAGGTCGTAGTGTGCGGTAACAAATATAACATGGCATGAAGATAAAGCTATTAAAAGTTTACAATCAAATAAAGCTACACCTTGGGCAAAGCGTACAAGCACATCGTTTCAACAGAACAACAATATAATTAGTAGATGATGGGGCTCGCGGAGAACTTGCTATGTAAGCACAACGCACAAGGCCATAACAGGCATCAGCTCAATTTAAGGATTATAGACTTGAAATTGACACGCAAAAAGGCGCAGTTAACACCCAAGCAAGTAGGGACGCGTGGCAAGAGGGGGTTAAAAAAGGGGTCCAAACACGCCAATTCAGATTCAGTCACTTGCGGTTAATTGATGTTAATGGATCTAATACATCCATACTCGCTAAATCAAGGTACGACGAAGATTCGGCAGCTTTAGAACTGGGTATATAGCAATATTCAATTCTAATCAGGAGCAACTATGAAAATAGCTATATTAATCAAAATATTAACCACGCTTTTCAGTCAGGAATATTAAATTAACAGCCCACTGCTTGTATAGTATGCCCTTTCTAATCTAACAGATACATAAGTAAACTTAAAAATAAAATAACTGCCACCGAAGCCCGCGATACCAACACGTGGACACGGGATGGAGCACACTATGTACAGGTGTCATAGCTAAACTAACACAGGCATGCACGGCAACAGAACCAGGTACAGGTTCTTGATAGCACCCTGCATCACCAATACACAGGCGCTTGGTCTGGGCATTATGTCTGCAAATATACCATATCTATCATTGACACTTTAACAGCCGATGTATGCACTCACACGCTACATAATTTCCTGAAATGTAAGTATGCCAGTGAATTCCAACACGCGCATGCCTAACTACAGCCTGACATAGAAGCTTTGAGACGCAAACACGATCTGACCACCCCCTAAACCCATAATCCCTACAAGCGAACGTGCATACATGTGCGAAACGCTAATCTAATGGCTCTCATGGTTATGGAGTAGAGGGACCACCCAGCCGTCCATGATCACCTGGGCGACGTGTAAAAAAGTCCATTTGCTGATGCCACAACACGTGATCAACAAGCATGAAAAAATGTAGCTGTGTAAATGCAAATAAATACAAGGATATCTATACTCGCATAAATTGTTTAGACAAAATCTCATCCCTGCAATCATTTCAATGCAACCACCCCACTCACCATTGCCCACCCAAACCAACAACTCTACAGTTGTGTAGAAAGATCGTCTGCTCACATACACACTGCATGTTGAGTGCCCCATACAAAGATAACCCAGCCCATAAATCTAAACTGGCATGCTTTTTGCACACATAAATAGGCGCTGGACGCAGATGACCAAGAGCAAATTCAAACGACACAAACAACACAACAGATAAGGGACAAGGAACAATTCAGACAAAATAATGATTACAAACTGAACATGGACGTCACTACTGCAAAACGATCACAAAGGCGCAACACATACCACCTACAAAGGTGATATATGTTATTTTTACACTAGTTTCCCCCCGTTTATCGACTTGGTTTTGATTGTTTCCTTGATAATTTGATCACATTTGATGCTTTGATCCTTGTTTTCTCATATTTTCTAGAATAACATATGATTTGGAGGAAAAGAACAAGGATTGAAAGTAAATCATGAATAAAGATACAACACAAGGTAAAATGCTGTATGCGCAGTGCTAGAGTTTATGGAATAGATTTCTCTACCCATGTCCAAATTACACACTTGGTATACCAATGGAAATATAAGAGGGAAATTTACATTTCTTATGTTGAAGACAAAGATCAGATATGTAGGGAAGGAAGTGAAAACGTCATCGGAAGAGACGTCTTACGACGGAGTTTTCTCATTCAGTAACTTGTGAGACACGTTTATGCCCTATAACGTTTGATTTAGGCCTTGGTGTCTTCTTGAGCGTTGTAGATCTTTGTTTGAGGATTCTATAGCAACTTGAATCAGCTTATTCCGACATCGGTACAGAAAGTTATGCAAATTCTACCAAAACTGGTCAGAGGCAGAAATTGAACGCCACGGCGTTCACCATCCAACGCCGCGGCGTTAGAGACAGAATGGTGACCACCGCGGCATTCAACAAGCGAATGCCGCGGCGTTCGAGGCAGCGGGTTGGTCTATAAATACCCCTTTTAGCCATTTCTTACCCTAACTCACCTTGGATAGCAGCTGCCACACGAAAATAAAGAGCGAGAGAGCTTGGGAGAGAAGATTGAAGGTCAAAACATGGAGAATTCAACAAGGAATCCACATCTCTACAAGAATTAGGGAGTTTTTACATCTTTATTTCTTGAATTTGTTCAAACCTCTTATGGCTTGTATGATTTATAATTGGACTTTTGACATGAATATGAGCTAAACTTGTTTGATTGAGGCCATGGATAGGCCATTTATGTTATTTTGATTGTTGATTTGTTGGTGTTTATTTGATTAATTTTGGTTTTAGCTATGTATTCAATATTTGATCTCAATGCTACATTTGCTTGATCACCAAGTGTTTGATAAAATGCCTAGGTTAGAGATCGAGAGATAATAACCTAGGGAAGATATAAACATTGAATACCCTATAGTTAAACCGACTAGAGATAGACTCGGTTTCTTTAGGTGGCTTTCCATTCACGTGGGGAATTCCTGTACCTTAAATGCATCCTCGTTAATCGGGTTTTCATATAGAGATATATAGCAAATCGTTACCAAGGGTAGGGTTGCTATGCCAAGAGATTGGGTGGTACGTACGTTAGGGAATTTCGCCTTAGCTAAATCAATCTAATAATCCAATAGAACCTAAATCACAATCGAAATGCATAATTGGTTGAACCATGTGCCTTGATCGCTTCTCTCTATTGTTTCCTCCCTTTATTTGGTGTGACGTTGCCTTAGTTTATTTTCTAGTATTTATTAATTAGTTAATCAACCTTTCTATCGACCGATTTAACTTGGAATTGAGTAATATAGTAGTCTTGGTACTTAGATTATAGTTGTCCCTGCGGATACCATAACCCCGGACTTAGAAATCCACTTTACTACTTACGCGACCTAGTTCTCTTGCTAGAATTTTGTCGTGTCAAAAGGGCCGGCAACAGCGCGAAAATATGTCTCCTATTTAAAGTGCACTCTAAAGCAGAACAATGGAGAAACAAATCCAAAAATAACCCTAAAATATAATCACAAGTTCCATGCGCAGATCCACATCGATCAAACAAACGACACAACGCTGTAAAAAGGGAAAAAAAATACTAATTTCGGACATACAACACAACACTATTGCTATGATCAGTACAACCCTCGGGGAGCCGATGCAGCAGAAGACATGTAAATTAAAGCGGCGTCCCTAAAATTAGGGCTAGGTAGACATGGTACCATCGGATTCAAAACTATCCTAAAGATTAGTTTACTCGTGTTTACCTCTTGAAGAACAAAAATCAACGTCTTTTTAAGCAACTCCCTGCTACATCTCTTCAGATGGGTTTGCCCTAGGTGGCCCAAGCGTTGCGCCTCTAAGTTTATCCACACCTTAGCTCGTACCCTCAATTATCTCCACCAGTGCTAGCAAGGAGAATATCGAATCTTGGCTTATGAAATGGGTAGGAATTTATTTTGGTGTTCTTCGTACTCAACACATGAGTTGGAAGAAGTTCTTTGTGAAAGAGATGGAGAGAAAAAGATCACACAACTCTTAGTTGTGATAAGTGAATTAATTAATTCATTTAATATTATATTAATATTTATATATATAGAGGTCACCTAATACACACACACGTCAAATATATATATATATATATATATATATAGCGTGTGTGTATATATATATATATAATATTAAATAGAATTATTTCTTTTTCAAACTCTTATTCATCTTCCTTAATTAATTGGATACTTTCCAACTAATTAGATATTTCCATATATTTGATACATATCAAATATACCATATCTTATCAAATAAGATCTTTCTATATCTTCAATATTTATCCTAATATATATTTATAAGATTTTTCCATATCAATTAGTTACCTAATTAATTAGAATAGATCTACCAAATATATTATAGGATAGATATATTAAATATATATATATATATATACATATATACATAGATTTGGTGAACAAGATAAATCCTCCACCAAATCTATATATACACGCCCACGTGTATAACTATATATATATATATTTATTTCCTCTTTCATATTAATTAATTAGACCACTAATTAATTAACTAGTCTTTCCAAATTTAATATTTCAATATTAAATTAGAAGACTTTTATTAATTAAGACCACTTAATTAATGAATTCCTTTTCCCGGTTAATTAATTCCAATTAATTAATCTCTCCATTAATTCACAAAGAATTAACTAGCCAATAGGTATTACACTAAGTATTGTGTGTGACCCCTTAGGCTCATTAACAAGCTACCAATAAGTCCTTCCAAAGGCTAGATTAATTCTTCATAATAATTCATTTGGCCTTGGATTAATTTCACCAAATAACCCAAGGCACCTATTGGTTGTGGTTCGATGTCTAGCAACGTCGCCACGACTTCCTAGATGTTAACGATGAAAATGCAAACCTTTCTAGATTTCAATCTTTGTGTGAGTCGAATCCCTTCATCTTTTTCCCGTCTAAGACCTAGGGTTTGGCGACAGTCGAAACCCTAATAGCCTCAGATACTGTGACTATTTATCCAGTCTTCTAAGCAAGGATCTCCAATCCTTCTTATAAGACAATGCTCTGGCATGAGGCTTTTCGATCATTTAGTTTCACTTAACAGCATAGGAAAGACCAGGTACTCATGACCTTGGATGAATCCCCTCTGACTGTCAATTGTTCCGATGTAACTACCAGACTATACCCAACATACATGCCGTATGACTCTCTTAGAGTAAACGTGCATATCAAAACAAAGTGCGTAGCACCCTTTCCAATGACGTCTCTGGTCTAAGGATTATCTCACACTACGAAAATCGAAGGACTCCAAGTTCGACAGCACCAACGAGGAATCCTTGCAGGGTCGTTCAATCCCATACCAAAGTATGGATCCTCATGCATGTATTGGCTATACTAGCCATCGACAAGTCTTAACGAGGCTAGTGATATCCCACATCTCACAACCTCTATGACTTGTAACAAATTTAGGATTACGGTCTTTGAGAGCATTCCATATATTTTCCCTGACCGCTCCCCAAACTATATGTAATCCATGGGATCTTTATCTACACTAACATTAGTTATAACAATAAAGAAGCATTTTGTAACAGTTTTGATATAATCTTAATGATAAGACTGACACAGTGTTAATGTTCAAGCCAACAGATGGCTCGCTGGGCATATAACACTGTCAACTACAACGTGAGGATAGGAACTTAAGAATCAGCATAGGAAACCAATCCAACAAAACAACATTATAGTACGCCACACAAAATAGACGTAGCATCAACACACATACGACACGGATGCTGCACAAATACTTTACATGATAGCACAACCAACAACTGAACTATACAATCACGTAATCAAATGTACCAATACTACTATCCACCTCACAGTTGACGCGACTACCATATTTGTTGGTCCCAAGTGGCATACGAAAAGGTCAGAAGGGGGGGCTGAATAGACCATGAAATCGTTTTCAACTTCAAAAATTTGTATCACTTTTAATGATTTGAACGCTTAGGAAGCTGAGCGCTTAGGTCAGGAGCTACAAAAAAGATAACTTAGACTTAGTGATTTTAGCAATTTACCAAAGTAGGGTAAAGCTTAGATCGCTTAATCAAGGTTAGCACGGCGGAAATAATTTTAAAGCTTTAGCGTTCGTTTTGGTTAAATAGTCGCTTAGCAGTTTAGCTTGTCTTTTTCAGAATAAATAAGAGAATATAAAGCAAGACAATAATAATAGAAAATAACACAAGAAATTGTAAGGTTTACTGGGTGATGTAATCCCAGCTACGTCCTACTTCTCCATTTTCACTTGGAGGGAATTTACTAAGTTGATTATCAAGGAATCACACAGAATGTTCTACAAGATAGTAAAGAGGTGAAAAACGATCTCGGTGTCCTTGATCACATAGATTTCAGCACCAATGAAGATCTTCTTCTACAAGCTTCTCTCACTAAAAAATATTGCCTGTAAGGGGCTTCAACAACTTTCTCACTTTAGATGAAAGGTTGAGGGTTTTGTCACACAGGTTTTGATTATTTCTTTTTGGGAAAGATCAAACAACTTGGAACATCTAAGTAAGAGTTTAGGTTTCTTCTTTGGAAGATGTTTGAGATATTTGTGAATGTCAGGAATGTATGTAAAAAAGCTTGAAAGATTTTAGCTATGGAGTTTCTAAGCTTTTCTTGAGAAAATATTTCAGCAAAGTTTTCGCGTGTTGATCGTTGTTTTTAGGGTTTGCTGGAATGAGGTATTTATAGGCAATTTTTGGGATTTGTCCGTTGGACACATGTGAGCGTGTGCTCTTCACGCGATGCGTGAATCAACCTTTTCTTTGACTTTCCTGAAATCCTGCTGATTCCGATTGGACGGCAGCAGGTTTGAACTCTGAAAACGTGACAGTCTAGTCAAAAGGTGGCTTGTCCACAAATCATAATAGCTTATCACATTTAATGCTCTTATCAGGCATTTAATGCATTTGAATTTATTTCCCGTTGAAAATAAATGTCCGTTGAGTGATTGCATTTAAGTCCTTCATGACTTGAGAATTTATTTCAGGTGAATCCGATACTGATCGCTGGAGTGCTTTGAGCGCTTGATCCATAAATTCTGAAATAGTCCTTTAGCGTTTGACAGACGCTAAGAACAAATCTTCATCTTCATTTGACTTCAGACGCTGATCTTCAACTTCATCTCTAATAGACTCACCTAGAATTCTAATGGCGATTCGGTATCTAATACTTAGTCTAAAATCTACAAAGATAAAAACTGCAAACCTAACAAAATTACATACTTTCAAACGCTTATACAATTGATCTATGAAAACAGAAACTTACATTAGATTTGGGGTCTAACATAAAATCCTATCTTGTCATCATCAAAACATCTAACATGAAATTCCTAACAATATTCTTCGTCGCTTGATGTGCAATTACTGTAACTGCAAGTTCATCCTCGGTCTCGACGGTCTAGAATGTAGAACACATGGAGCAGACAGATGCTCTCAACAATAAACTATGAAGAATCAACTTAACCCTTTTTGTTGAAAACTGCAAAAGAATACATACCCCGAACTAACCCGCCATCTTCGCTTCCCGGGCAGAAGGAATGCATAAGCAAGCATGCATGCATCTTTCAATATGTATCAAAAAAAAGCCAGCATATCAAGAAAATATGATGCCACCACCTTGGCGCTTCATATGGATCATGACGCCAGCAAACTGTACCAGGCACGATGCACGTACGTTGAGCGCAACCACTGCACACGCAATTCAAGAATATAAATTATTAAATTTATCAAGCTCCTCAGCCACCATCAAACAACACATATGTACAAAACACATCCACACAGAATACCTTATTAAGCCGCGGGTCACATCATGTTTTTTTGCTGCATACTGAACAAGTCTGTCTTTCAACTTGGCATAGACACCCGAACCACTGAGTATGGGCTCCCCTCAGAAACATATTCCAGTGATCCCCACTATTAACACATTCAACATTTGTGCAAGTTCGCTTCTCAACTGTATTCTGTATCTGCAGTAGGCACATAACTACAGTAGGACACAAAGTGATCCGAAACAATAACCAACCAACGCACAATGACTGACTGACAAGGCAAGCTGCCGCAGACCAGCCTTCCTGAAAAAATAATGCAAAATATACAGATTACCAGAATTCAACACAACGAAAACCTGATTACAACGAGCGCTGATGATGATGACAACCAAAAACAATTTCCATACTAAATTCCACACACATTTACATGCAAGGCACGAGAAATAAACACAAATACATAGACATACCTTAATCGCAAAAAACACAAGAGTGAAAATATGATGGCGGGCCCCCCGATCCCCAAATAAAAGGACACAATAAACGCTCAGATCAATGGGCCTGGAAGAATATAACGGCTGTGCAGGCAACAATCACCACTAAATTACACGATAAGCCAGAAGTTACACAGACCGATTAATTTATAGGCAAATGGGAAAGGTAAAAAGGAAATATGAATTAATCCAAAAGCCATGTGTGCTGCGCATATTATACAAGGCCTGCAGCTTAGCAAAATGACAAAATAGTCGCGGTTTATACACGCAAATCCAACCGCAACCGATCCCTATACGCGAACCAAAATAGATCAACATAATATTCAGGACACACAACCTAGATCATCCTAGAGCAACACAACATATCTAATATAATAGAACGCATAAACTAACATCATACATGCTTCGTTATAATTCTCCTAATATAATAGAACGCGGTCGCGTATAGGTTAGCGAGCGCGCCAGCCACCTCACCTCCGGTTAGTGACGTTTGAGATCAGTTTACCATCAGACTCTTCATCTAATTCATCTACACAAATTCAATATCAAAAATCAACGTAATTTGAATGCATTTACACAGCAACAAGTCAACATAAACAAACATCACCCACCATGCAACCGCAACTGCTTTCAAGGCTCACCTCCAGTAACCCCAGCAACACAAAGTATCTTCAGTTAAATCAAGAACATCCTTTCCCGTGGATATCGGCTGATCCAGCATCCCGCTATCGCCATCAAATTTATCTACGAAAATACAACAATCAAGACTAGTCCTTTTAGATTAGCATCGCAAACAAAAAAAACATATAAATTAGAGATAACAACCCTCAATTAAGCAGCCATCCGTTGTATCAATAGAAGAACTATACAGAAGGTCATGATCATTGTCAACAACAGACTTCTCCTCCAAATCCGTACATCCTAAATCATCGGATACACGGTGTTCCTCATCTGAAAAAATTCGGATTGAGCAAATAAGCATCAACGGTACAGGACAACACCCACATATACACAGGAAACAAAAAATCTAACCTCCACCTAACGAATGATATGTAACATTCGCCATAGGAACGCCCAACGATGCCTGCCCATCTCCAGTAGTCCCGCCGTCCACGTCCAGAGTATTTTTCTGTACCTGGGCATCACCGGTCAGTGCTGCATCACTGCCTCTAGCAATCACATCAATTATCACATATTGATCCTAATCAATACCTTTCCTCGTGATGACTTTCTTATTAATCAAGAGCACATACTCCTCCTTGCTTAAAACACAATTTGCATCGCTTAAATTAGAATTGATACCTTGCACATTATAATCCATACCCAAAAATACATTCATCCACCTGCAATGATCAAGCGCAAATGATAGATATAGCCACACATAACCTGAGAGTAATTATCCATACAGCAGACCGCTGTCTTTCCTAAAAAAAATATCTCCACAATTGCTCCAAAGGCAAAGGCATCAATCTCGCAGGACAAATCAACCAAGGTAAGCAACAACTTTGCTCTGTAAAACGGCGAAAATCAACATCCTTTCAAACACATAACTCCAACGTAGGCCAAAAAGGTAACAATTATAACCTGGGTACAACGACACGCAGTTCGCAACAGTGAGAATACTCAAAATTACCCAATCTCGGCGCTGGTAGACACAGGGCATTGGTCACATGACACTTAGAAGCATCGTTGTTCCATGTTAGTTATCTTTGCACTCACCTTTACCGTATACTTAACAAGCTGCCACAAAACAAGAAAATAATCTAACAAATAAGATTAAGCAATCACGAGTTACGAAATAAGGATGCATTATACACACACCCATGCCCGAGAACGATGCTGCATAGTGCACAACAATACCACTTTAGAGACGATTATTTCACGAAGAAGAGTTAGTTGTAGAGGTCAATTGGAATTATCTACATCAGGCTTTGTCATATAATTCCTTATCTTAGCAAGTACCTTTATGGCCTTTGCATTCTTTTGGTTTCTGCAAGAATAGAGACCACCACTATTCACAACACTCACGAAACCCAATGAACACCGAGCGCATTGGACAATGAATCTTACCATGCTCCCAACTGGATAGCCCCTGGTATATAAGGATTCATAAAAGCACCCGAAGTTCAGGTAGACCCCACTAATACACCTATAATACAGTTAGCATTACACAAAAACGTACAGAATACATAGCCCGCAAATCAAAGTACCAAATGTTTACATAGGACCATATTGTAATACGTGCTTACTATAAACCTGGTAAACTTAACAACCGGCATGTTTCGAGAGTCGACTACGAGTTTCTGCCAGAAATTGGTAGCCAAGTTGCTCCACAAAGTTAGAACCCGTGATTTCATTCTACATGATAACACTCAAATAACTATAAACACAACAGCCCAGCAGAGTGCAACGGCACAAAGAATGTACATCAAAATACACACCCATAATCAACAACACCAAGATCTTGCACTGGAATTGTGCGCCCCTTGGATAAGATAGACTGGGGAGGGGCCTTGTCAATAACAACCACCAGCAGATCTTCGCATTAAGATTACCCACCACACATAAGTAAAACATATATATACACATAAAAGCAGCCATTTGGCAAAACAAAACTGCGGGAGTTAAATCCAGCACTACCTATCTATGATTTAGTCCCAACCAAGCCTGGAAGTGCAGCGAGATCAGTACATGTCACAGAACCGAACGCACCCATGATAATATCCTCATTCACATGCAAAATAGCAGTATGAGAATTGATTATCCATTTATAAGGATGATCCGTTATTTTGTACTCCTTCTTCAACGGGGCAACCCTTGCATTCGATATTATATAGGTGCTATTGGGCAGTAGCATATTACTCATGGCACTTATGTCTTTTTGATATAGCACACCAACAATCTTCTTTCCCTACAAACACAAGCACCCGGTCACAGTTGCAGGGCGACGACTCAAAAAATTTAAAATAGTAAAAGTCACGATACATCCAAAGCATGTGACGCAATACAGACTAACCTTCTCATCGGTTAAGATGGCTTTCTGATAAATGGTAGGACTATTGACCCCCTGACGCGGCTGCATTTTTTCCTCAATGCGAACCTTCATGCTCCATGGAGGTGTAAGCGAAGTGACATCCTCAATATAGCTCAAATTATCTTGCATCTGCAACACACATTCATACATCAAAATTAACACCGCACAATGAACAGTCCAAGCAATGAGAATACCAACACTACCACAATAGAAGCTCGACTAAATTGAAAGAACTTTCGAACAACACTACTACAGAAAAGGCCTGTTACAGCGGGTTTTTTTCACTATTACAGCGGTTTTAACCGCTGTAATACGTATCGCTGTAATTGGTAAGTTCCCTATTACAGCGGTTTTTAACCGCTGTAAAATACGACCTATTACAGCGGTTCAATAACAACCCGCTGTAACAAACCAAAAAAATAAATAATATAATTAAAAAAATTCAACTATTACAGCGGTTCGGAAAGGAACCGCTGTAATAGTTATGTTTTTTACAGCGGTTCCTTTATGAACCGCTGTAAAAAACCAACCTATTACAGCGGTTCCTTTCGGAATCGCTGTAATAGTTGACCTGTTACAGCGGTTCGTAAATGAACCGCTGTAATAGGTCACCATTTTTTTTAATTTAAATTTTTTTTAAAATTCTGTTACAGCGGTTCGTTATTGAACCGCTGTAACAGTTGAGCTTTCTTTTTCTTTTTTTAATTATAATTTCAGCTAGCTCTATCCTTCCCAAAAGCTCAAAATTCAAATCACATAAAACAAACCAATTGCTCAACAGAAACAACAAATTAAAATCCTAAATTAATTTCATTCACGAAATAATAATCTCCAATAATTACAAATGATAACGAGTTTAATTTACAATAAACCAATATAAACTAATCACCACTTTTAAATCAAATAAAAATTTACAATAATTTACAACTTACATCGCCGGCATATCAAAATCGCATTTAAAAATGTATTGTGCCAATTCAGAACGTGCTTCATCAAGTTGCTCTATAGTGTAAGTGGCGTACTGACAATCAGCAAAGTACTGCAAGACAAATATTAAAATCCAACAAAAATGTTTAATAACTTAAAAGGGACATTAGAATTTGATTAATATTAATTAGGATTATGCATACCGTCGGTGGGATTATAGATTCTCCGTGTCTAATAATATCGTTCATGAATTTCATGACGAAGAAGCCACAATCTATCTCATTTAATTGAATGGGGCACTACAAATTAAATTCAAATCAAAATTGTATTAGAACAAATAACTTTTATACGAATAATTTCTTGAAACTATAATTAAAATAATATAATTACCCTAACCTTTATACAACTCCATTTACAGGCCTTGTTTTTTGATTTGATCTTTTGGTTGTTATTTGCTCGAAACATCAACACAGCGCTGTTGAAAATATCAAAAAACAAGGAAATATGTCAATATCAAGCAAATATATATATATGAAATCTAGTTATAATATATATACTTTAAACTTAATATTAAATATAATGGACATTTAATTGAATGATAAAACTTACTGATTGATCATATCTTTCATATCACGTCAGTTATTTGGATCACCACCGTACACAGAATCCAAATAATAAACGATCTCTTGAATTGGATCAATCACGAGCAACAACCAATGCCCCCTAATCAGCATATTCAAAAGATAGATTTAAAATTAGTTATCCCTACGTAACAAATTTTTGACATGTGAACAATGTCTCTTTAGTAGCTCACCCGGAGTTGTAAGGTGCAATAAACAACTTCCCCTCCCGCTGTGCACTAGCTATCATAGTATTTGCTATATATTGCGATTGGTCAACACGCTGGGGAGTAATTCCTGCTCCTGCAGATATAGAATGTGGGCTAAGGAACCCGAATTTATTTTGTTTTTGTTCGGGGACCACGTGATTAACCCACAAACACCTACAATTAAGCATAAAATAAATTTGTGTCACAAAAATAAACATAGTTCAAATTACTTCAGTAAAATAATTTAATTAAAAGCTTACTTTTTATTAATTAATATTTAAAAACTTACTTGATGTAAGCAGAAATGATAGAGGCTCCTATCTGTTGTTTATGCAGAAAGTGACCGATCTCCTCCCGCCCAATATATTCTGGAAAGGGGATATTGAAGATTTCCACGGGCATGTCTATCCGGATAGTATTTTCAGCAGCCATCATCTGAAAGAACCTATCAAGAACTGCAAGTGAATGAGGGCGTACTGGAGCAGGAGGGTTGGCCACTAGAGAAGGAGGGTTGGCCACTAGAGGTGTATTTTTGACATGTGAGTGCTTCGTCGTCACTGATTTACTTTTTCCTACTGATGATTTGGATTTTCCGCGAGACTAGAAGCAAAAGAATTCAAAACGTGGGCGTTATCAATGAAAGTATATTTATTAACATTAAACAATTGTTATAATTTATTAATGACTAGCTATTAATAATTACGTACCGATGCATCACTGACAATGACAAGACTCTTAGGCCAAGCAACCATGTATCCCACAGCCTCGGATACTGTGAACACTCCTTCATCATCGAGAGGGACTGGTAGGGGTGCAACATCTTCAATTGCAATGTCAATCGTCACTTTCACGAGGTGGGAGGCTAATGGACATGCATGCAATGTTCTATCCTCTGGTCGATTGTACATTTTTCCTCTAGCCACCAAACGATAAGACGGTGTGGTAAGTGCTAATTGACACTGCAAGACATCCTATATATATATATATACCATTATATTAGAAAATTTTGTATATTATACAGAAATATAGGATTGAAAGTTACGTTATCACTAAACAAATTCATATCATTAATTACCTGAGGTAGGTTTTTCACTTTTGGGCAGCTATCTTTCAAAGAAACCGCCTCTTCTGTATGTGGCTGCTGCGACGCAGACGCCCTATGCTCGTCAAACTCGCGCCGCAATTCTAATAGTGATTGAGTGAGCATTTGAACCGTGCCTTGCAAGCTATCAATCACCGCATTTTTTGAAGGCTTTGAATCCGAAAAGTAATCTTTTTGTGATACCCCAAAGCCTACACCCCTAACTCGACCCGGATGCTCCTTCTTTTTAAGAGCTAAAGCCAGTGTATCATTGTGGGTCCTCTCGGGTCCACTGTGGCTACCCTCCTGTGATAAGCTTTCCTGTAATAATACATTTAAAAAATACAAAAATTTAGGGAAATTTGTTATTTTAAAATTATTTTTAAAAAAACATACAACATACTATATAACTAAAATTGCAAATAACTCACAATTGATTCCACTACTCTTTTAACATTGGCATTATCAATGTTGTTCTGGCTGTTAGAATGTGCAACCCTCCACACTAGTGCTCGTGTCACCTCTGTGACATCTGACCCAGCATCCTTTCTTTTTTGCTTCTACATAAGAAAATTTGCAAGGAAATAAATTTGATTAGGAAATTTGTAATTAAGGAAATTTGATTAGAAAATTTGTAAGGAAATTTGATTAGAATTAAAACTTGTAACGAACTACGTACCTCAGTATGCTCCAGTTGAGCATATCCAAGACGTGATGCCCTATAAGGATATTCAGGGTCCTTTGCTCTTTCAGAATTGTCCTTACGTAGTTGCTGTTCATTATATAATCAAGGCATTAGTCAATGTATATAGTTTCAAATAAATTAAATTGAAACCATAAATTAAAATAATTACCTTAAAATAATCACTTTGGCGTACTTTTACAAATTCTGTCCAGTCTTCTTGAGAAATACGATATTTTTCGGGTGGGCTTGAATTAATGTTCCCATCATCATCCTCTACCCAGATTCTGCTCAAGTAGCTCCTATAGTTTCGAGCCAATATCAAAGGCTAAGATGAATTTCTGTCTACTTTCGTCAATATCAAAGGCCAACTATAAAAACAAACAATAAAGTATATACAAAATTATAATTTAGACAAAAAAAAACTACATTTACCAATTAAAAACATAATATATATATATATATATAATAACTAACTTACAGCTATTTCATTCCAAATGGCATATTTTATTGCTGCAGAGACATGTCGCCAATCATTAATAGTAATAGGGACCCTGTCACGAGCTATCACGCCAATGTAACCAACAAAATTTGATTTATTTGGGTCAACTGGCTGACCATACTCGTTCCAACCAATTTGTAGCTTTATGCCTTTACTTTTGGCATTTATTACTTTCTTCATTGCTGTAATACCTCTACGTATCTCATTTTCAACATTTTTGTTTGCATCACCTCCAGAATCCATCTACAAGATTTCAAAAGTGAAAAATACAGAAGTTAGATTCATATACCAAATATATAAATAGTGCTAATTAAGAAATGCCCATAATTCTAGAAAAAATTCAGCA
The DNA here is from genome assembly GCA_019426215.1 of Buddleja alternifolia. Lineage (NCBI taxonomy): Eukaryota > Viridiplantae > Streptophyta > Magnoliopsida > Lamiales > Scrophulariaceae > Buddleja > Buddleja alternifolia. Next base: position 8,386,404 of record CM033400.1, read on the forward strand.
GAGTAACGACACAAAAAATTCTACCAAGTTCTCGACTTAATCTTCCCCCCAACCTTGCAACCACCAAAACTCAAATATTTCAACAACAACAAACGCAAACAAATATATATGCATTAATCACATCATTAACTAGTTGGATCATATAAATCACATCCAAAAGTACAAAACGAAATATGGATAAGCTTACATTGGTGGTGGTCGTCGTGGTAGTGGCGGAGAAGAGGGTGACTGTGGTGGTATACGGTATCGACCTACAAAAGCAAAAAAATACAGAAGTTAGTGTAACTCATTCACTAATATAATATTACAAGCGTTCAAATAATTATCAAATAAGTTCAAATAAAATTTACACTTAAATTGCATACTTAACAAAAGAGTTCAAATAAGTTACTCATATAATTATCTAATAAGTTCTAATACCTATCATCGTTTTCTTTTTGTCGCTGGTTTACTAGTCTTTTGTGATCCCTCAGTACGACCATTTTGTTTAGTATGCCGACGAACAGATGGATTAATCCATATTCCCTCTTGGTGATCTTCTCGCATATACAATTCATCATCACTGATATCCAAGTCACCGTCACTATTTGTGGATTGTGAACCACCTAAGATAGGAGTTCCTCCATCATCTTCATTATATAGGCCATCATCCTCAATACAAGTATTTTTGTTTGCCGATAAAACAATGGACCACCTCTTATCGACGGGATCGGTGACAAAAAACACTTGTTTAGCTTGAAATGCCAAAATAAAAGGTTCATCTTTGTATCCCACCTTTTCAAGGTCTACTCGAGTAAAACCTATTTCACTATCATCAACACCATTTTTATGGTCAACCCACCTACACCCAAATACAGGGACCCGAAACCAACTGTAATCCAGCTCCCATATATGTTCAATCACCCCATAATATGGTAAAGTGGCATAGATAGGGCTATTATCTTTCGCACTTGAGATATGCATTGCTTCAGCTACAAGACTTACCCCACTATTCTGCATTGTACTCCGTTCATTTTGGTCTTTTGTATAAAACGTGACACCATTTATACGATAACCCGAATGACAAAATACGAATCTGCCCGGGCCCACCGACAACCGTGCCAATTTATCTGAAACTGAAAGTGAATTCTCGTTTTGTTTCTCTTGAATACACTTTCGGAACCAATCGATAAAACTCTTGTTATGTTCTCTTGAAATCCAACTTTCATTTTTACTTGAATTTATTCTCCTAAGTTGGTCCTTGTGCTCTTCAACATATGGCTCAACCTCATCGGTGTTGTGGAGCACATATAGGTGTGCCTGATCCTTTTGTATGCTAGGAACACTCACTAATTGCTTTCCAATTACGCTTTCTCCTTCTGTTCCCCCCCCCCCTCCCCCCAAGCAGGAGACTTTTGACGCTCTGCAACATTACCATCATTCAGATATTCTGTGCAAAATGTAATAGCTTCATCAACTATGTACCGCTCAACAATGCAACCTTCCGGCCGGCTACGATTTTTCACATAGCCTTTCAATACCTTCATATAACGCTCAGTCGGATACATAGATCTCATAAAAGCTGGTCCACAAAGTTGTGTCTCTCTAACCAAGTGAATAGGTAGGTGAGTCATTATATCAAAAAACACGGGTGGGAAATACATCTCAAGCTCACACAAAGTGAGGACAAGTTGTTTCTGAAGTGCAGGCAATTGTTCAGGATCAAACACCTTGCTCCACATTGCTTTGAAGAAGAAACACAATCTAGTTATCGTTTCTCTCACCTTTTTTGGCAGAATGGCCCGTAAAGCAATTGGTAGCAAATGATCCATGATTACATGACAATCATGAGTCTTCATATGCTTTAGCTTCAAGTCCTTCATTGATACAAGACTGCTAATGTTCGAAGAATACCTTTCTGGAACTTTCACTCCACAAAGAAACTCACATAACGCAATTTTTTCTTTTCTAGATAGTGTGTGAGCTGCTGGAGGTAAATAAGTACGTTCTCCCTTCATTGTTGGTGCCAATTTACCTCTTATCTTCATTTCAACTAAATCCAACCTTGCCTTTACTCCATCTTTTGTCTTGCCGGACACATTTAGAAGAGTACCAATGACACTATCAAATACATTTTTCTCAATATGCATTATATCAAGAAAATGTCTAACATGTAAAGATTTCCAATACGGCAACTCAAAAAAAATTGACCTTTTTTTCCACCCAGTTTTTGCAAGGCCGCATGCAAAAGTCTTTCCGAACTTGATATCCAAGTCTTTTACATTCTCAAACACCTCTTCACCGGTCAAACACTTAGGAGCTCGACATTCTTCTATGCTCCCATTGAAAGCTTTCTTCCACCGACGATATCGATGTTCTCGATTCAACCATCTTCGATGCCCTTGGAATGCATATTTCTGAGAGTGTGGGAGTCTATATTGATCTGTACTCTTGACACATATGGGGCATGCACATTGCCCATGTACACCATATCCCTCGAGATTAGCTCTTGCTGGAAAATCATTGATTGTACCAAACAACATAACTCTGAGATTGAAGCTCTCTTTTCTAAACCCATCATACACTTTAATACCTGTCTCCCACAACTCCTTCAAATCCTCAATTAAAGGGGCCAAGTAGACATCTATATCATTTCCAGGTTGTTTCGGCCCGGAAATTAGTATAGGCATCATAATATGCTCTCGCTTCATGCATCGCGAAGGGGTAGGTTGTAGATCATCAAAATCACCGGCCATGTACTATGTGAGCTACTTTGCAAGCCATGTGGGTTCATGCCATCTGTAGCCAATACAAGGCGTAAATTTCTTGGTTCTTCCCTAAATTCAAGGAAATCATTATCAATCTTTTTCCATTGAGGAGAATCTGAAGGATGTCTAATCTTGTTATCTTCAATCCCTTCTTCAACCCTTCTATCAGCATACCATGTCAAGTCCTTGCCAAACGCTTCACTACTGTACATGCGTCTAAATCTAGGTATTATGGGCAAATACCATGCTGTTTTGACAGGAGCAGATCCATTCTTCTTGTACCGTGAGGTGCCACATTTCGGACACACCTTCAATGGTGCATAGTCATTTCTAAACAAGATGCAATCATTGAAACAAGCATGTATCCTCTCATATCCCATGCCAATTGCAGTTAACATCTTCTTAGCCTCATAAGTACGATTAGGTAACACATTATCATCGGGTAACATACTTTTTAATAGACCAAGTAAGTCTGTGAAACTCTTATCACTCCACCCATTGTTAGCTTTTAACTTGTAGAGGTTTAGGACTGCTTTCAATCTTGTGAAATTACTACCACTATACAGGGGTGTCTTTGAATCACTTGTCAAATTGTCGAACATCTTGGGACAATTTCGCAAATCCTCCTCAATCACATTGGTCATCTCCTCCAAACGATCATGCTCACAGTCATCCATGTCAAAATCTACTGATCGATATGATGTATCACCCAAATCAGCTGAGGTGCCACTGCTTTCACCGTGTCTTGTCCATCGTGTGTAGCTTTTATCAATTCCATTACACACCAAATGATCTTCCAAGTCACGTGGACTAATTCTCTTTCCAAAACAACAACGTAAACACGGACAACTAATCCTAGTCGGATCCGATGCATGCTCAACCGCAAAGTCTATGAATTCTTTCACCCCTTTCACATATTGCTCCGACATACGATCCGCTACAATCCAACTTCGATCCATCTAAATTCTCAATTAATGAAATTAAATAATTTTAATATCAGTTGATAGTTAAATTAATTAAATAAATTTATTTTTAATTTATTCTATAAAAAATTCGGCAGAGTAACGACGCAAATATTTCTACCAAGTTCTCGACTTAATCTTCCCAATGGGTTGTAACCAACAAAAGTCGAATCTTACGATCCGCTAAAATCTCAACAGGGTAACGACGCAAAAAATACTACCAATTTCAACCACAACAAACCCAACATTCTAATCTTTCACCTACAACGAACACAAAATGATACAAAAACATTGATCACCAGTTGGATCACATAAAACATAAAATTTCTAGCTAGCAACTACAAATATTGATCACCAGTTGGATCACATAGATCACATAAAAAACTACAAATAAAGCATCATATTATAAATATTGATCAGCAATTGGATCTAAATAAATCACATAAAACTACAAATAAATTAAAGCATCACGATATAATTATTTTCACAAAAATATGTAAATCTTAAGTATAAATGTTCGTTGTGACATGACGTGATGCACAAATACCATAAATGCATTAAACAATGTCAACAAAACAATACAACAACAATCCAATCATATATAATACCAACATATCATAACATAAATCAAAAATCCAAAAATCAATAAACCCTAATTAAAATAACATATATATCACAAAAACCCACATTATATAATTAACAAAAACATAAATTAAATCCACATTATATACATCACAAAATCCTAATTAACAAATATATATAACAATAATTCACAAAATCCTAATTAACATTATATAACAATACTTAACAAATTAACATATAACCCACATTATATACATCACAAAATCCTTATTAACACAACATAAATATATAACAAACAACAAATTAACACATAACCAATATTATATAAATTAAATCACAAAACCCCAACACCTATATACAAACATTAACCTAAAATATATACATAATATATATATAACATATATATATATATATGTATATATACCTATAAAGAGAGGGAGGAGGAGTGATTGGTGGGTAGGGAGGCGGCGGCGCGGCGGAGGCAGAGGCGGCAGCGCGGCGGAGGCGAGGCGGCGGCGACGGAGGAGGCGGCCGAAGAGGAGCGGCGGTTTGGGGTGGTGGCTAGGGGACGGGGGTGGGATTATCTTGAGAGTGAGAGAGAGTATAGAGAGAGAGTAGAGAATAGAGAGAGAGATCGAGAAGAGAGATCGAGAATGAGATAGAAAATCGAGAGGGGCGACGACGGCGGCGGCTGCAGATTGTGGTGGTGGCGGACCGGCGGTGACTCGGGGGGGCGGGGGTGGGCCGGGGGCGGAGAGTGAGAGAGAGAGTAGAGTAGAGAGTGAGAGAGTAGAGGAGAGAGAGAGAGTAGAGAGAAATGAGGGTGGAGTCGGTTTTGGGGGGGAAAATGGGGGGGAATTTTTATTTTTTTTTAATTAACAATTAAAGCGGTTCAGGAATGAACCGCTTTAACTGATTCAGTTAAAGCGGTTCTGTAATGAACCGCTGTAACCGGTTTGAATCAGTTACAGCGGTTCAATATTGAACCGCTGTTAAAAAAACTTTTTTTTTTTCGGTTCGACTTATAATAGCGGTTTTTTACCGAACCGCTGTAATAGGTTCCGACTTAGTTTCATTTATAACGGTTCACTTATAAACCGCTGTAATAAGTCTCTCCGTTCAGCGGTTTTCAAAAAACCGCTGTAAAATGTGCGCTGTAACAGGCCATTTCTGTACTAGTGCAGGAAATACACACAGCATAAATGAAATTCCAAAAACACACAACAACAACAAAGCAGCACCCGATGACAATGGACAACAGAAGCCGCCCAACAATAAGCACATCCAGCACCACAACACTAATAAAGGATAATCAAATACAACCCCCGACCCCATCAACATCCAATACTGATAGTAAATATAAACCATAACCTTAAATTTTAAACCCCTTATCCCCAAAACAAGAGACCATAATAGAAGAATGTAACAATGTTTACATCCACAGAAACACAGAAGTAATGTTCCCCAAGGATCACAACACAACTTCATATATCAATCCAAGCGCCTAGCAACTTACCAGCACGACAGCAGCCGGGCTAGGACAGGCATGATAAATCCTAGCACAAACACCACACGAATGAACAACAAACGAAGACCGCAGCCCAACGACTGCATCACAACACAAGTACATCGATTAACTACGTCGCTGACATGAACAATCTACCCTAAATACACGCGCGCACTCAAAGCCCAACAAGAGCCCAAACCAAACACAAAACACGAATAAAGGAAAAGTTAAGCTTATTATTGTAGTTAAAGACGCAGACACAATTTCACAGGCAGAGTAAACAGCTACTTAGGCTCACACACCTATGTTTAAGGTCGAATGGAAAGCTATATTAACAGCACACATACGCAAAGGCCATCCATTGCCAAAAAGAATGCAAAGGCACCCAATCAATCTACAAATCCACATTGGTGCGATATTTAGTAGAGTGTTAAAGAGAAGGGAGCATTATCCATGCGCTTGAAGGCGAGCGCACATCATTAAGCGCTATCAAAAGGGTCCCAGCCTAAAGGAGACCCAGGAAGTAAGAGTGACCAATTATCTTTGAATTTTTTATTTTTATGGAGCTGCTCCTGAACAAAATATTCCCGTGAAAAAAAGCACCACACTCGTTTTTATTTCCTCCCCTATTAGACACAAACGCAGCACACAACAAGAAGAAAATAGTGGACGCACACAAATTATAAAAGAACCCCCCAATATAGAATATACTAAACCTCACCGCACGCAAACAGGAAGCTGCTTAGAGACGCAGACTAGCACGGATACCATGCATCACATCCATTCCTGTAACCAATACCCCCCTCCACCTTCCCACACACATGACAGCACAGGACCCACTTCACGACCGACGACAAAATTTGCAATAAACTTACGTGAACACACAGTGCCAACACAAAAGAACTAAATCCCAGAACAGATGAACACGCCAAAAAAGCAAAAACGACAACAGAGACAAAATAAAAGAATACATCACATTACCCCCGAACTAAGACAATTAAACGACAATGCAAATAACATAAACCCCAACACTAATCCCGAAAGCAATATCGCATAAAAGAGCACACTTAAGTGAGGATATCCCCTTAGAACATCCAAACGCACGCTGATGGGCAAAAAAAGTAGACTAAAAGACCACGTGAAAACATCAGAAGATGACCTTTGTATTACACGGTGACAACGGAGACAATGTTTCATCGGCAGCCGGAGGCACGACCAAGTAGCTGCTCTAGCACCTTATATGAGCGAATTGATGCGGCATGGCAGAAAGAAAGTGTGAACACGCGATAAGCAGCATATAAAAACACAGGATGCAAGTGCAGACGCTGACAGATGACCACACCAGAGCTAAGCGCATGTACACACTACCTACCACACAAAGCCCAGCTTTCAAGACATAACCAATCACAAAGCATGTCACTGCGACCGCGCAATCGCCTAACGACACGCCACACGCGTGGGCCCAATGACCAATCACAATAGCAGGCCCGATTTGTGCCGAGACATTCGACTCCTATCGAGACCGTTAGAGGTAGGTGAACTGCATAACCAGCGGTCTAGAAGCGACTTCGACCAAAATCAGGCATAGCTAGTGAGCGCCCAAATTATAGCACGAATTCCACACGCAGAGGATGGAGTTTCGAATCCCCAAGCATGACATGTGGACCTGGCCCACAGGGTAGCGTAGGGGGCTACCCGGCGAAGAATGGGTCGTCCCTCAGACCCGCGTACATCAAAGTAGAGACTAAAAGATGCTTGAAACCAGCCATTCCCGATGAGCGCGTGAAAGGCAACAACGCTCAAAAGCAACACACCGCCGTTTCAAGAATTCAAGGGCCACACGGACAAGTGACAACAACTGGAGCAGGGCCACTGGCCATATGCCGATTGCACCACAGCTCGTCAACCACACGCCTATTTGGGGATGTACCTCAAGCGAGCTCACGCTCACCAAACGATGACGTTTCACTCGATACCAATGGGAAAAAAAGAAGAGGGCGAAAAACAAAAACAGCCTATCCCACCTCGACACGTCACGACGATAAAAAGTATTGTTCATAACAGCCATCCACGCTTATAATAATTAGCTAATATAGTCTAGTCCAATAATAATAATTTTAAATATAAAAATTAAGATGGCACATATGTGATGCTAAGGAATTAGTTCAACTTAAGTAATAATAATAAATAAAGAAAACAAATGGCCCATATGATGAAGGAATTAGCCCAATTTAAGCAATTTACTCAAGCCTATGCCTTTTTTTAATATGCAATTGAATCCCATCCTATCCTATGTTGACCAAATAAGACCATAAAAGAAAAAACTAAATAAGAAAAGGAATTAAAGTGAAAGAAAAAAACCCTAAACCATTTCATTCATCGAAAACTCCATTTTCTTCCTTCTCACTTTTTCTTTCTTTAATTTCTTTTTTTTTTGTATGCTTAGCTTTACCAATTACAACTCTTATCACTCCATCCTCGGTCATCTTGAAAGCTTTCAACTTTCGTCACCACCACCAGATGTCATCCACCAACGCCGTCGTGTTCGCCATCACCACCGTGTCGTGACCCGTTAAGTTGATGTGGGAGATGTGTCTGTGGCGGACGATACCATGTCCAAGTTTTTTTTTTTTTGAATGTTTTATATTGTTAGATATGCCTCAGACACATATCCCACGCATATATGATGCGTATCCGTGTCTGAGGCGTGATACTGAATGGTGATGAAATCCGACGTATCCGTGCATTCCAGTCTTAAAGTCTTAAAGGTAGCCCTAATAAATGTGCTCATTTCTCAATGGGATGATACTTAGTCCCACTAACTCAAATATTGGATGATCTTTACCCCACATGTGAACACATATATGAAGTAGGGGGTATATATATATATATATACATATATAAAGTGGAGATTATCCGTAGATACGAGGTTCTAAAACCTTGTAAGAATTGGCCTTTCAATTAGTTGTCATTGTTATGTTTATTTGTGGTACGGTAAAATGTACTGAGATTGCTTTACAAATTTACAATTTTCACGACGTAGAATTCGCAAACTTATTTTGACATAGTGCAATAATTCTCATTCTCGCCTATTGACATAACCTAATTTGAGTACATTTTACATTTTTACAGTTGTTTAACCATGTAGAGAAAGAAAGAAATAGAGAAGACGGGGTGTGATAAGCCAAATTCATCTTCGAACCATTTAGAAGATGAAAATGCCCTTAATAAACCATGATAATTATGGATATGTCCTCAGGATCCTTGCATTTTTTATGAGTGGAATGTTCTTAACCAACAACAAGACATCATAGCTGTCGATTAGGAAATATGGAAAAAATCTTGGTGCACCGGGTCTTGAACATCAAGTGGCCTGTATTGTGCCACATCAACACATGATCACACCATGTACTGATGTGATACAATATAGACCACTTGGTGTATCGAAGATCTTGTCATGAACAATACACAATGGACCACTATAACTATCCAAATCAGAATCTGACAGGGGTCCAACATTTATCACTCAAATTCTTTTCATATAGCATCCTATACTGTATACAACCCTACCATATTTGATCCTAAGGTTCGTGGTTGAATCCTATTATGAGTTGTAACTCATATACTTGAATTATGTTAGACTTGATTATATAATATTATAGGTACGTAAGAAGCTTGACTCTTAGTTCAATGCAATCCATAATCTATGTTATTCGGGTTCTGTTATTGAATTGGTTCGTGTTATGTTAAGAAATTTCATGTTAGATATTTTGATGATGACAAGATAGGATTCAATGTTAGACCCCAAATAAAATGTAAGTTTATGTTTTCCATAGATCATTGTTTAAGCGTTTAAAAGTTTGTAATTTTGTTTAGGCTTGTAATTTTTATCTTTGTAGGTTTTAGACTAAGTATGAGATACTGAGTCACTAATAGAATTCTAGGTGAGTCTATTAGAGAAGAAGTTGAAGATCAGCGTTTGAAGTCAACCAGAGATGAAGATTTGCCTCTTAGCGTCCGCCAAACGTTATAGGACCTTTTTCAGGATTTATGGATCAAGCGCTCAAAGCACTTAAGCGATCAATGACAAATTCACCTGAAATAAATCGTCAAGTCACGAAGGACTTAAATGCAATCATTCAACGGACATTTATTTCCAACGGGAAATAAATTCAAATGCATTAAATGCCTGATAAGAGCATTAAATGTGATAAGCTACTGTGACCTATGGACAAGCCACCTTTTTTATCAGACTGTCAGAACTTCAGAGTTCATAGCTGCTACCATCCAATCGGTGCCAGTAGTGTTTCAGGAATGTCAGGCTTTAGGTAGAATCACGCGCTGCATGAAAGGCACGCTCCTACATGTGTCCAACGGACAGATCCCAAGAATTGCCAATAAATGCCTTACCTTCAGAAGACCCTAAAAAGTACGGTACAAAAACATTTACAAGAGAAAATTACGTACACAAGAAAAAGCTTAGAATCTCCATAGCCAAAATTCCTTCAAGCTTTTTATCTACATTCCAGACAGTCCCAAATATCTCAAACATTTTCCAAAGAAGAAACCTAAATTCCCATTGAGATATTCCAAGTTGTTTAATCTTCCCAAATACAAACAAACCCTTGTGACAAAAACCTCAACCTTTCATCTGAGTGAGAAAAGTTGTTGAAACTCATTACAGGCAGTATTTTTGAGTGAGAGAAGCTTGTAGAAGATGATCTTCATTGGTGCTGAAATCTGTGTGATCAAGGAGCCCGAGATCATTTTCATTCTTTACTATCTTGTAGAAGATTCTGTGTGATTCTTTGATAATCATCTTAGTAATTTCCTCCAAGTGAAAAAGGAGAAGAAGGACGTAGCTGGGATTACATCACCCAGTGAACCTTACAAATTATTGTGTCATTTATATTTTACGGTTTTATATCTGTCATTTTACATTATTATAAAAGACAAGTAAAATTGCAAAGCGATTAAATTATCTAAAAGAACGCTAAAAATCATTTCCGCTGTGCTAACCCTGATTAAGTGATCTAAGCGTTACCCTACTTTGGTAAATTGCTAAACTCACTAAGTCTAAGTTATCTTTACTGAAGCGCCTGACCCAAGCGCTCAGTCTTCCAAGCGTTCAGATCTTTGAAAAGTAACACGAAATTTTTTGAAGTTTAAAAAGACTTCAGGTTCTATTCAACCCCCCCCCCCCTGTAGACCCTTTCGTATGCCACTTAGGACCATCAAGTGGTATCAGAGCGGTTTTATTAGAAACCTGTTTCCGAGCATAACTTCTTATTCAGATCCATTTGTTTTTTAACTTAGTCGCCTTGATTTTTCTCTTTAAAAACATCTCATTATGGCTTTCAACAAAATGCCTAAGTTGGTAGAGTCAAATTATGATTCTTGGAAACTTAGAGCATTCGCTTATTTGTGCTCATGCGATAGTGAAATGTGTGATGTAATTACAGGTGGTCCCATTCAGATTATGAAAGTTGTAACTCGAGCCCCTGGAGCAACCGAGGCCACTCCAAATGGTTATGTCGAGAAACCCAAGTTAGAATGGACGCCTGAGAATCGAAAAAGAGCAAATCTAGATAATGTTGGACGAAGTGCACTTTACTCAGCGTTAGGAGACAATGACGCATTATTCAACAAGATCAAGCAATGTAAAACTTCCAAAGAAATATGGGATAAGCTGGCTATAGTGTGTGAAGGATCAGCACAAATGAAGGAGAATAAGCTTTCCATAGCCATGCAAAGATTTGAGCATTTCAAGATGCAGCCCAATGAGACGCTAGAACAATTGGACGCAAGGTTTACTTTGCTCGTTACAGAGTTAGCGTCATTAGACAAGGAATTGACCAACAAAGAAATGGTCAACAAGATTTTCAGAAGTCTTCCAAGCAAGTATCTAATTAAGACTGTTGCTATGAGAGAATCACAAACATTGGAGACTCTTACTCCAGAGCATGCCTTCTCAGAGTTAAAGACATTTGAGTTCGAATTGGGTGAAGTCAGCGACACATCGACTGAATCAGGAGCTTTAATCGCTACAACCAAAAGCAAGGGTAAAGCGGTTAGTGAGGCTAAAACTATGGAGTCAAATGAAGAAAATGAAATGGCTTTATTGGTCAAGAAATTCAAAAAATTTCTAATATATGAAAAGAGAAATCCTATCGGACAAACGTCATTCAGACTCCTTTCCCTGCTCCAGCGCCTCAGTATCAAGCGCCATTGCACTCTGCACCTCAACCAGTAGCGCCAGTTCCATACCAAGCGCCTCCGTTCCCCACTCAAAATCTCTCAGCGCCAGTAGTCTCAAAGCGATTATCCACTGAACAAAAAATGAAAACTAATTTGTGTTATAATTGCAGGAAACCAGGGCACTACCAGGTAAATTGCCCTTATCCAAATGTGTCAAAGCTCTCAAGGCAAGACTATGCGGATAGAAACCAATTCAGGAGCAACCTTCGCCAACAAGGTTTGCTAGCAGAATCTGAACCATTCTCCGCACCTGAAGAGGATTTGGAATCATCAGATGAAAGCAGTGATGATGAGCCTACAAGAGACTTAGCGTTGATTTGTCTTATGGCAAGAGATGATGAAGCATCTGACGACTCGCTACCAGAGGTAATCAAGGAATTATCAATTCCTCTTTCTTATGATGAATTACTTAACAAAGTCAAAGAATACTACAGTGAATGTCAAGAAGCTGCCAAAATATATCAAAATGATCTCGCTATTATTTCATCACTCACAAGAGATAAAGTGACGCTCAGAGCAGAGTTGCGAGTTCAGCAACAGTGCATTGAGAAGAACCAATCGCTTGAGAGTGAAATTATTCAATTAAAAAATGATCTTGATATAATAGTCAAGAGAGAAGCTGATCTGATCGCTAGACTTGCCAAATCAGAGCAGCTCATCTCATCATTATCAAAAGTTTCTAGAAACTTGGATAATGTGACTGAGGTAACTAGATTATTTGGTGAAAAGACCGGTTTAGGATGCAATAAATTCGGTAAACAACCAAATAAATCTAATGTTACGGCAAACAACAAAGGAAATGGTGTTCTCTTTGTTGAGAAAATTTTACAAAGTCAAACGCTGAATGAATCGAGCAACAACGGTACGAGGCCAAATAAGAAAGCCAAAGCTGACTCAGGCAAGGGAAAGACAAAGGCAAATGATTCACAAAGAAAGGTTCATCCAAACGCTCAAAAAGCTAAGGATAAACCTAACCACTGTGAATCAAGCGCTAAGCGTCAAGCACCAAAAGTGCAACCCAAGCCAGCGCCAAGGAAATACCAGCGTCCATATCCAAGACAGTCAAGATCATATTATCGATACTATGATGATTATGACTACGACTATGATTATGACTACTATTATAATCGAGGATATTGTCACACACCCAAAAAGCACACACAACACGATGTGAAACCCAAGAAGGCCAGTATTCCTAAAATGAAGACTAGGCAAAAATGGGTTCCTAAAGTTCTAATTCAAACCAAAGTTACTAATGCTGAAGGACCCAAAACAACATGGGTACTTAAGAAGAATTAGAATCGTCCTTTAAATGCAGGTACCTAGAGCCAGCACCGATACTTCAGTTTGGTACATTGATAGAGGATCGTCAAGACACATGACTGGTTCCAAAAATCTTCAAGTCAACTATCAAGCTACCAATGGTCCTCAAGTTATATTCGGTGATAACTCCAAAGGTAAAACCAAAGGTATAGGTATCATGCATAGGGGGAACATCATGATCAGTGATGTATATTACGTTGAGGGTCATAAGCATAACCTGTTAAGCATTAGTCAATTTTGTGATAAAGGCTTTGAAGTAAAATTCTCAAGCGATTTCTGCTACGTTAACGACGCTAAGACTAAGTCTACCTAATTAAGAGGAAAAAGAACAAACAATGTGTATTTAGTAGATTGGGATTCTACATCTGATAACAACCCCACATGCTTTGTTGCTAAAAGTCAAAATGAATTGGGTTGGTTATGGCATAGAAAAATGAATCACCTCAACTTCAAGGCAATTTCTCAGTTAATATCGCTAAATCTTGTAGAAGGATTACCTAAGGGTTCCTTTCAGAAAAATCGCTTATGTGATGCATGCCAAATGGGTAAACAAGTTAAATCATCTTTTAAAAAGAAACCATGTCTATCTACTTCTAGAGTTCTTGAACTATTGCATCTAGATTTGTTTGGTCCTATTCAAATCATGAGTGTTAGTGGTAAAAAGTACTCGCTAGTAATAGTTGATGATTTCTCTCGCTATACATGGGTAGAATTTCTAGCGACCAAAGATGAAACTAGTGTCAAGCTCACAGCGCTAATTCGTCAATTGCAAAATTCAAAAGATCTAAAGGTGACGAGAATGAGAAGCGATAGAGGAACTGAATTTACTAACCAATTTGTTGAGAAGTTTTGTACAGATTTAGGAATACTTCATGAGTATTCTGCTCCTAGAACACCTCAACAGAATGGAGTATTCTTCATGAGTATTCTGCTCCTAGAACACCTCAACAGAACAGAACGCTTAAAGAAGCCGCAAGGACAATGTTAGCAGAGTCCAAGCTGCCTCAAAGGTTTTGGGCCGAAGCCATCAACACCGCTTGCTACACTCAGAACCGGTGTATGATCAACAAGCAACATGAGAAAACTCCATATAAGTTGTGGAAGGGACGTAAGCCTAACGTTTCATATTTTCATGTTTTTGGTTCAAAATGTTTCATTCATAACAATGGATCCCAAAGCCTAAAGACATTGATCCTAAAGCGGATGAGGGAATCTTTCTAGGATATGCCAAAAATGGAAAGAGCTTTCGCATCCTAAATAAGATCAAATCAAAGGTTGAAGAATCCATTCATGTTGTGTTTGATGATGCTAACCAAGAACCGAGTAAGGTTAATCCTGATGATGTAGGAATTGAAGATCTCACCTAACAAGCGTCACAAATCAATCTTGGTGATGATAGTGATGACGAAGATGATGAGATTCATGTACCTTTTCCTAAGGATACTCGTGAGGTTAACAATAATGATACTGTCAGAATTGCTGATGGGCATGAAGAGAATTATCATCAAGAGCAGATTGGAACTATGAATGATGCAGCGTCTACGCAAGAGACAAATGAGAATCAAGCGATTGACAACCAAGAGTCTCTCAACCCGTTCCAACCAGACCGCAAATGGCTTAGAGACCATCCACCAGAGCTAGTGATTGGAGATATTGAAGCACCTGTTAGGATTAGGTCTGCTACAATTAATGAGGCCATGTTCGCAAGCTTCCTATCTCAAATGGAACCAAAGAAAGTGGATGAAGCACTTAGTGATTCAAGTTGGGTAGAAGCAATGCAAGAAGAGCTTAACCAATTTGAGAGAAGCAAGGTTTGGACACTAGTACCAAGACCAACTCACCAAGGAGTTATTAGGACTAGATGGGTTTTTAGGAACAAGATGGATGAAGATGGCATTGTTATAAGAAACAAAGCCAGATTAGTCGCTCAGGGTTATTGTCAAGAAGAGGGAATTGATTTTGATGAAACATATGCCCCAGTAGCCCGTCTTGAAGCGATTAGGATGTTCCTAGCGTTTGCCGCATTCAACAAGTTCACAGTATACCAAATGGACGTGAAGAGTGCTTTCCTGAATGGTAAACTCCAAGAAGAAGTATATGTGGAGCAACCTCCAGGATTCATCAACAACCATGGCAAGAGTATGGTCTACAAATTGGATAAGGCACTCTATGGCCTTAAACAAGCACCAAGAGCATGGTATGACACTCTCTCTATCTTCCTTATTGGTAAAGGGTTTTCAAAAGGCAGCGTTGATATAACGTTATTTAAAATTACCCATAATGAAGATATTCTCTTAGTCCAAATTTATGTTGATGATATTATATTTTGTTCTACAAATAAGCGATTGTGTGAGAAATTTTCGAAAATGATGCAAGATCAATTTGAAATGAGCATGATGGGTGAATTAACTTTCTTCTTAGGATTACAAGTTAAACAACTCACTAATGGAATATTTATAAACCAAGCTAAATATACTAGAGATATGATTAAGAAATTCGGTATGGAAAATGCATCATCTTCAAAAATTCCAATGAGCCAAACGCTTAAGTTAGATAAAGATGAAAGTGGGAAGAAAATCGATATCACTAACTATAAAGGTATCATTGGATCACTTCTTTATCTTACCGCTAGTAGACCTGATATTATGTTTTCTGTATGCATGTGTGCACGATTTTAATCTGATCCTAGAGAATCACACTTAAATGCTACCAAGAGAATCCTTAAATACCTAAAAGGCACACAAAATGTGGGCTTATGGTATCCACAGGACTCTCCTTTTGAACTAATTGGTTATTCAGACGCAGATTTTGCAGGATGCAAAATAGATAGAAAAAGTACTAGTGGTACATGTCAATTTCTAGGTGATAGACTAGTTTCGTGGCATAGTAAGAAACAACAATCCATAGCGACTTCTACCGCTGAGGCAGAGTATGTAGCCGCTGGAAGCTGTTGTGCACAAATCCTTTGGATGAGGCAACAACTTAGAGATTATGGAACAATCCTAGGTCCTACCCCAATCCATTGTGATAACCAAAGCGCTTTAGCTATGACCCAAAATCCGGTCCTTCATTCTAGAACTAAACACATTGACATTAGATACCATTTCTTACGTGACCATGTTCAAAAGAAAGATATCTCCATGCATTTCATTGGAACTGACAAACAATTGGCAGATATCTTCACCAAAGCGCTCAACAAACAACGCTTTCTCACTCTGAGAAGTGAATTAGGTATGATTGACTTAAACGCTTAAATCATAAAACATCATATTTATAGGCATAAAATCTAGGGGGAATCCACCTTTGTTTATGTCTAAAGAGTTTATCCAAAATCTCGAAATAATTCATCAATTTTAGGGGGAACTTTAAAATTGTACTTATCTCAATGTATCAAGCGACTGCGATCAAAAATGACTTTTAAAATCCTAAGCATTGATCACTAGTGCTTATCTTTTATAAATCCAAGCGATTGATTTTTTTTAAGGATTTCAGCGTTGAAAGAATTCCCACTTCAACGCTAAGTAACTTTCTTTCAAAAATTCATGCATAGTTTTCATCGCTAAAGGAACGTGTGGATAAGTCCAAAAGATCAAGATTTGATAACTACCCACACGTGCCTATCAAATCGAACGGTTATGATCCCTATCTAAACCTAGGCGATTCAGTAATTGCATGAGTCTGAGTATGTGTCAGTGTACTATCAGGCGCGTGTTTTTCATGCTGAAAATTTCAAATTTTCTCAAACGTTTTCAAAAAGTAACTGCGGTCACAAAAAATATTATAGTACCCTATTTTACCGCACTTTTTGACATCTGAAGTTATGTGTACACGGTTCAGATTCCTTCTGTCATTAACTTTTGTACATGTGTCATTCATCTACCATCTGAGAATTTATTTTTGCCTTCTATTTAAACCTTTCAAAAACTTTACGGTAAACCTTCATCACTTCCAAATTCTTCTACTGTAAAAGTTATTTCTCTCAAAAGGCAAGAACTTCTCTCATTCTTTCAAAAGCTTCCAACTTTCAGCAATGGCACCCAAAGCTTCAAAATCTTTAAAATCATCCAAGTCTGACACCAGAAAATCTTCCCGTACTGAAAAACCAGTTACGGTTAACGCCAGATTTCTGATTAACTGGGATTACCTTTATGAGAACCAGAACTTTCCTTTTCGAACGGTTCTTCCACTCGTTCAAGAATCTGGTTTGAGAGAAATGATCACTACATTTTTCAACTACTTTGAAGAAGAATCTCTCTATTTGTTCAACAATGCCCAGATTTCTGAAGACGGAACTTCCATATCCTGCGTCTTCCCTTTTGCTAAAGAGACCTTTGTTCTCACTCCCTCGTTAATTTCTTCATTGCTGATTCTGCCCAATGATGGCACTGAGGTCGAAAACGTCACTCTCGGAGATGCTACAAAAGTCTGGGAGTTGATAAAGAAAGAAGATGTTGATACTGCGTATGAGCCGAACTTCAAGAAAAATGATATGAAGGGCGAATACGTTATTCTCGCTGATATATGTTCAAAAATGATCGAATGCAGAAAAAGGACATTCGATAAAGTCACAAACATTCAGTACAAGATGATGGTGGCCATTCTGACCAAGTTAAAAGTTAACTGGCCTCTCTACGTTTTTAATCACTTCAAGGCAGCGATGGCCAAGTCAGTAAATCCCAAGCCCTATGGGATTGTGCTAAGTCGTATTCTTAGCGCTTGTGGTTATACAAAATCTTTTGTCACAAAGATTCCAGCTTCCAAATTCTACGGCAGAAAGATGATTAGTGGAATGCTCAAACCTCGAAAACATGGTGGAGCAGCGGTTCCCAAAGAAGAGCGTCAGCGACTCCAAGCCAAAGGAGTTGTTCGAAGTGATGATGAAGATCAAGCGTCTTCCTCTTCATCATCATCCTCCTCCTCTAAAGAAGTGGTGGTCAAGCGATCAAGAGAAAGATCGTTCTCAAAGTCACTAAGTCATCCAAGTCAGCAAAGAAACAGAAGCCTGAACCAAAGAAGAAGAAGCCAGAGCTTTGCAGCCATAATTGATTCTCCGGTAGTGTCATATCAGGAAAATTGCTATCCTTTGCGAATTGAATGACGGTTTGCAGCCATAATTGATTCTCCGGAAGGGTCATATCTGGAAAATTTCTAGTCATTGCGAGCTAAGAGTGTAAGAAAAAAATAAAAAAAATAATAATAAAAAAATTTAATAAAAATAAAACAAATACTTAAAACTTGCAATAAAATCAAAAACTAAAATTAAACAAGTCCCCGGCAACGGCGCCAAAAACTTGACACGAAAAATCCTTACGTGTATTAAACAGCAAGTGGATTGGTCGTGTGTAGTAATAAAGTGGACAATAAAGTCCAGGTTGTCGAACCTCAAGGACTTGTATTTTAGTTTATGATTTTAAAGCAATTGAAGAACTTAAACTAAAACAAGAATTAACTAAAATATTATGGAAGTAAGATATAAGAAACAAGATGTCGAAATCAAGATAGCTATGGAAGAGAGCAACTAAGACACATGTGTTGGCATAAATTAATCAATTTTCATTATAAACATGTTCTCATATTATTATACTAATGTTGCTTTGGTGGAAAAAACCTTAAATAATTACTACCCGATGTCTCGGCTGTAATAATCCTATGATTAATTGATGGTTCTCTAGATATGTCTATCCGAGAATCTAACCAACAATCATGCATTCAAGTTCTAGAATTTCCCCGGATTAATCCGGCTAACTGCACCCGGGAATCTCTACCTATCTCTAGGGGCAATTCCCTATTTTTTACGGATTATGTGATGATCCTCTTTGCACCTTAAATTACCTTCTCTCGAACGAATAATTTAAGCAATAAATCATGCATATGGTAGCTAAGCATATGATGCATTCAAACAAGATCAAGACACAAAGCAACAATAGAATTAATATGAAAAACACAATTTATAACTCAATTATCATAACATGGCCTTAGTTCGAAGAATCTATTTCATCATAAAAGATAAAAGATAGGAACTTAAATTAAGATTCATATTCATAGACAAAAATAAATCTAAATCTAAGAAACTCCCTCGTATTTTTTATGGTTGAACTTTGATCTTCATCTCTTCCATGCTTCTTGATTTCTTCACCTTCAGAGGTTCTTGATAATCTTCATAACTAATCTAAGGATGATGAAAATGATGATAGGATGTGTTTAGGCTCCCCCAATGGGGAATGTGTTTTCAAGTGTGTTTGTAGGATGGCCTCCAATCCTCCTTTTATAGCCAAAAAATCCACCTACCAAGAACATGTCCTTCCATTCTCTTTTCTTTCCACCTACCATTCTCTTGTTTCCCACCTACTAAGAATGGGAGCTGCCACTTTCGTGTTTTCCAGCGCAGAGATAGTGTTTTATTCATAAAATTCTCCACATACCTCCGAATTTGATGCTTCAAGTCCCCATGTGACGATAAGACATACATCTACAACTTTGTAGAAGGACACTTCATCCAATTCTGTCTCTAAATATATCAAAATGACGTTCCAATGTGGAGGTTGTTTCTGATTTGGCGCCCAGGTGTGCGGAAATGGTACTAAAATATGATTTTGGCTAACTCTAGCTTGTTTCTTGCTTGTTTGGTCGTAGAGGTGTGAAACATCTTGGCCTAAACTTGTTTTATACGTCCTTTTTCCACCCTTTATTCGATTGTATCCACTTAAGGCCTGAAATCACTTAATGCACGAATTAAACGCACAAGTGACAAAATCAAGCGATAAATGAACCTAAAACATAAACGCAAAGGGGCTTAATAACACGTAAAAATGACTTCTATCAACTCCCCCAAACTTATCAATTGCTCGACCTCGAGCAATAAAAGGTCTAGGGTACGAAAAATATCATCAACCAAAAGGAGAAAACAAAAACAACTAACGAACTCACTTTCGTGGAGTAAACGATTGCACTTAGCATGTGCAACAAGTCTTTAAACCTTTGAGTTACCTCAAAGGACGAGTTATAGTCTCGTGAGGGTTTGCAGACGATATACCCACAAAATCTAACAAACTTTCAATCCCAACCAAATGAATACATCTCAACATAATGAACAAGAATAAATGGCACAAAATCATCCTTTTACAGCTCACAAATATATATACATATCAACTACTTTTGCTCATGTGACACCAATACTGGAAAGACTCCATAGGGTGTAGTGAAAATAAATCTAAGGTATTATAGTCGAGAGGCATCCTTACCAAATTTTGGACATTAATCCCATATCTATCAACTTTATGATCAAACACAAAGCATAAGAATCATAGAAAATTTCATAGTCATTTAAATTTCATTATCTCAAACATTCAAACTTTCAATTCATATGAAACTTTCCAATTAACTTCATTAAGGCTAGATCATGTGCAATGTTTTATTCCATTAGGCTTTCTATGGCACCCATATAACAAGTTTTAGATCAATGACTCCCAAACTAGATAGTTTTGGGGCATTAAGTGTAAAGACACTCCTAAGGATTTAATCACTCGAGTGTCAAAGGCTACGAAATAAAACTAGATCTTTTAAACAATTCACTTCTTTTTGTCTTGAGCTTAGCTCAAATTAGCATAATAGTACAGTATATAGGCATGAAACGTTTCACCTCCAGTACGTATTAGCCTGACCAATTTTGGTCATACCAAAATTCAACCTTTTTAATTCATTTTTTAGCATACAAAATTAACTATTCAACTTATAATCGTATGAGAAATCTAAGTTAATATTTCCGGGAAAAATTCCTTAAGTGTCTCAAGATGGTTATCCTCTCAACTCGTCTACCTTCGATTTATGTGCATTGTGAATCATCTAAGAAATCAATCCTAGTATAGGATCTCCATGAGCAATTTCAAAGATATATATGTTCATTTAAATTCAAATTATTTTAAAAAATCATGACATTTTTACAAGTTAATCAATTTAAATGCATCAATTGGAAGGACTAAAAATAAAAATCATGCTTGATTTTCTGAACATAAACACATATAAACATGATAGCATACAAATTCCCCCAAACTTGAGTTAAACAAGGAACACATGACATGACAAAAATAGCAAACACATGGTGATCAATCATATGAATGTATTAAAACCACAAAGTACTACCCACATATACCCCCAAACTAAAACTCAACATTGTCCCCAATGTTGTCTCACATAAACGCATGCAAAAGGTATAAGAGTACTTACAATCAAAGATTGTTGAAAAACAATCCTTCATCACAAATATGTTCCAAATCAAACTCATCTCATCAAAATAGGCTTCTCAAAACAACGGGGAATTGCTACTATAACATGTTCAACATACTTATCAAACAAACCATCAAGCATATTAAAACACATGCCAAAAGTGCATGCTTAGACAAAACAAATAAAACGAAAAGCAAAAACAAAAAAAGAAAGCAAAAAAAAAAAAACAAAAGAAAACTCACAAAGCTTGGGTTGCCTCCCAAGAAGCGCTCTTTTAAAGTCACTAGCTTGACTTTATGTAAGAGATTGGCTCAAGGCGGTTTATGTATGAATGCCTTATTCGTTCTCCAATCCACTATTGGGTATCGCTTCAACCTTTTGCCCTTTGTAGTGAAGATTGACCAATTATTTGTGCTACATATCCTAGGGTTAGACCAAGCATATCCACTCACGAGTTTTTTTATGGTCCCTCAATACCTCTATTACCTTTTCTTCCTCATGCTTCGGATGGTGGTGCAGATTTTTCTCCAAGCTAGAGATAATGTCTCGTTTTTCTTCACCAATCACCTTGACATATTTCAGCTCCATCATGTATGGATGTTGAAGATTATTGGCTCGTTTTTCATGAAAGTGCTCAACATTAAAAGGATCAAAAACATCAATGTGTAAAGACAAATCAAAATCAATTAGATGCTCAAAAATCTCATAGTTATCGAAATTAACCATGTCATCTCCTACATTCAATAACAACTTACCATCGTCGGCATCAAATACCGATTTACCTGTGGCTAGGGAAGAAAGTAAAGAAATGTCAACACCCTCAGAAAGGATAGGAGTCGAATGCTCATCGTTGGAGGAATCTGCTTTCGAATTTTCCAACTTCATTTCATTCAATGTCACGGTGTTGAATTCCTCCTTTTGATCTATCTCAGTGGTACCAAGCAATGCCCATGGTACTTTCTCAGATATGTCGCTCGTTAGTTGCTTGAGTTGATGATTCATCTCCTTCATTTCCCGCCGTGCGTCCTTCATCATAAAGTGGAGCTCTCCAATGGTGTTATCAAGTTGTTCCTCCGTAGTAGGAATTCTTTCTTGGTAATGTTGTGGAAAGAACCTTTGTGCATAACACTCTTCAATGACGTTTTGCAGCCATAATTGATTCTCCGGTAGTGTCATATCAGGAAAATTGCTATCCTTTGCGAATTGAATGACGGTTTGCAGCCATAATTGATTCTCCAGAAGGGTCATATCTGGAAAATTTCTAGTCATTGCGAGCTAAGAGTGTAAGAAAAAAATAAAAAAAATAATAATAAAAAAATTTAATAAAAATAAAATAAATACTTAAAACTTGCAATAAAATCAAAAACTAAAATTAAATAAGTCCCCGGCAACGGCGCCAAAAACTTGACACGAAAAATCCTTACGTGTATTAAACAGCAAGTGGACTGGTCGTGTGTAGTAATAAAGTGGACAATAAAGTCCAGATTGTCGAACCTCAAGGACTTGTATTTTAGTTTATGATTTTAAAGAAATTGAAGAACTTAAACTAAAACAAGAATTAACTAAAATATTATGGAAGTAAGATATAAGAAACAAAATGTCGAAATCAAGATAGCTATGGAAGAGAGCAACTAAGACACATGTGTTGGCATAAATTAATCAATTTTCATTATAAACATGTTCTCATATTATTATACTAATGTTGCTTTGGTGGAAAAAACCTTAAATAATTACTACCCGATGTCTCGGCTGTAATAATCCTATGATTAATTGATGGTTCTCTAGATATGCCTATCCGAGAATCTAACCAACAATCATGCATTCAAGTTCTAGAATTTCCCCGGATTAATCCGGCTAACTGCACCCCGGGAATCTCTACCTATCTCTAGGGGCAATTCCCTATTTTTTACGGATTATGTGATGATCCTCTTTGCACCTTAAATTACCTTCTCTCGAACGAATAATTTAAGCAATAAATCATGCATATGGTAGCTAAGCATATGATGCATTCAAACAAGATCAAGACACAAAGCAACAATAGAATTAATATGAAAAACACAATTTATAACTCAATTATCATAACATGGCCTTAGTTCGAAGAATCTATTTCATCATAAAAGATAAAAGATAGGAACTTAAATTAAGATTCATATTCATAGACAAAAATAAATCTAAATCTAAGAAACTCCCTCATATTTTTGATGGTTGAACTTCGATCTTCATCTCTTCCATGCTTCTTGATTTCTTCACCTTCAGAGATTCTTGATAATCTTCATAATTAATCTAAGGATGATGAAGATGATGATAGAATGTGTTTAGGCTCCCCCAATGGAGAATGTGTTTTCAAGTGTGTTTGTAGGATGGCATCCAATCCTTCTTTTATAGCCAAAAAAATTCACCAACCAAGAACATGTGCTTCCATTCTCTTTTCTTTCCACCTACCATTCTCTTGCTTTCCATCTACCAAGAATGTGAACTACCATTCTCTTGTTTTCCACCTACCATTCTATTACTTTCCTCCTACCAAGAATGTGAACTACCATTCTCTTGTTTTCCACCTACTAAGAATGGGAGCTGCCACTTTCGTGTTTTCCAGCGCAGGGATAGTGTTTTATTAATAAACTTCTCCACAGACATCCGAATTGGATGATTCAAGTCCCCATGTAAAGATACGACATATCTCTAAAACTTTGTAGAAGGACACTTCATTAAATTCGGTCTCTAAATTTATCCAAATGGCGTTCCAACGTGGAGATTGTTTCTGATTTGGCGCCCAAGTGTGCGGAAATGGTACTAAAACATGATCTTGGCTAACTCCAACTTATTTCTTGCTTGTTTGGTCGTGGAGGTGTGAATCATCTTGGCCTAAACTTGTTTTATACGTCATTTTTCAGCCCGTTCTTCGATTGTATCCATTTAAGGTCTAAAATCACTTAATGCACGAATTAAATGCACATGTGACAAAATCAAGCGATAAATGAACCTAAAACATAAACGCAAAGGGGCTTAATAACACGTAAAAATGACTCCTATCAACCGCTTGCACGAAGGCGTACTCCTATCTCTACTCCAGCATCCTCTAGCGCTACAGCAAAACCAGCGCTTAGAGAGTCAGCAAGTGTTCATGTCTCCCGAACAATATCAGTACATATGGCGCAAGACGATTCCACATATCGAGGTCGGAATGGGATTGGGTGTTTTCACGTCTGGTTAGAACTGGTTCTGGCCTTCTGACGTTGTTCCCGAAGTCAGCTCAGATCCTCAAGCCGTTTCTCCATCTGAAAGGCTTTCCAATGTTCAGGGTAAGTATTTGCTAAGCAAATTATTCTATCCTTTCCTCATTAGTCTCTAACGCTAGGATAAAAACTCTTTCAGCACCAAGTGAAGCAGATATTCATTATGTTCTCAACACCCTTGAAGAACTAAATATCCCAATTCATGCTGATCCAATAACTTCTTTTATAGATTTAGAACTCGAAGAAGAAGTTCAGGAGCCTGAGGAACTTGTCCAAGAATCAGATCAAGCGACTGAGATAGTCGATAATATTCCTCATGGTAAGCGATGTAGTCCTTTTAGTTTCTAATTTCTACTTAGAAGAAATTTTTGTTTGCTTTTCTCAATCGCTTACATGTATCAGCTCAAGATGGACCTCAAGAGACACCTACCGCTGATGCCCCTCCACTCTCGGAGATTCCCGTTGAAATAGACGTGGACATGGAAACTGTTGTGGATATCGCTAAGAAAGCATCTCAAGACCTTCCTGACGATGAAACATCATCAGCTAGTGAAGCGACTTTAAACGCTGAGCGGTCGATAGAAGTGGCCCCCATCCCAACAGAAGCTATTGCCCTCGTTCCTACGCCAACAGGACCTCCTCCTCGTGTCATTGACTTCTTCCCGCGCGGATATCATCCAGATGTTGAATTTTATTATGCCGCCAGAGAACGTGACACTCAAACGCTTGCTGAGTCGGAAATTCAATTTCAAACAACTCTTCATCGGCCTGATCTTTCAGACTCTTACAAGTTTGAAATTTTTTAGCATTTTGCTGATCTAGGTCTATATAACCCGGAGCATCTTCAATCACGCCTTGAATATATTCATCGTCCAGCGTTCAATAGATCCGAATTTGACGAGAAACGATTCAATTTCACCGGTCGCTCAGACGAGTCCTTTTATCCTCTTCGATCAAACAAGATTGTTTTCAAAAACCCCCACATGGGTGATTGGAACAAAAATCTAGACAAGGAAGATCTCAACAAGCTAGGCTATTCGGCTCTCCCCTCCGTCGTCAAGTCTCCTCAGAACGCTCTCTCTCCTAGTCCACTTAAGTTATGGAAAGGAAAAGGTGGTCCTCTTGTTGCGGAGCGCCCAAATCCGGTCAACTCTTGGATAGAAGATGAGGCTCGTGAATATCTTGCCAGATTATGGGCTGAGGACTATGAAGAAGAAACGGAACGCTTTGAGAAATTTCTCGCCGCTAGAAAAGATCAAGCGAAAGCTATCAAACTTGGCAAAAGATGGATGATGAATACAGCCAGCTGGGCTGAAGAATTTGTTTTGCATTTCTACACCCTCGATGAACTTGTGAAAAATCCATTCCTATTTCAGTTTGGAATAGAGTACAGGCGCAGAGGATATGCAACCTTCCTGCTCCAGCAGCGTCAGTTTATTGCAGGGAATGTTAGCGCTTTGCCACAATATCGTCAACCCATCGAAAGCTACATTCGCCAGCAACTTGCCTTATACAGCTAAGGCGGACGCTACGTGTTGCATCCTCGTGAAGGGTTTGTTCAACGAGTCTTTCTTGACCTAAATGAAGACACTTCATCAAGTAAACACCCAATTCTTCCAGGCCAAAGTCAGATTCATGTTGATATTTCGAATGAACACGCTGAGTTTGCTGAGTTCCACAGAACTATGAGAGCAGTGTTTGAAAATGCCCAAGCGCTGGACATCAGTTTCAACCACTTTTCCGGGTGTTACAATTTCAGAGGATATACTCTTCACCCCGTGCTCTTTAGTGAATCCAATGTTCAAGTGGCCAAGATGTTATCACTAATCAAGCCAGTGGACCATGAAGCAACTCAAGCGCTCATGCCTTTAATTTTGGACTTTTTCAACCGATATACTTTAGGGATTGCTTTACCGGAAGATGTGCAACTGGCACTCAGTCCCGAAGAGCACGAAGATGCTATATTCTTTATCCCACAATCCAGCCTGATCAATCCAAGGCATGTGATGGAAGCCCTTGGCCCCCTCTGGGTCATTGGTGTTAGAGAACCTTCTTCCCCAATCCAAATTATAGAAGAAGACTTTACTCCTAACGCGGAAGTCGCTCATCCTCCTGAGGCTTCTTTGCCAGATTCTTCTAGCGCCCCAGTAGTCGAGACCCCAGTTTTTGCAGATTCAATCATGGATCAAGCGATTGAAGAAGTGCACGCTGAAATTGCACAAAAGCCTATCAAGCCCTTGATCAGAGATAAATCCAAAGGCAAGGTTGCGGTTTCTAGGTCTTACGGACTTCTCCCGTCCCCAGAGCGTCCTTTTTCTGATTCGGATTCTGAAAGTGATTTAGACGCTAGAGACTTCAGACAGGCAATACGGAACTCACTCCACAACATTGAAGGTCCTGTTCCAAGATTTTTGAGACTGCTGATAGACATATGCGAATAATGTCTGATACGCGAAGTCGTGATATTGCAAACGCTTCAAACAAAAGCATTGTTACAATCATGAAGAGCATATCGCCTCTTATCACTGAACTCTCATCCGAATTCAACCGTCACTTAGCCTAGAGCGCTTCGGCTGATGCTGACAGACATATTTCGACCGATGCCGCTGCTCAGAGCATCGCTCACCAAGTTGCTCTCTTAGTTGACGAAGTTCGACTCTTGTGAAGAGAAGTCGCTGAGTTGAAAACCTCTCTTGATGATGCCAAGAAGGGGGAAAATACAGAAAAGCATCAAGTGTCCAAAGTAATGTCAAAGATTGATAATAAACATTGGCGATCAATGATGGAAGAACTAGTGAGCATCAAGAAGATGCTAGCTAAAAAGAGAAAGCCAAGGTATTATCTAGGAAGATATCCCCTTCCGGAATTGGACGTTGACTTCTTAGAAGGTATGGGATTTCAACCTTTTACCGGACCGCTGAGACG
The DNA here is from genome assembly GCA_019426215.1 of Buddleja alternifolia. Taxonomy (NCBI): domain Eukaryota; kingdom Viridiplantae; phylum Streptophyta; class Magnoliopsida; order Lamiales; family Scrophulariaceae; genus Buddleja; species Buddleja alternifolia. The sequence continues at coordinate 8,414,167 of CM033400.1, forward strand.
ACCTAACAATTGGAGACCGTCAAAAGATCCAAGAAAAGATATCTATCACGATTTAATTCGTGAACTTGGAATTTCTCCAAGAGAGTGGACGGAAAGGTTGTTAGAACTTAATGAAAGCGCCGGACTTCGTAGGCATGATTACGATGAAGTTCAACATACGACAATGATTGACATTGATCGTCTCCTGATGGACTTAGCGCTAGAAGTTCTCCAAGGCGAAGAAAGAGCAAAGCGACAGAAAAAGTGAATGAATTCCTTTTATTGTATTTTAATATAAAGCGACAGAAAAAGTTCTGTTGTCGCTTCCATTTTTGTTTTCAGTATAAATCATGTATACTTATTCTTTCAATATATGAATGATTTATTGCTGAAACATCTTGTTGAAGCTAATCTAACTTTAGCTAACTTTACTAACTTTTTGAACGCTAACTTATACTCATTTGGGCTTTTCTTTTAAGTAACTCTTAAATTATAAAAGAGTTATAAGAGTTAAAGTCTTGACATCATCAAAAAGGGGGAAATTGTTAGGAAATTTCATGTTAGATCTTTTGATGATGACAAGATAGGATTCAATGTTAGACCCCAAATAAAATGTAAGTTTATGTTTTCCATAGATCATTGTTTAAGCGTTTAAAAGTTTGTAGGTTTTAGACTAAGTATCAGATACTGAGTCACTAATAGAATTCTAGGTGAGTCTATTACAGAAGAAGTTGAAGATCAGCGTCTGAAGTTAACCAGAGATGAAGATTTGCCTCTTAGCGTCCGTCAAACGCTAAAGGACCTTTTTCAGGATTTATGGATCAAGCGCTCAAAGCACTTAAGCGATCAATGACAAATTCACCTGAAATAAATCCTCAAGTCACGAAGGACTTAAATGCAATCATTCAACGGACATTTATTTCCAACGGGAAATAAATTCAAATGCATTAAATGTGATAAGCTACTGTGACCTGTGGACAAGCCACCTTTTTGATCAGACTGTCAGAACTTCAGAGTTCATAGCTGCTACCATCCAATCGGTGCCAGCAGCGTTTCAGGAATGTCAGGCTTTAGGTAGAATCACGCGCTGCGTGAAAGGCACGCTCCTACATGTGTCCAACGGACAGATCCCAAGAATTGCCTATAAATACCTTACCTTCAGAAGACCTTAAAAAGTACGGTACAAAAACATTTACAAGAGAAAATTACGTACATAAGAAAAAGCTTAGAATCTCCATAGCCAAAATTCCTTCAAGCTTTTTATCTACATTCCAGACAGTCACAAATATCTCAAACATCTTCCAAAAAAGAAACCTAAATTCCCATTGAGATATTCCAAGTTGTTTGATCTTCCCAAATACAAACAACCCTTGTGACAAAAACCTCAACCTTTCATCTGAGTGAGAAAAGTTGTTGAAACTCATTACAGGCAGTATTTCTGAGTGAGAGAAGCTTGTAGAAGATGATCTTCAATGGTGCTGAAATCTGTGTGATCAAGGAGCCCGAGATCATTTTCATTCTTTACTATCTTGTAGAAGATTCTGTGTGATTCTTTGATAATCATCTTAGTAATTTCCTCCAAGTGAAAAAGGAGAAGAAGGACGTAGCTGGGATTACATCACCCAGTGAACCTTACAAATTATTGTGTCATTTATATTTTACTGTTTTATATCTGTCATTTTACATTATTATAAAAGACAAGTAAAATTGCAAAGCAATTAAATTATCTAAAAGAATGCTAAAAATCAGTTCCGCTGTGCTAACCCTGATTAAGCGATCTAAGTGTTACCCTACTTTGGTAAATTGCTAAACTCATTAAGTCTAAGTTATTTTTACTGAAGCGCCTGACCCAAGCGCTCAGCCTTCCAAGCGTTCAGATCTTTGAAAAGTAACACGAAATTTTTTGAAGTTTAAAAAAACTTCAGGGTCTATTTAACCCCCCCCCCCTCTAGACCCTTTCGTATGCCACTTGGAACCATTATGTTACGACCGAATTCAATCCAAATCAGGCTAAATAAACCATTGATTTTAAAAAGAGAGAGATAACCCAAGATTTGTTAGTCTAGTGGTATCCACCTCCCACTTTATGTAAGAGGTCCTGGGTTTGAATTCAGGCTGCCACAAGTTGTGTCTCTCCTTTTCTTTATAGAGTTAGATAGAGTTTTTATGACTCAAAATTATATATTTAAGGTATCCCCTTTTCATTTTGAATTTAAAAAAGAGAGGGAGAAACAAAAAAAGGAAGGGAATAAAAAAGGAAATTTAATCCACACTCGGGCCATGTGCAGCATGTTCAATTTGTATACAATTGTTTGACCAAACATAAACTTAAATCTAGAAAATGAACCCACGCTCGGTCCATATTTACTGTTCCTTTTTCTTGCTTCAAATATTTTGGGAACCCCAAAATTAATAGCACATATTTTTTTTGTAATTCAATGTTGCCCGGACAAGGATTAGTCCCTTTTTCCCAAAAAGGATAATGATTATGCCAATTTTAGTCATATATGACAAAGATAAAAACACCCTTCAAATACAAGAAAACATGGGTTTTATTGTACATTTATAAAATTTATGGGATTACGTTATAAACTATAAAATGTCTAGAGACAAATTATTAATTAATACAAAAAAGAGCAAAAGAAAAGAAACAAAAAGAAATGGGAATTGCTAGGAGCTGCACACGTCCCACATACCACCACCAATGTGGTTTACAAGAGGCCACCTCAAGCCTCTTCATGCACACATTATGAGATGTATATATATACACACAACTTACCTTACAGAAGCGGGGCTTCAGGTACGCCTCCCTTCCTCCACCTTTTATTATTATTCTCAAGTTTAATTCATAGTTAATTAGTTAGTTTAAATAAATATTATTTATTTATTTATTCCACCAACAAGTTACTTCATTACTTGATATGTAAAAATCTCCTCAGTTATCCCTTGCCACAAGTCATTAACCGATTATCCTCTTATTGAGTGATGTTGCTTAATTATTTAAACAAGAAGTTAGTTAAGTAAAATGAGCATAGAAATTACTATAGCTGAATTAACTATCTGGATTCACTTTGTTAGATTCACTTTATTTTTATCTCTGAATATTCGCCTCGTATATATATAGAAGCAGGAGCTACTATAAATATACAACCGCCAAATTATTTGAACTACAATTAGACTTGATCTTAGTTGATTAGGTACGTAGGCAGCTTGACTTAGTTCAAGTGCAGTCAACAATCCCAAATTATTTGGGTATGGGTTTGACCTCTTAGGTCGTTAACTTAGTCTGAATTGTCCGACGAAATTCGAGTTAAATCAGATAAGTATGATGGAGTATGGGATATGTCTAATGTTCCCACTTCCCCCTAGTAGGGATGACAAGTGGTATGTTGATAAAAGAACATCTCAATCACCTTAATCTGGTGATATGTAAATGATCGACTCCATTAAATTCAATGTGGGAAAATTGGTACCCTTGGCCATGGTTGCTAAGTTCCAAATACCAACAAGATGTTAAATATCGTTATTGTTTTAGATTTCATGGTACTAAATTTATGGAAATTTCGAGGATATCCATAATTTTGGTTTCGAGTCTAGAAAAATGAAGAAAATTTATAAAAATAATTCAAAATTTTAAATGAGGCTTTGAATATCTTTAGTTTACAAATATACATTTTTACATTAATAATATTGTGAGTATTATGTTTATATAGTAAGCTTTGTTAATTAATATGTGTAAAATCTGTGGCGAAAAATTAGATTAAAAAGGATTTGGAGGTAAAGTAGGGACTAAATATTTTTAAACCTTTTTTTAAGGAATACGTAAGCTTTATTGAATCAAAACCAATATAAACAACTACACAGGCATACTTGGGAATCAACAATTCTCAACCTTACAATGAACTATCTGTTGGGATCGAGTGGTCCAACCTCGGGGATGCCGGTCGCAGCGGAAGTACGGAATTTCAAAATTCAAATAAAAACGCGAGGCATTCCCAAATTAGGGCTAGGCAGACATGGTACCATCGGATTCAAAAACTCACAAAGAGAAGTTATCACGTGTTTACCTCTTGAAGAACAAATCCGCAACGGTCTTTTAAGCAACTCCCTGCTATACTTCTCGAGATTGATTTGCTCTAGCGCCCCAAGTGTGATGCCTCTAGGTGTATCAACACCTTATTTCATACCCTCGATTATCTCCATCAGTGCTAACCAAGAGAATATCAAATTTTTGGCTTATGAGAAAAGGGTAGGAATATATTTTTGGTGTTCTTCGTACTCAACACATGAGTTAGAAGAATTAGATGTGAAAGAGGTGCAAGAAAAAAGATGGAGAGAAAGAATTTCACAAGACAAACTTGTGTAGAATGAATTGCATTAGGTTAATTAAAACATCAACATACACACACACATATATATACACATATAGTCCACACAAAGAGTGAGACACTCGCACATATACACGCCTCACCTTACTTAAGGTACGCATGTATAATATACATGTATATATGTATTATCTTTTGATTTCTCTCTCCTTTTATTTCCTCTTCCATAATTAATTGGATATCCTTCCAAATAATTAGATATTTTCATATATTTAATATCATATCAAATATACCATATCTTTCTCAATAACATCTTTCCATATAATTAGCTAACTAACTAATTAAATAGATCTTACCAAATCTACAATATCTATCCTAAAATATTTACATGATCTTTCCATATCAATTAGTCATCTAATTAATTAGAATGCATCCTACTAAATATATTACAAGATATATTAAATATGTACACATATATATAACTTGGTGAATAAGATAAAATCCTCCACCAAATCCACATACATACACGCCCATACATGTATGTATATATATGCATGTATATATTTTACTCTTTCACATGTTAATTAATTAGACCACTAATTAATTAATTAGTGTACTAATTAATTAATTAGTGTTTTCCAATTTAATATTACAATATTAAATTATAATACTATTATTAATTAAGACCACTTAATTAATTTGTTTCTTTTTTGCTGATTAATTAATTCACAAAGAATTAACTAGCCAATAGGTACTACACTAAGTTAAGTGTGTGACCCCTTAAACTCATTAATAAGCTAGCAATAAGTCATTTCCCATAGGCTAGATTAATTATTCTCAATAATTAACTAGGCCTTGGGTTAACTTTACCAATTAACCCAAGGCACCTATTGGTCATCGTTCGATGTCTAGCAATGTCACCACGACTTCCTAGATGTTAACGAGGAAAAGCAAACCTATCCAGATTTTGATCTTCAGGTGAGTCGAATCCTTCCATCTTTTTCCCGTTTAAGGTCTAGGGTGTCCAAGGACTATCTCACACTAGAAAATCGAAGGACTCCAAGTTCCACAGAACTAACGAGGAACCCTTGCTGAGTTGTTCAATTTATGCTCCCCTTAAGTATAAATCTCCATGTATGTATTGACTATCCGGCCATTGCCAATGGAACACGTCAATCTCTAATAAAAGTTACACACACAAACAAGTCTTGACGAGACCCGTGATATCCCACATCTCGCAGCCTCTATGGCTTGGAACACGTTTTAGAATTACGGTCTTTGAGAGCATTCCAAGGTATCCTGACCGCTCCCCTAACCATAGGGTAATCCCTAGGATCTTTATCTATACTATCTTATATAATTAACAATAAAGAAGCATACCAAACATGTTTGATACGATATAAATTATAAGACGATTATAGTGTTTATGATCCAGTGTTTAAGCCAATAGATGGCTCGCCGGGCTTACAACACTATCACTATCCTCCAAATATTCTCAACTAACTCCTCAACACTACTATTTTCTACCAAAAACAAGCGCCTATTTTGTTCGATCCACAGAACATATACAATTGCAACCACCAAAGCACGTTTCTTACAACTTAGGGAAGACTTCTGCTTACAAATTTTCAACACCCATTGTACATACTGCTGCCATGCATTTTTCCTACAATTGATGCCCATTTTTAGCGAGCTTCTTACCATGACCTCTTTTGCAAATTCACAATTGAAGAACATATGGTCCCTGCTCTTTTCATGCTGGTGACATAACGAACATTTGTCATCCTCCAGTTCTTTCCATTTGCTTAGTCTATCACGTGTCTTCAACCTGTTACGAAAAGTGAGCCAAAGGATAAATCTATGTCTCGCATTGGGCCCTTTCCGCACACTAATTTACCCTAGACCATATCATCAAAATGTTCCTTACTATAAGTATAAGCCTGATGTATAGAAAACCTACCACCCTTTCATTGGTTCTGTACAACACCAATATCATCAAGAGACTTATCCTGAATTACTACCATTCATTTCCACAATTATAGCCTACACACCCCATATATTGTCTGATTTGAGGTAATATGAGTGCACCTATTAAATCCACAAAGAGTCACTTTTTGTGGCAATGTTCCACACCTGCTTAAAAATCACTGCTATGTTCACTCCCCTAGTGAAATTATGCTGAGTCCTCCTTCTTTATTTGGCAAACATATGTCAGCCCACTTCACAACATCATAAAAGTGTCAAGTTGCTCTTCTACTCCATAGGAAAGCCCGACACATTTTCTTAATCTCCTGTACAACAGTCAAAGGGAGGGGAAATATTCGACTCCAATACATTTGAAACCCAAAAAGCTTAGATTTGATTAAAAGGAACCTCTCTGCAAAAGTCAAGTTTTTGTAGTCGAAGAGGATATCTTTTTAAAAAAATTCTCAATCAATGGTTGGCAATTTCTTACAGTTAGTTTAGATGAGATGAGAGGAACCCCTAGATATCTCATTGGCATCACCCCCTCAACAAACCCAGTTACAATTACTTCATTTCCTCCTGAACTCCCCCACATAACATCGGACTTTTGTCAAAGTTTGCTTACAGTCCAAAAACTGCTGAAAAGGTCTTAAAAGCATCTTTAATTTTTGTAACTGAGTGCACATCCCCCTTACAAAACATCATGAGATCGTCAGCAAAACACTAGTTGATCAACCCCACTTTCTTGCACTTAGGGTGAAATTTAAACTTTGGGTCTCTATGTAACAGTTTAAAACTCCTTGACAAGTAATCCATAACTAACATAAATAAATACGGAGACATTAGGTCTCCATGTCTCAATCCTATTCTCCCTTTAAAATACCCAAAGACAGACCCATGGAGCATGATTGAGTAACTAGGTGTTGTTACACACATCATGATCAACTGCACAAACTGCCTAGGAAACCTATATGCTTATAGTATATTTTCTAAAAAAACTCCAACTCACATTGTCATATGCTTTCTTGTTATCCACTTTCAACACCACTCTGGCCGAAATCCCTTTCCTTTTATACCCCTTCACAAGTTTGTGACAAAGCATCACATTGTCTACAATTTGTCTTTCCTTTTATAAAAGCCCATTGGGCTTGATCAACTAATTGTGGTAGGATCCTTTTAAGTCTATTACAAATTAACTTTGACACCACTTTATAGATTACTGTACAACGAGCAATTGGCCTGAAATCACTTATAGTGGCTGGAGTCTGACATTTGGGGATCAGATGTAACACTGTATTGTTCATTTCAGTCAACATTTTCCTCTTTGAGATGCAATCAATCACAGGATCAGTAACTTCTTCTCCAATGAGTGGCCAGACTTTCTTATAGAAACATGAGGTATATCCGTCTGGGCCAGGACTCTTATCATCAGGAATTGAGAAAACACTATGTTTGACCTCCTCCCTCGTGACTGGATGGTTCAGACACGCCTTATCATCATCAGGTAAAGTGTATCCCTGATCAATAATTTGTTGATCTATATCTGTTGATGTTGGGCTGGGCCCCCCCATTAAGTGCTGATAGAAACTAAGAATTTCATCCTTAATAGCTGCTGGAGCATCAAGCATGCAACACAATTGTTTTGCAGATTCAATATCTTACTTTGAGCTTTCTTAGTCTGGAGTCTAACAAAGAAATATTTAGTACATTCATCGCCATATTTCAGGAAGTCCACCTTTGCCCTTCGTCTCATAAAAGCCATCTCCATAGTTACTAATCTCCTCAACTCCTCATTTTGACTTTTCTCCTGTTGGATCAAGCTTGACTCAAATGGTTGTAACACTAACTCTTGTCTGACTATTTTTAGTTTTTCTCTTGCTTGCCCAACTTGCTCTGATATATTGAAATACTAGCCCCTGTGTAGTTCTTTAAGTTTGATTTTGACTTCTTTGCTTTTCTGAACTATCATGAAGATCTTACAACCTCGAATCTCCTTATTCCATCCATCTCTGACTATGTCCAAGAAAGTGGGATGATATGTCCAACCGTTGAGAAATTTAAAAGGAGACTTACCCAGCTGCTGCTCTTTAATACTTAGAATCATAAGACTATGATCAGACAAGTCCTTATCCTGGAACATGACTGAAACATTATTCATGTGAAGAAACCAGTCCCCATTTGCGACTACTCGATCAAACTTACAATATGTCCTGCTTTCTGCTTGCTGATGATTACACGAGGTATAGAAGTTTCCTGAATATGGAATATCCTCTAAGCCCACCTTGTCAAAACATCCCTTCATGTCCTCATTCCCTCCTGAATAGCTACCATCAATCTCCATTAAGACCAATGTCTCTTGAACAAAAATATTCTCAATCTCCTGGCATAATGTTTTTTCTCCCCACCTCCTCATTCAAAGCATAAACTAGTGTCAGGAGAAAACTGAAATTACCTATTTTCAGTCTACAAGTAATTTGTTGTACTGTAACAACTAAAATAGTACTTTAGACGGAGTGTTTCTTCCAGAAAACCCAAGTCCTGCCATTTGTAGCACTCACATAATTATTCACAACCTCCCATTCTTCACCATTGCCTCTCCTCACCTGATGATACTTGTGAGGTTTAACCCTTGTCTCAATAACCCCATACACATCTACTTTATTTATATCATCAACTTCTTCAAAGCCTACTGCTTCTCAGCTGTGTTCAGTCCCCTTATGTTCCATGTGCCAATATTCATAGATTAGGGGGATGATGATCTTCAATTGGGACCTCCCATCCCTCAGCATAACTTTCCACTTGGCTAACTTGAAACAGATTAGAGAGTGCATGTTGAACCTCTATATTGTTAGCCTTTTCTGCCCAGTGACTACATTCCTACTCGTTGATAATGTAACCTCTTGCCAATCCTGCATCAGTCCCTTCCCTATATTTTTAGATAACTGGTTGGTGTCGTGAACTTGTTTTGGGGTATTTACTATACTTCACTTGTTACTGCCAACTGCCCCTATTTAAACTAGTAGCTTTCGTTGTGGTTGAAAAACCCAAAATCCAACGAAGAATCCTCGATCGCTCGTCTCTAGATCGACACACGAAGCTGTCAAAAATCTTCTTCTCTTTCTCCAGACGGCAGCTAGGTGGTGGTGGAGAGAACTCTTCTTCTCTTTGTATGTGATGAGAGGCAGATTTCTGTCTCAGAGTTTTTCACGTATTTGTTTTTTACTGTTGTGAATTGATTTATGAGTTATGACCTAGGTCTTGAAGTTAGAGGGTTTTTATAAATCTCCAGCAGACCCAGTCCACTTAGTCATATGACCTCAAAGACCAACACGAGTGGGTCAAGTTTAGCCTAGCCGACTTGACCTATTTTTGAATGAAAAATTGCTAGCCGACACTCACGCTCGAACGTGCCCAAGTGTAACGTTTGAGCATCCCACGTTCGAACGTGCCTCTAAGTCACGTTCAGACGTGGGGTCCTTTATCCATCAAATGATAAAGCTCCATACATGAAGTGATTTTCTTGTTGCTTCTTATAACTTGACTCTCTAAATTCGTCTCAAAATGGGAGGATACCAAAGGATGTGGGTGACACCTAGCCGGCAATGTGGCCCCACATCATCGCCTAATCAAGTATGAAATAAATGAATCATACAAACCTCTCGGTTATACTATCCATATATATATATATATATACCCTTCACTGAAGTATCCCGATCGAGTGATAGTCATGGAAGTTGTCAAGCTAACATTACTCGATACTTTGTTGTGAATCACAGTGACTTAAAATGACGAAACTACCCTCCATGTCCCACACGAGTTAGTTCATATGCTTTGGCCAAAGACTTTCATTTCAGTCACCTATGCTCGCATAGGATATCTGCTCGTTTACTACCTAGATAGCAAATCCCAGCTTGGCAATCACTTCACAACTGCTACTTGCCCATTAAAGTCGCACTTCGAGGTAGGCCCCGCCAAAGGGTGAATTGGACCTCACTACTCTGGTAACAGACTCAACGTCACGAATACATCATGTCAGTGACTCCTCATGTCAAAGGTCCACGTATGCCAATATAACTAATGACCCAATCATTGACAGTCAATGAGTAAAACCCATGTGATTGGATTATTCTGAGTCATGTTCAAATATATTGATCCTATGGACATACCCATAACAAAAACCCCCACCATCCTATGGCGTTCGATTGGCACTCCTTATCAAAGTATGTGTTATATAAGTCTATACAGATTTTGATGCTCAATCAAGATCTTCTGACTTGCGAACCCGTGTTTAGTGTCTAAGTACTAGGTCTTTTCAATGCCCCTCTCCTTATCCCATAAGAAGTGGAAGACTTACATTAGTACACTAGGACTAGTTGTTCGTCCAATACGTTATAAATGATATGTAGATTTATATGAACAAACCAAATGCCTTTTATTAATATTAGAAAGTGCATAGTACAACTTATAACCCTATTACAGTCTATATCCTTGTGGGCATCGAGGGCATAATCCTATCAATTCAAGCTTAATTTTGCTTTCTGTTAGCTCATCTTTTTGTATGGGCTCTTCTATTCTACTGGTGATCTTGATTAGGCTTGACACACCCCACATTCCCAACGGCAAATTCGGAAACTGGGCCCAAATTGGGACACTAGAAATATTCTCAACCTGGCCTAATCCTTCCTTCCACTGCCTAAGGATCAAAGGCTAGGAGTAGAAAAGTTGTGTACCTTTGTTCATGGCTGCAAGGACCTCCCTAACTTATTGGCTATGTACAAGGACCTCCGTCGAGTTTGGGTAATTACAAAAACCTCCTTAAATTGAGGGAGGTTCCGTGAAAGTCTAGCGAAAGTGATAAAATGACTATTTTGCCCTTGAATATATATCATTTTTGAAAAAAATTAAAAAATCCATAAAAAATCCTCAAAAAAATAAAAATTCTAAAGGAAGACAATACCTTCAAAGAAAAACAAAATAAAATTGAAAATAGGAAAAAAAAACTGAAAGAAAGAAAAAGAAAAGAAAATTGAATTACAAATCTATAATTCACAATTAAGGGGGGTAGAGAGGTGGGTGAAGGGCTTCGGCACGGCGGGGCTGGGGGGCTGTGGTGGTAGCCGCCCCTCAACTTTTGAAAATTATATTTTCCCCTATAAATTTTTCAAAATTTTTTACCCTCCCTCCCTGCTCATGACTGTTCATCGTCTTCCCAGATCAATAGTAAATGTATGACATATATATATATATATGATTTTTGTTAACATTATTACTAAATAAGTACAATATATATACATATGTACATATATATATTATGTATACATGTATTATAGTCATATGTAAATTTTTATAAAAATTTATTATTTTATTAATAATTTCTTTTTTGCTTCTAATTCATGTGTGCTTAGTTTGATTAGTGCTTCAAGTAACTTTAGTGAATGCATATTAACATAGTTTAATTAATTAAACACAAATTAATTAATTAAATCAAAGTTGGGCCAGTCAAAATTCATTACGTTACATTCCCCTCGTTTGTTTTTTTCCTGTTTACCATCACATGGATGAGTAAATTGGTCCCAAAACTCATCCAAACCAAGTCAAACCAGAAGTAAAGTTGGATTTTCAAAAAATTAACGTGTGATGTCAGTATTTTGGTTAAAAAAAATTAACTAAAGGACCTATTTGTTAGATAGAGTATGACAGTAGGAAGATGCTTGTAATTATCCAAACTTGAGGGAGGTCCTCGTACATAGCCCATAAGCAAGGATGGATTTACGCCCCCACCCCACCCCACCCCACCCCGAGATTTTAAAATTTTTCTACAGGGTATATGTAATTTTATGATATGCTCCCCTCAAGAATATATAATCTACCTTTTACATGTATAACTCAAAATAGACTTGGTGAAGTTGGTAAAGGGCATGGGTATAAGTGAGGATGTGGGGAGAGTGTGGGTTTGATTCCAAGCCCCACTTTTTACTTTTTAATTGTAAGTTAGTTTTTTTTTTTTTTTGGCTCTTGGTTGTTATTTCACTTATCTATTAAAGCAAAAGATTTGACTATATACTTATAGTTAAATATTAATTATCTTTTTTGTCAATGGTACTTCGGCCCCCCAACAACAAATTCCTGGATCCGTCCCTACCCATAAGTTAGGGGGATTTTCGTAATTTTGCCTAAAATATACTATTCAAAATCATATGGAAATTTTAGGAGAAAAAAATTGTTGTATTTTGTCTCACATCAACTTTTCATACTCGATAATTAATTGTGATTCCAAAGAAAGAAAAAGAATATCTAAAATTAATTTTTACATGTTATAATTAAACATCAAATATAAATGATTTTCTTTTCTTTTTCAATTTCTAGAAATTTCGAGTTTCAATCAAAATTTCAGTGGATATTTTACAAAATAATTAATCTTATTTTTAAATTTTGAAAAATTTCGGGTTTCGATGAAAAGGTTGAAATTTTTTGATGAATATTCTGTAAAATTGGATCAAAAGTGAGATTTCGATTCAAAACCCAAATTTCAAGATTTCTACTGAAATATAAGACCATGAATACCATGCACCGAAATTGGATTGACAATTTAAAGTTTTCTTTTTCAAGGGTAAATTTGTCCACATGACAAAAGTACATGGACCTTTTTTCCTATGATTTCGATTTTTCATTCGAAACACTATTTTGCAACAAATAATCTAAGAATCTAGACCGATAATGCACCACCGATGCATTTGTTACTGATAGTTGAATTAAAGGGATGACTTTCACCACCACCAATGCCCCTTAATCTGATGACCAATGTTATATACCATTCTTTTGTCACTTTCCAAGTGTTAGCAAGAATTCATTGCAATTAATTATTTTTTATGGATTTAATATAGAGAAAATTACATATACACCCCCTCACTTTAGGATAAATTATCAAAAACACCCTGATCTTTTCAAAACTATATAAAGCCCCCTTCATGTTAAAGATATTCTTACAATTACACCTCCTTCTGTATTTAAAAATTCTTATAATTTAACCCCGTACACCTTACAAATAAACCCATTGAAGGGGTCTCGTTGTGATTTACCAAAACTCGGGAGAATTTTGGTAATTAACACTAAAATGAGGGGGTGTACATGTAATTCACCCTTTTATTTACCAACACTATGTAAATCCGACTATATAATTAAACAAAAGTTAATGGTATCCTTTGGCTTCTTCCATGACACCATTAATGTGACGAGCAAACCTATGAAGTCTTAATTATTTTGTATTTGCTGGGGAATTTTTTTTTATTGCCAAGGAATGAGTTCATATGAGGAGACAAAATAGAGTTTATGGACCGTTTAATTTTGGATTTTCTTATAGGAATCTGTTCATTTCGGATCCTTTTCAAATTCTAAATTTCGCATTCTTTTTCTTTCTTCATAATTAGTCTAGTTTTATCATTTATGTCGATACTTGCCCATAGGTTCGCTTTTATTTAGGACAGAAAAATGGAACTAGTACTCATTGTTAAAATATCAATTAAAGTCAATTTATTGTCATATCAAATCAAGCTTGAAACGTTGTTGTTTGATAAATTTTGAAATCTGATTCGAGCTCATTAGGAAAATATAAAATAAATAAACAAAAAAAAATTCAAACTATTTGAATTCAACTCGTACTTGTCTAGATTAAAGCTCGTTTTGACAAACAATCAATTTAAACTCAAACACAAATTTTGTAGCTCAACCATAATTCAAACAAACTTTCACAATTCCTTATTCTATTCTACTTATTCGTCTATATCCTATTTTCACCTAACTTGAAACAAAATAGCCCACGCAAGCGAGCACTATATTGAAAAGAAAATAAACATTAATGATACTTATTATAATTATAAATAACTATAGTCATATTATGCTGTTATAACATTAGACACCAGTTTTACCAATTAAGTTATGCATACAACAGTATATTATAATATAAGATTTTATTGTGTTATGAAGCGAAGAAGACTTGTATTTGACTTCATAATGTCACTCTAAATAAAAAAGAATTTTTCGAAATTATTTAGATAAAAAAATTAGGGCAATGACATTTTCTCATCCAAACTATTCGAGTATTTGCACTTTCGTAAACAAACTTTTTCTTTTGCATTTTGTTATCTAAACTACATTTATTTTTACAAAACTATATATTTTAGCATTTTCCGGCCAAATAGCGGGAGTATTCCGCCGAGATTTCATCATATATATCACAAGTGATCTTTTTAAGGATAAATGTGAGATTTTATCAATTGAAACAACAATTTGTTGTGGTTTCGCTATTTTGAATTCTACTATTCAAAATATCATTTCAACTTAAAAGGATAAAAATATTAAGTCGTCAGTTCCATTAAATGTCATTTTTACCCTTAAAAGGGTCATATGCGATGTATGTAATGAAATTTCAACGAATATTCCACCGAAAAATGCTAAAAGTAAAAAATTTTGTAAAAATCCGTGTAGTTCATATAAGAAAGTGTAAAAAATAATCAAGTTTAGATTAAATAATGCAAAACCCGTTTAGTTCAAAAAAAAAGTACAAAAAAAAAAGACAATTGTTTACAAAAGTGCAAAAACCCGAATAATTTGGATAGGAAAATGTCATTACCCTTAAAAAATTTAATCAATGCATAGTATTTGAGTTTGATGAAGACACAATGTGAACATAAGTTCAGGTCTTATATTGCAGTTTCATATTTAGTTATCTCGTCACATGCCTATCAAGGTTCCGGTCACCCACAATAGATCTTTTATCCCAAAATAGTGTCACACAATGATAACAATAATAATAGTTATTAAATTATTTATTATTTAATAATAATTATTATTAGATATGCTGCAACGACACTAACCTATTACCAATCAAATAAATGTCAGAAATTCTCAAATCTAAACACAGTAAAGTCCAATCAATGTTCATTGGCATAACCATGAAGGATATGACTAGAGAACAAAACAGCATCTAAAAATCTTTTACTCCTACTCAGCATATATATATGCACTCATACACTGGCATCTTTCCACAGTTCAACAACGATGGCATTTCTAGCAATCATCCCCAGTAATGAAATTTCATCCCTTCCAAAATACTTCTGCAAATTCAAACCCTCAAACACCCACCGCAAGAGCAAGATTATATGCATGAAAATCCAGCCAACTCATGTTGCACAAACATCTATTACTCAACCATTAACACAACAAATCCAAGAACATACCATCCCAAAGCCACTAAAATTCGTCGTCCCCAATTTCAATTTCCACGAATACATGTCAACAAAGGCAAAGAAGATAAACGCAGCCCTAGACGACGCGGTCCCGCTCCAAAATCCAATCAAAATCCACGAATCCATGAGATACTCCCTCCTCGCTGGCGGAAAACGGGTCCGACCAGTTTTATGCCTCGCCGCCTGCGAGCTAGTGGGCGGAGACGAAGCCATGGCCCTACCCGTGGCTTGCTCCATCGAGATGATCCACACAATGTCACTCATTCATGACGACCTCCCGTGCATGGACAATGATGACTTACGACGTGGCAAGCCCACGAACCACAAGGCGTTTGATGAAGAAACCGCCGTTTTAGCCGGTGATGCCCTATTATCCCTTGCTTTTGAACATGTGGCGGCCAAGACTAGAGACGTGGTGCCTCACCGGGTGGTGCAAGCCATCGTGGAGCTTGGGTCGGCAGTCGGGTCAGAAGGGCTAGTCGCGGGTCAAGTAGTGGATATATGTAGCGAGGGGAAGAGTGTAGGGTTGGATGAATTAGAGTACATTCATGTGCACAAGACATCAAAGCTCTTGGAGGCTGCCGTGGTTTGTGGTGCAATTATGGGTGGCGGAGGCGGGGTGGAGGTTGAGAGGTTGAGGAAGTATGCGAGATGTATTGGGTTGTTATTTCAGGTGGTGGATGATATTTTGGATGTGACAAAGACATCGGAGGAATTGGGGAAGACGGCCGGAAAAGACTTGGCGAGTGATAAGGCGACGTATCCTAGACTTATGGGGCTTGAGAAGGCGAAAGAGTTTGCCGGGGAGTTGGTGGCTAAAGCTGTGGAGGAGCTCAGGCACTTTGATGATCTGAAGGCTGCGCCGTTGTATCATTTGGCTGATTATATAGCTCACCGCCAGAATTAATATCCGAAGGTGATGTGTACATACCTTGGCAAGAACGAAGCCTAGGACTTGTAGGGACAGCAGCCCCTCTCAAATACATAAAACTTGGTATTTGATCCTATTTGTATATGTATAATAGAACTTCAAAAAAAAAACAAAATCCCCTCTCAAAGTATAAAATCCTCCTCCAATGTAATGAAAACACCTATGTTGCCCATTCAGTTTTTGTACTCCTTTTGTATTTTCATTCAATATAGAAAAGATTCTGTATATTTTCGACAGTTCAGTCTCACCCTCAACATAAACATAAAAGTCCTAGCTCCGTCCCTGTACCTTAAATAATTAATTTTGAATTTTAAAATTTTTGTTTCCTCAAAGTACAAAATTCTCCTCACATGTAATCAGAACTTCTATGTTGCCCATTCAATTGTTGTACTCCCTTAGTATTTTCACTTAATATAGAAATATCTTTATACTTTTGACAATTCAATCTTGACCACAATTTAAAATTCCAGGCTCTGTCCCTGATAATTAGTTTCTTCTTGAGCGTATTGGGTCATTCTGGAGAAGTAAAACCAGACAAGTTAGTGAATTACGAAGTTCGACTTATGAATTCGCAAGTGTTCTTTGCTTCACCTGACAAGTCGAGCATAGCAAAAGCAACTGTACTTTGCCAATTTTATATGGCTTACAATTACATTTCATCATATGTCAATCAAAGTGATTATGTTTAATATGATTATTCACCCATTTTAACTTTCTCTTAGCAGAGCAACAATCCTAATCATACCGTTTTCTGAAAAACACAATTGAATAACATGTATTAGCATTCGCTCAAAACCATTGAAATTTGCAAAAAGATAGTATCATTATAGATTGTACATTCGTGTTTCAACTCGATCAACCTCAGACAAGTAAGATGTTATATGACAAAAGGACAACCTAAGTAACGTATATACCTTAGGACGCATCCAGAAGATGATGAATCAACCTTCAACTTTCGCTCGCCAACCTTCGATGACATCTTCGGGCAAAGCTCGTGTTTTGATGAAAGAATCCATGGAGAATATAGTCTGAGCATTAAAGCCAAACAAGTTTTACAATATTAACATTGAATATCATAACCAAAGAGAATTTTACGGATAAATTGATATCTTCACATAAAATCTCCACAAAATATTACTCTTTAAGTGATTCTTAGGGAGATTCAGAATTCCAAGTTCTGTACAATGTATGGTGAAACCCATAAGAATCTCATCTCATGGACGGTTGTAATTGTGCCGGGTGTAGGGGTGTAGGAATCCTGAGAGCTTCTATGAGTTACCCTTGCTCTCCCATATCACTCTCTGAGCTCGACAATATCAAATGTCCGTTGGTTACATTAAGTTGTATTGAGAAGAAGAAGATGCTGATGGAAAACTATGGCCCTGTTTGTTTGTGTTTTCAAAACACTTTTTTCATTTTCAATTTCATTTGAAAATGAAAATACACACTTTATACTGTTTTTAACTGAAAATATTCTCATTTTTACGTTCCCAGTAAATTTCAAACATTTTTTTAAAATTACATTTCACATCACTCATCTCACAATTTCTTTTTATCACTTTCTCTCTCATCCCCTTTCAATTGTTTAAACCTTTCTCTCTTAACTCCTTTAAATTTTTAAATCCAGTACTATTCATCTAATCATTTCACACATCACAATTACCAATTTCAACTATTTTTAAAAACACAACCAAACACACTTACTTTTTTCACTTTTCTCACACAAAAATAAAAAAACTCATTCCCTCATACATTTTAGAAAATGACAGTTGAAAATGAAATGAAAACACATCCAAACATAGCCATACTTCCCAAAATATACAGATTGCACAAGTAAAAATGAACTACAATCTTACGGAAGTTTGATTATAACAGGTCAACCAAATACCATGTTTTATTATGTCACTTTACGTATTATGAAAAAAAAAAGTCTATCTAGAACATGGTTCCAAGACGCGGTATCAATGATAATATTGACAGATATTGCCGGATATTACCGGAGGTTATGAAACAAATGCATTATAGGATGCTCAAAAATTTCAAAAAGAGTTAGTAAATTGTAGAAAATATAAATAATATATGTTTCTGGTCATAGGGTACAAGTAAAGAAATTATTAAATTAGTATAAATCAATCTAAACATAATGTTATTGTCAAGCTTAATTTGTAATTAAAGAGTTTATTAATAATCATACCACAAACCTTCATTGTATAAGTAGTAATAGATCAACTAAATCACATGAGCAAGTAAAAAAATTATTAAATTAGTATAAATTAATCTAAACATAATGTTATTGTCAAGCTTAATTTGTAATTAAAGAGTTTATTAATAATCATACCAAAAAAAAAAAAAAAAATACCACAAACCTTCATTGTATAAGTAGTAATAGATCAACTAAATCACATGAGAAAACATGTTTACAAAAAATAAGTCGGACTTCTTATTGGAAATTGGAAATAAAATCCGTGATGATTGATATTATTTGATGATATCATCCAATATTATTAGATTTACATATATACTTAGAGAATAATACATGTCCTCCACTATAAGGATAGGCAAGGGATGATCCGGATACTTATCCATCAATATTATCGCATATCAGCCAAAACTTTTAACCTTGATCTAGAAAACGGAGTATAAATTCAAGTTGGAAGTATACAACCAGAACAAAATGGTATTAGAACAAGGCTAGAAGGGCTTTAATTACAACCCCTCTGCACGGACGTCATATGCACTTATCATTCTTCACTCAGTACAACTAAACTAAAAAAAAAAAAGACAAATATCGGACTCTTGGATCCTTAACATGATACCTCAAACATGAATAACCAACATGCTGAAGAAGAATGCAATCATGGTTAGGTGAAAAAGACTCTTAAAAGTGCTGGACATAAAGAAAGCCTCATATAAGAATTTCCAATGCACATTATGACATACCTTAATGTATGAATTAAGATAGGTAAGTGAAGGTGGGATAGACCACTTTTTATAGTGTGCCAAAGCAATTTCGAGATGGTAGAGCTTTGGTCCAAGCGACAAATCTGCTGCAGATACCGCTTCCCCATTGATAAATGGGCCCTACATTTGGAAATTGGAATATTCAAAGGGAGAATTTGTTTGAAGTACAATCTTAGAAAGAAATGTCATCTTAATGCCCCTGTACTATTAAACACATAATTTGGCAAAAATGTCACAGTAAATAGGTAAGACAAATGAAGAGATATATTTGCTTCAAAAATGGTTTGCTGAAGCTAAAAAGTTTAGCAAAACCTCCATATAATTTTTATCCTTACTGAAAGCGCAAGTAAAATTGGAAGTTGAAAACTTGATAAGTTACAACAATAACCGTTCTCAGTTTTTCCTAAATTTTCAAGGGTATGCCGCCCAAGTGGGACCGTGCAAAATTGGCTAGTGAGTCATTGGATGATATATTGATGATGTCATCATTTCACATTTCACAAGTCAATTGGGCACTTACCTATTTGGTCGGCACGAAACTAGCTATCATTAATGAATGTGTAAGCCTTTACTAACTATGTGCATAAAAGAAATGGCTCACATTGTCTTCAAGATAATTGTTGAAGGCACCCAGCTCGCTGAGTAATGCCTGCTCGGTACCGTCACTGGGGTCTTTGCTCTTAAGAAACCCAATAAATGTGGAGAAGATCTTCGAACCACTACAGAATTTCATAAAAGCCTATCAAGAGCTATTGTCGACTATCCATAAAATAAAATCGTAATTAGAAGTTACTCATCACTGGGCAAATTATTAAGCACATCAGCCCTATGTGCCAAAAGTTTAAAAAAGAAAAGTGTTTTTGAACTTTTTGATGAATTTAAGCTGTTTTTTATAGTTTGGTTTGGTTGATTGTGCTTCTGCTTCTCTAAGAAAAAGTTGTAAATAAGATAAAAACAAAAACATGTCTAAAAATACTTCTAACAACTTTTTCTATTTCTTCTAATTTTTTAGCAGGTTTTGCAAACAAGTCCAACTTTAGCTATTATAACACTTTTACAACTTTTTATATAATTTAGCACTTCAGCATAAGTTTCTGCGAAGAGGTTAGGCTTATAGGCAGAAATTAAGAAGCAACACCCTCAAAACAGAACAGGTTTTTACCCTCACAGTACGAACAATTTACAACAATGTCCTATTTCGTCTCTCTCAAAGTTAGATTGCTTGTTATCCTACAAGATCCAATAGTCTATCTCTGTTTGGTAGCCGAAAGCTTTAAATGATTGGATTGTGCAAACTATGATCTATAATGCAACTTTTGTCATACACCGTGTTTAATTAGAAATTACAAAATACACACTCGTGGTGCAAAAAGGTGCAAGATCAACTTATATTTCAATCTTTATAATCATTCAAAAATCTATTGTACAAGTATTACCCAATAAGCTAAACCGGGAGCAAGAACTTCAATCATACTAACATCACTTGAATGAAATTTCAGCAATCGGCATAATATAAAACTATCTTTGGCAATAAGGAATAAGGGCAACGAGATCATGCAGGTGTATTCTCAGGTAGTAAAGCACAAGTAGTAAAGGTAGTTAATCATACACTGAAGCTCTATCAGGTCGTGTTGCCAGTGGCGGTTCAGGGAACTTCTCTTCCAAAGCCTGCGTGATGACATCAGAATCCGGAATCCACTTCTCATCAAGCTTTAGCAATGGAACTTTCCCCTCTGGACTTATTTTTAAGAACCTACGTAACAAAGGAGCATAATTTTAAAACAAAACATTATTTTTTCTTAACAAAAGTTACTACGGCAAGCAACGATCAATCGAATATATTCAAGTAAATTACAATAGTTACCACTCCGGTTTGTTCTTCAAATCAATCAACTTCAAGTCATATGGAAGGTGCTTTTCCTCCAATGTAAGCAAAACTCTCTGGGTAAATGGACCTGAAAACACAGTTTATATATAGCATCAAACGAATATAAACAACTCCAAACATGTAGTATCTGATCTGAACTGGGCTGGAATTATAATTTAGTGACAAATAATAGTTGCTTGTTTTCTCATTAATCACAAATTCATGACAAAGTACCAAACATACATTTGCACATACATTAATCATTATGTTCGTATTCACTTAATAGGAAAAACCACAAAAATTCATTGTTCATCAATTCCATGGAACCCTTATAAGAAGAAACCAAACTTGGAGAAGATTATATATTTATATATACAATGACTTACAGTCTCCGAGCCTGTTGGGAGTAGTGAGAGACTCTTTGGCGCAGACTTCAAGCGGGTCCGATGCTTTAGAGCACATTGCCACACCCAGGCTTCCGAGCCGTCTACCAATTCCGGGTCGGGTTATTCGGGTGCTGAACAGAGCCCGGGTCGGACGAGGGTGTAAAGTGATGTGTTTAATGGTGGTAGATAGCGCCGTCGCCGACGGTGTAATTTTCGCCGTCGACATTTTGGGATTTTGTTTTTTCTGTTAGCAATTGAAATTTCTGGAGAGTGAAGAGCAACGTTGTATGTGTGGCATGGACTTGCTCTTCTCTTAACTCTCTCTTTATCCATCCCCTTGGGCCTAAACTGTAAAATCCCCAACTTTTTTTTTGTCTCTATGGGGTTAAATTTGAAAATAAAAAAATAAAAACCTCTCTATTAACAAAATAGCCTAGAAGAGAAAACCCGTAACCTATTAACTCCACATACGTGCAATATTTGTCAAAAAATTTATGAGGGCATTCAATTTTCCTTAAAATTCATGTTATACCCTTTCATTTATTAGAAATAAGTTATTATATATTTAAATATGAATCAGTAGATCTTGCATAAATTGTTTCAACCGTTAGATCTTTTTTAGCTCAAATTTTTATTTAATTATTTTAAGGTTAGGTCTATTTTTAAATCAATTCGTCAAAAATTCTTCATTTTCCAAATATAAAAGAAAAGAAAAAAAGAAGAGGGGTTGGAGCAAGTAGGCTTCTTTGCCTGTGGAGCGGATGGTGGTGGAGGCGCAGAGAGTAGGTGGTGATGGAGGCAGTGATATTGGGCGGTGATGGAGGTTATGAAGCATATGGTAATGGAGGCAGAGATAGGGAAGACGGGACAGAGCTGTTGGAGGAAGCAGGTGGTAATGGCAAGCGAGCGGCTGAAGAACGAAAGAAGGGGACAAGAAAGAAAGAGAAAGGAGGAAAAAAGAAAAGGAAAAAATGACCAAGTTTGGGCACCTATGTCTAGCCCAAATTGATATATCTCACCCCAAATATACCAATTTAACCTTTGAAAATTGGAAAAAAAATATTTTTCAACTTTCACCTCATGCGCACACATGTCAAATGCTGTTAAGTTTCACAGAATGAGTTTTTTTTTTGTTTTTTTTATTTTTTGCAATTTTATGATAATACAGGTTCTTTTTGTTTTGCATTTAACATCTGAAAATTGGAAAAAAAACATTTTTCAATTTTCACCTCATGCTCGCGCATGTCAAATGCCATTAAGTTTCACAGAATGAGATTTATTTCTTTTATTTTTTAAAAAGAGGAAAAAAAAAAGAAAAAAATGACCAAGTTGGGGCACCTGTGCCCGATCCAAATTGATATACCTCACCCCAAATATACCAATTTAACATCTGAAAATTGCAAAAAAAATATTTTTCAACTTTCACCTCATGCACGCGCATGTCAAATGCCGTTAAATTTCACAGAATGAGATTTATTTATTTATTTATTTATTTTTGCAATTTTACGATAATACAGGTTCCTTTTGTTTTGCATTTAACCATTTTTTGGTAATTTAGTAGTTAATACAAGTTCTTTTTGTTTTGCATTTAACCATTTTTTTGTACTTTAGTAGTTAATGATGTTTATTTTTGGGAAAAATGCACTGCACCCCCTTGAAAGTCTGACTTTTTGCACTATCCCCCTTTAAAACACAAAAACAAGATCCTACCCCTTAGAAATTGAATATCAATTGCACTTTGCCCCAAGTGCACTTTTTCGGGCCAACATCCCACCAGTGGCCTGTCTTAAGGGCAAAATTTGTCTTTTTGATTTTTCCATCTAATTCTCTGTCAAATTTTTGCTGAAGAATTCTCCTAAGAACACGTAAATGGCGGCAATTTTTGCTGAAGAAAATATCATTACTCATCTAGAGACGCTACAGTCACAACCCCTGCTCCTCTACAACATGCCAACGACGGATTTTTGTTGCATTAAACACCAAGTTCGAATTGGGCGCTCGAGAGGGGGCAAAGACCACCTCTTGAAGATTCAAACTCTTCTCGTTTCTTAAATACATATTTAATTCGCTGCATTATATTTGCTTCTTCGAATTGACAAGTACTTTTAGCCATTCATCAATTCCCTATTGAAAAGCCTTGTAAAGGTTTGAAATAAATGCAGGCAAATTGGGGTGAAAACTTTTCTACACAAATTGGATTGAAATTTTGCGGGCCAGCTACTTTTAGGCATGGATAACCATTGAATGTGTGAGTTATTGGTTGTGCCAAAAACATTTTGTCGGGATTCGACTTCGAGAAGGTTCACATGTTTCAAGTATAAGGTAAACATTTTACTATGTTATTGTCCTTGAACCTTGAAGATTTGGGCGAGAATAAGGGAAAATTCTAGAATTAGAGGCTTTGATACTATGTAAGAGCCTTGTGCTTATTTTGCAAATTCCCGTTCAGTGAAGAGGAAGAAACGTTCCTTCAGCAAAATCCTTCAAATCACATGATGGGCTGCCGGTGGGATTGTGGCCTGAAAAAAAGGCAATTGGGGCAGAGTGTTAGTGATATTAAATTCATAAGGGGCAAGATCTTATTTTTGTGTTTTGAAGGGGGATAGTGTGTGCAAAAAGGCAGATTTATAAGGGGCTGAAGTGCACTTTGCCCTTTATTTATTTATTTTATTCAGTTTTAAATTTAGTGATAAATTGATCTCTTTTGAAAGTACTTTTGATGCTGCAATGCACTCGTGATTCTTTATTTTGAAATTGTGTTCCATTTCGTATTTCATTTCACATTCAAACATTATTTATATAAAATTCATGTCATTTATATATTTAAAGAAAAAACTTATACACAGACATATGTGAAATGAAATAGGAAATGAAACAAAATTTAAAAGAGAGAATCAGGACGGACTGCCTTTTTAGCTTTGATAGAAAGATCACTTTCTAGTTCAAATGCTTGATGTAGTCATGCAACAACTCTTGAAAAGATACCTTAAGGCTGTGATTGGATTTTATAGATTTGTATTTGAAGAATGATGAAAGGTTTTTAAATAATTCCAAATTAGGAAAATTTCGAAATCACCTAGTGATTCAAAAATAGCTCAAAATATCTTTTTAAGGAATTTGAAATCATTACCAACTAGAACTTATTTATTTCGCCAAAAAAATGAATTGAAATTATCTAATCAAACTCATTGAATATGTTGATAGATTTGAAAAACATATTTTTGAATTAGAAATAGTTGCTTGCTCGCTGATTTGTCTGAATCTTGCATTTCTTTATGTGTGTCTTTTTTTCCTTCATATTTTTTGGTATAAAATGACTCTATTGAGGGCAAAGCAGTTATTTCACAAAATTTGAACTTGGAAGGACTGTTTTGCTCCTAAAAAAGGGCATATGTCATATATGTGATGGAATCCCGACGGAATATTCTGCCGAAATGTGTTAATATATAAAAAGTGCAAATCCCATGTAGTTAAGGTGGTTAAGTTAAAAAAAAAATTTGTTAAAGGCACTCCAACTTTTGTCTTTGGCACCCCACATTCTCTTATATTTTTTCAAAAAGACAAAATTATCCTTAATGCCAAAAAAAATAGTATAAATTATTGCAAGACACAATTGCACCAAAATACACATGGAATCCAAAATAAAAAATGTTGAAAAGCACAAAGCCCTTCAAACTTTTTGTAAAGAAATAGTTTTTTCTTTATCTCAGCTTTTTAAGATAAAATATTCATCCATTAGTTGATGCATATATTTTGGTTCTTGGATGCTTTTGAAATTAAATCAATTAAAATTGTAGTTGTAAAACATTAAAATTTAAATTTTAGCAATGGACAACCGAAGTAATGGAAATGATTTTGATGAGTTGGATGAAATATTAGAGCTTGTAAATACTAAGGCCTTGTTTGTTTATGTTTTCAAATTCCACTTTGAATATTGTGGATCACAAAATCCTAAAAAAATATAATACAGAGTATTTTCATCTAAATTTACCATTTTTCAAATTAATTTTTCAATCTCCTATATAACGAACTATTAATCACTATATCAATCATTTCAAACATTTATCAATCAATCATTTCCTCCAATCAGCACTTTTTTTTATTCATCTTCCATATTTCACTATTTTTATTATATATTTAATTAAATAAATTAATTAATAAAAAATATATAAAAAAATGGCAACAGCAAAAGGTTGTAGAACCCTGCCACCCATTTTTGCCTTATAACTATCTCCCCACCCCCCACCCCACAAAAAAGAAAAAACCCCAAGCCCAACCCACCCACACACAACGCACCCACCCCATTTCTAATTGAAGGTTTTTTAATTGCAATTGTTCGTAATTTCTAATAAGATTTTTTATTAGTTCCTTACATCCCCCATTTGTTTTCTCAAGCTTTACAGACGTAAAAATCATCAAAACAATTGGCTTCAATAATTTTTTTTCATTCCTCATTTGTTTACTCAAACTTTACAGACATAAAAATTGTCTAAACAATTTCCTTTCATTCTCCTTTTGTTTGTGACCTTTTGAAGATCAAGAATTTTTTATTGGAAAGATCAATTGCATTAAACATAAGGAGGGATATAAGAAAAGTGCACAAGGAACTTCCTTGTCACAAACAAACTAATCAACTAAGACTAAGATCAAAGATTGATAAACGATCCCCCCAACTAATAGGCATACAAATTCGGATCTAACACACCAACGATGAGAGCCCTATAATTTGTGCAATGTATCATTCTATTAGGCTTTGTATATTCTCCATTTAACCAGTTATCAGTCAATGGCTCTCAAACCATGCGATTTTGAGGCATTAGGTATTAAGACACGCCTAAGAACGTACTCACTCAGATAATATATGCCACAAAATAATACTAGATCATTATGCTGTTGGTCGTTTAGCGTATATAAAATTAAGATCAATTTAGCTCATGATAGTTAAGAAAAACACACAAAAATTAAGAGAATTCATGTTTACAATCCACAAATTCAATATAGAAAGATCTAACCAATAGAGAAAAGAAATAAATCTTTAAGGTGAAATATTCTTCTCTCTAGTGATGTCAATCTTCGCTTGAATCCTTTGTATTCTTGTGAAATCCTCTTCTTTTGCTCAACATGTGTTTTCTCTAGGTTTTTCCTCTCCCTTTTCTCAGCAAAAATGTCTCCTTATTATGTAGCTCACAAATCCTTTTATATCTCCAAAATTCCCTTCTTTTTTTTAATGGATCTCAACCGTCCACTTGAAGCTCGATTTTCTTTGATCTAACGGCTTCCAATGAGTCCGATCCTAATAAGCCTTGTTTGTTAGCTTTAAAACCCCGCTGAAATCAAGAGATTTGAATTTTTGGTTGAGGAGATATGGTCAAAAGAGTGTAGCCTGGTTGCTGGACGAAAAATCAGGAGCAGGTCTCGCGCCACGGCATGAAGTTCCATGCTGTGGCATGTCCAATTCAAATTTGTAAATGAAATTGGCTGCCTACTCGCGCACCATGGCATGCCACGGCATGACGTGACAGTCTCAGATTTTCTTTGATTCTTCCTTATCTCTTTCCTTAATTTGCGATTTTCTTCCTTATCCTATGCGATTGTCTCCTCTTTCTTTGTGATTTGCTCCTCTCAATTGTGGATTTATGCGTATAAAATATAATTTCATTAAATAGCAACACCCAAGACTCTAGAATTACTAAAAACACTCCAAAACATAACAAAATTTGATGGGTGTCGAACCTAATTCCTACTCCTAAATTTGTAGATAGCGATGAGCAGGGTCGAATCCACAGGGGTTGGTTCAGATTATTCCTCAAATTACTAAATTAAAATAAAGAAGGGGGGGATTTTTAATAATCGATTAAACTAAACTTAAAATAAATAACTAAAATTATTAAAATCAAGAGATGCAAAATTAAACAAGTATAAGAAATCAATTTATGGTGAGATTCTAGCCTAAGAAGTTATCTCCGTTTTGATTCCAAGAGTAGATCCTTAATGCAAAGATACTTCAAAGTTTATGAATAAATGTGCTATAGTTATTAACAAGATCTAACAACCTAATTTCTCCTTAATTTATCGATAACCAAAACAAGCTCTTTGATTACTTCTCTTATTGATTAAACAATCCTAAATAAGCTCTTAGGATTTAATTTAACAATAGCATTAAGAAATAGAGAAACACCAATTCTAACCAACAAGCTCGCAAGCTCGGTTCATTTAGATTAGATCACATATTCTCATAACAACAATCGAAAATTTGTCCATAATCAACGTTATTAATTGCCACAAATATTAGAATTGACCAAACAATTACGGATTAGGGATTCTAAATCGCTATATACTATTCCGACAATCAAATAATGGGCCCTTATTATTCAACTAATCAAAATAATATTTTCAACAAACACAGAAAATATGCAAATACACAAGAACAAAGAAGGAATAAACATAAATTAGATCTCACAACTTTTGTAGAATCAAAACTTCAATAATCCTTGGCTAGAACTTGAGCTTTTAGCAATACATCTTCTATGGAACAAAGCGCAGAATTTTCTCCCTTTTCTCTTGTAAATAACGTGTAATATGATAAAGTGAAGAAGAGAGAATAAACTTCCAGCAATATCTAATTATATATATATATCTAGCCAAAAGACTCCTAACTAAATAAAACTCTAATTCTAATGGAATAAGGAAATTAATTCCTTAATAGAATAAAACACTAATAATACTCCTAAAAAAAAATAGGAGAGCTCCTACAAAATAGGAAAGCTTCTCCTACTTCACGTGTCTTCTTCTTTTTCTCCATCTTTTTCTTCATTTTTCTTCTTTTATGAACTTTTACCTATCAAAATAGAAAATCATAATGAATAGCTATTATTTAAACTCAAATACCAATAAAAGAATAAAGGAATTATATGAAAAATATGCATACTAACAAATTCCCCCACACTTTAACTCTTGTACGACCCCGTGCAAAGACAAAAGACTCAAAAATAAAGAAAAATAAAAATAACTAAAACTAACAACTTTCGTAGGTATCACGATTGCATTTAGCATATGCAACAAGCCTTTAAACCCCTAGGTTACCCTAGTGGACGAGTTGTGTCTCGTGAAGGTTTGCAGACGATATACCCACGAAATCGATCTCTCAGTGTACAACAAATAAGTCAAAGAAACTTGTTTTTCCAAACATCAACCCTCATCATCAAAAATTTTAACAAAAATTCTTTAAAGACATCAATCATGCCTCAACTATCACTTTCGTATCTATACATACTCTTCAAAAATTCACAAAAATCCATAACTACACTACCACGTACACAAAATTCAACCCGCATTATCCATTTCTATCTCCTCAAGCATTTTATAACCAATTAGAACCAATATCACACTTCCATTTACTTAAACAATTACTTGTCTTTTGACGCGAATACAAGCATTGGTCATGAATGCACCCAGTTACTCAACAAGTTTATCATTTATCATTTGATACGCTCTTATAGCCCTATTAGGATACTAACACAATAGCAGGTTTGGGCCGATAGATCACAGACTAATTGGCCTTAGGTTATCAAGCTTGAAAACTCCTCAGGCTTTATCCCTTCATTGTAGTTAGCCCCAGGCGCTACAAGAGGTTATATCATACACTTTTTAAGCACAAACTACTTCATAGGGTCTTAATACCCATATTTTCAATTCATCATCAATTTAATTTCACCAAAATTTAAACCTAAGAATATATGAATGAATTTTGCGAGTCAAATATCACTTACACAATTAGGCTAGATTACAAACTTCCATAAATATCTCAAAGAAGCATGTACTTCAACAATTGTAACGGTATAAGCATGCTTGACTTCTCTCATGAATTTCATCAAATTTCTCAAATCAAAAGAATTGATATTTTGAAAAAAAACTACACTAACTTAACTCGTTGCACACTAAGAGAATTATACACACATCACGACATTTAACCCCCTTCCCCACACTTATTGCATGCATTGTCCTCAATGTCTAAATATAGAAAGCATAAGAGTAAAGGAACGAGACTTCCCTGAACCTAGATGTGTGAACCCGAGAACAATCAGGTGTGACTGATTTGTAATTGAGCTTGAATAACTTAACCCGGAAGAAATTCATTGGAGAAGACCCGGGATTTGCAGTTGCTGGCGGCGGAGCAATGGATGTTGTGCGTTTGGAGAAGTCGGCTTCATGTTTTGAAGAGGTGGCGTCAGGTGAGTTGGTGGTAGGTGACGTCAGGGTGAAGCTCCTCGTCTTCAGATCTGGTACAGGCGGGGTTGGGGGCGACGAGATCTAGTGGTTGACCTGCGGAAGTTGACTTGACGGCAAGGAGTCGTTCACTGGAGCAGTAACGTCGCCGTTAGAAGGCGACGCGACGGTGACTGATTTGCTACCGCACGGCGAACTTGCGATGGCGTCGCGGTTGTTGGATCGAAAGAAAAGGGTGGTTGTTTTTTAGCGCCTGGCGACGCATTTTCAGGAAGCGGCGGTATTTTTTGGCGATGTATCGCTCGGCGGTGTGGGCTGCTGACGGCGACGGTGTAGGTTGCTGACGGCGGAGGTGAAAATGGTGGCTCCGATGTCAAGGCTTAACATGCCGTGACAGCGGCGCAACTGTGGTGTTGATTCAGTGGCGAGATTGGCGGTGTAGCAGCGGCGGTCGAGATCCGGCGGTGGTGTCTTCCTCATTGTGGTGACCGGCGGTGGAGCTTCAATGTGGTGTTTATGGAGTTGAAGCTTCAATGCTGAAGTGTGGATATTGTGGGAAGTTTGAGGTGTTGCTGCAAAAACATTGGAAAGAAAGGATTAGGTGAGAGTTAGGTGAGAAAGAAAGAAAAGGGAATATATGGCTGATAAATCGAATTTTAGAATTTTTTTTTTTTTGTAAATTGACTAAGGGGTGAAGTGTTTTTAAGTCAGAGTGTAACTTATATTTAGGCGTGGGCATGCCTAATTTGAAGTCATGAATTATAAAAATTATGCACAACTAGACAGAATGCAACTTTGAATAAAGCGTGGGCACGCCTAATTTGAAGTTGTAATCTATCAATTTAACACACTTTTTTTTTCTTTTTTTTTTGAAGATTAAGTTTAAAATGTGCCCCAGTATGACCTTGTGATATGTTTCACCTCAAAGAAAAAGATGAAAAGAATATAAAAAAACATAAAATAAAGGAACGAGAAAAGGTAAAATCTTGGATTGCCTCCCAAGCAGCGCCTTTCTTTAACGTCTTTAGCTAGACAAGGTTATGACTCAAGTTACATAAGTAGGAGGTTCAAACCTATCATTGTGCCAAGCTACCTTTAGTAGATCATCATCATTGAGTTTAATAATTCGCTGCATCAACAAATCATTAACATCTTTGGCAAACATAGAATGATCATCATTAGGATACTTCATGGAATCATAAATACTAAATTCTATGATTTCACCATTCGATTCCATAGTAATTGTCCCATCATGAATATCAATGTTAGTTCTAGATGTTTTAAGAAATGGTCTTCCAAGTAAAATGGGAGCAAAATCACAAGAGTTATCTTCATCCATATCAATAACATAAAAATCAGCAGGAGAACCAAATCATTAACTTGAACTAATATATTTTCAAGAACACCATCAGGATATGCATTAGACCTATCAATTAATTGGATAATCACATCCGTTCCTTCCAATTTTTCCACATTCAAAGATTCATAGTGAGAACGAGATATGATATTAATAGAAGCTCTTAGATCTAACATATCCGTCTCAATTAGCACATCACCTATCTTACAAGGAATAGTAAACATACCTGGGTCCTCGTATTTTGGAGGTAATTTCTTTTGAAGGGCTGCAGATACATTTACCTCAATTTTTTGGGGGGTCTCTAGAATTTCCTTTTCTTTCTCTTCCTTCACAGATTTCACAAGCTCACCAAGAAATGGGGGAGATACCACAATTAGCTTGACTTGCTCGACACGTGTTTCAGTCGGTTTGATGAGTTAAGGTTCCACGGATTTCTTCTCCAACTCTCTTTCTACCTTACGTTAGGAGTTAGCAAACCTACTAGGAAACGGTGGAGGTATTACAAATTTCTTGAGCTCTTGTAACCCTTTTTCACGTCTCATAGTGACTGCACTAACATTCTGCTTTGGATTCACTATGGGCTGACAGGGTAGTTTACTCGAGCTTTGGGAAACCAACTCATTGACAGTTGTGGCTAACTGACTCATTTGACTCTCCAGATGTTGTATACTAGTCCTCTTCTCTTGTTGAAATTGTTGTGTGTTAGTTGCTAATTGTTTAACAATTTCTTCAAAAGACATGCCTTGTGTGTTGGAGGATGGGTGATTGTGCTTGTTGTCTAAATTGATATGATTGTTGGAATCCAGTAGACCGTGGACCATAACTCAAATTAGGATGATCCCTCCACCCGACATTGTAGGTATTGGAGAAGGGATCATACTTTCTTTTTGGAGCCCCTGGAAATCCAACAACATTGGCTTGTTCGTGTGGATCCTCTTGAAGTGTAGGACACACCTCGGTAGTATGACTAGGATTGAAGCAGATACCACGTGTCTTCACTTGCTGTGTATTGCCTACTACCAATTATTGTACTAGGGAAGTCAATCATCCAGACGTTGATTTATTGATGCGAAATTCACCTCATCCACCCCCTTCAGTGCAGCATCTTGTCGAGTGCCAAACTGTTTGGTGTTGGCAGCCATGTTGGAGATCAAATTTCTTGCTTCTATGGGAGTTTTGTGTACCAGTGCACCTCCACTCGCAACATCTATCATATTCTTCTCCATGGTTGATAAACTTCATAGAAATAATGTATTGGGAGTTGTTCAGAAATTTGGTGCTGTGGGCAGCTCGCTACTAGTTGTTTAAACCGCTCCCGGTACTCATACAACGATTCTCCACTGATTTGCCTAATTTCGCATATCTCCTTTCTTATGTTGGCAACTCGTGAGGCGGGAAAGAATTTCTCCAAGAATTGTTTCTTCATTTCGGTCCATGTCTCGATTGAACCAGAGGGTAGATAATAGAGCCAATCCTTAGCTCTGTCAACTAGTGAAAACTGAAAAGCCCTCAGTTTGATTTGGTCTTCAGTGACATTCCTTGGTTTCATCATTGAATAGACCACATGGAATTCTTTCAAGTGTTTGTGGAGGTTTTCTCCTGCAAGACCACGGAAAATAGGAAGTAAGTGAATAAGACCAGATTTTAATTCAAAATCTACCTCAAGGGTGGGATATTGAATGCAAAGAGGTTGTTGGTTTATGTTTGGCATGACTAACTCTCTTAAAGTTCTTTCATTGGCATTGGCCATGACTTCGAGTTTCTCTTCTGAATCACTTGACGTGTCACTCAATTCCAAAGTTAAGTTTAATCCGGGAGATGAAGTAGATGGGACTCCTTGAGCACGTTGCTTGGCCTCTTTTCGTAGTCGGCGAGCTGTTTTTTCAATTTCAGGATCGTATTGAAGTTCACCTACATGAAGAGATCGAGGCATAAAACAGAACAGACAACAAAAATTAACTCTATAATGAGAAACAAATAGAAAGGCACCAATCCCCGGTAACGGCGCCAAAAAATAGGATTTTCTCTTCCTACTTCACACTCTTAAACATGTCTTCTTCTTTTTCTTCTTTTCTTCCATCTTTTTCTTCATTTTTCTTCTTTTATGAACTTTCACCTATCAAAATAGAAAATCATAATAAATATATATTATTTAAACTCAAATACCAATAAAAGAATAAAGGAAATATATGAAAAATATGCATAAAATGCACACTAACAAATTCCCCCACACTTTAACTCTTGCACGTCCTCGTGCAAAGTCACAAGACTAAAAAATAAAGAAAAAACAATAACAAAGGCAACTAAAACTAACCACTTTCGTAGGTATCATGATTGCATTTAGCGTATGCAGCAAGCCTTTAAACCCCTAGGTTACCCTAGTGGACGAGTTTTGTCTCGTGAGTGTTTGCAGACGATATACCCACAAAATCGATCTCTCAGTGTACAACAAATAAGTCAAAGAAACTTGTTTTTCCAAACATCAACCCTTATCATCAAAATTTTTAATAAAAGTCTTTAAAGATATCAATCATGCCTCAACTATCACTTTCGTATCCATACATACTCTTCAAAAATTTACAAAAATCCATGACTACAATACCACGTATACAACATTCAACTCGCATTATCCATTTTTATCTCCTCAAGCATTTTATAACCAATTCAGCATCAATATCACATTTTCATTTACTTAAGCAATTACTTGTCTTTTGACGCGAATACAAACATTGGTCATGAATGCACCCGGTTACTCAACAAGTTTATCATTTATCATTTGATATCCTGTTATAGCCCTATCATGATACTAACACAGTAGCCGGTTTGGGCCGATAAATCCCAGACCAGTTGGCCTTAGGTTACCAAGTTTGAAAACTCCTCAAGGTTAATCCCTTCGGTGTAGTTAGCCCCAGGCGCTACAAGAGGTTATATCATACATATTTTAAGCACAAACTACTTCACAGGGTTTTAATACCCATATTTTCAATTCATCATCAATTTAATTTTACCAAAATTTAAAAATTAAGAAAATATCAACGAATTTCTGCGAGTCAAATATTACATACATAATTATGCTAGATTACAAACTTCCATAAACTTCTCAAAGAAGCATGTACTTCAACAATTGTAACGATATAAGCATGCTTGACTTCTATCATGAATTTCATCAAAATTTTCAAATCAAAAGAACTGATATTTTGAAAAAAGAAATTTACACTAACTTAACTCGTTGCACACTAAGAGAATTATACACACATCACGACAAAGGTTTTAACCCCCTCCCCCATACTTATTTCATGCATTGTCCTTAATGTATAAAAATAGAAAGCATAAGAGGAATAAAAAATTGGAGGTAAAGAAACGGGACTCCCTTTAACGTAGATGTGTGAATTTTGAGATCAATTTGTGATTTGTAATTGGGCTTGAAGAACTTGACCCGAAAGAATTCGTCGGAGAAGACGAACGAGAGTGGTCGGCATGGTCGGAAATTGGTGGCGGATCACGAGCGTCGGATTTGGTATGTGGCTGTGATGCGGTGGCTGTCGGATCTGATTGAACGGCGGCAGCCCAATCTGGTGAGAGAGTCACGACGGCCTTCTTACACCGGATCTTTTGGGTGGGATTTCGGTGGCGTGGTTTCACGCCGCTGTTGCATCGTGGTTTAAGGAAGCAACGGCAGTTAGTGGCGTCACTTTCGGTGGTCGAATCGCGGTCGTACTGTGTGTGAAGATGGCGGCGCATTCCGATTTCACCGTCAGTTCAGGCGGTGTAACAGCGGCATTTTTGGATGAGGAGCAGCGGGTTTTGGAGCAGCGTCGTCGGCGTCCGGTGGGGCGACAGTCGGATCTGGTGAAAGAGGCGGCTGTTTGTGAGCTCCTGTTGGCAGATTTTGAGGAGGAGACAACAGCCGATCTCGCCTTCGGTGTCGGCGGAGCAGCGACGTCTCGGTTGGTGGCCGACGATGGTGGCTTTCTTCCCATGGTGGATGAGATGATGTTGAAGCTTCAATGGTGTTTTGGGGTGAGGTTGGAATGGTTTTGCTGCAAAAAAGATATGGAGAAGAAAGAATTAGGTGAGAGAAGGATAATAATTTTGCTACAAAAGAAAAATTCTAAAAAAAAAATTCAATTTTTTTTTTCGAAATTGACTAAAGGTTAAAGTGTTATTAAGTCAGAGTGTGACTTATATTTGAGCGTGGGCACGCCTAATTTGAAGTCATGAGTATCACCATTGTGGACAACTAGATAGAATGCAACTTTGAATGAAGCGTGGGCACGCCTAATTTGAAGTTGTAATATGTCAATTCAACACATAATTTTTTTTTATTTTTTTTCACGATTTAGTTTAAAATGCGCCCGAATATTACCGTAGGATATGTTTCATCTCAAAGAAAAAGACGAAAAATATATAAAAAAACATAAAATGAAGGAACGAGAAAAGGTAAAATCTTGGATTGCCTCCCAAGCAGCGCCTTTCTTTAATGTCTTTGGCTAGACGAGGTTATGGCTCAAGTTGCAAAAGTAGGAGGTTCAAAGCCATCATTGTGCCAAACTACCTTTAGTAGATCATCATCATTGAGTTTAATAATTCGATGCACCAACAAGTCAGTAACATCTTTGACAAACATAGAATGATCATCATTAGGATACTTCATGGAATCATAAATACTAAATTCTATGATTTCACCATTTAATTCCATAGTAATTGTCCCATCATGAATATCAATGTTAGTTCTAGATGTTTTAAGAAATGGTCTTCCAAGTAAAATGGGAGCAAAATCACAAGATTTATCTTCACCCATATCAATAACATAAAAATCAGCAGGAAGAACCAAATCATTAACTTGAACTAATATATTTTCAAGAACACCATTAGGATATGCATTAGACCTATCAATTAATTGGATAATCACATCCGTTTTTTTCAATTTTCCCACATTCAAAGATTCATAGAGAGAACGAGACATGATATTAATAGAAGCTCTTAGATCTAACATAGCCTTCTCAATTCGCACATCACCTATCTTACAAGGAATAGTAAACATACCTGGGTCCTCGCATTTTGGAGGTAATTTCTTTTGAAGGGCTGCAGATACATTTACCTCAACTTTTTAGGGGGTCTCAAGAAATTCCTTTTCTTGCTCTTCCTTCACAGATTTCACAAGCTCACCAGGAAATGGGGGAGATACCACAATTAGCTTGGCCTGCTCGGCACGTGTTTCAGTCGGTTTGATGAGTTGAGGTTCCACAGATTTCTTCTCCAACTCTTCTTCTACCTTACGTTAAGAGTTAGCAAACCTACTAGAAAACGGTGGAGGTATTACAAATTTCATGAGCTCTTGTAACCCCTTTTCACGTCTCAAAGTGACCGCACTAACATTCTGCTTTTGATTCACTATAGGCTGACAGGGTAGTTTACTTGAGCTTTGGGAAACTAACTCATTAACAGTTGTGGCTAACTGACTCATTTGATTCTTCAGATGTTGTATACTAGTCCTCGTCTCTTGTTGAAATTGTTGTGTGTTAGTTGCTAATTGTTTAACAATTTCTTCAAGAGACATACCTTGAGGGTTGGAGGATGGCTGAGGTGGTTGTGTGACCGTGGACCATAACTCAAATTAGGATGATCCCTCCACCCGGCATTGTAGGTATTGGAGAAGGGATCCTACTTTCTCTGTAAAGCCCCCGAAATATCCAACAACATTGGCTTGTTCGTGTGGATCCTCTTGAAGTGTAGGACACACCTCGATAGTATAACTAGGATTGAAGCAGATACCACATGCCTTCACTTGCTGTGTATTTTCTACTACCAATTTTTTCACTAGGGAACTCAAATCATCCAGACGTTGATTCACTGATGCGAAATTCACCTCATTCACCCCCTTCAGTGTAGTATCTTGTCGAGTGCCAAATTGTTGGGTGTTGACAGCCATGTTGGAGATCAGATTTCTTGCTTCCGTGGGAGTTTTGTGTACCAATGCTCCTCCACTCGCAGCATCTATCATATTCCTCTCCATGGTTGATAAACCTTCATAGAAATACTGGATTAGGAGTTGTTCAGGAATTTGGTGTTGTGGGCAACTTGCTTCTAGTTGTTTAAACCGCTCCTAATACTCATACAACGATTCTCCACTGATTTGCCTAATCACGCACATCTCTTTCCTTATGTTAGCAACTTGTGAGGCGGGAAAGAATTTCCCCAAGAATTGTTTCTTCATTTCGGTCCATGTTTCAATTAAACCATAGGGTAGATAATAGAGCTAGTCCTTAGCTCTGTCCGTTAGTGAAAATGGAAAAGCCCTCAGTTTGATTTGGTCTTAAGTGACATTTCTTGGTTTCATCGTTGAATAGACCACATGGAATTCTTTCAAGTGTTTGTGGGGGTCTTCTCCTGCAAGACCATGAAAAGTAGGAAGTAAGTGAATAAGACCAGATTTGAATTCAAAATCTACCTCAAGGGTGGGCTATTGAATGCAAAGAGGTTGTTGGTTTATGTTTGGCATGGCTAACTCCCTTAAAGTTCTCTCGTTGGCGTTGTCCATGACTTCAAGTTCCTCTTCTGAATCCCTGGATGTGTCACTCAATTCCAAAGTTAAGTTCGATCCGGGATATGAAGTAGATAGGACTCCTTGAGCACGTTGCTCGGCTTTTTTTCGTAGTCGGCGAGCTATTTTTTCAATTTCAGGATCGTATTGAAGTTCACCTGCACGAAGAGATCGAGGCATAAAACAGAACAGGCAACAAAAATTAACTATATAATGAGAAATAAATCTAAAAGCACCAATCCTCGGCAACGGCGCCAAAATTTGATGGGTGTCGAACCTACAAAAATAATTCCTATTCCTAAATTTGCAAATAGTGGTGAGCAAGGTCGAATCTACAGGGATTGGTTCAGATTTAATTCTCAATAAACGAAAAAAATAAAAGGAGGGATTCTTAATAATCGATTAAACTAAAATTAAAATAAATAACAAAAATTATTAAAATCAAGAGATGCAAAAATTAAACAAGTAGAAAAAATCAATTTGTGGTGAGATTCTAGCCTAAGGAATTTTATCCGTTTTAATTCTAAAATTTGACCATCGATGCAAAGATAATTCGATATTTTTGAATAAATTGGCTATAACCGTTAACAAGCTCTAACAACCTCGTTTCTCCTTATTTTATCGATAATCAAAACAAGCTCTTTGATTATTTCCCTTATTAATTGAATAACCCTAAACAAGCTCTTTGATTATTTCCCTTATTAATTGAATAACCCTAAACAAGCTCTTAAGATTTAATTCAATAATAGCTTTAAGAATTAGAGAAACACCAATTCTAATTAACAAACTCACAAGCTCGGTTCATTTAAATTAGATTACATATTCCCATAATAACAATCGTAAACTTGTCCATAATCAATGTTATTAATTGCTACTAATATTAGAATTGACCAAACAATTACGGATTTGGGATTCTAATTAGCTATATATTATTCCAATAATTAAATAACCGGCCGAATTACCCAATTAATTGAAACAATAATATCAACAAGCATAAAGAATATGTAAATATTCAATAATAAAGAAGTAAAAAGAATAAATTAGATCTCACAAATTTTGTAGAATTAAAACTTCAAATATCCTCGGCTAGAACTTGAGTTTTTAGCAATACATTTTCAATGGAACAAAACACAGAAGTTTTCTTCTTCTTCCTTGAAAATAACGTGTAGTATGAAGTATGTGTAGGAGAGATAATAAAATTCCAGCAATATCTAATATATGCCTAGCCAAAAGACTCCTAACTAAATCAAACTCTAATTCTAATGGAATAAAGAAATTAATTCCTTAATAGAATAAAATACTAATGAGACTCCAAAAAAATAGGAAAGCTCCTAAAAAATAGGAAGACTCCTAAAAAATAGGATTTTCTCTTCCTACTTCACACTCTTAAACATGTCTTCTTCTTTTTCTCCATCTTTTTCTTCATTTTTCTTCTTTTATGAAATTTCACCTATCAAAATAGAAAATTATAATAAATATATATTATTTAAACTCAAATACCAATAAAAGAATAAAGGAAATATATGAAAAATATGCATAAAATGCACACTAACACTTAACACAAAAACAACGAAAAAGCTCTAAAAATTCTTGAAATCACCAACATGAAATGACGAAAAAATATGCAAACCACCAAATAAAAGCTAGATAATTCTATACGAATATAGAATTATCACACCCCCAAACTTAAACTCTTGAACGTCCTCGTTCAAGCTCAAAAATATAGAATAGCAACAACTTGAAAAGTTAACTAATTCATCGAAATAGTGATTCCATTATTCTCAACGTTGCTCCTTGCCTCATTTAAAACTTAAATCAAACTTTTCAAAGTAGCAAATAAACTTAGCTTCAAGAGCAATCAACAACAATTCTTGTGTGTGTGCGAATAGTCTTAAAATTGAACGGTTTATATTCAACTTAACATCATCAAACCATGCTCGTTATCTTTTAACAATCATAAGAACTATAGGTTGATTTGTCATTTATCACAAAACTCCCCAAAAGAGAACTTTCCTACTCAAGATTTTTTTTTTCTTTTTTTTTTCACTTTCTTTTTTGTTTTTTGTTTTTTCTTTTCTGGATTGACCTTGTTATTTGAAGGTAAGTATTGATTGTTCCCGATTTCTCAATGAATGACATCTTTAAACAATATTAAACAATATCTTTCTCTCATTTTTTTTCCTTTTGAGGCCTATTATTCACCTTTTTATGCGAATGCAAACATTGGTCATGAATGCCTCCGTTTACTCAGCAAACTAGTACCTTCAAAGTGATTTCCACTTCTTCTTATTAATTTTTTTTCAATCTCTTGCATTGGGTTCTCTCTTTGTTTGTCTTAAGAAAAGTTTAAACCAATTCTAGTTCTCAAGAATGTAGACAATACTTACAAAGTTTGATTTCAGCTAATTCTCATAGTAAACAACCAATCAAAAGACTACGTGCTCATGATATCGAAATATTATTTCTCGCCCTATCAACCTTATTCATTCATACCCCCAATCAGTTGAAATTGAGATTGAACTTAACAGAAGACAACAATTATCATCATCGAACTAGAATCACCACCAATGACTAAGTCTACTATGCAAATCATGCTATTCCATAACAACTAACTCAGCACAAACAAAAGACTCGCATTTAAGACATTCAATCAAAAGGGATACCTCTTTTTATCCCCAAACTTAGCTCCTTAGCTCTATCATGCAAACTTCAAAATAGACTACGAAAGAACAATGAAAAGACTAAGCACCCCCTTAACTAAATTCGTTTAGTGTCCCCACTGAACTAACATCACACAACATATTCACTGAATGAGATAAAAGAACAAAAATAAAATAGAGGAAAAGAAAGGAAAGAGACAACCTGACAATGTCCTATGTCACGCTCCATGTCTTCTCCTCCTTTTTTGTTCCTTGATGTTCCTTCTTTATCAGATAGGGGTGACTAGTTCACCATGACACGACATACTTTTCCACTTGAATCTTTTCTATAGTGACTGGTACAGGTCATGTCGTGGCACATAATGCTATGTCGTGGCATGAATTTGTAGTCCAAAATTTGCTCTTTGCCTTCTTTGCACAATTTGTTTTGCTTCATATTGTGGCATGAATGGTCATGTCGTGACGTGCCTGCTCATCCATTTTTTTTCGCCTATAAAAAAAACTAAACACATAAAAAACTCAAGACATGAAAAGAACAAAAACAACTGAAAACACTAAAAATTGGGTTGTCTCCCAAAAGCGCTCGGTTTATCTTCATCAGTCCGACGGTGTTGTGTCATTAATCAACTCTCAGATCACCGTTTCATAATGGTGAAAGTCTTGACCCCAATAAAACTTCAGCCTCTGACCATTCTCTTAAAATGTATCTCCTGATATGGGATGCAATGTTTCCTCAAAATGAAAAGGCTCGAATTTCTTCACTAATTTAGGAATTTTTAGGTTCTCTTCTAGGTGTGAATACTCTTCAGCAATCTTTTCATCTTCACATTTCTCTTTTTCTACCACCACTTGGATCACTTCATCTAAGATGTCTTTGCTTTGATTATTTTCAACTCCTTGAATCACACTCTTCTCCACCTTATCAATCATGGAACAATATTCAACTTCATTAGGATGCTTCATGGATTCCAGAATATTAAAGACTACTTTTTCAGTCCCTAAGTGCATGATCAGCTTCCCATGGGCCACGTCTATCACTGTCTCTACAGTAGATAGGAATGGTCTTTCTAGTATGATTGGGATCTCCAAATGTTTCTTCTTGGTTGCATTTGCCTCATCCTCTTTGTATGACAGCTTTGAAGAGTCATTCTTCACTTCTTCTTCCTCAACCTGCTCAACCACTTCTTCTCTATCTTCCTTTGGCATTTCAGGCTCTTTGTATGAGGTTCCACTCCTAAGGGTTATGGCTTTGACATGTTTTATCTCGTCTCTCATAGGGTTCACAGTATTATTTGGAAGTGTGCCTTGTCGTCTCTCACTCAACACTTGAGCTAACTGCCCCACTTGGGTCTCGAGATTCCTAATAGATGCGGCTTGACTTTGGATGGTAGTTTTGGTTTCCACTATAAAATCCTTAAGAAAAGCCTCTAAGGGTGAACTTTGTGGTTGAGGTGGTGGAGGTGGTGCTTGGTAGGCTTGAGGTTGTTGAAAAGCTTGTGGGATGTTGAAGCTATTCACCCCCTGGTTCGCCCACGAGAAATTTGGATGGTTACGCCAACCCGGATTAAAGGTGTTAGAAATTCGGAGACAGTCTTTTACATTGGTTTTCTGCCATTTGGAGTCGTTTCTGAAATCTTTGTTGTTTTCTCCTTATTCTAAACGTTCTCTCGATCTCTGGATCTGTAGTGAAGTTTTTTGAACGTGCATCTCTACTCATAAACTACATGTTACCTGCACGAAGTAACAGAGTGTAAAAGACACAAAGAAACAAAAAACACTTAACTCAAAATACATGAAGTAAAGTCCTCGGCAACGGCGCCAAAAACTTGTTGGTCATTTAGCGTATATAAAATTAAGACCAATTTAACACAAGTGCACGTGCCCACAAGTAAAAAAGTGTACCAAGTACGGATATCGTTCCCACGAAGACTTAACCAAATTTATAAAGAATTAAAGTGAAAATTATATCTAAGTGTCTCAATTTCCAATTGACAATATGATTGTGTAATTAACCTACTACGAAAAATAAAAGCTGACAACTAATTAAAAGCAAGAATTAAATGAAAATTAACCAAATTAATTAAATGTAGGCTCCCCCCGTCCCTCTAGTTACCGGATTAAAGCAATGAATTAATCTCTAGTTCTATCACCATCTCAATTACTAACTCAAAACACTAAATACTTCTATGCAACTGTCGAATACATAAAAGCGTATCTAACTCAAGTCTTATCCATATGTCTAAGCAAGAAGAAACTAAAACTAGACACATTGAGATTAAGTTATCTTCAAGCTAAGAAGGGTCTAAGGGTATATGTTTATCCTCAAAGACAAATAATGCAACTTATCCTATCCTAAGTTTATTATCCTTCTTTGTTTAATCCAAGTTCTATACTTAATATTCCTATGTCTAGTTCAATTAAGTAAACAAATACTCAAAATAGGTGGCCAATCTATTTGAGGCATAGAGAACAAAATTAAACATGCAACGAGATGAAGAATTAAACTAAAAACATAAACTTCACATTAAATCCAAATAACTAGAGTTCCGGGGTTCGCCTACTACAACTTTAGCTCATGATAGTTAAGAAAAACACACAAAAATTAAGAGAATTCATGTTTACAATCCACAAATTCAACATAGAAAGATCTAACCAATAGAGAAAAGAAATAAATCTTTAAGGTGCAATATTCTTCTCTCTAGTGAAGTCATCTTCGCTTGAATCCTCTGTATTCTTGTAAAATCCTCCTCTTTTGCTCAACATGTGTTTTCTATAGGTTTTTCCTCTCCCTTTTCTTAGCAAAAACGTCTCCTTATTATGTAACTCACCAATCCTTTTATATCTCCAAAATTCCCTTCTTTTCTTTTAATGAATCCCAACGATCCACTTTAAGCTCGATTTTCTATGATCTAAAGGCTTCCAATGAGTCCGATCCTATTAGGAAAGTTGAAGCCTCATTTGTTAGCTTTAAAACCCCTCTGAAATCAAGAGATTTGAATATTTGGTTGAGGAGATATGGTCAAAAGAGTGCAGCCTGGTCACTGGATGAAAAATCAGGAGCAGGTCTCGCAGGTCTCGCGCCACGGCATGAAGTTCCATGTCGTGGCATGTCCAGTTCAAATTTGTACATGAAACTGGCTGCCTACTCGCCCGCCGTGGCATGCCACGGCATAACGTGACAGTCTCAGATTTTCTTTGATCCTTCCTTATCTCTTTCCTTAATTTGCGATTTTCTTCTTTCTCCTATGCGATTTTCTCCTCTTTCTTTGTGATCTGTTCCTCTCAATTGTGGATTTATGCCAGTAAAACATAATTTCATTCAATAGCAACACCCAAGACTCTATAATTACTAAAAACACCCCAAAACATAACAAAAACACACTAAAACAACTACCAAAGACAACTTAATACAAAAACAACGAAAAAAGGTTAAAAATACTCGAAATCACCAATACGAAATGACGAAAAAGCATGCAAACCACCAAATAAAAGCTAGATAATTCTATATAAATATAGAATTATCATATGCTCCTATCATGGCTACTATATCCAAAATCATATACATAGTAGCTAGTGGTTATATACGAATATCAACCTGTACAAAGCCAACTCACGGCTAAACAAGAAAACTTCCAGTAGTCTTCAACAATTACGACCACTATCATAAAATACATTTACTACCATGCTATTCTCATAGTCTTCTCAAACCAACGCTCTGTAATGAATCTTTTAAATTTAAAGAAATTAGCCGATTTCTCACAATATCCAAAGCTTGATGAGCCACTATCCTCGCATTATTTGATTTCCTGGTGTACAATCAAGAATTTCTTTCTTGCTAAATCATATACACAATAGTTTCCATTAGAATCCGATAAGATACATTTACCAAATGTTTACCTCTCCATTTGTCGGACGCTCGTATCACACCATAACTCATGTTGCGCTAGTCCACACAAATTTTACCTGTTTTTTAAGGGCATAAAGATATAATTGTGAAAACAGGCAAT
Source organism: Buddleja alternifolia (assembly GCA_019426215.1). Lineage (NCBI taxonomy): Eukaryota > Viridiplantae > Streptophyta > Magnoliopsida > Lamiales > Scrophulariaceae > Buddleja > Buddleja alternifolia. Next base: position 8,458,620 of record CM033400.1, read on the forward strand.
CAAAGAAAATATGATCATGTGTTTCAATAATATCCAAATTACATAGCATACAAAATGAACCATTAGTCCCAATCCACGGTTTATCCTTAGTAGATAATCGACCCCTAATAGCTAACCATAGAATAGAAGTGTGTTTAGGGATCTTACCTGGCCCTTGTAGAAGTTGATACCAAATTTTTGGATTATCCTTTTCCCATAAGACTTCTCGTACTGTAGAGGTTGAAAATTTACCATTTTTTATCACATTGTCAACTTATTTAATCCTCTAAACCTTCATGAATTGATGGTAACCTCTCATTAATTGACATAGTGAGACTAGATTGAGGTCTCGACCAACTCCAAGCTCCATTTCTAATAACCCTTGAAAGTTTAGAATCTCTTGGCAAGCCTAGTGTTGCAGATCCTCTCGGATGAATATCACCTAATATTCCCTTTTCGTGCCACGAGTCTTGCCAAAGCCATATACCCTCCCCATTTCCAACATTATATTGTATGCATCATTGTATCAACGGTCGAAGCTTTAGTATTTGCTTCCAACACCAAGAGCTTGAACTAGTTACTTTAACTGTCCATATAGATTTAGAATTAAGCCTTGTCTTGTGGCATAGTCCCATTCAACCCAAATTGACTCCCCATCTTTTGATATTAATTCCCATAGATTTCGAAACATTAGAGCTTTATTGCTAGTAAAATTCGATTGAATCTCCAATCTACCTTCATTTTCCAGCAAGCATATATCCTTCCATGACACTTTTGCATAACCCGTGTCATTATTGCCATACCACAGGAAACGCCGAAAGAGCTTTTCAATCTCACGAACAACCCTTTTGGCAATATGAAGACCCCGGCCCAGTAGATTTGCATCGCCGATAAAATAGATTTTAACAATTGTAGACGACCCGAATATGATAAAGTCCTCTTAGTCCAAGACCCCATTCGAGCCGAAACTGAACGGACTAGAGGTGCACAATCCATTAGACTAAGCTTAGATGTAATCAACAGAACTCCTAAATAACGAACAGGTAGAGACTCTTTGGAATATACATATATCTCCCCAAGATATAGCTCGTTAGTTTTTGCTTTTGCCAAAAGAAACATATGGCTTTTGTTAGAGTTATTATTACTTTAGGTTTATGTTTCCTTATTCATGTTTTTTCCATATTTCTCATTCTTGTAATCTTTATATAAACATTTTCATTATGAGTAATAATCTCAAGGGGATTAATATTATAACATGGTATCAGCCTAACCCTAAAATTCCTGGTGCCTCTTCTCTCAAGTCATCCGCCCCCTTCCCTCTTGGCGTCTACTCTCGGCTTCTCTTCCCCATAATTCTCTCTCTCTCTCTCTCTCTCTCTCTCTCTCTCTCTCCTACCTCTAAGTCGTTGCTCCCCTCAACGCAAAATCAATCACTATATCAAGCCTTCAATCGCCGACATATCTCTCTCTTCGTGTATGTTCTCGGTGGTAAGTCACGTTATTTTTTTCGTCTACTCTTCCTTTACTTTTCGCATCATAATTTCTACTTTTTCGATTATTGTTTCGATTCGATTTTATCCCCTATGTCTCAATCTGACTCTTCGTCCGCTACCCCCTCCAATGTCTAAGATCCTACACCACCCGCCCCCAAAACAGCCCCCATACACCCTGCTTTAGCTGCCGGAAATATTCATTCTTCTTTTGGTTTTAAATTATCTGAAAACGATTCAAACTACAAATTATGGCATGGTATGTTTATGGATCTCTGCCGTAGCTACTCTGTCTTTGACCATATTTCGGGACAGTCTAAACCTTTTTCTCAAACTGATGATACATGGTTTTCTCTTGATTCTACAATTAAACGTTGGTTTTACTCCACTGTCGATATTAAATTGCTTAAACACCTCGACTTACAATATGCCACCTCTCATGATTTATGGCTCGCCATCGAGGAAAATTTTCTAAATAATAAAGCTCCTCGCTCTATGCAAATTAATGAGCATTTTCATAACCTTTGAAAAGGCAATCTCTCTATTTCCCAATATTGTCAAGAGATGAAACACCTTGCCGACACTCTAGCCGATCTTGACACCCCCGTTAAAGACCAAGCTTTTATACTTCAACTTCTTCACGGTCTCCTTGAGTCATATCTCCCAGTCACTATAATTACCTCCAAACCGCCCCTGTCTTCCTTCACTGAAGTAAAAAATTTGTTACTTCTTCATGAAACACGTTTTCATAATCCCACACCCGACTCCTCCACAGCTCGTCTTTCCCAAAATCCATCCCCTAATCGAAACAATTATCGTAATTATGGAAATTATCGCGGAAGGGGAAGTGGTCGTCATAATAATCGTGGTGGTTGATTGGGTTCATATCACACGGGCTCACGATCGAGCCGGCCAAATTTTGCCGGTCCACCAACAGGTTACTCATATCAATTATACCAGCACACTCTTCACGGTCCACAACCAATCGGCCCACTACAATCAGCACCTTCACCGTCCAGCTTACAAACAACGGCCCCCTACTCAGCGAATTGGGTCGACAATTTCAAGCCCAACATCTCTCCTTGGCTCAGCTCGCCTGCCCCTGGTCTCTCTCCTGCGCCCGGCCCATCTTCGGCATCCCATCTCCAGGCCCAGTGCATACTTCCAGCAGCATACTCGGTCCAGCACATTTTGGGCTTCCTTCTCCATACGGCCCAAATCAGCTACCCCTCCAGCGACAGCCCACTCATTCAGCAGCCCAGCAGTCAGCTCTCCCAACAACGGATATCTCTTCTCTTTTTCAGACCATGTCTCTGTCTCAGCCTAATGAGCAATGGTACCTTGACACCGGTGCAAGCTCCCACATGACACCTCACCAAGGTAAGCTTTTTAATATTGTACCAAATTTAAATTCAAATTCTATAACTGTTGGTAATGGTGTTGTACTCCCCATCACTCATATTGGTCATTCGTTTTTTTCCTTCTCACTCTCGCTCTCTTTCCCTAAATAATGTTCTTATTTCCCCCTCCCTCGTCAAAAATCTCATCTCTGTCCGTCAACTTACCCGTGAAAATCATTGTTCCATTGAGTTTGACCCTTTCGGTTTTCTGTTAAGGATCTTCGGACCGGTGAGCTTCTTCTTCACCGTGACAGCAGTGGTGATCTCTACCCCTTCCAAGCTTGCCCCACCGCTCTCGTCTCCACTCTTTTCTCAGCTTCGTCTTCTCCGACTACCCGGCATCGTCATCTTGGACACCCCGGCGTTTCTATTATTTCCTTTCTTAATAGTCATAATTTTATTAAGTGTAATAAAGATGTTTCTAAGTTAATTTGTCATGCTTGTCAACTTGGAAAACACAAGCGTTTACCTTTTTCTAGTTCCTCGTCTGTTAGTTCTAATTTATTTGATGTTACTCACTCGAATATTTGGACCTCGCCGGTTTCTAGTCTAGTTGGTTTTAAATACTATGTCTTATTTTTGGATGATTTTTCCCATTTTCTTTGAGTTTTTCCTTTATTACGTAAATCTGATGTTTGCGCGATTTTTGAAATTTTTTATTCTTATGTTAATACTCAATTTCACCTCAAAATAAAATCCTTTCAATGTGATCATGGTGGTGAATTTGATAATAAATTGTTTCACGCTTTCTTTACTAAAAATGGTATTCAATTTCGTTTTTCATGCCCCCACACTTCACAACAAAACAGCAAGGCTGAACGAACTATCCAATCTGTCAATAATATCATTCGTTCTCTTCTCTTTCAAGCCACCCTTCCTCCTTCTTTCTGGGCTGAAGCATTACATATAGCAGTTCATCTGCTCAATATCCTACCCAATACCACTCTCTCCTACAAAACTCCGTTCGAGCTCCTCTATGGCGTTTTTCCCACTTATGATCATCTTCGCGTTTTTGGATGCCTTTGCTATCCTAATCTTTCTGCCACCTCCCCCCACAAACTTTCTCCTCGTTCCTCGGCTTGTCTCTTCTTAAGTTATCCATCTCATCATAAAGGATTTCGCTGTCTTGATCTCAATTCTAACAAAATTATCATCTCTCTTCACGTCGTCTTCGATGAATCGGTGCTCTCCTTCTCTTCTTTCTCTCCTCCCGATGACACCTCCCCCTATGATTTTCTTCCTCTGATGACGACTCTCCTTCTTTTCTCAGTTCTTCCATTCGCGTTTCCGCCCCCTCTTCTCGCCCTTCTCGGATAGGGCCACCACCCGGTTTTCCACCTGATCCGCCTGCCCCATCAGCCGTACTGCACCCGTCATCACCTCCCACGTCATCCACTGCCGCCACACTGCCTTCTTCTTCTTCTTCTGCCACATCACCTTCGATGGCTTCTCCTCCCGCTCCGCTTTCCACTCACCCCATGATTACTCATTCTAAAGCTGGAATTACAAAACCACGCTCTCTCTTAAATCTTTTCGCCACTGCTAGCATCTCTCCTCTGCCTCGTTCTTATGCTCAAGCTCTCAAAGACCCCCATTGGAAAGCTGCCATGTACGACGAACTCTCTGCTCTCCACTCCAACGACATTTGGACTCTTGTTCCTTGTCCTCCTAATACCAACCTTGTCGGTTCTAAATGGATTTTTCGTCAAAAGTATAGCTCTGATGGTTCTCTTGAACGTTATAAGGCTTGTCTTGTTGCTCAAGGCTTCACTCAACAGCCTAGCATTGATTACGAGGACACCTTCAGTCCTGTGGTTAAACCTGCCACCATTCGTACTGTCCTCAGTCTTGCCCTTAGTTTTTCCTGGCCTTTACACCAACTTGATGTCAAAAATGCTTTCCTTCATGGTCACCTCTCTGAAACTGTATTTATGAAACAACCTCCTGGTTTTACTAATCCTAATTTTCCTCATCACGTTTGTCGCCTTAATAAAGCTTTATATGGTCTTAAACAAGCTCCCCGTGCGTGGTATCATCGTTTTTGCTTCTTTTCTTTCCTCCTTAGGTTTTCTTAGCAGTAAATCCGATGCTTCTTTGTTTACTTTTCGTCGTGACTCTTCCATAGCTTATCTTCTCCTCTATGTGGATGACATTGTCTTAACCGCCTCTTCTCCCTCTCTTCTTTCGAAACTCACTTCATTATTATCTTCTGAGTTTGCCATGACTGATTTGGGTCCCCTCCACTACTTTCTTGGCATTTCTGTCTCTCATTCTTCCTCTGGTCTTTTTCTCTCTCAAGAAAAATTTGCCTTGGAAATTCTTGCTCGTGCCAACATGACTGACTGCAATTCTGTCTCTACTCCCGCTAACACTCAATCCAACAGCTTTTACTTGGATTTGTATGTTATTTTATGATGTTTAATATTATCCTTTAGTTTCATCTAACATGATTTTTTATTGCTAGATGAATATTGGTGAAGGTTCGAACAAAAGCAAAAAGTTGATACATATTGGTCTTTCAATAGTGGTTTCGTAAAACATGTAAATTTGGGATTATTCATGATTTTGTAGTATTGGGGTTATGGTTGGCTTGTTATCTTTTTACCTCTCTGTGTATAACAAAGCGCCATGTTTCACATCTTTTTATGCATGAAATTTTTAATATTTTGACGTTGTTGTTGTATATGGAAAATGTGTTCCGTCGTTTATAACAAAAGAGCCAAAAGTATTTAATTATTTTGGACTATTATACAAAATTATTTTTGTTTAACGAATTCATAAATGAGTATTTTACAAGTGTCGATTTGTTAAAAGTGAAAACTAGTCATTCACCAAAAAAGCGTTATTGAGATCTTATGAATTTGTATATTCATCACACCTAGAAAAGAAAAAGAAAATGGTTGCCGAACAATCGTCGGACGATCGCCAAAAGGAATTAAATAAAAAAGTGGTAGATCAAAAGTTAAATAGTGGCGACTGTTAAATTTTTTTTTTTTTGGAGGGGGAGGGGGAGGGGGAGGGCAGGCAGTGCAAATAAGTCAATTTCTTATTTATTTATTTATTTATTGATTTTGTATTTATTATTTATTATTTATAATTTATAATTTCAGATTTTACTCTATATTAATAATAAATTAACATTACATATCTATCTTATTCTATTAATTATTTATTCACACAATCATTACATAAATAACTAACTCAACCAATTACTATTGATTTGACACATTTTACAAATCTCAACCATTTTTTTAAAACATAAACAAACACAACACACATCACATTATTTTTACACGAATCCATGTAGTACGCATTTCCCGAGAAATTTTTAGGATTTTGTCTAAAAAACATAAATAAACAAAGCCTAAAAGTTTCGAGAAAACCTTAGAATATTATCAAGTACTAATAAGTCCAGAAATAATACGATTAATAATTTTATTTCTTCATAGTTCTTCACTTCTTTTTATTTACATTTTATTATTTACTCTTGGAAACTAAACTTAGGGTTTTTGTTCAATAATTTACTTGATTTCCTTTTTAAATAGTTTAGGATATTAGTTTTTTTGAAAAATGAGTTGATTTTTGCATTTTTTTTTAACTATATACAATATTATATTTGTGTGCTCATACATGATTTCTAGAGTTTTCAATTAAAATGGATGGTAATGAATAAAAACATTTCAGATTTGTCAAGTAATAAAGTAAATATGAAATATAAATTTTATTTCATTTCAATTGATTTTTTTTCTGAGTATCGTAGGATGAAATTATTTTTTATTTGTGAGGTCACAATGTAAATGTCAATAACATTCTTCATATTATCTTTAATTGTATTTCTAGATGTTGTAAGATGAATTCACTCTAACATGTTCACACTGAGCATATTTAATAAGAATAAAACAAATTGTCTTCAAAACTTTCTTTTACACAGTGAAGGATTTTCTTGTCTTTTTATGAAAATAAAATGAAAATCGGAATGCCAATAACAAAAGTTGAATTGACTTTAACAACTTCAAAAAACAAAAGAGTTTCTCTATAAGAAAATGTGAAAACACATGTACTTTGAAGGGTTTAATATTTCTACCCGTAAAAGTTAGGCCCCATATTCAACATCAATTTTTACCAGAACTGATTCTATCAAAGATGCTTTTATAAAATTGTGGTTGACTAAAAGCTTCAATTTCTAATTTAACAATATAATAATTATTGTGTTTGATAAAATTCCAAGTTTAGTTACAAAATTGTCTCTGTAAATCATACACAATAGACGTGAATTTGCAAAACTCTATGAACCACCCGCACGCAGGGACGGATCCAGGAATTATACTGGGGGGTGAAGCGAGATTGTTGTGATATACACGCGTTTTGTTTATATGGTAGTCGAAGGATTGCATGGGGGGTGCGAGGGGCTTGGCCCCCACGGTACGGTACGCTATTATATGTATGCAGAAAAATGGAAATTATGTTTAGTAAAAACTTTTGATATATTTTGTACTATATACCTCTTTTGTTAATAGTGAAATTCTCTTATCCTCTTCGGACATAGGCAATTGCTGAACCACATAGAAATGATTTTTTAATACATTTTTCATAACTAATCAAATAAAATTTAGTTTTAAAACTAAAATGAAAAATAGTCCTAATATTACATAAAACAAAACATAAAAATCTTAATAAGTATGATTTGATTAATACCAATTTTAACATTTCACATTAAAAATGATAATCAACGTTACATTTCATCAATAATATCCAATTTTGTGAAAATCGATTATAAAAAGATAAAGCAAAAATAAAAAGATACTTATCATATAGCAGAGACGAGAAACGGTTGATGGAATATGAACAAATCATAAGTGATGAGAAAATGTAAAACTATAACAAGAATGCTAACTTAAATTTTTTAATTATATAGCTTATTGGAATGTTCAACTGAGTCAATTGCTCTATTATGTGGGTTAGGAATATGAATTAATTTTGTTTTTTTTGTTATTTTTTGAGGGGGGACGAAAATGCAAATTTTTCAAAATTTATAACTAAAAATTAGAAATAAAAAAATTGAGCCCCCGCTCCGTCCTTGGGCTGACCGCACGACACTACACCATTTTGGTAATTTCTGCACAAGTCACGAATTACTTTTTTTTTTGTTGGTTTCCTCACGAGATGTTCTGGCCAGCTTTCGCGCACCTCAATTAATCTCCGCTCACGGTGCGTAGTTGCCTATAACCAAGCATTATTTGATATCAAATAAATACTAGCAGTAGTCACGAATTACTACTACTAGTATTTATTTGATATCAATTTAAAGATATGCACAATTTAACTATAATCAATGTTAAAAAATATTGTTTAATGTGATGCTACTAGTACTTTTTAATGGCCACGTGACCACGTCTAACAGATTTTGATATTATTTAATATATTATGTAATGAATTGTGGTATTATTTTATTGTTAATGTAGTTTTAATCCTTTTCTTATTTTTAAGAAAAAGTGCCTCTACCATTTATTTTTTGAATCGTAAATGACAATGTTTTATTTTTTCTTTCATTTAGCAAAAAAAGACGTCAAACTTCTTTTTTTGGTTTAATTTAGTTTTATAAATGAAACTAACTTAAAAACCGTCCAAACAACCCTAAGTCGCATGGAACCCCATTAGGCCTAGCATTGGTTGGGTTTGGTCCAGACTCAAACCCAAAACTTTGGGTTTAGACCCTGACTCAAACCCAAAACTTTGGGTCTATATGGGTCTTTGCCTAGACCCATCTGTTTTGTCTTACTTTCTTTTGTATTTTTTTATTTGATATATAATGATTTTATTTATATAAATAAATATTAAAATGTACGTTGTAGAAATGTAATTCGAATATATACACACACATATAATATGTAAAAGACATTTATATATATAATATTAAATCTAAAATCTTAATATACATATATTTAATATTAGAAAAAAATATGCAAAAATTATACTAAATATAAATACTAAGTATTAAAATAGAAATATGAAAAACTGTTAAATGTTTTAAAGAAATTATACTAAATATAAATCTGTTAAAAAAATTATACTTAGTATTATTATATATAAATCTGTTAAAAAATATATTTTATATTAAAATTCAAAGTTATATATAAATATATATATTATATTATTAGTATATATATATGTGTATATATAAAACACATTCTATATTTTGCTAGAAATATATATATTTCTTCTCCAAGTATCATTATAGAATTTTATTATTCCATCTACATTAAAAACACAAGAGCCCAATATTATTTCCTTCCTTAAAATCGTACGCCTTTGGGTAGGAAACGATCTTAGGCTGAGCTGAGTACTGCTGAAGGAGCCATAGGGAAGTTACCTGATTTCCATCAGAAGCAGGTTGGGGCTGAAATGCCTGGTAAAAGTCTCATGGTGTGACCCGGTGGTATTTTGGTCAAAGAAATTTTAAGGTAAGGAAGCGTGTTGGACCTCTACGTTTTTAATGCTCAAAGAATAATGAATTCTATGTGATGTTTGGTAGAAGAAATATCTTCATGTTATAATGATCTTTTATATTATTTTGTCTGATAATCGATATTTTTATTTCTTCTTAGATAATCTAGATAATAGTATGCTTCCATGTTTAATTATCCATATTTATGATAATTCTTATTCCAATAATTTGATTAATTTTTATGATATTATTAATTTAATACGATTTTTTGAAAACTTTGATTTTGAAAATTTCTATAACACTGATTTTGCTGCATTTGCTTCCGTTGCCATCCCAGGTGGTATCAGAGCCATACTCGATAATTTATCTGAAAACATACCTATAAATTTAGAAAGTAATGAGATATTTTTACCTTCTGATGACATTATTAATTTAGATTGTGAAGAAAGTTTTGACTACCTTGATTATATAGTTGATGATGATGATTGGCAGTATAATTCTGATTAAGAAAATGGCTGGAATTAAGTATAATATGATAGTTGAAGGAGAACACCCTATTAAAATAGATAGAGATAAGCAGGAATTACAGAAAACTATAATCTATTATGGAGATCAGATTATATTAGAACTAGAAAAAGTATCAACTTTAATAAGAACTTTAATTCAAGATAAATCTAAAGATAAAGAAAAAGTAATAGAAAAAGAAAAAAAAATCATAAATCTTGAAGAAGTTGGTTCTTATAAAGAAAAATCGCTTTATACAAAACCAACGCCTTCTATGAGTTATTTAAAATATCATTTAGAGAACCTACATATACCTAAAGGATATAAAGGTAACAATGAGTAGTGAAGAAGAAAAATTTTCTGATGTTGACGAATTCATATATATATATATATATATATATATGATTAGTACACATAAAACAATTTATATATATTAAAATTCGAATTCATATATATATATATATATGATTAGTACACATAAAACAATTTTTATATTTGCTATATATATATATTAAAATTTGAATTTTTATATATATATATATATATAATTAGTACACATAAAATAGATTTTATATTTGCTAAAAAAAGATTTTACATTAAAATTCGAATATATATTTAAATATTAAAAAGTATAAAATATGTTCAAAGATTATATATACATATTATTATATATATATATATAGTATATATAATATCATATATATAAGTAAAAGATCTGAAAATAAAAAAAAGGGAAGAGGGAAGGGCGGCGGTGGCGGAAGGAGGAGCGGCGGCAGCGAAATGAGGCTAGTGGAGGAGTGGAGGAGAAGTGAAGAAGATGAATATGGGTATTTTGATGGCATTAGGGTTTGAGGAGAGAGAGAGAGTATATACTATATAATGTAATAAGTTTGAGTTTGAGCTTGGGTTTTGAAAATTTTAGGCTTATGTTTTGGGTAGGTTTGGGTTTGGGTCTGGGTTTGGAAATGGATCTAGACCCAAATAAATATTCAGGTTTGGGTCTGTGTCTGGGTCAGACCCAACCAATGCCAAACCTCCCCATAATGAATTTTAATTTACAAAATTGCAACTCCAAATTGTTAATCCACAAAATCACACTCAACAAATTTGGTTGAGATTTGTAGAAAAATTCGCACATGAGATCCTTAGGCCTTGTTTGTTTGTGTTTTCAAACTGCTTTTTCCATTTTCATTTTTATCTGAAAATGAAAATACACACTTTACACTGTTTTTAATTAAAAATATTCTCATTTTCATTCTTATTTTTACATTCACAATAAATTTCAATCATTTCTTTAAAATTACATTTCACATCACTCATCTTACAATTTCTTTTTATCACTTTTCTCTTTTATCTCCTTTCAATTTTTTAAATATTTCTCTCTCCTCTCCGTTAAATTTTTAAATCCAACATTATTCATTTAATCATTACTTTTCAATCATTTTACACATCATAATCACCAATTTCAACTATTTTTAAAAACACAACCAAACACAACTACTTTTTTCATTTTTCTCACACAAAAATAAAAAATCTCATTCCCCCATATATTTTCGAAAATGACGATTGGAAATGAAATGATAACACATCCAAACAAAGCCTTAGTAATCGCAATAATCCATGATTATTTTTAACCTATCAAGTTATCAAATGTCCCGAAAAAATGTAATTAGAGAGTGAAAAAGTAAATACAGGAATTGTAACCACTCGACCAAACTCACCTCGAGTAACATCTGTACCCAAGTTAAAAACATGTAGAGCCAAACAACCTCTTTTAGCAAAGTAGTTAACCCTAACCGAGACTCACGCTCACGCAAAACAAAACTTGATCCAAATCAAACTCACGTACATAGATCCAAACCTACTTTTATTTACCCCCAAAAAAGAAGAGAGAAAAAAATAACAGAGTTGAAGAGGTTGAGCCCTAGCCAGTCATGGACTCCACCATAATTCAACCCCCCCACCCCAACAAGGCAAAACTCCCTATCAAACGCAAAACCCCCGACGACCCAAATCCACCGCCACTCGACAGACCTCCACCGTTCAAGTTCCACCGCATATGGACCGAGCCCGACGAGATCCGCTTCTTACAGGGCCTCTTGGATTGTTCCTCTCAGAATCTAGCCTTCCCGCGGGACTTGGGGATCTTCTACGCCCGGTTCTCCAACACCATGTCACAGCCCTACACGAAATCGCAGCTCTCCGAGAAGCTCCGGAGGCTCCGAAAGAAGTTCCGGGTCATTTCGACCCGGCTATCCAAGGGTTTGGATCGATCGCAGTTGTCGATTCATGATCGCGCGCTTTATGAATTGTCGAGACAGCTCTGGCACCCGGATTATGCTGCCACATCGCCTTTTAATGGTGCGAGGAATGTGGGTTTGGATCATGGTAGTAATGGTGGTGGTGGTGGTAATGGTGATGGGATGTTGAAAAGATCGAGCCTTGTTGGGATTAAGGTCGACTTTTCGCCTACTTTGCCTGTGATCATGTCCGATTTTGATCAAGAGAATGATGTCAGTTTGGAGTTGGATTGTGTGGATAATGAGAATGGGGGTGGGGACAAAGGCGGGGTTGTGTTTGGGGACTTTTGCTATGAGGATAATAAGAATGAAGAAGTTAAGTTGAGTGAGGTGAATGTGGAGTTTGAAGGGGAAGACAAAGACGAAGAAGCTTTGGAGGATGAGGGAAATGGTAATATTGGCAGAGGGACTGAGCCGGATGTTGGTTTTGGATGTGAGAATAATAAAGTAGGAGAAGTGGCGGCGAAGGTGGTGATGAATGTCTTTGATGAGTGTGTCAAGGATGTGAGAAGGGTTTTAGCCAGTCGAGGTGGTGAAAGGAGTGGAGAGAGTTTCCGGGTGCGTTGGCAGCAGCAAAGGATAGCGGAATTGGATGTTTTAGGGAGCCGATTGAGGTTGGTCCTTGAGCATTCTCTCCGAAAGCAATGAGTAAATATGAAAAAAAAAAGAAATTCTAGATGGTTTTGGTAGAACAGATAAAAATGCTCCCTTTTGGTATCCTTGTTTTATTGTTTATAGTTTAGCTACTTTAGATAATTGTATATTTGGTAATGGCATATAAAGGTTTCTTGGTTTGAATGTTATATAGTACTATTTTGATCTTTTATTTGTGTCTATGCAATATATGTTCTGCTTTAGTATCAATTGATGAGCAGTAAAAAAGAAATCCCCCCTGACATTTAAGTAGTTATCTACAATGTAATATCTGATTACATATTATATTCTTTGCACTTCGTTAATAGTTTCATAAGGAGACATTTTATAGGGGATGGAAATGCCGTGCTCACATTACACTTGGGGAATAACTCCAAGAAATCATATAGGGAGGGATATCAGTAGTTAAAACAAGCGGCATCTTAAGGGTGTGTGTACTGTTTTATTCGTGTTGAGGTGGTTTCATCATCCGGAGCTGTTCCTCTACTTTTTAATTTTTATTATCTTGGTGTTAAAATATTGCTTACTTAAGGAGTTGCTCATTTGTTAGCTAATTGTAGGCTATAAGATTTTTGGCATGCATTTAAAAGTTAATGAGGATATTAAAACATTGTGGTTGAGGCTTACTTATGTTGGAGTTTAAAGAGCCATTCGTTTTTAATGTACGGGCATGGAAAAACAGTTTGGCTGAGGTTCATTACAATTGCGCAGACCGTAAGAGTAAGTCCTTGTCGATGAATAATGATTGTTTTTGATTGATCAACTGAGTGACTATAGGCTGCGGGGTGGTGCGAACTGGTGAAGATAGTATGGCGAAGATGAAGCAATTTATGTTTTATATTTTTATTAAGTGTTTAGTGAGGCTAAAAGATGCAACTGGTTATGAGTTGATATTTAACTGTTTGTTACGTATTGGTTGCATTAATGGTGATGGATATCTGTGATGATCAATACCAGTATTTCCCTTTCGTCTTATTATTTGTATTACTTGGCCAGTATGAGGATTTGCGATTTCGAGGACATCTCAGCCGCCGAACATGTAGGGTCCAGCTATTGACCCCAAACATGGATGGCTGAGATAATCTCATTCTCCCTCGTAGGAGTTAAAAATGTGCAAATTTGGTCCGGTCTGTCACATTTTTGATGGAATTGTCACGTGAAAGTCACGTGACTATTAACTTGGCTTTTTTGTAAGTTTTTCAAAATACTTGGGAACTTGAAATCTTTCTCTTCCTACTCAAATTTCATTTTTCTTTCTCCTTTTTCTCTTTTCTTCCCTGTCTTCTTCACATCAAACCCTAAACTGGTCACTTTAAATTTTTTACTCGTAATTCGAGTGACCTGGTTTGTCTAATACCGTTGGATGTAAGAATAAAATAGTAAAATACACCAACAATAAAATACACGAAAATCACTTGCATCAAATGGTATTTGAAGGACCGGCTCCATTGGACACGGTCCATCCTGGAATTTCCCCTCATAGCTCACTCTTCTAGTTTGAGATATTCTGGTTTGTCTTTCAAGGCAGCACAAGTCTTTCTTTTTTTGGATAAGGCAGCACAACTTGGTTATGCATGTTCTGTATAGCTTGGTCATAGTTTCATGCAATAAAGATGGGATAAATGCAAAAAATCTCCCTGTGTTATCGCAAAGTGCAAAAAAACCCCATATGTTAGCGAAATATCCTAAAACCCCCTCGTAAAAGTCTAAAACTCAACAAAAAAACCCCTTTCCGTCAAACTTAACGGCATTTGAGATTATCACGCGTGAGGTGAGAGTTAGGAATATTTTTTTTTTTATTTTCAAATGTTAAATTGGTATATTTGTGTAGGATATAGTAATTTGGGCCGGATATGGGTAGGATATTGCAAATTGATCGGATATGGGTGCCCAAACCCAATCCCCTTTTTTTTATTCTTTTCCTTTTTCTTTTTCCTTCATTTTCTTTTCGTTTTTCCTTCCTTTTCTCTTCTCTTTGTTTCTTCTCCCCCTCTCCCCTTCTTCCAATTCCAGCACGTCCGCCTTTAATCACCACACTGGCCTTTTCCACGTTTGTATTATTCATACCCCAAAGCACTAGTCCCTTTTCCATCATCCATTCCCTAATTTGTGATTTGGGGTAAGAATTACTGAAGAAATTATCAACTCAATACACTTCCACCACCACCCCTGCTCGCTCCGACCCCATTGCCACCTGCTCTATTCACCCACACCACCATCAGCCGCCGACCTTGATCACCACCTGCTCCGCCCGAAAACCCATCTGCTTAGCCTCCTCTTTTCTTTTCCTTTTTTTTTTCACTTGAAAAATGAAGAAATTTTTTATGCATTAATTTCAAAATAGATCTAGGGCTGAGATTTAACCTTAAAATAATTAATTAAAAAATTGTGTCAAAAGAAATCTAATGGTTGAAAACAATTCATGTAAGATCCAATGATTCGTATTTTAAATATATAATAACTTATTTCTAATAAATAAAAGGGTATAACGGGGATTTGAAGGAAATTTTAACACTGTTAGGAATTTTTTGATGGATGTGGCACGTGTGCAAAATTTATAGGTTACAGAGGGGGGTTTCTAGGCTATTTCACTAACACATGGGGGGCTTTTTTGCACTTTTGCGATAACACAGGTTTTTTTTTTTTTTTTTTGCATTTATCCCAATAAAGATCGTTTGAGCGTCACGATGATGGAAATATCAACAATTGACCATGTTTTTTTATTGAGAAAATTACAACCCCCCCCCTCACATTTGTCATAATTACTCAAACACCCAACCAAGTCTTGAAATTACACAAACATCATGCCAGAGCATACACCCTTACCAGTACAGTCACTGAGACTTTTTCCGGCCCAGTAACTGCTGATGTCATTCAAAGTATACCCATTCTGCTCTTGTATTGACCCAGACTAATTTTGGTCAATTTTCTTATGACGACAATACTCCTAGAGGATGTACTTGTAATTACGTAATAGTGCAGGGGTGTTGTAAGAAAACACTGCAAACTCAAGAAAATATATTAATTGAATACATTATTTTGTAATCAAATAAAAAAGTTATCAATGATTGAAAGATTATATTTTAGTAATTATATTTAATAATTAACTAAGACTAAAATTTTATCAATAATAGTCAAAATATATAACATTTTTATTAACTACTTTTAATTATTGATTAAAACCCAAAAAATCACCAAAATATCTAATCACCAATTTTCTCTTATTTTTTTTAATTATTCTTATTTTTTATATATTTTTGTTTAGCTTATAAATTAAAATTTAGCAGAAATTTTGATAATAAATGAATATTACATCTTAGGCAATAATACTTGAAAAAATTAATTATAACTGATAGTTAATCAATGCACTATATAATTTTCAAACTTGGAAATTAAAAATATTACAACAAATTCAAAATATATTCTTAATCATATTTTTAGCCAATGCATTATATGATTTCCTTAATTATATTTTTTCCTTTTTTTTTTAATTTATTTTCCACCTCCTTTGTTCTTCTTCATCCTCCTCCTTCCTCACCTAAAACTCTAGCCACCATTACACCCACGACCCACAGAGACCGGGTTGGGGGTGGGGGGTGAGTGCTGGTAGGGGCCCTGTTAGTATACAATTTTTTATAAATACAAAGTTTTGCCTCCTGTTAAATACGTATATTACCTTAGTTATAGTTTTGTATTAGGATTCTTTGTTTATTTTCTTTTGTGGCTAAGTTAGGGTTTTATTGTATTCTCTCTTATAATTATAAATACTTTGAGTAGCAATACAAGTTTTCCTACGGGGTTTTACCAATCTAACATGGTATCAGCCTAAACCGGTGTTTTTTTTCCAAACACCTTCGATCCACTTCTCTCTTCCGCTCCTTCACGCCGTCGATCCCCGCGACGCATCATCTTTCACTCCATAATCCTCCACTGCCGTCTTTCTCTATCTTGGTAAGTGCTAGGTCTCCTTCTTTCTTTGTGTCTTCTACTTTCTTGTTCCATTGTTATTATCATGGCAGACCCTATTGACAATCCAAAAACCACCAACACCACAAATACATCTCACCCGATATCTGACCCCGCATACTCCGTCAATACTGTTTTCCATCTTTTTAATTTTAAATTATGTGAGGAAGATCCTCATTTCAAACTATGGAAAACTATTTTCACCAATATTTGTCGTAGCTATCGTGTACTAGGTCATATCAATGGGTCCTCTTTACCCAAGGATGACAACGATGAAGATTGGTTTTCTCTCGATTCAAAAATTAAAACTTGGATGTATAATTCTGCCGATGCCAATCTTTTAGACAGTGTTAGTGATAATGGTTTTACAGGCAAACGTATTTGGGACAATCTTGAGTCTTTTTTCAACAATAATAAGCCCTCCCGTTCCCTTCAATTACAAGATCGTTTTCGCAATTACAAAAAGGGTGTCACATCTATCTCCGATTTTTGTCGTGACATGAAACGACTAGCTGACAATCTTAAAGAGATGTCGATTCGCCCATATCCGACCAAGAACTCGTCCTCCAAATTGTAAATAATCTCCTGGATTCTTACAATAGCATAATCGATGTTATAACAAATAAAACTCCTTTTCCATCCTTTTCTCAGGCTCGTAATATATTACTCTTACATGAATCCCGTGAATCACAATTATCTCCCAATTCCCCCTCTCCCGATTCTCAACTTATTCTTTACTCCCAAACCCCAAATCGTCATGATAATAACAAGAACAAGGGCAAGGGCAGAGGAAAGAATTCTGGCCACGGTTACGGACGAGGTAGAGGAACCGGTCCTTATCAATTTCATCATAATTCCGCCCATAATAATTCATGGATTCATTCTTCGCAATCTGGGCCAAACCGAGTTCCTGGCCCCTTTATCAATAACCCACCCTTCCCACTTTTTAATGCAGGTCGAAGTCCAATTGGTTTCCCAATCACAAATTCAGGCCCTTATGGCGGCCCAGCCCAACATCACACTTATTATGCTGGGCCTCACGGATGGGCGCCCACTACCTCCCCTCAACAGCCCGCTCCCAATATACTTGGGCCGCCGCCCTTTTACTCGGCCTAGACGCTCCAACAACCTGCCCCTCTCTCTTCTTATGGATCACCAGGTGGGCCTTTATCTACTCAGCCCAACACTCCCATGCAATTCAACCCAGTGGCTGCCCGTGCTTCCTTCTACACAAATCAGCAGCCCATTCCACCACATCGATGCCTGCAGATTTAAAGTATCTTTTTTCCACAATGACTATGCAGCAGCCCGATGATGGTTGGTACATGGACTCGGGCGCCTCTGCCCATATTACGTCCTCTAAAGGTGCACTTTCTTCTCTTCAACCTTGTGAATTATTAAAATCTATTATAGTTGGTAATAGTGCTATTATTCATGTTTCTCATGTTGGTAGTTCTTCCCTAGCCACCCCCTTTTGATCTCTTGCTTTAAATAATGTTCTTGTCTCTCCTCATATCTTTAAAAATCTTATTTTCGTCTATCAGTTTACTCGTGATAACCAATGTTCCATTGAATTTGATCCTTTCGGTTTTTCTGTGAAGGACCTTAACTCTCATCCACTGCAGTGACAGCAATGGTGATCTTTATCCTTTCCACTCCTCAAGTTCTCCTTCTTCCTCATCCGCCGCTAGCTTTGCTGTCGCCGTCTCCCCTCATATCTCGCACCGTCGCCTTGGGCGTCCGTGCAAATCCTTTTTAATTTCTTACGTTCTAATAAATTTATTAAGTCTTCTAGTTTATTTACTTCTTTATGTCATGCTTATCAGTTAGGTAAACATCGTCGTTTTCCTTTTAGTAGTTCTACTTCTAAAACTTCTCGTATTTTTGATATTATTCATTCAGATTTATGGACTTCCCCTATTGTGAGTATGAACGGTTTCAAATATTATGTCCTCTTTCTTGATGATTTTTCACATTTTTTATGGGTTTTTTCCATCCGTTCCAAATCTGAAGTATTTAGAATTTTCACTACTTTTTATACTTATGTTAAAAATCAATTTCATAAGGATATTAAATCTTTTCAATGTGACCACGACCGTGAATTTGACAATGATAATTTTCATATTTTTTTTAAAAATCGTGGTATTGTTTTCCGTTTTTCTTGCCCATACACATTGCAACAAAATGGCAACGCTGAACGCACTATTCAATCTATTAATAATATTGTTCGTTCACTTTTTTTCCAAGCTCACTTACCCTCGTCTTGTTGGGTCGAAGTTTTATATATGTCCACTCATCTTCTTAACGTTCTCCCCACTATTTTTCTCTTGTTTCGTACCCCTTTCGAGCTTCTCTATAGTACTTTTCCTACTTATGACCACTTATGCATTTTCGGTTGTCGTTGTTATCCTAACCTCACTGCTACTGCGCCACACAAGCTCTCGGCTCGCTCCACCCCTTGCCTCTTTCTAGGATATCCACCCAACCATCTTGGTTATCGTTGCTTAGATCTTACTACTAACAAAATCATCATCTCTCGCTATGTCACTTTCGATGAAGACATTTTTCCATATCCCTCGTTCCATCCTTCTCCTAAAGCCGAAGTTTATCATTTTTGACAAATGATGCTGATCCCCTGCTTCTTCTTCCACAATCCGTCATTCCTCATCCTACCACCACGCCTAACCCTCTAACATCTGATGCCGCGCCACCCACCTCGCCACAACCTCATCACTCTAACCCTCCCTCTCCCGTCGTTCCCATGGGCCATCATATGACTACTCGTTCCAAGGATGGAATCTTTCGTCCTCATCAGTTCCTCAACCTCTGTGCTCTCTCTGATATTCCTCTTCTTCCTCACTCTCACACACAAGCCGTTTGTGACCCCAATTGGAAGGCCGCAATGGATGATGAACTTTCCGCCCTCCACGCAAATGGTACATGGGAACTCGTGCCTCCTCCTCCTCATGTTAATCTCGTCGGTTCTAAGTGGATTTTCCTACATAAGTTTCGTTCTGATGGTACTCTTGAGCGTTATAAAGCTAATCTTGTTGCTCAAGGTTTTTCTCAACAGCCCGGTTTAGACTATGTTGAAACTTTTAGCCCTGATGTCATACCGGCCACTATTCGCACTGTTCTCAATCTAGTTGTCTCTCATTCTTGGCCCCTCCATAAACTTGAAGTTAAAAATGCATTTCTGCATGGCCATCTATCCGAAGTAGTCTTTATGAAACAACCTCCTAGTTTTGTCAATCCTCAGTTTCCTAATCACATCTGTCGTCTCAAGAAGGCTCTTTATGGTCTCAAACAAGCCCCTCGCGCTTGGTACCAGCATTTTGCCTCTTTTCTTATGCCTCTCGATTTTGTTGGTAGTAAAGCTGACACCTTTTTCTTCATTCTTCGTCAAGGAACTCACACTACTTATCTTCTGCTTTATGTTTGTGACATTGTCCTCACGACTTCATCTTCTTCCTTACTTTTCTCTCTCACTCGTTTTCTCTCTTCTGAGTTTGCTATGACTGATCTTAGTCCCCTTCACTATTTTCTCAGTATTTTTGTGAATCAATCTCCGTGTGGCCTTTTTCTATCCCAATCTAAATTTGCTTCTGAAAGTCTCGATCGAGCAGCCATGACTAACTGTAATCCATGTGCCACACCCGTCAATACTAAGGCCAAGTTCCCTTCTTCCTGTCCCCCTATATTTGATCCCACTCTTTACCGTAGTCTCACACGAGCTCTCCAATATCCCACCATCGCTCGCCCCAATATTTCTTATGCTGTGCAACAAATCTATCGTTTTATGCATGATCCTAGAGAACCTCATTTCCATGCTCTTAAATGTATTCTCCACTACCTCAAAGGCTCCCACTTTCTCTTGGTATCTACATTCGTCCATCTTCCACTGATCGTCTTATCGCCTACTCTGATGCGGATTGGGCTGGTTGCCCAGAAACTCGGCGCTCCACATCCGGTTATTGTGTATTTTTGGTGATAATCTTATTTCTTGGTCTTCTAAGTGTTAGCTTATCGTTTCTCGTTTTAGTGCTGAAGCTGCATATCGAGGTGTTGCAAATGCAGTTGCTGAAGCCTCTTGGCTTCGTAATCTTCTTTTTGAATTGCATTGTCCTTTTTCTTTTGCTACTGTTGTCTATTGTGATAATATTAGTTCTGTGTATCTTTCTTCTAATCCTATACAGCACCAGCGAACCAAACATATAGAAATTGATATTCACTTTGTGCGAGAAAAGGTTGCCTTAGGGCACATACGTGTTTTTCATGTACCATCCGCCCATCAGTTTGCGGATAGTTTTACCAAAGGTTTACCATCACAATTATTTTTTTATTTTCGGTTCAGTTTGTGCATTCGGGATCCTCCAACTTCGACTGCGGAGGAGTGTTAAATACGTATATTACCTTAGTTATAGTTTTGTATTAGGATTCTTTGTATATTTTCCTTATTGGCTAAGTTAGGGTTTTATTATATTCTCTCTTATAATTTTAAATACTTTGAGTATCAATGCAAGTTTCCCTACGGGGGTTCTACCAATCTAACAACCCCCCCCAAAAGAAAATATTGATAAATCCTTTCTTGTGGTCAAAAATATTATTTTGCTCACCTAATATTTATTCTCAACAATTTTTTTCACTTAATCTGGGTAATTTTCATGCGTTTGTCGTCTCTTCTATATAATAAGTATCATTTTAGTTTCTATTTATTTTATTTTTTCATAGTCAATTTCTACAAAATTGGATGCTATTGATATTCCACTCTATATATGTTTCGCTTTCACTATTAATAAAACAGATACAGAGTTAACCCTCGATTTGTTTGATTATATATAGCGTACCGTACCGCGGGGGGCAAGCTTCCTGCACCCCCTGTCAATCCTTTGTCTACCAAGCAAACGAAACACGTGTATATCACAACAATTTCGCCCCCTTGGTATAATTCCCTCGCTCCATCCCTGATGACCCACCACCATACCACCTACAAATCATCCATCCAAATGCACCCCACCCCTAACCCAACTCCGTCCAGACACCTTCCCATCCTCATATCATCGGCAAAACCCCGCCTCCCAAATATTAGCCCTGCTCGGACTACCTACCCAAAACGACGCCTATATGAAAAATGCGATAAACTCTATTTCAGAACCCTAATCGATCATTTCCAAATTTCTTCATTTGACTATACAAATAAGCTCCTTATTGTTTCTCATTCTACAAATTCTTCAATTTCTAATTTCATCTCCTCAGCATCTTTCAGCGGGATTTTCCCTGATTTGGAGGCCCAATGATAAGAGTCATTTTTACATGTTTTTAAGCCCTTATGTTTATGTTTTAAATTCCTTTATCAGTTGATTTATGACACATATGCGTATAATCTATGTGCTTATTGAGTAAAGGTGGAAAATCACTACAATCGACATAAACTGCACAAACACACAGTATTTCAGTGTATTTTGAAATCGAATTTGAGGAAGTTTTCTTCTACAAAGTTGTCAAACTCTGTCTTGGCTTCACGTGGCAACTTGGATCATCCAAATCCGAGGTCCGTGGAGAACGTTATGAAGAAAATACAATTTCTGCGCTGAAAAACAAGAATACGGTTCAGACTCTGCAGCTGGCGCCTAGGCGCCACATCACCCGTGCCTAGGCGCCCGTCAACTTATTCCCCAAGCCATTTAGTCCACCTGGACAGCGCCTAGGCGCCATTTAGGTCACGCCTGGGCGCCGATACAGCGGTTTTGAAGGTATAAAGGCCAAAAATGAAAGGAAAAGAAGGGGGTTCGAATTCTAAAGGAACTTTGGGGATTTCTTGGGATTGGGACCTCACTTTTCATCACTTTAGAAGAGCAAAACAGAAGTGAAAGAAGAGATTCAAGCCTCCAATTAAAGATTCGATCATCAATTCAACATAGGGAGTTTCTTAGTTTTAGATTCATCTTTGTCTATGAACATGGATCTTATGCTTAGCTTTTTCCTTATGCATTTTATGAGCTAAATTGTTGAACTAGGGCCATGAGAAGGCCATGTTTTTAGTATTGTGATAATAAGATTGTTTTCCATTTCAATTCATATATTGCTATGTGTTGTGATTTTGTGGTTGAATGCCTTACATATGCTTGATCACCATGTGTTTGATATCATGCCTAGGTGAATTATTCGAGAGAAAGTTGACTTAGGGTGCAAGAATTTCACAACATCACCGAACCAAATAGGAGTTGCCCTAGACATAGGTAAAGACTCCCGGGTGAAGTCATTCGATTTTAATCGAGTAAGCTCTAGATCTTTAATGCATACTTAGTGGTTAGATTTCCGGGTAGACATACTTAGGAAACCGCCAATTAAGTATAGGAGTCTATCACGAGACATCGGTTATTCTTTACCTTAGGAGTTTTCACCATAGCAATGTATGTCTGATGAATTGGTAATGATCTTAGGATAGCAATACGCAACATGTGCCCGAACATGAGCCTTAGTCACCTCTCCACCTTGGAAGTTTAATCTCTCTTTACTTTCGCTTTAGCTTATTTTACTTTCCTTTTTAGTTAAATCTCTAATTTATTTCCTTTTGTTATCGAAAATCATAAACTAAAATTCAAGTCTCCGTGGTTCGACAACCCGGACTTATTGTCCATTTCTATCACTACACACGACTAGTGCACTTGCTAGCAAAGCACGTTAGCCTCTAGTGTGTCAAGTTTTTGGCGCCGTTGCTGGGGACTTGTTTATTTTGGTTTTTGTTTTTATTGCAAGTTTTTATAATTTTTGTTTTCCTTTTATTTTTACTTTATATATATATATATATTTTTTGTCTGAATTTTAATTCCAATAAATGGCAGGAAACCTTCCGTTTTTGACCCCGGAGCAACAAGAATGGCTTCTAGGACTCATTCAAGCTATGCAACTCACTCTAGAGGACTTGAATTGTCCGAAAAATATGCAATTGGTGTTCGACGTCATTCAAGCTTTGCAACAAGCACCAAATTGGAGTATGACTTCGAGGAGTGGTGAGGCAACTGTGAGGGAAGACGAGGAGTTGAAAAATGCACGAATCTCTGCCCAGCAGATCACACCCGAATGAGCAGCTGAAAGTGTAGCAGAATTGGAAGCATTACTATATGGCACGCTTGAACGTGCAGAACCAAATACTCCCACCACCGAGCCTTCCATTCCTACAGCTTCTCAACCGGTTGAAGATTCTCCACCCTCTGTCCTCTCCACATGTAAGGAGGTAATTGATTCCAATGAGGGTAAGTTGTCATTGAATATAGAAGATGACATGGTTAATGTTGATAGCTATGAGGTTTTTGAGCATCCACTTGATTTTGATTTGTATTTCCACATTAATGCTTTTGATCCTTTTAGTGTTGAGCACTTTCAGGAAAAACGAATCAATCATCTTCTACATTCTTACATCGTGGACTCCGCATATGTCAAAGTGATGGGTGAAGAAAAACATGATATTGTATCTAGCTTGGAGAAAAGTCTACACCATCACCCGACTCATGGGGAAGAAAGAGTAATTAAGGTGTTGAGGGACCATACGAAAGTTCGTGAGTGGATGATTGCTTGGTCCCAACCTACGATATGTAGCACAAATGATGGGCCAACCTTCACTACCAAGGGCCAAAAGTTGAAGCGATACCCGATAGTGAATTGGAGAACGAACAAGGAATTCATACATAAACCACCTTAAGCCAATCAATGAGCACAAAGTCAAGCTAATGACTATAAACAAGGGCTTCTTGGGAGGCAACCCAAGTTTGTAAGTTTTCTTTTTGTTTTGCTTTCGTTTTTTGTTTAGTTTAGTTTGTTTCTTTATGTTGTGTTCAAGCATGCACTTTTGGCATATTTTTCTTTAAGTCTTGATGGTTTGTGTTGTGAGTGCATAACATGTAGTAGGCGAGTTTTGCTATGGAGAATTTTTCATTGCGGACTTGAGCTTTGAGCGGATCTCACGTGATTAAGGGTTGCTTTTCAGTACCCTTGTTGTAAGTACTTTATTTACTCCCCTTTTGAGTATGTATGATTGCGTCAACATTGAGGGCAATGTTGAGTTAAGTGTGGGGGGGAGGGTATCTATATGTCGTGTGATCTTGTTTTTAGCTCAAGTTTGGGGGAACCGTTGCTATTGCATGTATTTTGCTAAATTTTGAGAAAAATCAAGCATACAATTTCTTGTTTTAGGATGATTAGCTTGCCAATTGGTGCAATGAGACTTGAGAACTCGAGACAATGGCATGATATCTTGTATATTTCTATTAATGGTCTAAAATGAAAATTACACATCTTGATTATGCTCATTTCAACCTTAGTTGAGAGTCAATCTTCCTTAGATGATGCACGGTGCACATAAGTCGAAGGTAGAGGGATTGAAAAGGATTCCCCATCTCGAGACATGTGAGGAGCACCCCTGGATATATTAACCTAGATTTTTCATGTTGTTTTGAGATGATTAGTTGCTTATGGGTCCATAATTGTGTTAAATGAATGAATGATTGAGATGAGATTTGTATGACCCCAAAAATTCGGTCAGGCCAACGAGTATTGGAGGTCACCAAAGCACCATTGCCTATATACTATACTCGTTGAGCTAATTTGAGCTTTGCTCAAGCCAATCAAGAATGAGTTGTATAAAAGACCTCGTTCTATTACGTGGCCTTTGCCACTCGGGTGATTAAGTTCGTAGGAGTGTCTTAACACTTAGCACCCTAAAACCCTTTGGTTTGGGAGTTGTTGACCCAAAGCCCGTTACATGGGTGGCAAAGAAGATCTAAAGGGGTAGAACATTGCACGAGGCCTTATGTTGTTATAAGCTTAAATCGTTCAAAGCGTGAAATGTCAATGTAAAGTGAATGAAAGTGGGCACAATTTAACCTTAAAGTTGCTTATGATTCAATGAGCTTTATGATCTATCGAAAGTTGGTACATATGGGGAATGTTTCCGAGCATGGTAGGGATGCCTTTCGATCATAATGCCCTAGATCTTATCCCACTATACCCTTTGGAAATTGGTTCAATTTCAGGTGTTGAATGAGCATTGTCTTCATTTGTGTATGTATTGTTGAGCTTTATTGTCACTTGATTAGTGCCATTGCATCATAGTTCTTATTTCGAGTTGTAGTGGTTGGTTTGAGCTAAACATCCTTCGATTTTGTGGGTATATTGTATGCAAACCCTCACGAGACAATAACTCATCCTTTGAGGTAACTCAAAGGTTCAAAGGCTAGTTACACACGCTAAGTGCAACCGTTTACTCCACGAAAGCGAGTTAGTTAGTAGTTTTCTTTTCGTTTCTCCCTTGTTTGATGATGTTTCCATATCCTAGAATTCTTATTGCTCGAGGTCGAGCAATTCATAAGTGTGGGGGGGTTGATAAGAGTCGTTTTTACATGTTTTTAAGCCCTTATGTTTATGTTTTAGATTCATTTATCGGTTGATTTATGCCACATATGCGTATAATCTATGTGCTTATTGAGTAAAGGTGGAAAATCACTACAATCGACGTAAAGTGCACAAACATACAGTATTTCAGTGTATTTTGAAATCGAATTTGAGGAATTTTCCTGCTACAAAGTTGTCAAACTCTGTCTTGGCTTCACGTGGCAACTTGAATCATCCAAATCCGAGGTCCGTGGAGAAAGTTATGAAGAAAATACAATTGCTGCGCTGAAAAACAAGAAAACGGTTCAGACTCTGCAGCTGGCGCCTAGGCGCCCATCAACTTATTCCCTAAGCCATTTAGTCCACCTGGACCGCGCCTAGGCGCCATTTAGGTCACGCCTGGGCGCCGATACAGCGGTTTTGAAGGTATAAAGGCCAAAAATGAAAGGAAAAGAAGGGGGTTCGAATTCTAAAGGAATTTTGGGGATTTCTTGGGATTGGGACCTCACTTTTCATCACTTTAGAAGAGCAAAAGAGAAGGGAAAGAAGAGATTCAAGCCTCCAATTAAAGATTCGATCATCAATTCAACATAGGGAGTTTCTTAGCTTTAGATTCATCTTTGTCTATGAACATGGATCTTATGCTTAGCTTTTTCCTTATGCATTTTATGAGCTAAATTGTTGAACTAGGGCCATGAGAAGGCCATGTTTTTAGTATTGTGATAATAAGATTGTTTTCCATTTCAATTCATATATTGCTATGTGTTGTGATTTTGTGGTTGAATGCCTTACATATGCTTGATCACCATGTGTTTGATATCATGCCTAGGTGAATTATTCGAGAGAAAGTTGACTTAGGGTGCAAGAATTTCACAACATCACCGAACCAAATAGGAGTTGCCCTAGACATAGGTAAAGACTCCCGGGTGAAGTCGTTCGATTTTAATCGAGTAAGGTCTAGATCTTTAATGCATACTTAGTGGTTAGATTTCCGGGTAGACATACTTAGGAAACCGCCAATTAAGTATAGGAGTCTATCACGAGACATCGGTTATTCTTTACCTTAGGAGTTTTCACCATAGCAATGTATGTCTAATGAATTGGTAATGATCTTAGGATAGCAATACGCAACATGTGCCCGAACATGAGCCTTAGTCACCTCTCCACCTTGGAAGTTTAATCTCTCTTTACTTTCGCTTTAGCTTATTTTACTTTCCTTTTTAGTTAAATCTCTAATTTATTTCCTTTTGTTATCGAAAATCATAAACTAAAATTCAAGTCTCCGTGGTTCGACAACCCGGACTTATTGTCCATTTCTATCACTACACACGACTAGTGCACTTGCTACCAAAGCATGTTAGCTTCTAGCTAGAGTCTACTAGAGTCTAGGACTGATTCAAAAACATCTAATCCATCTTCACTTTCATAGCCTTACACTTTCTTGTAGAGTCCATATCTACCATTGATTTATCATGTGTGAGGTATTGTATCCATGGTTCCTCTCTGCCACAACATACAATTTATCCTTTCATTGTAGCAGACAACCATATCTCTCAGGCGGCTGAGATACTCTATCAGATCAACTCATTCGTGGTTGTATTATAATAGGCTTAGTTTGGGTTTCTTAAATAATAGTCTCCTAAAGAGTATTTGTTTTATTCTTTTCATAATAATATTTCTACCAACTACACTTTCTCAAATGAACTTATCTTCGAGAATGATGGCTTCCAAGGCCACAATGATCCTCTGATGATCATGTAGGTAAAAGAGGTCTCCCACTGAATCCTTTGGGACAACCAACAAAACTTCTTTTTAAAGATCTAACCTTCATATTCTTTACCTTTTATCTTTTCCACGTAGCTTGGGTATCCGCATACCCTAACGTGTTTGAGATTAGGTTTCCTGCTGCACCACATCTGATATGGTGCCTTAGGAATGAATTTGGAGGAACATCTATTCAAGATGCACCTATGAGCAACACATGACTCTCTATAAATTGGACAATTCTATGTAGCTTAGCAGAATGAGTCATATCCAAAAATGTTTCATTCTTGCATGCTACTACCCCAATTCAACTACAGAGTCACTGGAAATATCAGCTGTGAAACTATATTACGTCCTCTTAAGAATGGGTCGAATTAGGAAATCATATAATTGACATTACAATCCAATCGTAGTGCCGTAATATGATACCATATTTTCAACTAAGGACGTCAGTACGCACAAACTTTAGAACTCGAGTGGCCCTTTAATATTTTCCCTGTGAAGGGAGATTTGGTCATATTGCCCATGAGATAAGATTCTTAAATTTGGATAGGGATCCAATCCCAATGGGCTTGTACCCCATTATTTTTCCTAGTTTGTGAATCTTATGCTCATAAGTCATAATCTAATCTTAGGTGCCAAATAATTCTTTTAGTTTGTTTCTAGCATACTACGCTCTCTAGTCTCTGTGTTCACAGTATACTAATTCCAAACTTTCAAATTGTGTTAACAATTTTAGTAAGGATGCATTGTTCCCACATTTATTTCCAAAATAAATGTTATGTAAGTTATTACCAAGCTTAAAGAAGTATCATTTCTTGACCAAGTCAGAAAATGATAACGTTCTTAGTACCATTTGGTAAAATTAATCAATCATCTAAAATTGTTCAGAATTTTAAAAGAATAGAGGTGAATCATATGTAGATACACATGACACCATGTCTGGTTCCAATATTTATCATTTCTTATTCTCCCAGCTTTGTACTTCTTTATAATTCTTCAAACATGAGCACTAGCTCTAGAATGTAGAATACAAGAAGTTGAAAAAACCGGTCATGGAACAGTAGTTTCCAAAACATATAGTTCTATATCCAGTGCGCCTCATATATAAGCCCTTACTCATCGTTCCATACTTAGACTTGAGTAATGCTTGCTTCAAGCATACAGTTCAATGACTTTAAACTGAGGACCATCCGCAAGTTTTTAAGTCAATTGATAAGGTTGGGCCAGTGTTGACAAAATACTCGAGCATAACTAATTAAATGGGTTTTTATCAAAGAGAGATATGAACTAAAGCAGAAAATAAACCAAGAATTCAATTAGGTGTTTATATTGTACACAAGTAAAAATTAGGACTTTAATTTTACTTGGCTTCCACTACATTTTTCAAAACATTGCACTCCCACTGCAATTTTTGGAAATCTCGTTGGATAGATTTCGTAGTGAGTGATTGAGTCCTTAAATTGTTCAGTGGGTTGCAACCCTTTAACGATATATGGCCCACTAACCTTTTAAAGTGATGTCTGACACCAATCTATCAAATAGATGATTCAATCTGCTTTTCCCATAGTTCACACAACCGCAACCTTTTAATGATATATAAGTTTGTGAACTATCTGCGTTCATTACCACTAACACCTTTCAATCTAAAATTTGAAGTTCACCTTGCAACCCTTTAACGATATATGGGGTGAAATATGCTTCGATGAAGGCATCTAATGCACTTATTAAAATTTTAAACTATATCCAAGTGCATAACCCCCATTGACTGGGATGACGCCATACACCAGATATAATTTTAGTTTTATTAAGTTTAGTGGAGGGAGAAGGCGCGTAGTGCCCTTTACTAACTCAGTATTATTTGAGTGGGAGAATTTAAATATGTATTTAAGGTCAACAATTAACTTCTAACATGCTAACATCCATATAAAAGCCTAGAAAAACCTAGCAATTCTACCATTACACATTTTCATTGGCTAATCAACATAATATTTTAAGCGTGCATTATAAAGCATAATATTAAAACCTAAGTTCATGAAAAGTGTATCCATCACATATAACAAGCATACATCATATACAAGACATATATGTGACTATAAGAATAAAATAAATCTTCATTTCATATCAAATCCAGTTTGACTATTGCAAAATTAAATCTCATTCAATTTTTGTACTTACGACTAAATCAAATTTAATCAAAGTTAAATTGAATCCAATTTAATTTTCATGCGATCGAAGAATCTCATTTACAAATAATTAAATTCAATTTAATTATCATGAGAAGATTAAATATAATTTAATCCAATTGGAATTAAATCTAATCTAATTTCCATCGGAGGACTAAATCTTATTTAATCAACGTGAAATTAAATCTAAATTAATTTTCATAGATAGACTAAATCTACTTTAATCCAAATGAAAATAAACTCAATTTAACTTTCACGGGTAGATTAAATCTTAATTTAATGAAAGTGAAACTAAATCCAATTTAATTTCCATGGGCTCACAAATTGTTACAAAATTAAAAATAATTCAATTAAGTATATAATCAAAAACAATTCAATTTTGATAGGTGATTAAATCCAATTTAATCAATCTTACCAAATTAAATTAAGTTCAATTAGCAACTTAATGAAAACTAATTTAATTTTGATAGGTAAACTAAATCCAATTTAATTTAAAATAAATCAAATCCAATTCAATTTATTATAACATTAAATCCCATATAGTTTATTACAAAGTTAAATCTAATTTAATTTTAATGGGAAAGATTAAATCCAATTTAATCAATAACAAAATAAAAATTATTTGATTTTGTTGGGTAAATTAAAATTAATTTAATTTAAAATAAATCAAATTCAATTTAATTTATTATAAATTGAATTCTATTTAATTTATAGAAGAAGGGAAAATAATTTGATCCATATTAGATGTTGGGTCAAACCCAATTTTAATTTAGTTGTGTGTTTGGTCCAACCCAAATTAACACACATGGGCTATATTGGATTAGAACCCAATTAACCCATTTAAATTATCCACCATTTTCTGGGCCAAGCCAACCTCAAACCTATTTTCTTAATTATCAAGTGCTGGACCAAGCCCAACACCTTTTAATTTCGAAATAGGCTGGAGCATTTACTTAATTAAATCAAGAATGGGCCAAGCCCATTTCTCATAAATAAAATTAATTAAGTTGGGTCGAGAATAATTATTTTCTGTGTCGGGCCGAGCCCAATTTTATATTAAATAAAATGTGTCAGGCAGAGCCCAACACATAATTTAATAAGTGTTGGGTCCGGCCCAACACCACACAAAGGTCCTTCTTCCCCGCATCGTCATTGGTGTCGCCGGAGAATCGCCGGTCATGGCAGCAGCGCCCGGCGCTGCCGTCTCAACCATCATCTCACGCCGCCACCTCCGCCATCGGAACAGCACACAACCGACGATTCTATCACAAATCCGGCCCGATTACTTAGTGCAAGAAGCCGAAAAACATTGCTGATTCAGCCGTCTTCTCCGGTGACTTTTGCAGCACCAATACCAACAACGGACATCGAAGCTTTCTGTGAAGCAATCGGCGGTTCACAGCTCCTCCATCTGCGGCGCTTCTAATCCGGCCAAAAACATCTCGAATCCGATCTGCAAAGTCTGATTTGCAGATCCGGAGCTGGAAATTTCGAACTTGCCTGTGACGCTCCATTGTCGATGATTTCCAGGCGTTCATCGGCGATACGAGCCACACAAAGTACCGGCGATGCGCGTCATCGCCATTCCCAAATTCTGCTTCAAGCAGATTCTGAGAAATTGTAAAATAGCCCAGATTTTCCGAGATTCTCAGATTTAGCCCATAATAATAAAAATTCCAAAATTGCAGATTTCGATCCGATTACAAAATCAGATTTTTCAGAATTTTGTTCCAAACAGAAACAGATTTTTCAATCCACAATTTTATTGATTCAAAATCAACAAGAATGCGATAAACATGATAATCATCATATAAACATGTAAATCACACATATAAAATCAACGAAGCCAACAAATTTGGCTCTGATACCACTATTGAGAATTCTGGTATCATGCTCAGCGAAAATTTAAAATCATATACGGATTCCCAAAGCCAAATTCAATTTGTTTGTTCATTGATTTTAACGAAAAAGATGAATACGAAAAACTTACCTTTTTGCGTATTCAATCAATCCTCGTGACTTTTCGTTCAACGGTCCACATGTCCCGTCTCTAGATTATCACGCGGAAGAATTGACTCCGGAAATCTCCATTTCTAATCTCCATAGGCGGCTAGGTGAGAGAGAGTGGAAGAGAGATTTTCTCCGTATTGTATTTCTGATGGAGGAATTTCACGTAATGTAACTTGTGTGGATTGTATTTTTCACTGAAGTACAAGTTGGAGGATTAAATTAATCCTCCAACTAAGCCCACCGGTTACACACACCCCTAGGGCCTTATTGGACAATTAATTGAGATATGTTGACCCAGTCAATTTAGTTCAATTAATTTAATCAATTAATATTTAATTCAATTAAATATATATTGATTAAATCAATATTCGCATTAATTAATTAGTATTCTAGTTTAAATATTTAATTTAACCTAGTCAATTAAATATTCAAACTATCAATTTAATTTACCATTGTTTAATCCAATTAAATTAATTTGTCCTTCCAAAGGGCAAATTACCAAAATGCCCTCCAACTACAAAATTCGATTTCCCAGTCTATTCCTATAGTGCGACTCTTTAGGTTCGTCTCGATTGATAATGAGAGGATACCAAACGATGTGGGTGACACCTACCCAGCACCATGGTCTCACATCGTAGCCTAACTGAGTACCAAATGATCAAGTCATTACGAACCTTTAGATTATGAATAATGTATAAGTATAAGCCTTCACTGACGTATCCCGATCGAGTGAGAGTCATGGATATGTCAAACTTACAGGACTCGATGCTATGTTAAGATCATAGTAACATAGATTACAGAACTACACTCCATGTCAAACACGTGTTAGTTCATGAGCTCTGGCCAGAGATGTTCAATCTCATTTACTTATGATCGCATAGGATACTTTTCGTTTACTTTCGAGACAGTGAATTCCCTCTTGGTAATCACTTCACAACTGCTACTTGCCCATTGGAACGCACTTCGAGGTCGGCCTATCAACAGGTGAATTGGGCCTAACTACTCTAATGGCAGAACGAACGTCACAAGCACACTGTGAATGTGACTCCTTAGGTCTAAGGCTCATGCATACTATCATAATCAGTAATCCGCTCATTGACAGTAACTGCATGCGATTGCATTACTACGAGCCATGTTCGAATACACTAATTCAATCAATGTATCTGTGACACAAACTCCCACTATCCAATAGTGTTCGACTGACACTCCTTGTCAGAGCATGTGTCATAAAAATTCACACGGATTTGAATGCCCAATTGAGATTCTCCAACTTGCGAACCATTTAAGTGATCAAGTACCAAATCCTTCTAGCGCCTATCTCCTTAACTACTATAAGGAGTGGAAGATCTACCTTGATACACATGGACTAGTTGTTCATTTAAAACTTATAGATGACATTAAGAATTATATGAATAACCTACTAATGCCTTTATATTAATAATTAGTTGTACATTATAAACTAGTGCCTTATTATCTAACCTCTCGTTGTCATCGAGGGCACAAACCCAACAGTATCGTGTGGAATATATGAGGTGTTTCATATATGTGTATATAGATAATATTATTTTGTCATTATAAAATGAAAGAGTATTTTATATGTTTATATTATATAAATATATATTAAAGAGTATTCTGGACCGTAACAATGCTGGTGGTGTTGTGGTGGTGGTTAGGATTTTTGGTAAGGAAGAACGAGGAAGAAGAAGAAAGAAAAAGGGAAAAAAAAAGAAGAAAAAGTAAAAGTGTAAAGAGAAAAATAATAATAAAATGATTAAGAAAATTGAATAGATGTACTCTTTTATTCATGATTTGCATTTGTTTATAATTTTGTATTATTTTTAGTTTTTTATTTGAAAATTATAATTAATGGACTTGTTGATTAATTATTAACCATAATTTAAAAATAAAATGAAATACAATTCAATTACTATTAAATAAATAATCAATCTTTTTGTGTACGAATAAATATTTAATCAATTACATACTTATAAAGTCAAAATATTTTTCTCATTAGTATACATTAATTTTAATTATGAGTGTATACTAACTTTATATTAGTTAAATAATAATAATAATTAAAGTAAGATAGATTATTTTAGTTCTTTTATTTAGAAATTAATTATTAGCATATATTTATTTTATTTTAGTTTAACGATAATGGATTAAACAAGATATATTTAAAATAAGAAAAAAATTAATTTAAAAGTAAAAACCCAAAAAGGAAAATAATTAAATTCAGTCAAATTTATTGCATTAACACCCCCTATGATATTGCGTAATTACAAATACACCCATAGGGGTATTATTGTCATGTGAAATTTGACCAAATATGGCCAGAGCTTTCTTGAGGGTAAAATAGTCTTTTTACACATTCCGATAATGTCAGGTCTGACCGGGGGTGTGCTGGTAATTTATCAAATGTCAGGGGATTTTGATAATTAGCACAAAAATGAGGAGGTATGCATGTAATTCTCCCTTTTTTGTTCAAGCGAAAATAAAAGGCTGATGATTTGATGAGGCGGCAATTTGGCGGAATAGGCACCGATTTTTCTTCCTTTAGCCAATTTCTTAATTCTCTACTTGATACTGATCTTGCTTGTGTGCAAATAATAGTTGGGGTTTAGATATGTATGTCCTGAATCTTTTTGCATTTTCTTGTGCATATTATAGGGACTGCATGATGTTGAACTACTTGTGCACAAGAAAGCACTTTTCTATTTCTTACAACCTTAAAAAACCTCAGTCTTCGGTTTATGAATATATTGTGATGCTGACAGAGACCTCTCTCGTTCTAAGTCGCATAGAGTGAGCGAATGCGAGTGTGGGAATGTGGGAGCGTCAAAATGTAAAATTATTTAAGAGCGGGAGCGTCCTAGGGAATAAAAGTCAAAATAATTTTTGTAAATTATTCCACTAAAATGTATTTTGGGATTACTTTATATGAAAGCTTATGTTAAAACAATTATTTTTTCGTACTTGAATTTTGAAAATAATTCAATAATAAAATTGTTTTCTGAGCAAGCGTAAAAAATATTTAAATACAATGAATTGAAAAAGATAAAGATTATTAAAATAATTTTATTGTTCAAACTCAATGTTAACTTACAATTTGTGTATTTCTACAAAATATACATATGTTATTTCATTCTTGTTTTTACGGGCATATCTTTTTACTCATTTTCACCAAAGATACATTTTTTTATTGAATGTATATAAATATCAACTATTAATGAAAAATTCTTATTATTTTTTTGAAGTATGATACTAATAACTTTAGTGCAAAACTTCAGAATTTCAAGAGCGCAATAAAGTGGTGCTCTCCCTCTTAAGTCCCCAAAGCGAGCTCGAAGCGCCAAATCTTCTGCCTATATCAAGGATCATGTGATCTAGCTCTTGTTTACACTATTATGCAAAACCATCATTGTTATTATAGTTTATGATTTATCAGGACACAATCACATATGCAGAAACCATCGGTTTTGACAGTTTTGTAAGGATGTTAAAGCACTCAACCGGTGGAATATGATATTATTTTGGTTGTCTTAACATTTTCTAGAAATTTTGGCGCAAAGCAATAATTAGATATCATATATTACCATATACGTGGATCTCTTTTACGCACATCTATTATTTTTTATTGTCATTTTTCTTTCTTATTAATGTGTTGCAATAATATAAAATGGCAATGTATAATGCTTTTATGAGGCCAAAACGCCAATTAAAATGCTCTATTCCAATTTGGTATTGCATCTCTTATTTTAAATCACATATATATTGCCAAATATACACAATGTTTCCTTATATACACCGCGACCATCTTGGTTCGGAAGGTTTACATGAGTGTGGTCACATCTATATATTCAACTTCTGGAAAGAAAAAAATAGTTTCACTACATGGTAAATCTGAAATAATTCATCTTTGCATATTGACATTATTTCTTGAAAGAAAAATCGTTAATCCGATTGTATTTGGTTTAGGTTAAGTTAGAAGAGTCCTATTAGTTCTAAAGTTAGGTTAAAAAATGAAATATTTATTCAATATCATTTGATCAAATATAATGTGCAAGAATATTAAATATAATATTAAGTGAACATAAATAAACCTATATATATATATATATAAATATAAGAGTAGTAAAAGCTCATGAGCTGGCTCCGAGCTTATAAACACTCAAATGCAAGCTCGAGCTCGATTCACGAATAAGCTCAAGCTCGAGCTAGCTTGCTAGGCTCGTGAGACGACTTGACTCATACCTTATACTCCGAGATCAGTCGTGAACGGCCTCATATTGCTTTCTATGATGATGATGATGCAAATTTTTCCTTCAAAAGAAATTTTTCGACTCCTGATGGTTATTTTGACATTGAAGAATACCTTGATTGGAAAATTAAAGTGGATAATTTTTTCAAATATAGGAGAGTTCCCGAGGAGAATCATGTGTTTGTAGCTTACTGAAAAGCAGAGCATTAGATTGGTGGGAACAGTTGCAAAGAAGTAGACAAATAATAGGAGAACACCCACACGACTTTGATCAACGATGAAAAGGCTGATGCGAAGAAAATTTTTGCTAATTGATTATGAGCATACTTTATATCAATAATACCAGGATTGTCGACAAAGAGCAGAGTATGTTAGAACTTACAATAATAATTTTTATAATTGAATGATCAACCTCATACAACCAAAAACTACTTTAGACAACTAGTACATCCCGATAATCCATATACCAAGCCCGACAATAAAGTACCAAAATCTTTTAAAGTGGAGGGAGATACTTTCATAATCGATTGTAAAGCCGAGCCTGTTGAAATTATTTAAGATGCAAAAGAAACATCTGAATTTGATTAGTGAATGTAGAGGGATTTTCAGATAATGGAGACAACATCAAAAGACTATCAACTGAATCTGAAGTTGTTGAAATGTGAAAGAGATTCCTAAGATTGTTAGAAGCAAAGGATGTGAATGAGGTTGCACACAATTGCAACTATGATGAATTCAAGATTTTACCAAGCAAAATTTTAGATGTTTTTTTTTTTGATGAGTTACCAAATACTTCTAACCATGGTATGAGTTTCAAGCTAATGCTTAAAGATATTTCATGGAATTCGAAGCCGAGTTATCAATGTGAAGAGAATACTCTACATCCTTATAAAGAATATGATTCTCACAATATTAGGGTCAGCTTAGATTCTTACTTTGTTGACACGTGCGAAGATGTGAGTTTGGGGTTTAATATTTTTTACTTGTTCGAGTACTCTCTGCTACATGAGGTATTGTATTCAAAGGCAAGCTTGAGGACGAGTTTTTTTTTTTTTTTCGGTGGGGCAGTTTGATGTAGGACAAGAAGCCTATAAATTTTGAGATTTTCTAAGATGTCAAAGAATTACAAGTTTCGATTTGGGACAAGTTAAGAGGTCTTTTACGTATGCACACGAGACATTTTTTTTTAAGGTTTATGACGTTTTGAAGAACATAGTTGATGATAGTATTCTTCGAGTCAAGATTACGTCTTTTTAGTCACTTTTTTTTATTTTTTGACGACTTTTGCATTTTTTTTAATTATAGTTGAGTCCTAGTCCTATTCTACATTAGTTAGAAGAATTATATTTGGTTGAGGCTAAGTTAGAAGAGTCCTATTAGTTATAAAGTTAGATTAGAAGATTTCCAATCCGTTAGTAGTTGGAGGGTGGTTCGATAAATATAAAATTTCCTCATGTTATTGTAATTTTATTTAGAATTAATAAGAAAATTTTTGCTTTTGCAAATTCTTTGGGTGCACTCAATCTTTATTTGTAAGTTTGAAGACGTATTCTTCAATTTTTTTTTTTGAAATTTATTGCTTCCACTACATCAGTTGAAAAGAAAATGGGGAATATTAGAGGAGACGGGAAAATTTATTGGAAAAGACATTCTGGAGATGGTGATGTTCTATTTTATTAAATTGGAATAATGTAATTGTTAAGGTTTGATCATCGTATCGTTAAATGAGTCTATTTTGTACAAGTTAAAAACAATCAACCATTTAATGGTTTAGCTCATGTCCTAGCTCAAAATTTCATGTCTTTTCTAAAGGGGCTTGATGTCCTTCCGGACTTCGCTTCACCCATGTTTGAAGCAAATTTGTCGTCTGATTAATAAAAAAAATTCTTTAGCTATAAAAAAAAGAGATTTTTTTTTTTCAAACATGAGTTAGGTCGAGTAGCTTCCTATTTTACTTGTACGTCATCATCTTTCTAGTAATCGAAATCAACATGAACACACTTTTAAATAATTTTTTTCGAGTCGAATTTTAATGATCATGATTTTGTTTTTCTTAACCCCCCATTTCTTTATAAACTAAGGCAAAAGCAAAATATCAAGCTACTAGTTGGCCTCCTTTGTAGGCCGATTCAAGGAACTTCCGTAACTCCGTACCTTGCAAACTATACTGTTGTTTGGGATACTAAAATAAAGGAATAAATATTTCCATTGATGAACGGTACGTAATCATAAACCATGTGCCCTACATATTATCTCACATGCCCACTAGGAAGCTACTAACAATTTTATAATTAAAAAAAATGAAACAATTCTTGTTCGGTATGATCTAATCTAGATTTAATATATTATATAAGATAAAAGTAATAACAATAACCAAAATCTGAAGATCTCTAAGTATAAAATTTCTTTTGTAAATCTGATCTAATCTTGATTTAACTCAAGGTCATATATAATTATAATACACATATTTTGGTACCATCCCATTACTTTTTCGCCGAAAGCACTTATATGTACTCATTTGACTCGTATCTTGTGTTGTGGCACAATTATTTCCTAAATACTACTTAAACTCTAAATTTCATCTTAACGAATTTCAGCTTCTTTTTTGTTTTAAAAAAATCCTTCCAAAACAAGGCATCTTAACGAGAACAACAAATAAGAGTTTGGCATTGACGTGAACTTTATCGAGTTTAATCTAAAATATTGACGTACAAGTGAAATGTGTAACAAGCGTTTGGTCTTATATTTAGGTGTAGCTATTGTTTGCGGCGGAGTTAGAATCAATAATTTTACCGTTAACAGCCGTTTTTATTTTTTAGAACATCGATTTTTTGTAATGAAAACAATAAAATTAATGACATAAGTGTGTAATTTGTTACATGTAATTAGCAAGTAATTTCACATTTTTTTCATTTTCTTTTAGATTTTTATAAAACACCAATGCATTAACATATATAACAAAGTTCTATTGTATCAATATTTTCAAATCAAGAAATTACAGAAAATAACAAAAGATAAGCTGGTTATTAGAATTGAAAAACAAAGAAAGTTATCAGATACTCGGTTCAAGATCATTTATTAAAACATCTTATGAGTTTGATTCATTTAACATAATAAATAAGATGATCATATTTTTTTATGTTTAAAAAAATTGAAACTCTACTCAATTACTTAAAAAATAGAGAAATATGTATAAACATATCAAACTACTGATCAAACTCGACTTATTTTTGAAGCTCGTTCGAATTGACTTGATTAACAATCAACAGAAACTCGAACACAATTTTAAATCTTTATAACTTTTTTTTTTAATATCTTAGCTTGATAAAAATTTCAAACAAACTTAAATTCTACTCGATCGATTTATACTCTTAAACGGTTATAGGCAGTACTGCTTATTTCGTCGTTATTAAAGAAATAAAAAGAAGCAACCACCATGTTCAAGAAGTTGACAAAATTATGACATACAACAAACGCGGCGGCTGTAACGCACACGCCATTTTCATCAACAAATATTTACCGACATTTTCTTGTGCATTTAATTAACTTCCCTAAATTCAAGCCTCAAAAAATGCTTTTTTAAATTCCTTATTTTCTTTCGTCCTCCCCCTATAAATATGAAGATTCTTCAATGATACTATCTCATTCTACTAATAAGTTTCTTCTTGTGCTTATTGAGTTGTTCTTGAACAATATATAACAGAGAAAGAAATGGCTGCACGTTCGAACAATATCGCTACTCTTTTGTTTGTTATAACGGTGATTTTTTTGGTTACATTATCTAATGTCGCTGAGGTAAACTATATTAACTCGTTTTTTCTTTTACTCTTATCATTCATTGATTTTCTACTCGTTTTATATTGTTACTAACTTATATTATTATGCTATATTTTGGCAGGGATATAACAATCTCCTACTCCGAGGTATATTTATATCTAAGTAATTAATTTTCGTCTAACAATTTTGTCTAGAATTTGATTGCAAATGCGGATCAAAGTCAGTATATACTACGGTGTCAGTATTTTAATTTCAAATATTATTATATGCATAAATGCAAATGAACAACATTCAAACGGGTAGCGTGAAATTTTTCTTGTTTTACGTACCATGTACACTTACTAGTATAATAGTTACAATTTGTGCTCAAAAAATATTGTCATATATAACGTCTTTTACATGATGGACAAAAAAGGTCACTAATTTGAATAAACTGTACGACAGATTGCAAGCCTAGGTGCACCTACCGTTGCTCTGCGACATCGCATAAGAAGCCATGCATGCTTTACTGTCAGAAGTGCTGCGCCAAGTGCCGTTGCGTACCGGCCGGAGTTTATGGCAACAAACAGACATGCCCTTGCTACAACAACTGGAAGACCCAAGAAGGACGCCCTAAATGCCCTTGAAGAAATTAATTTTTATTTAATTTCTCCAACATGATTATATAATTTTTAACTTTGCTATCATCATGAATAAGTACGTAATTTTTGTACCCTAGGATAACAACCCAACCCATAATTTTTTGTATCTGGGGTTTGTGGGGTGGGTTAATTTCTAGTTCTTTGATTTCCCATTCACTTTTAATTTGTCGTCTTCTTAATTTATAGTGATTTTGTAATAATGTAAGTCGTGGTTTACAATTATTTTGTAATAATATAAGCGATGATTTACTATTTATTAAACAATTTCATGAATTCCAATGCACTTTGTACTAACGTAAATTTTCATGTCACATGTACTCACCATTCAATTTCAACTAATTGGGTCGCATCCATATGGGGGTATCTTCTCATAAGTCATGACGGGTAAATTGCATTTTTTGTCCTATAAATGTACTCTTGTACTCTTTTGATCTCACGCTTGTGATTTCTCTTATATTGCATTTTATAAGTCGTCAAATATTTCGCATTTGGTCCCACGACTAATTTTCATAAAAAAAAACTGGGTTAATTGCATAAAATCCCCTGAGTTATTTTGAAAATGCTAATAACCCCCCTGTATTAACGAAATAGGTTAATCTTCCACTTGTATTCTTACAAAATCTGCAAAAAAACCAAATTTTGTTAAAAAAAATTGAAGAAAATATGTGTTTTTTGGGTGAATTAACACTATCTACCTTTTATATTGTATGAAAAGTATATAAATGATAAATGAACATGTCAATAAAGGTGAAAAACATGAAAAATATGCTCTTTTTCTAATGGAATTTGGCTTTTTTGCATACTTTTTAAGAACATAGGGGGCGATTAGTCTATTTCGTTAACACAGTATTTTTTTAGCATTTTCAAAATAACACAGGGGGTTTATGCAATGACCCCAAAAAAACTAGCCGTTCTATTAGTCATATGCAAAAAGGGAATTAGAAAAACTTAGAAAATAAGTGTGCTTTTTTTTTTTTTTTTTGAAAAGTTCATAAAATGTTGAATAAATATGAATATCTTTCATATCTAAAAATTTCAATAAATGTGAAATTTTCCTAATTTGTTTCTTGCCTCTAACTAACGGATCCGTTAGTTTTCTGACATAATTTGATTGTGAAACCAAATGTGAGAATCTTGACTAATTATGGGACTAAATGTGAGACAAGAGTGAAACTAAAAGTGTGCATGGGTACACTTATGGGACGACAAATGCAATTTACACATCTCATGAGCCATGTTTCTCATACAAGGTTATATCTTTACACTCTGTTTGGTTCAAAAACATTGTTAGGGAAATGAAAAGAAAACACAAGGAAAACCATCTTTCATATTATTTGGTTACTAGAGAAAATGAAAAGGAAAAAATCTAATACAATTGTGAGACAATAACTTTTTCTCACCAATTAATGGTGAGAAAAACGGTGGAAAAGAAAAATGATTTTCCTTATGTTTTCTTTTCCTTTCCAAACATAGAAACTTATAGAGAAACAAAGTGTTAAAGTTTACTAATAGAGAAACTTACATCTACAATCCTTGATAAAAAAACACAGTTATGGATTCATGCTCATTTTTTAAGAAATTACATTGACCCTCTATTGATTATAGTAGTTCAACATTTTGGTCTGACCGCTAGTCGTTGTCCAACATTTTGGTCTACCCTTAGAGATTTGAAACTAACACCATTAAAGAGCTTGTGTGATTTGACAAATACCATTTAATTAACATATTTAAATTTTTTAAAACTTAAAATTAAATTAAAAAAAAAGGAAACAAGAAAAGACTTTTTTTTTTTCAGTCCCTTTCCCCACACCATCATCGCCCTCCACGCTAGGGTTGGCGTTCGGGTACCCACCAGACCCAATCAGGTTCGGGTAATTCTGGTAGTGAATTTTTCAAAAAAATCGGGTATCGGGTAGGAAGTTCCTACCCGATTTTTTAAAGCAAAAAAAAAAAAAAACAAAACATTTCACATACATATATAAGGGCAGTGGCTTAGAACAGAAAACTTTGAAGCTTAAAGCCATATATAACCCTTCACCTCTTAATTTTTAATTTCAATTCCTTCTAAGTTCTAATCAGTCGTCCCCACTTCAAATCATCACCAGGATTGTTCTCCTACATATCATTGAAGATTATTGAAGGTAAAAGTTTGTATGTGTTCACAAAATTTTCAATAGTTATCTCTTTTCTTCATTGCCCACAAAGTGTTTGATAAAATGTTTCTTGTTAATTGTTGATTTGTTGTTAAATTGTAAATGATGTTAAATCAAAATTTATTTCTTAATTTCATATGAATAATATTAAAAAAAAAAATGCATTGCAAATCCAAAATAGAGGCTGAAAACAGCCTCTGTTTTGGCCTCTTGCAATCTGCTTTAAAAGCAGATTGCAAGGCCGGGTACCCGAAACCCCCGACATTCTCGAGTATTTATTGGGTAGCAAAAATTGCTTCCCGAAACCCGAAAACCCAAACACGAATTACTCACCCGACGCTCACCCCTACTCCACGCTACCACTCTTGTCCACAACATCAACACCTAAGATCCCTCTTTGGACTCGTCCTCATATTTATCTTACTTGTTGAGAAATGGGAGCAAATCTGAAACGCTGGCGCTAGGGATGTGCATAAGCTTCTCAAGAGGGATGTGCATAAACCTGGACAGGTCGCCCGATCCGTCAAAACCCAAGCCAATCAGCACGAAGCCTGTTGGTTTTAAAATTTTTATTTGTAGTTGTAGTTTAGTTATTTTTCAACCTTCCAACTTGAGGTAGGGTCGCGGGTTTGAGAATTACATAAAATGTTGATCTCTTGTACTTTTATATAGATTTTTAATGGTTGTGCATCTTCATATTTAGATAAAATAATATACCTTTCATGTATCACTTTACATTTCACAATGTGCACTATTTGGTTATATACTATTGTTGAAATTGAGACCTTTACTTGAAACAATCACGGATAAAAGTTTAAACTATGAATAATCATAATGCCAAAGATCCCATTGCGTTGTACATGCTATGCGATCACACTGGCAGATATGAATTTTTTTGGATAGAATTTTTTGGATAGAATTCTATATTCATTAAATCTTTTGGATAGAATTTTTTTTGAAGGCATATATATGAATTTTCGTCACTAGCCAACCCGACTGTAAAATAATAGCAAATCGACTGATCCAAATTGGAAGGTTAGAAAATATATTTAGGCCGTTGCAGTTTGATTTTTTTCGCTAATATCCGATCTTGTAGAATTTTTACCAGTAAATTGACCAAACCGACTGCATACAACCTTAGGTGGCACAACCAACTGAGGGTGCGTTTGGCCGAGCATTTGAAAAGCTAAAATATGCGTTTGGAGTCCAAACGCTATTTTAATGACTGTTTGGATTCCTTTTCTATAATCTATTTTTGATTTTTTTTTGTGTTACAAAAGCACATTTTGGAAAAGTTGAAAATTCAAACTTTTGTCATAATCAATTATGCAAGAACCAATTATTCCATAATCAATTCTGTAACGGATGTGCCAAACTTACCCTTAGCCATGTTGGTAGCGCAACAAGAAAATTTTATAGGGATGGTGCAACCAGTAAATTTTAGTCCTTCGATTGAGGTGGCACAACTAGCTTAGCCCAAAATCTTAACTTTTGCCATAATCAATTCTGCAAGAACC
Organism: Buddleja alternifolia; assembly: GCA_019426215.1. Classification (NCBI taxonomy): domain Eukaryota; kingdom Viridiplantae; phylum Streptophyta; class Magnoliopsida; order Lamiales; family Scrophulariaceae; genus Buddleja; species Buddleja alternifolia. The sequence continues at coordinate 8,503,057 of CM033400.1, forward strand.
AATTATTTTATAATCAATTCTGTAATAGCTGTGCCAAACTAACCCTTAGCCATGTTGGTAGCGCAACAAGGAAATCTGAGGGGATGGTGCAACCAACAAATTTGAGTCCTTCGATTAAGGTGGCGCAACTAGCTTAGCCCAATTTTTTTGATGGAGTTGGGGTGACAGAGCGGGCGACATTGAGGTAATAGAGTGAGCGAAGAGTTTCTAGGGATTTTGTAGTGATTTTGACGAAAATGTGATGGCAATTAGGGTGGGCATTCGGTTCAGGTTTTTCGAATACCAAATCGACCTGATCGGGTTCGATTTAATTGGATCAGGTATATCAGGTAAAAAGCAGGTTCGAGTTTTACCGACCCGAATACATTCGGTTTCGGTATTGGGTACAGGGTTTAAGATTTTTCGGGTAATTCGGGTACTCGAGATAACTGAAAGAATTTTAAAAAATAATTAATTAATTAGTCAAATGGTCAATCGTAAATTCAATAAAATTTCATTTTCTCGCTCTCTGCCTGCCAAACCCTCATTTGACATTTCTCCCATGCAGTCACGATTCACTCCTCTCTTTGCCTCACTCACAGCTTTACTCAGCACTCATCGCCGCCAGCCGCTGTCATTGCCGGTCCCTCCACGATGCAGATCAACGGTGAAAGTCTTCATTATTTGATCAATCATTCAACACTCCTTTTCAGGTTCTTTTCATTTAGATCCAAAGGTTCGATTTGTTTTACTTTTTCATCTTTTGATCAATGTGTGGATGAGTGATGAATTATTGGAAGTTTGGAATTCTTGACTAACAAGTTCCATGTGTTGATGAATTCTTGAAGATGAATGTTGTCACTTGTTCTTGATATTTTTCATTGTGTTTGAGTGTTTTTGCGAAGTTAGACTACTTATATATGTACGTATTTATATTTATGGTGGTTCATTGTTTGCAATGTTTACGCTTGGTTTGAACTTTGAACAACTAAGTTATCATTTAGGCTTTAGCAATGTTTTTGGTATATTTCCATTAAATTAGGGCCATGTGTATGCAATGTCTTTACAATATGCAAATGTTTGACTTTAGTTATGAGTGTTGATTTAAAGTTTGTGTCATTTTATTCTTAACAACTAGTGCATGAGTTATTAAATATATTAAATACTGTAATTTTAAACTTATTTTCTATGTTAAACTCTAATTAATGTTTGCTTTCTATCTCTTGTAGATGTCGGATTCACAATCACAATACCGTGGTGAGTTTGGAGGTCAACCTTCTCATTCTTCACCTAACTTAGTTGATTCTCAATGTAAAAATATGGGGGCACATCCTGATGTTAGTAGTGAAAATTTAGATATAAATGCAGTTTAGAGCAATACAAAGGGAGAGGGAGAGGACATTATGGAATGCTTTACCCACTTCTAAAAAATTAAAAATGCTTACAAGGTCGAAATATTGGAAACATTATGTCAAATTTTATTGCCAAATTGATATGGTTCAAAAGGCTAGGTACATATATTGTAAAAGGAAACTTAAATCCAACTCAAAAGCTCAAGGAACTATGCCCCTACAAAATCACTATAATTGTTGTTAGGGAAGGCCTCGTGATCAGGAAATTGATGAAAATCAAACTCAATTGGCTTTCGAATTTTTTTTCCAAAGGTGGCAAAACTAGCACTCTTGTTAAATGAGTATTTAACTATGTTGCACAGGCACAGACACGTAGATATGGACACTGCACGACACGGGACACGTCAATTTTTTAAAAATTAGGACACGGACACGGCTCGAACACGTCTGCCCATATTTTATATATATATATATATAATATGTTATAAACTTATGAGTAATTGAACACCTATTAGACAATAATCAACAATTCAACAACTTATTAATAACAACCTATATATATATATATATTCACTATTTGTATATGAGCAACCTATTTTTACACAAAATAACAACTTATTAATGACAATGCTTCTATAAACTATAAAATTTCATCTATATATAATTACATATGTATATATATAAATACATTATAATAAAAATATAAAAAAATGCAAAAAATCAGCCCGAAGTGTCCTGGCCGTGTCCGTGCCATGTCCTGGCCGTGTCCGAGCCGTGTCTGTGTCATGTCCTAGTTTTATTTAATTATTTTTAATTCTGGACACACCATTGCCGTGTCCGACACGTCCCGGTGCCGTGTCCGGGCCGTGTCCGTGTCCGACGTGTGTCGGACACTGCACGAGGTGATTTTTACGCATGTCCGTGCATCATAGGTATTTAATCAAGACTAAGTTGCGAAGCAATGTCGGAGATGTTGATTATAGATGTGGTTCCATTTAGGATAGTTAAGTACCTAGGTTTTAAGCATTTTGTGGCTGTTGCATGTCAAAATTTTTAGATTCCTTCACATAGAACAGTAACTAAAGATATTTATAATGTCCAATCAAAAGAAAAAGTGAATTTGAAAGCTTTTATTAAAGAGCATGCTCAAAGGGTTTGCATCACCATAAACATATGGACATCTATTCAACACGTGAACTATATGTGTCTTACTGCTCATTTTATTGACGATAATTGAATCTTGCATAAAAGAATCTTGAATTTTTGACCAATTACCACTCATAAGAGTGAATAAATAGGTAGAGGTGTTAAGAAATGCTTACTTGATTGGGGTATTGAGAGGATTTTCACTGTCACTGTTGATAATGCATCTTCAAATGATGAAGCAATTGTTTACTTGAAAAAGAAGTTTGAAAATTGGGCCACAATATTTTAGATGGAAAATATGTGCACATGTGGTGTGTCACACATATAATTAATCATGTTGTTCAGGATGAGTTGAAGGGAAAAGATGAACATGAGGGCACTTCTCGTTTTATAGGGGCCAATAGGTACAATGAAAATTCCCCGACTAGGTACAAGAAATTTCAAGAGTATGCTGAATTTGAAAAATTGGAAACAAAGAAGTGTTATCTCTAGATGTACCTACTACGTGGAATTACACCTACTTGATGTTGGACTATGCCTTGTGTCTTAGGAGAGCATTCGATGAGTATGAAGATGCAAATGTTGACTACATAACAGGTCTTTCCAAGAAGACATTTTGTGGGGTGCCGATTAATTATGATTGGAAGAGGACAAAACTCTTGTTGAATTTCTTCAAGCATTATTACCTATTCACTTTGTGCATTTCAGGTTCATTACATATTACCTCTAATCTTGTCATTCAAGAAATAATTGAGGTGAACTTGCTTCTTCAGATTTAGTGAATAGTGACGGCTTTGAATTAAGTGAGATGGTAAGAAAACTAAAAGAAAAATATGACAAGCATTGCGTTCAATTGAAAAGATGGATATGGTTATATTATGCTGTGGTTCTTGACCCACGTCAAAATTGGAGTTCGTTGAGTTTACCTTTGATAAGATGTATGATGATCATGGAATGAGCGAGTCAATGGAAAAACAAGTGAGAAATAGTCTTTTTGAGCTGTTTAAGGATTATAAGTTCAGATATGGTCGTACAATTTAAGAAAATTCAAGAAGCTCTAGTACATCATCTAGTGATGTTTCTTCATCCTCTTCTTCTCCAATTGAGATTTCTAAGCATTGTTTGGGTGAGATTTCTAAGCATTGTTTTACAACACCTCCTCACGTGCAGTCTTCGCCGAACTCTCGACACCACCTCCAGCCCTATACCACCATCATGCAACCGTCGAGCACCACCACCACCACCACCCAATTCTTTAACATATGATTTCTTTGCATAGTTTGTCTATCTCTCTCTCTTTATATATTTATATATTATATTAATATATATTTATATATGTATCTGTAGTTTGGATCTTGTTGTAGTTTAATTATGTTTTAATTGAATGGAATGCGGAAGAGAAGATATATAGAAAATCTAAATTACTGGTACAATTTTAATTTTTACATGTCTTATTTTTTTTCTTCATATACATAGTAGATTTCTAGAAATGGTTAATGATTAATGAAATTCTTGGCTATCTGGGTGTTCCCTCCGGGGAAGAGCTTGAAGAGGGATCGGGCTGCAATGCCTCGTGATCCACTCTTCTGTTTTTGTTCTTCTCCACATTCTGACCGGGTACCTTAGTCTTCATGCCCTCGATCAAACCAATATCGATTTCCTAGGTATGCTTGCCCTGTAGACGGAATAGATAGATTCAAGGGGCGAAGACAATTATGAGTTATTGCTAATTATAGAGATTCTTGATGTTACAATTTATAATATTTATGAAAAAAAAACTTAAAAGCTTCCATTCTTTTTTTGATGAGACTTTTGTATAAAAGCTTTCCTTAATTGAATTAAATGTTTATGATTTTATAAATATAATACTAAATTAGAACTGAGAAGAGTGAATTTGGTTTTGCAATCTTTTGTAATTTTTTTGTATACATAATACTTCATGGTTTATATTTTAGTAGCTTTGTAAATTGATTATTTCTTATTTCTATAGGTATATGTTTTGAGATGGGGAATGATAATGGAGTCAGTTCTTTGGTTGGGTCAAAGAGTGCTAGGATAAATATTTACTTTGTATAGATTATATTTGAAAAATTTAGTGAGAATGGGAAAGAAAGAGTGAAGTGCAGAAAATGTGGACAAATCTATGCCAGTGGTATATATGGGACAACTAATTGCAAACATCACATCAGAGATATTAGTCCTTTTCGCGATCAGAGTGATGTTGAATATCACAATAAGGAATTTGATCAAAGTATTTTTAGGTAAAAGTATTTTTAGGTAAAAGGTAGCTAAAGCAATGATAAAGCACAATTATCCATTTAAGTTTGTTGTCCATGAAGGTATTAGGGATGTTTTTTTCTTACTTGAATCCTCGAGTTCATGTATCGTCAAGCATTGCTAAATGTGATGTTTTTAAATTCTACGAAATGGAGAAAGAAAAGTTCAAGAGAATATTACCATCTACTAGTAGTAGAATATGCTTGACATCAGATATGTGGTCTTCTCTCGTATCAAATGGTTACATGGAAATTACTGCACACTATATTGACAATAATTGGGTATTACAGAAAAAAGTGCTTGTTTATCGACACTTCCTCCTCCACATGATGACCAAAATGTAGGCGAGAGTTTAATTAGTTTCTTACAATAATGGGGCATTAGAGGAAATTTTTTACTATAACTTTGGATAATGCAAAATATAATGACGGTGTGGTTGATTTGTTAAGAAATCATCTATCTTTGACAAATTCTCTGTTGTGTGATGGAGATTTCCTACATGTACGATGTGGGGCCCATATTATGAGCTTGATCGTACAAGTTGACTTAAAACTATTGACACGTCTATTGAGAAAATTCAAGATTGCGTGAAGTATGTAAGAGGGCTAGAAACAAGAATAATAAGATTTTCTGAGTGTGTGAAACAATAAGGTCTGAAAACAAGCAAAAACTTGAAACAAGACATGCCTATCAAGTGGAACTCGATGTTCGATAGTGCAATCTTATATACGCGTGCATTTTTTCAATTAAAGCTTGTTGACTTAAATTATAAATGATATCCATCACTTGAAGAGTGAAGTAGGGTGAGAAAAATCACAAAATTTTTAAGACCTTTCACGATATGACTAAGCTCTTCTTTGGAAATCAATATCCGACTGAGAATCTTTATTGTCGCAATGTCTGGGATATACAAATGTTCATACAAGAAGAGATGGAAAATATTGACCTTGGGATAAGTACAATGGCACGAGAAATGAAGCCAAACTTTGACAAATATTGGCAATCTTATTGTAAAGTATTGACAGTTGCTGTCATTCTTGACCCCCGATATAAGCTTTCACTTGTTGAGTTTTGTTATAGGAAGCTTGATCCCTTGACGGTGATTGACAAAACTTGTCTTTTAAGAGAGCAATTGCAGTTATTGTTTGAGGAGTACTTGCATGCATCTCCTTCAATGCCTAGACAATCTTCGATTGCTAGTTCAACTAGTGCGCGTGACAACGAAAGATATGTTGCGATGGATGTGAGTTGTCATTCTTTTTAAATTTTTTATTAGATTCTTTATTTAAATTTATGCAACGGTATTCATGTGTTTGAATTTCTTGCAGATGTTTGATACATTTGTAAGTCAAAATACAGATGCTAGAAACCAATCACAGTTAAAATTATACTTAAATGAGCCTCTACTTGATAGAAAACAATTTCCATATCTTGATATTCTTGATTATTGGAGAAGCAATCATACTAGATATTTCGAGCTTGCATTGATGGCTCGCGATATTTTGACCATTCCAATCATCATAGTCGCTTCAGAATCTGCATTTAGCCAATGTGGTAGAAATATTGAAAAGTTTCATAGTTCAATTATACAAGAAAATGCAGAAGCAATAATGTGTAGTCGTGATTGGCTTGAAGGTCATATGAAGTTCCCAATTTTAAAGCAATTTTCCCATTCTCATATCTAATATTTAAGTTGCTTGAGTGTTTACCTTATATTGTTAAAATAATTGTCTATTCGTTTGATATTGCAGCTTATAGTTCTGAAAATGAGGAAAAAGAAGAACTCTCAACAGATATGGAGAAGTTGTTTTGCGAACTTGGCGGTGCTTCTATTCAAAAATAAATATTCCACTTTCATTAATTTACTTTTTTAGAAATAATGAGAAAAATGAATTTATTTAATACTCCATGCTAATGTAATAGATTCACATTTTGTGCAGGTAATTCAATATAAAATTTGATCCTCTAATATCCCGATTAATGATGTTGTCAACATTTTGTGTGATGATTGAGAAGTGACATTTGTTCATTGTTTTAATTTTTATGCTGGGAAGTTGAAATATTAACCTTATTTTATGTATACTTTGCACGAAAAGATGTTGCAATAACACTTTATCCTTTTACCCTATGTTTCACTTCCAATATATAAGGTCGTCTTTTACCCATATTTCACTTCCAATGTAAAGTTTGATGTCAACTTCTGTTGTCTATTCTATTTATTGCAAGCTAGAGACAAACACAAATTGTGAGAGGTAAGGAAAAATCCATTTAAAAGATAATACAACTCATTGCTTGTAATTTCATGCCTTAGGTCCATTCTGGGTCTGACTATAACACACATGTTTTGTTGCGTAGGACCCAAATGGACCTAACCCGACCCAACCTAGATTGGACACAATTTTCTTGGACCCGACCCATCTTGGACCCAATCCAAATCCGACCGGTCCAACCTATTTGCCACCCCTATTTTGATTATATAAGTTTCATTATATCCGAAAGTGAGTAAATGAGTAGAAGTAGAACCAACCTAGAAATTTAGTAAACAAAAATAATAAAAAAAATTTAAAGAGCCCTGTTTATGCCTTTGTTTTTCAAATGGAACCCAACTAAAAAACATAGGCAAAATGCCTTTGTTTTTTTGCGTCTGTTACAGACGTTGAAAAACAGAGTTGGGCTGCTATTTTCAGAGGCCCAAAATTTTTAGCCCCAAATTATTAAAATAATATTAGAAACCAAAACCTGACCCAATTGTGTACCCAAACTTGAATAAATAGAGTAAATTGGTCCAGTATCGGGTAGTAAAATTTACTAATCGAAACTCGACTAACTCGAACCTGACAATCCAAAATGAACGTCCACCTCTAATGGCAGCATATCAGTGCATGGTGGCAGCAGATAGGGATGGTCGGGATTTGGGCGGCGGGGGAGGGGGGTTGAAAAAGACTTTTTTCCTCTTTCTTAATTTATTCTCTTTTTTATTTTGAATTCTTTTTCTCTCTATTTTGAAAGTTTAATCGAGGGTATTTTGGTTATTTTGAAATTTTCATTTGCGCTTCAGAATTTCTTTAAACACAAGGTTAATATACGCGACTTGATTGACCCACAATGGCATTGGCGAACTTTTCAACTCGTAGATGAACTTTTTGACAAAAGGATGTGAATTTAATACATTCAATTCCACTTGAGATTGACACAACATGAATAATATTGTATAGAACTACACCAAATGAGGAAATTTCTCAATTGTAGAGCCTAGAATTGGAGAGGGATATATTCAATAGGGAACGGGCTTCAACACGGGAACCACAAACGGGTTCACTTGACCATTTTGGTAGTTCTTAATGGGAACAACACTTGCACCAATTGTTAAATTTCTACTTGAGAGCTTTCTGAAATAAGCTTCCTGTGACTCTCAATCTTAAACGCCAATAAGCAGGAGTGGATAGTGTGCCTGTTCTATGGAACCGAGGAGGAAGACTGGGGTCAAGGGCTTTAGGGCGTTCTCTTATCATGCGGCTTTGAGAACTTTCTGATATTCCATGACGAGTTATTTCTACTTTGCACAAAAATGTGGAATTCTAGTTTTGTCACTACCATGAACATCTGCAGTAGGTTGAATATTTCCCTTCCTTGTTACATGTTTGTCCCTTAAGCTTAACCATAATATGAATAATAGAAAATTGACTCATGCTGAATATTTTTATGCAAATGGCTCGCTCCTATTCCACAATATATTAAGTTGCATGCGGGAGTTGCCCTCAATTGGTCGACAACTCAAAGGTTGCTCATAGAGTTCCTCAAAGCCACAAAATGGTGGGAAAAGAATTGATGGGCCAACTTTCATAACTAGTCCGCAACAGACCGTGTTGTCATTTTCTGAAACACGATCAACTACTGCTTAGTTTGGAGACAAAATAGTCTCCTTACAAGATACCCCCAAAAATAACCGAAGTATTAACAACCATCGACGCCTTGCATCTGTTGGAATTTTATTATTATATTAAAAAGTCATGTCTATTAGTGAGTGACCATATCTAATAGTCATATCTTTTAGGATAGGTGTTTATCAAAGGTTGTGATCTTTTGGAATCAAGAGTTATGTCTTTCTATGGAATAACATGTTTTTTTTTCAAAAAAAAACATATTACTTACGAAATATCAGTCATAGTACATGGAACTTCCAGATTACTACTGTTCACATCACAACACATACTACTACTACTACTAGGAACATGCATATTACCTATCATATTACCATCCTGCATACCATTACGAACATCAGCTATTTTATGTGTATACATCATACTAGAGCCATTACTAAGAAGCATGGAAATAAATGGTGGACATTCCTCAAAACAACAAAAGTCTTCTTCCATTGCTGACCCATGCTTGGTGTTAGGAAATTTCTTGTTAGATGTTTTGATGATGACAATTAGGATTTGTCTTAGACCCCAAAATATGTAAGTTTGATTTTATTAGAATATATGTAAAGGCTTTGAGCGTTAGATTTGTATGAGGCTTTATTTGTTTTTATTCTAGATTGTTAGGCTAAATAGTCTTAGACTGAGGGTCCGATATTATTCTGAGTGAGTTTATTAGTAACTAGGTCTGGAGATTCAAGTGTTTAAAGTCTGAATGAAGACGAAGATTTCTAGCAAGTGTCTAAGTGTCACGCTACTTCAAGCGTTGATGTAAAGATTCAGCTAAGGATCATTCAGTGTTAAATGAGCGTCTATCAAGACATGCCTGAATTTATCCGAAGTCCAGAATGAGTTTAATGCAAATATTCTGGGAGCATTAATGTCCAACAGACATTTATTTCAAATGCATTAAATGTTGATAAGAGCATTAAATGTGATAAGCACTCCAGGACGTACGGAGAAGCCTTCTCATTGGACTGTCAACTTTACAAGACTGAGGCACTAACTTTTTGCAGCAGAATTTCAGGGAAAAATGACAAAAGTTGTTCACGCGCGAGAGTGAAAGACATGCGCCTGAGCATGTGCCCAATGGATATTTTACCCAAGAAAGTCTATAAATAAGACTTCAGCAACAAGCCAACAACAACAAGCTTACAAGCCAAAAATTCTGTTGCATTGAAGTCTCAATCCTTAAACTTTCAGAAAAGCTCGAATATTCAAATAAAACATTCTCTTTGCTTTTCTCCAATCGCTGAGACAGTCAACCAATATCTCAAACATTTTTTTCGGAAGAACCCTACATTACTATTGAGATATTCCAAGTTGTTTGAACTTAAAAAAAATCAAACAAACTATTAGACAAAACCCTTGTCTAGCATCGCTATCGGAGTGAAGTCGGAGTTGGATACTTACATTATTTCTGAGTGAAAGAAGCAAGAGGATAGAAGTGTCTTAGAGCAGAAATCTGTGTGATCAAGGAGCTCAAGCCATTCACATCCATATCTCCCCTATTTTGTAGAAGTTTCTGTGTGATTCTTTGAGAATCTTTTTAGTGGATTGCGTCCGACTGATAAAGGACAAGAAGTACATAGTTGCGATTATACCACCCAACGAACCTTAGAAATATTGTGTTCTTTACTTTACCGTCAATTTCATTACTACCACATCATTGCATAATCGGTTAAGTAAAACAATACTAAAAAAAAAAGCTTTGTGACGCTAAAACCTTTCAAAGAGAAGACTATAAATTATTCCGCTGTGCTAACACTGATTAAAGAACTGAATGCTTAACTCTATTTGGTTATAGTATTCAAATCTTGAGTCTAAGTTAACTGTATCAAAACAGTCTTCAAGTAGACACTCAGTCAAGCGCCTACATTTTCAAGCGTCCATAATTTTTTAATACAAAATTTTTTTGAAGTCGAAAAAGACTTAAGAGTCTATTCAACCCCCCCCTCCAGACCCTTTCGTATGCCACTTGGGACCAACACTAGGCCATTGCGTCCGCCACCATATTTGTTTCTCGATATGTAAAGGACAACCTTATGTCTTTGAACTCAGAAAGGAGGCGCATAATATCGTCCAGGAGCGTTCGCATGACCGGCTTCTCCATTTGATTGTTATGGACACAAAAAAGCACAAATTGAGAATCTGTATTAACAATAAGATAATCGATATTAAATTGTCGACTTATTTTGAGGCCTTCACTTAGCGCCCACATTTCAACCACATTATTAGAGTGCTTTCTAATATAACCTGCAAAACTTGTAACATGGTCACCATTGGAATTTCGAATAATCCCCACTATACCTGCGTTTTGTCTTTCAATATTACATGATCCATCAATATTTAATTTAATAAAATTGACAGGGTGTGGTATCCACTTCATTTGTATATTATGTGTGTTCTTACGTTTGGGCATGTTTGGTGAATAGTAGACTCGATTAATTGCTTGCCAAACCTCATGGAGATTGATCAGCGCATTTCCGAGAATAGCGTTATTACTATAATTCCCTATCACCCAAAGGGCATTACGTACGCAGACGAGCTTGCAAGTTTGGGTCTGGGATATGAGCTAACTGAACCAGCCAGTGCGCTATATTGTCCCCTAAATCATGTGGTAACATGCGAAGGAGGGGGAGGAATTTACTACAACATTTGAACAAACGATGAATGTCTTCTTTGACTTCATAACACAAGGTACAAATAGGAGATGGAAGATAGTGTCGTTGGAAAAGGAATTTGTTCGTCGGTATTGCTTCATGTGAAAGGAGCCAGTAGAAGAAATGAGCGAGAGAGAGAATTTTAATTTTCTAAAGCTTGATCCAAGGAAGTTGTGGGCCTCCTGGTTTGACATTGTCCACAAGAAGTTTATGATAAATTGATTTGAGAGAGAAATTACCATCATCTTGCCAACCCCAACAGACAGAGTCGGATTTTGGAAATAGAGGAATGGATGTTTGTTTGATACGGTTATGTAAATCTTGGGGGATAAGATGTTGTATAGCATGTAGCTGCCAAGATTTATTTGTTTGGTCTATATGATTATTAACGTTGAGATCTTTGAGATGAGGTGGTATGTTCGTCGTAAATTCAGCCAAAGTAAAGTCACGTAACCATTTATCAGACCAAACATTGACATTTTTTTTCATCAACCAAATTCCATCCGATGCCCATCTTGCACGTTTCGATTTGTTCATGAATTTTTTTCCAAAGCCAACTATGGTGGGATTTGCAAGGGGAATTAAGGAGGTTCATATTTGGAAAATATTTAGCTTTAAGGACTTGTGCCTAGAGAGAACTAGGCTCTTTAAGAAGACGTCCGACAAGTTTTACAAGATAAGCTTTATTAAAACAAGTGAGGTCTTTGATACCAAGTCCACCATATTCTTTAGGAAGGCACACTTTGGACCATTGAACAAGACCTTTACGATTAGTATTAGGAGTATTGTTCCAGAGGAAGCGACGACAAATACATGTGATTTGGTTTAAAGTGACGTGAAGTAATTTTTGAGAAGTCATTGTATATTGAGGAGTCGAGCTTAAGACATGCTTGACAGAATCTCTCGTCCCGAATTGGCCAAAATTTTTTGGTTTCTATCTTATGCCACTTTCAATGAGTTAGTACACACATCAAATTATAGATACATAATACATTGATCAACTTTGATCATCCCACTCCCGGCTCGGCCAAACTTATGTGTATTTTTTGAAATAACTTACCAATTATATGACAAGTGTAATACACTCTCCTTGTGAAATACACTTGGGTGCGGCCAAGTCAGGTCTGGGCTAGAATTTTCCGACACTCAATACCATTGTCATGAATATGCAAACACATTTAATTTCAATGCATGAAGTAGTAGCACCTTAAAAGAAAACATATCTCTTATATGTGGTTCTAATATTGTTTCATGCCCTTGTCTATTATAACTAAGAACAATCACGAAGCAACTTTTCACGTGAAGATGCACCTTTTCATAGATAGACGAACATGCACATTTAAACCATCATAACAATAGCATATTTAAAGAACTTATCTAAAATGCCTCTGTTATGGTTAGAGTATTCACAATTAACACTAGAAATGATCCCTTGTGCTCTCTACTTTGAAAAAAACAAAATCAGGATCATTACAGTAAGGATAGAAAACACCTAGTTGATTGCAACTTCATAGTTTGATTTTATAGGTGTTCTTGTACAGTTTGTGATGAATATCTCGACCCACCATTGCAAACTTCTCCGTATATCAATTTATTGAAAAATGAAATAAATCAAATATCACTTTAAGATTGTCGAAAATTTAATTAATATTATTTTTAATATAATAATAAAAAATCCAACAGCAACTGGGCAAGAGGAGAGGTTGGAGCAACATGGTAATGGAAGACGATTGTCAATCACTTATTCAGCGTATCCGTTCCACAAAGCTTGATTTTTCGACCTTGGTCTGCTTGTTAGTGACATTAAGTGTTTACTGTTTTCTTTCCACTCAGTTGTAGTTTCGTTTATTAAACATGGAGATGGAGGTATTCACTCACTTATTAGCTCGTGAAGCAATACTGGGTGGAACTTTTCTCCCTCGACGAGTTATTGACTCGTTTTCCGACATTTTGTAATAATATTCCGTCATTTCTTCTAGAAAAACTTGGTCCGAGTTTTTTTATTGAGTTGGAAATTATTTTTGATCTTGATGTGATTATTAATTGAGGTGAGCTTGAATCATTCAACTGAATCGAAAATGTGTTATGTCGAGTTGTTTGATATTTTAAACATACTTCATCATTTCCCTTCTAATCAAACCGAACGCAAGCTTATATTCAAATGTCAAAGAAACAAGCTCAAATTAACTTTGAAAAATCAATATCAAGTTCAATACTAAATTACTTAATTCATTTCTCGACTATCTTTGTGAATCAAATAAAAAGGTAAAATTAGTATCAATTTACAGTAATTGGGTACAACATAATCGATTCATTTTTATTATCATTAAATCTTTGTTGAGTGGCTTTCATAACCTAACCCTAAAATATCAATAATTATAATTGAACAGCAATTTACTACAATACTCAAGATTCAAAATGTAATTCTTCATAGGGTTAATTACACTCATTACCCCTCTTATTTGGTATAATTACAGTTCCATCCGCTTATTGTTGACACATAACACACTCTCCTCTTATAATAAAACCTTACATTGAACCCCCTTTGACTAAGTGTCGTTAGTCAAGCGTGACGGAAGTATAAAATGTCAATCTTTCCCCTGATTTTAAAAAAATAAAAAATAATTAAAAATGATTAATTACATTAACACCCTCCTTGTTTAGTGTAATTATAATACAGTCCACTTTATTGAATGAAGATAACTTACACCTCCTCTTTATAATAAAACCTTACATTCAATCCCCTACGTAGGACTTCTGTTACTTTTTTTTTTCCTTTTTATATAATTTCCATAATAATATACAATTTTTATTTTTTATTATAACCTTATATATTTATATATTTATCTTTCTTCAACTTATTTTTAATTTACTAATTTATTTGATATTTTTTGGCAACTTGCTAATTTAGATTTATCGGCATTGAATTATGGGCAAAATTGCAAAATTGGTACCTCGAGTTGGTCTCTACATTTTTTTGCTACTATATTTTGGCCTCCTGCAATTTGGGTACATTAAGTTGCAAAATCTGGCCATTTCAACAATAATTTTGTCGAAAAATTCAAAATTGACTGAAAAATATCATTTGGCGGGAAAATTGACTTGAATTTAGGAATTTTGCTTAAATGGAGGGAAAATTAACCTTCAATTTTGGGATTTTTGCATATGGAGGGAAAATTGATCTTTAATTTGGGGATTTAACTCAAATATTGTATTTTTTTTGTTTAATTTATTTAAAATTTTGGAATCTTATCCAAATATATTTTTTATTATAAATTAAATTTTTATAATTAATATATCTATAGATAATACTAAAATTATAAAAAAATTTAAACTAAAAAATTATAATATTATATGCATGAAATTCAAACTAAATTATTTTTTTTACTTAATTTTTTGTTCTTTACTAATTTTTTCTGTTTTTCCAAAAAGGGATTATTTTTTTACGATTTTTGAGTTTTTAAGTAATTTATTTTTTGTCAATGAAAATCTTTTGTCACCATTAAAATTTATATGAAAATCTTTTGACACCATTAAAATTTATTTTACTTCAATTTAAAAATTAGTTTTAGAATAATCTCTAATGTCTTCTAATTGTTTAAATTATTTTAATATTTTTATTTTTTTAATATTTTCTGATTTTTTATAAGTTTTCAAAAAAAAAATTGACTTTGCTTTCTAATCTTATTTTATTTTTATGAAATTGCCAATTTTTACAACTTAATGTACCCAAATTGTCAATAGGCCAATATATTAGTACTAAAAAAATATACAGGGCAACTTGAGGTACCATATTGCAATTTTGCCTTGAATTATGATATTATTCCTAAAATAAATTGAATCTCTCTATTTGTTTTTATTTTCTGAAAAATATTCAAAGTGACATAAATCCGAATCGACACTTCATACAAGTTGTTAACAAGTTTTTAATAAAATTATTTATTTAAAACTAAATTGAAAGTTGCAATTACATTCTCTTTAATATGAAAGGTTACATTCACCCACTCAAGGGCAAAATAGGAAATTGAAAAAATATTTTTTGATGATTTCAGCAAATTTCATTAGTTTTCTAATGAAAGGGGACAATTGTAAAGTTTTATAATAAAAAAGGGTTGTTTACTATGTGTACAGAATAAATGAATTATATTGTAATTATACTAAATAAAAAGTGTAGTCAGTGTAATTATCCCTTCTTCAAAATATCAACCTTCTAGTAGGCCATCTATGTAGCCTGATGCCCTGATTCAAGGAACTTCCGTAGCTCCGTACCAAGGAAACTATACTACTCTAGGGGCGAATAGAAAAGAGGAATTATTATATCCATTGGTAAAAGGTATCTAATGATGTATCATGTGCCCCATTAATGGGCATATTATTGCACATGTCCACTTCGATGCTACTAATCATTTTATTTCCATCCAAAAAAAATTAAAAAAATAACCATTTTATAATCCAAAAAGTTCAACCAAAACGAAAAAAAAAATTGTTTGGTTTGATCTAATCTAGATTTAATATATAATAAGATAATTGTAACAATATTAACTAAAATCTGATGATCTCTAAGTAATTAAAAATTCTTGTAAGTTTGACCTAATCTAGATTAAAGGAAAAATTTCAATTTTGGTGCCTCGGTTATATAACAAATCGGATTTGAGTCCCTATGTTAATTACATCGTTTATCAAATGTAGTCCTTAAACTATCACATTTTTATCAAATTTGGTCCCTCCGTCTAATTTTTGTCAAATTGGTAACTGTTGGGGTCAATTGAATTGTCAAAAATTATATTTTGCACCCCAAAAGTACAATTTTTGACACTTTCCACACCAAAAACAAATAATGATAAATTTCACCATTTAGTCGTAACTTTATTCACAAATTACATCACAATCCACTTCTCATCTATATTTACAACTTTACTGAGAAAGAAACAGGATTTTGGTAATTATATTTAGTTGGTGATCCGCATTTGAAATTGTATATAATTGCTACTAAATTAAGGCAAGCAATCATCAAAGAGTAATGGTGAATTGAAAATTCTATCTTCAACTTTGAAAAATTATGTTAAGAAGGTGAAATTTGTTAGTTATTCTTTTTTGGGGTGAAAATTATCTAAAATTTGTGCTTTAGGAGTGTAAAATATAATTTTTGACATTTCAATTAACCCCAACAATTACCAATTTGACAAAAACTTAGACGGAGGGATCACATTTGATGAAAATATGGTAATTTAGGGACTACATTTGTGAGCAGTGTAACTGGGGAACCAAAATTAAATTCGACGTATAACTAGGGGACCAAAAATGAAATTTTTTCTAGATTTAACTTAGGTCATATGATAAATATAATACTAATATTTTGGTACTATCCATTACGTTTTACGTAAGCAATTATGTATTCATCTTGACTCGAATTTTGTGCTATAATATTATTAAGGGTGGTTCTATGCTAGTCTCATCCCATTTGTCCTAGTGCATCTTGGATCCACGGGATGAGACTAACACAGAATTATTCCATGATTAACTCATAACTACTAATTTTTTTTTTCAAGAACCAGCTCTTAATTACTAATTTTACTTTTTCAAATTTCAATAATATCTAGGAGAAATTTTAATTGGAATAACGGGCACAATAAATAAAAATTTGACATTGAAGTGAACTTGATCTAGTTCTTATCTAAGAAAATTAAAGTTACAAGTGCAATGTGTAACAATTCGATCTTATATTTAGGTGTAGCTATTGGAATCAAATATTAATCACCCTTTCAAGTTTTTTAACTATTATTGTTTATGATAATGAATAAAAACAATAAAAGTAAATATTAGGAGTGAAAACCAAACCCAGTTATTTGCTACTTGACTCGAAATTGGCCATTACAAGATTGTTTGAGTTTGATTCGTTTAACATAATAAGTTTGAAAATATTTTTCTATTTAATAAGGTTTGAAACTTGATTCGAGGTTAACTCGATTAGTTAAATAACAAGAAAATATGTGTAAGAATATTAATCTGGTCGAGTTCGACTTGATTAAGGTTCAACTGCATTAGCAATCAAACTAAAATCAAATACAAATTTAAAATTTTAATAAAAATTCAAATAAACTTGAAAAACTTGTTCAACTTCGTTCGATACATTCACTTAAAGCACCACCGATGATACGTGATACCGCTTATTTCCTGTAAAAATAATAATAACAAAGAAGCGACTAACATGTTTGAAGAAGTTGACAAGCTATGACACACAACAAACACGGCAGCTACATCGCCCCCGCCATTTCCATCAGCAAGTATTTAGGGACATTTTCTTGTGCATTCAATTAACTTTCCTAAATTCGCGCCTCGAATAATGCTTTTTTAAAATTCCTTATTTCCTTGATCATCTCCTTTTATAAATATGAATTTCATTCTTCAATGATACCATCTCATTCTAATACCAAGTCTTTTCTTGTGTTTAGTTAGTTGTTCTTGAACAATAAATAGAGAAAGAAATGGCTGCCCGTTCGTACAATACCACTACTCTTACGCTTGTTTTAACGGTTATTTTTTTGATTACGTTATCAAATGTGGCTGAGGTAAATTATACTAAATCAATCTTTGTTTTCGTTTCATTTATTGACTCCCCAATTATTTTATATTCTTACTATCTTATGCTAATATTTTTCCTTTTTTCGACAATTTCTTTATAGGGATATAACAATCTCCGACCTCAAGGTATATACTTATATCTAGTTTTTAATTTGATCTCAAAGTTTTGTCTTAAATATAATTTGATTGCAGAGTTAGGGTTGAAGTTAGTATATACTATGATGTCAGCATTTTGATTTAAGTATTATTATTATGTGCATAAATTCAACTTGTAATAGCATCAATACGAGTAGCATAAAGGTTTTCCGTATTTTACCATGCATATACACTTACTAGTATAATACTTATAATCTAATAGTGTGCTCGAGAAAATATTTTCAATATAATTGCAATGTTAATTACAATGTTTTCTATATGATACACAAAGATGAAACCTAATCTAGATCACCAACATTATTTACTTTTACAATATTTTCGACGTTTCGATTCATTTTTACTGAACAATGTTTTATAAATTGCACGAAATGTGTGATAGATTGCAAGCCTAGGTGCACCTACCGTTGCTCTGCGACATCGCATAAGAAGCCATGCATGCTTTACTGTCAGAAGTGCTGCGCCAAGTGCCGTTGCGTACCGGCCGGAGTTTATGGCAACAAACAGACATGCCCTTGCTACAACAACTGGAAGACCCAAGAAAGACGCCCTAAATGCCCTTGAAGAAATTAATTTTTATTTAATTTCTCCAACATGATTATATAATTTTTACTTTAATTCGCTATGATGATCAGACATAATTAAGTACGTTTTTTTTATACGCTAGATAATAAGCCACACATTTTAGTATTGAGGCCGTTTGTGGGGTACATGTTTCCTTTCCATCTTTATCGTAATCTTAATTTTCTAGTGATTTTGTAATAATTTTAAGAGTAACGCTTATCTTACAGCCATCTGTAAGATTTATCTAACAGACTTGTTATGAGAATATTATCATAATAATGTTATTAAATTGTAACATCAATGTATATTAAAAAGAAAAGACCCTCAATTCCAGTAAAACCTACACGCCTCACTTCACCACCTACATCAATCTCCATCAATTTTCAGCTTGTCGTCACCGACTACCCCATCAATCCTCACTCCCCGGCGACTACTCCAATCTTCAATAATTTCTTATTCCTATTAATGTAATAATGTCATCATTAATGGGCCTAATTATATTTTCTTTATGATGTCTTTATTGTATTGTTAGTGGCCAATTAATCTCTTATAACGGTCAAATATCAGTTTCCTATATAAAGAGGTCATAGTCTATTTTGTTGGCACATATGAGATTATAGTTTGTGAGATGATTTTTATATTCCTATTAGAGTGTTTTGGCAACGAGATCAAGGAATTGGTTTCTCGTCTCCTTGTGATTGTACACAGAACGAGACATTGATATGTGAGTTAATGGAGTTTTATCTTGGAGTCTTGATCAGTCGTCAGAACGTATGTAAGGAGACAATTATGGTTTTAGGACAACGTCATGTGGCATGACTCTCCATCGGTGCAGTATTTTATTTTAAGTTTTGTGTTATTTTACATCTATTATTTTATAATTTATAATTTTTATCTCAAACTTGTAACTAATATATGTAGAAGTAATTTGAGTAATTTATATTTATTTAAATACAAATCACAAAATTCACAACAAAAAGAATATTGAAGAAATTTCAATCCTTTTTGGTTCTACAATTTGAACAAATATTTGTGAGGTTTGTAGGGAGATAATTCAACATTAATTGGTCTCCAAGTAAAATATGAAATTCAAGGAAAACCACTAGTTTAGGTTGCCGGTTGCCTTGGTAAATAAATGTCGCCTAGATTTGTCCGTAAGTTTTGAAAAACTTACGGACCGTGAGAAAATCCTTTTCCTAATTTTAGTTCGTGTTTTACAATTATCTTGTAAGAATGCAACCCATGATTTATGATTTATATAAACAAATCCAATTGTCTCTAGAATAATGTGATAGTAGGTAAATCGTTGTGTCATGATATCCAATAACATATAACAGATCATGAATTAACAGTTTAATGTTACTACTTACAATCAATTTAGCGCATTCAAAAGAAACATTTCCACTATCGAATAAGATTAAAGTTTTCTTGTGGCGATTGGCTAAGGACCACAGTGCAGAATTTGTTAAAGAGACAGATCATCTGGTGGAAGATGTTTGTCCATGCTGCTTAAGGTCCAGCGAAAGAGGGAAGCAAATTTTCTTCAGTGCGACTTTGCGAGGCAAGTGTGGGCGCTTTCTCCTTTGCTATGGCATTTTTTTTTCAATCATAAGTCACACTTACCCTATAAGACTCCAAATAAAGAGATAAAAGTCATAACTTGTGATAGTAAGGGATTGAACACAGGACCTCTCACATAAAAGTAGAAGCTGATACCATTAAGCTAACAAGTCTTGGATTTATATGACAATTTATTAATTCGTGGTTGACTGATGCTAAAGGATGGCTGCAGTTCAAGTTAGAAATTGGAGAGCAATATTACACTCAACTATCAAACACACTTAGAATAAGAATGGAAGAAACAAATGACTCTATTTCACTTTGTTCTTTAGTTGATGGACTTGTTACAAAATGACTACAACTTATGTCGATTTACAGGCAAACTCGAACATGTATCTAGTCACATACATGTACACAAATTTAATTTCTAGTCTTCCCCCTTTTCCCATACTAAAATATAATCAAAGGACTAATTCATGTACCACTCTAGAACAATGTATATACTAAATTAATTCATGTACTTAATAAATAATAGACTTTTGAATCTAGTTTATTATTTTTAATTCTCAACTCCCTCTCTTAAACTTGATTCATGACTCCAAATCGATCCTCAATTTTTGAAAAGTCTCGAACTTTAAAGGCTTTGTATAAATGTTCGCAATTTGATCTTGCGACTTCACACAAACTCGAGTTCCACTTCTCTTTTTGATATGCACTCTCTAATGAAACGATATCTTGCATCAATATGCTTGCTTATTTCATGGAATACGGATTCTTTGTCAATGCAATTGCGGATATCGACATAAATCTTTATAGATTCTTCTTGTGATTGGTGAAGTTTCTTTAACAAACTCCTTAGCCAAATCGCTTGACATACACAAGAAGTTGCTGCATGCCACATAATCGACTTCACAAGTTGACAACGTCACAATTGGTTGCTTTTTAGAATTCCAAGTAAAAGTGGAATCTTCCACAAAGAAAACAAACTCAATAGTTCTTTTTCTATCAACAATATCACCATCCCAATCACTATCACAATAGCCAAAAAGCTTGACGTCGAGTATATGAATATACATTTAATATACCGAAGTATTCTTTTTGCCACCTTCAAATGAGATGTATAAGGAGTCTCCATAGAGCGACTAACAGGTCCATCGCTACAAAGAATATTTGGTCTTGTACATGTTAAGTACCTCAAGCTTCCAACGAGACTCTTGAAGAATGTGGGATTAATCTTTTCTCCATATTCATTTTCACTCAATTTGACTCCACATTCCACGGGGGTGCAAACAGGCTTGCAATTCTCCATTTCAAATTTCTTTGGCATATATCTCTCTTGAGAAAAAAAGTTGCCTTCATCTTCTTGCTTCACTTCAATGCCAAGATAGTAGGACATTAGACCAATGTCCGTCATCTCAAATTCTCTTGTCATCGCTTGCTTGAATTCTTCAAACATCTTTGAATTATTTTCTGTCAATATTAGATCATCCACATACAAACATTATCGATACACATAATTGATTCACTCAAAAAAATAAATTATTAAATTTAAATTCACCAATTCAAAACTAATTAACTTTATGGTAATAAATAAAACATAATGTATTGCGAACTTGAAGATAAAGCTTCAATTCTTCAACTTGTTGCATTTCTATTAGAACATAGATTCTGACCAAATTCGGTTAATTAATCATTTTGTTTGATATGACACGATTACATCACTACATCAAATATCAAATTAACTATCATCAATTATCAATTTTATATTCCAAACTAAAAATACTGAACAACTATAGGTTATTTGCATCCATCTCCCTTGAGGTATTGCACTTTGGTAAGAACCTCTCTGAGGTATTGCACTTTGGTAAGAACCTCCTCTCATGTATTAAATTTTATCCACTACCACATGTATAAAAAATTATACGTACTACCCTTTTCACCCTTAATTTTTTCTTTTCTCTACTTTCTATTTCATTTTTCTTCCTTTCTTTTTTGTAAAATACAAATAAATAAATAGAAATGTTCATGAAAGTTTTCTAACGATTAGTTGCTTTTTATATAAAAATAAATATAACAAACAATATATTAAAGGACAAATTATTAAACCCCCTGATAGTGTTATATGTCCGGCGAGCCAACTGTTGTCCTAATCAATGGATCATAAACAGTAGGACAATCTTATCATTTATATTATATCAAACATGTTGATATCATCTCTATTGTTGTATACTTATGATAGTATAGATAGAGATCATAGGGATTACATTATGGTTAGGGGAGCGACCTAATGTCTATGGAATGCTCTCAAAGGCCGTAATCCTAAAACGTGTTTCAAGTCATAGAGGCTGTGAGATGTGGAATATCATGGGCCTCGCCAAGACTTGTTCGTGTATGGTGTGTTCCATTGTCAGTGACCGGATGGGTCAAAACATACATGGAGATTCATACTTAAGGGGAGTATGGAATTAAATGACTCAGCAAGAATTCCTCGCTGGTTCTGTTGAACTTGGAGTCCTTCGGTTTTGTAGTGTGAGATAATTCTAAGGCCTGAGATGTCATTGGGAATGGTACCACCCACTATACTTTGATATACATGTGTACTCTAGGAGAGTCATATGGCGGCGCATGTTGGGTATAGTATGGTCATATAGCGGAACAGATGGCATTGGATATGGGATACATCCAGGGCTCACGACCTGGCATTTCCTATGCTGTTGTGTAAAGCTGAATGATCGACTAAAAATCTCTGATCAGAGTATAGTCTTATAAGAGGGGATTGATGATCCTGGCTTGAAAGACCAAATCATTAGTGGAACCAACATAGTCATAGTTTCCAAGGTTATTAGGGTTTCGACCATCGCCAAACCCTAGACCTTAGGCCAAAAAAGATAGAAGGATTCAACTCACATGAAGATCGAAACCTAGATAAGTTTGCTTTTTATTGTTAACATATAGGAAGTCGTGGTAACATTGCTAGACATCCATGATCGATAGGTACCTTGGGTTAATTAGTGAAGTTGATCCAAGGCCTAATTAATTATTAAGAATAATTAATCTAGCCTATGAGAAAAGACTTTTTGGAAGCTTGTTAATGAGCCTAAGGGGTTACACACTTAACTTAGTGTAGTACCTATTGTCTAGTTAATTCTTTGTGAACTAATGGAGAGATTAATTACTTAGAATTAATTAATCGGGAAAAAAGAACAAATTAATTAAGTGGTATTAATTAATAATAGTCTAATAATTTAATATTAGAATATTAAATTTGGAAAGAGTAATTAATTAATATGTGAAAGAGAAAATAAATATATGTATATAAGTATGTACATAAATGGGCGTGTATGTATGCGTATATGGTTGAAGATTTTATCTTGTTCACCAAGTTATATATATATATATATATATATATAATATATTTTGTAATATATTTGGTAGGATCTATTTTAATTAGTTAGTTGACTAATTAATATAGAAAAATCTTATAAATATATTAAGAAAAATATTGTAGATTTTGGTAAGATCTATTTAATTAATTAGTTGACTAATTATATGAAAAGATCTTATTGGATAGATATGGTATATTTGAGATGATCTCAAATATATGAAAATATGTAATTAGTTGGAAAGGTATCCAACTAATTAAGAGAAAAATAAAAGGAGAAAGAAATCAAATATATGTATATATTACATATATACAAGCCTCTCTCTAGAGAGAGAAAGTGGCGTGTGTATATGTATGTAAGTCCACCCTGTTGGACTCTATATATCTATACTAGGGGATGGGCAGCACCGTGTGCGCGCGCAGTGTACCTTGCCCATAACACTAGTTTTTTCCAAATGCATAGAGATGTGGATTTTTTGCCTTGCCTAAATGCGCATATATCGTTTTTTAATTGATCAATTTTCTGAGGCATTACAGGCTGTCAAATAATTGGTATCACCAAGCAGATCACCTACCACCGTTTGTTAAATACAGTAGATAGCTTATATCATAGCCCATGGATGAGACAACCAATTGTCACAATATCTGATCACTTTGTTTTTAGGCCCTTGTCCATTCAGCCCAAGATATTCTCTCACATTTCAGAGGGTATTTATTATGGTGGTTGGGCTAGTCACATGCCAAATTGCTGCATCAAAAGTCGGAACATGTATTTACGTACGATATGTGAGTTATTGTGTTAATTGGGACCTTTTGCGGTAGCCTAGGTTTACTAAGATGGACTACAATTGTTCAGATTATCAATGGACAGTGACTACATATATTCATGGGTTTCGATTGAGGAAAAGTGCAGAGGTATTCTTTAATTCCACCATATTCACGGAGCAGGTATTTTGCTAGTGATGGGTGACCAATTTCCAGAACCCTATGGATGGACTGCCGAGCGGGAGGCCTTTTTTATCGATCTACTCCACAGCGTCCCCGCGTCAACACAAGGATATTAAAGAGGGCCAGATTAACAACGACATAGTGGAAACATTACTCGATCAGTTGAATATTAAATAGGGCCAGATTAACAACGACATAGTGGAAACATTACTCGATCAGTTGAATAACCGATTCGAGGGATTTACATTGTCATTCATGATCAATCATTTTGTTATGAAATTGCTTGTTAGATGTTTTGATGATGACAATTAGGATTCTATGTTAAACCCTAGAATATGTAAGTTTTATTTTATTAGAAATCATGTATAAGCTTTGAGTGTTAGATTTGTAATAGGCTTTATTTATTTTCATTTCTAGTCTGTTAGGCTAAGTAGTCTTAGACTGAGCATCTAATAATTTCTGATTGAGCTTATCAGTAGTTAAGTTTGAAGATTCAAGCGTCTAAAGTCTGAATGAAGAATGAAGAATCCAAGCGTCCAAGTATTGATTGAAGACAAAAATCATTCAGTAGTGATTAAGCGTCTGTCAATGACCAAATATCACCTGAATTTATTTCTAAGTCCATAAATAGTTTTAATGCAAATATTCTCAGATCATTAATTGCCAACGGGCATTTATTTCAAATGCATTAAATGTTGATAAGAGCATGGATTGTGATAAGCACTCTAGGACATACGGAGAAGC
Organism: Buddleja alternifolia; assembly: GCA_019426215.1. Lineage (NCBI taxonomy): Eukaryota > Viridiplantae > Streptophyta > Magnoliopsida > Lamiales > Scrophulariaceae > Buddleja > Buddleja alternifolia. Next base: position 8,528,327 of record CM033400.1, read on the forward strand.
CACCCCATTGGACCGTCAACTATTCAGAGACTGCAGCACCAACTTTTGTGTAGCAGATTTTCAGGAAAAAGGACAAAAGTTGTTCACTCACGGAAGTGAGAGACACGCGCCTGTGCATGTGTCAAATAGACACTTTCCAAAAATGTCTACAAATAGACTTCAGCTACAAGCTAAAATCAGAGATCTAACACGGTGCAAACTTATAAGCCAAAACTCTATTGCATTGAACTCTCATTCCTTAAACTCTCAGAAAAGCCAGAATATTCAAGCAAACATTTTCTTTGCTTTTCTTCAAATTCCTGAAACAGCCAACTAATATCTCAAATCTCTTCATAGAAGAACCTTACATTACTATTGAGATATTCCAAATTGTTTGAACTTTTCCAAAATCAAACAAACCATTAGAGAAACCCCTATCCAAGCCTCGCGATCTATATGAAGTCGAAGTTGGATAATTGCAATATTTTTGGGTGAAAGAAGCAAGGGGATAGAAGTGTCTTGGAGCAAAAATATGTGTGAACAAGGAGCTCAAGTCATCAAGCAGCCCAAAGGTTTTCTATCCAATGTCGATTCTCATAAGGTCTGCAAGTTAAATAGGTCCATTTATGGACTGAAGCAGGCCTCTCGCAGTTGGAACCTTCATTTTGATGAAGAAGTACGAAACAACGGCTTTATCAAAAACAAGGATGAACCATGTGTCTATAAAAAGGTCAGGGGGAGCAAGATATCATCCCTGGTACTATACGTGGATGACATTCTACTTATAGGGAATGATACAGGTTTGCTAACTTTGGTTACTACATGGTTTTCAAGCACATTCTCCATGAAAGACTTAGGAGAAGCCACCTATGTCCTAGGAATTTGAATCTACAGGGATAGATCGAATAAGACAATAGGTCTCTCCCAAGCCCTCTACTTAGAAAAGGTCCTGAAGCGATTTGGGATGGAAAATTCTAAAAGAGGTCTTTGCCCATGAGACATGGAATTCATCTCTCCAAAAAGATGAGTCCTCAAAGTGAGGAAGATCGAAGAGAAATGAATACCATCCCCTATGCATCAGCAGTGGGAAGTCTCATGTACGCTATGTTATGCACAAGACCAGATCTTGCATACGCTGTGAGCGTAGTAAGTATGTTTCGAGCTAACCAAGGCAAAGAACTTTGGATGGCCGTGAAATCAATCTTAAAGTACTTGAGAAGAACTAAAGATATGATCCTCACATATGGTAATGGAGAAATGAAAGTGGATGGTTATACTGATTCAGATTTCCAATCTGACATCGATGACTGAAAATCCACTTCTGGGTACATATTCACTTTGAACGGTGGAACAGTGTCTTGGAAAAGTTCCAAACAAAGCACAATTATCGATTCAACCACTGAAGCTAAATATATGGCAGCTAAGGAGGCTGTTTGGATAAAGAAGTTCATTACTGAACTTCAAGTTGTTCCTAGTATGGAGTTACCGTTGCCACTATATTGTGACAACAACGGAGCCATCGCGCAAGCAAAGGAACTAAGGTCTCACAACAAATACAAACACACAGAGAGGAGATATCACATAATTCGAGAAATCGTTGGAAGAGGCGACATCGCCGTTCAGGAAATAGCCTCAGCGGATAACGTAGCTGACCCACTCACTAAGCCATTAGCGCAGGCGGTGCTAGAGCAACATCTTGAGAAGATGGGTATAAGATACCAAAGCGATTGACACTAAGTGTAAGTGGGAGATTGTTAGGTATATGCCCTAGATGCCAATGAGGTCAAATAGTTAGATTAGGGTATCTTATTATGTTGTACAAACTATTAAAACGATATTAATAAAGGCATCTACATTTTGTTCATATAAATCTTTATGGCATCTAAATAAGTATTGAACATAAAGTCCATGTGAATAAAGGTTTGAACCTTTGCCCTTTATGGAATAAAGACGTGGCATGGGAAGAGTCTTACACCTTATCACTTAAAAGGGTTCGCAAGTCAAAGAATCTTAATTGGGCATTAAGATTCGACTTGTATGACACATGCTCTGACGATGAGTGCCAGTCAAACACTATAGGGATAGTGGGAGCAAGTATCATAGATATGTCAATGGAATTGGCATATTCGAACAAGGCTCGTAGTAATCCGATCACACAGGTATTTACTCAATGACTGTCAATGATTGGATTACTGATCGTAATAGTATGCGTGAGCCTTAGACCTGAGGGTTCATGGTCAATGTGCTTGTATTATTAGATATGTTACCAGAGTAGTTAGGCCCATATCACCCGTCGGTGGGGTCGACCTCGAAGTGCGATATCAATGAGACAAGTAGCAGTTGATTAGTGATCGCCAAGATGGGATTCACTGTCTTGATAGTAAACGAGAAAGTATCCTGTGTGATTATAGGGTAATGAAATTATAAGTCTTTGGCCAAAGTATAACAACTAACTCATGTGGAACATTGAGGGTAGTTTAGTAATTTCATTATGCTATAATCTAATGCACAATATCAAGTTTACTGAGTTTGACATTTTCCATGACTCTCACTTGATCGGGATACGTCAGTGAAGGGCTTATACTCATACGGCATTTATGATCAAGAGGTTCGTAAAATGATTCATTCATTTCATACTCAATTGTGTTACAATGTGAGTCCACGGGACTGGCTAGGTGACACTGACATCCTTAGGTAATTCCTCCCTTTGCCAATTGAGACGAACCTAAAGAGTCGCGCTATAAGAAATGAGCGGGATGTACCTTTTTGTGTAAATCTTTTAGACAGAATTAAATAGATTGATTGATTTAATTAGATTAAATCAATTAATTAAATATTTAATTTAATAGGATTAAATTAAATTATTTGATTAGTACATTAATTAATTGGAATTAATTAATAGTATATATTATGTTTAAATTGGATTTAAATTTAAATATATACAGATGAGCTAGAAATTTGACAAGCAAATTAAAAGCTCACCCAGTCCAAGGTAACCCTAGTAGGGGCGGCCATTTAGGGCTTTTTAGAGTAGCCTCCAACTTGTTCCACAAGTTAGTTGAGTTTAAAAGGACTCCTATAATGGAACAAACCCTAAGTAACAAGATAACATTACACAACACAAAAAGAAAAGAACTCTCTCCCCTCTCTCCTCTCTAGCCGTCCACTACTGTAAAGAAGGAGGAGTCTCGGGATCTTTGGAAGGCTCGTTTCGTGTGAAGCTTTAGAGACAAGAGCCCTTGGAGGATTGCTGTTCTGCAGAATCAATAAACGAATCAAAAGGGTATGTTCATTCTTTCTAAATTTCGCGAAACCCATAAAAAATCATCAGATCTATTTTTGTGATCTACCGGTAGGAATCCTCGAATCTTCCGCTGTAATTCTCTATTTTCCTGTACGGGATTCCTAACAGAAATTTCTTTCATCCAAAGATGAGACATGTGACAAGTTAACAACGCTTATTCGGAAACTTCAAACTTTGAAAAATCTTAAGGTTGCAAGAATAAGGAGCGATCACGGAACCGAGTTTACTTACAAGGTTGTTGAGAAGTTTTGTGCAGAGAATGGAATACATCATGAGTATTCAGCTCCCAGAACTCCCCAACAGAATGGTGTTGCTGAGCGCAGGAACAGAACGCTCAAGGAAGCCGCTAGGACGATGTTAGCAGAGTCCAAGCTTGCTCCTAGGTTTTGGGATGAAGCGATCAACACAACATGTTACACTCAAAACCGTTGCATGATCAACAAACAGCATGGGAAAACTCCATATGAACTATGGAAGGGACGTAAGCCAAATGTTTCATACTTTCATGTCTTTGGTTCTAAATGCTTTATTCATAATAATGGATCCCAAAGCCTAAAAACATTTGATCCTAAAGCAGATGAGAGAATATTTCTAAGCTATGCCAAAAATGGAAAGAATTTTTGCATTCCAAATAAGATCAAATCGAAGGTTGAGAAATCTATTCGTGTTGTTTTTTATTATGCTAACCAAGAACCGAGTAACGTTAATGTGAATGATGTAGGAGTTGAAGATCTGTGTCATCAAGCGTCTAAGGTTACCATTGATGATGATAGTGATGATGATGATGAGATCTTAGTGCCCCTTACTAAGACTACTCGTGAGGTTATTTAGAATACCAATGTAAGATATATTGATGATCATGAAAAGAGTGATCATTAAGAGCAATGTAGAATCTGTGAACTTGAAGCGTCTACGCAAAAGGATAGTCAAGCGCCTGAGCAAATGAACGAAGCGCCTGTTCAACCTCTTAACACATTCCAAACAGATAGACTCTGGCTGCGTGATCATCCACCAGAGCAGATTATTGGAGATGTTGGAGCGCCTGTTAGGACTAAGGCCGCTACATTCAATGAGGCCATGTTTGCAAGCTTCCTATCTCAAATGGAACCAAAGAAAATGGATGAAGCATTATGTGATCCTAGTTGGATTGAAGCCATGAAAGAAGAGCTTAATCAGTTTGAGCATAGTAAGGGTTGGATGCTAGTACCAAGACCAACTCACCAAGGAGTTATTGGGACTAGATGGGTATTGATTTTGATGAGACATATGCTCCTGTCGCCCATCTTGAAGCAATTCGCATGTTTCTAGCGTATGCATCATTCAAGAAGTTTACGGTGTATCAGATGGACGTGACGAGTGCTTTTCAGAATGGTAAACTCCAAGAAGACGTTTATGTGGAGCAAGCACCAGGATTCATCAACAACCATGGTAAGGGTAGGTCTACAAGCTAGATAAAGCACTTTATGGGCTTAAGTAAGCACCCTGAGCATGGTATGACACTCTTTCTATTTTCCTTATTGGTAAAGGCTTTTCAAAAGGCACCGTTGATACAACGTTATTGAAAATTACCAATGATGAAAATATTCTCTTAGTCCAAATTTATGTTGATGATATTATATTTTGATCTACTAATAAGCGTCTGTGTGAGAAATTTTCGAAAATGATGCAAGAACAATTTCAAATGAGCATGATGGGTGAATTAACTTTTTTCTTAGGATTACAAATTAAACAACTCCCTAATGACATATTTATTAACCAAGCTAAATATATAAGAGATATGATTAAGAAGTTTGGTATGGAAAATGCATCATCTTCAAGAATTCCAATGAGCCAAACGCTTAAGTTAGATAAAGATGAAAGTGGGAAGAAGGTTGATATCACTAATTATAGAGGTATCATTGGATCACTTCTTTATCTTACTGCTAGTACACCTGAAGTTATGTTTTTGGTATGCATGTGTGCACGCTTTCAAGCTGATCCTAAACAGTCACACTTAATTGCTGCCAAGAGAATCCTCAAATACCTAAAAGGCACACAAAATGTGGGATTATGGTGTCCAAGGGACTCTCTTTTTGAACTAATTGGTTACTCACATGCAGACTTTGCAGGTTGCAAAATAGATCGTAAGAGTACTAGTGGTACATGTCAATTTCTAGGTGATAAAAAACAACAATCGATAGCTACCTCTACAGCTGAAGCCGAGTATGTAGCTGCAGGAATTTGTTGTGCACAAGTTTTATGATGAGGCAACAACTTAGAGATTATGGTATAATCCTAGGTCCAACCCCTATTCATTGTGATAACCAAAGCGCCCTAGCCATGACTCAGAACCCTGCTCTTCATTTCAGAACAAAACATATTGACATAAGATACCATTTTCTTCGTGACCATGTTCAAATGAAAGATATCTCCATGTTTTTTTATTGGAACTGACAAACAATCGGCAAATATCTTTACCAAAACTCTCAACGAACAATGCTTTTTCACTTTAAGAAGTAAACTAGATATGATTGATTTAAACGCTTAATCATTATGCATCATACTTTCTCTAGACATACAATTAATATAAACTTTTATAAAATTCATGTATAATTTTTAAATGACTAGTGATGTGATGGATAGACTCAAAGATTAATTTTGATCTTTACTCACACGATTCAATCACATCAAACTGGCGGGTAAATTAAAAAATTTTCAAAATGACGGTTCAGAGTAAGTACGTGTTTGTATGCGTGTCAGTGTACTATGAGCGCGTGCGTTACACTCTGAAAATTCCAAACGTTTTTCAAATTTTTACTCGGACGTCAAATCTTTATATATGGGAGTTACCAAATGTAACTTTTCTCTCTTGCCCAAAACACGCGTCCGCAGTTAATAATAATGATGGCTGAGATTCATGAACTTTACACGTGTCAAAATCTTAATGAGACGAGAAACCGCAATTTTCAACTGTGTCATTTAAAACAAAGTTTTGCAGAAAAATTATTCACTTTTTACTCAAGCTATTTGTAAAATTACTCTCTCTCTCTCAAAGCAAATCTCAGTTCATCTCTTTAAAAAAAAACATTCAAATGACACCCAAGAAATTCGTGAATACTACAGAAGACACCATCAAGGTTACTGAAGGTCTTGTAGTGGACTGTAAATTTCTTTACGAACAGAATGAGATAAACATGACGGGCATGATGGACTCTGTAGCCAAGGCTGGGCTTCAGAAGTTCTTGACAAAGTATTCTTATTTGTTTGCTCCTGAGGTGGATACTTTCTGGAGATCTGGCAAGCTTTCTAAGGATAAGAAATCTTTCTCTTGCCTCTTTTCTCTCTCCAAGAAGAAGTCTCCGAAAGAATTCATTCTTTCTGCTGCTTCCATTGCCAAGAACTTCAATCTGCCGAATGAGGGTGAGGCATTGGATTCTATTACTGCTACACAAATCCAAGAAGCATGGTCAAGGATGCGCGCAGAGGATGATGTCGCATACAAACCTCACTTTGAAAAGAAAGATCTAGTGTCTAAGTACAAATTGCTTGTTGATTTCTGCAGCAAGATCAAAGAATGCAGGGTGGGTACCTTCGATAAGGTCAACCTGATCCAATTTCAGACGATGACGGCCATACTCCTCGACATCAAGAGAAATTGGAGCGATTATGTGTTTGGGAGGATTAAGGACTGTTTGAGCGCCACAAACAAGCCCTATGAAATTATTTTAAGTGATCTTCTGTATAGAGCTGAGTGTGTTCACTCGTCGGGGCTTCCTTTGGCCACGACCAAGCTGCTGGGGAGGAGGATTCTAAAGAATCTCCTCAACCCTCCCGAGGTTGGTGGAGCTTCTAGACCTTTGTCAGAGCACCAAGTGGTGCGCGAGCGTCAGATGAAGAAGCGGAGCGTCCAGCTCCTGAAGAGGCAATGAAACGTCCGACTGTACAAAAGAAGAGGGCTCCTCGTAAGCCTAAGGCTCTTGCTTTTCCATCTTCTCCCAAGGACGGTGAGGAAACTGATGAGGATAAGAAGGACAAGATTCCTTTGATCAAGCGGAGGAAGTTGTAAGGATACATCAAGAAAATTGATTTTGAGGAACCAACTGTTGCTCTTCCAGCTAAAGCGCTTAAGCTTGTTGAATGAGTCAAAGTGAAGAAGATATTCAAGTGTTCCAGGACAGGCAAGCGTCAACCTGTCCCTGCTCCTGAAGAGCCTAAGACTGTTGAGCCAAGCGCTTAAGAAAATGCTATTTTTGAGACAAGCTCTCAGGCTATTATTCTAGCTGCTGCTGAAGCACCAATCGATGTTCATCTGGATGTTGATTTAGAAGAAGTGGTGGCCATAGCCAAAGATATTGCAACAAGCGTTACATTGGATGCCGAGGAACCTACATCGGAAGGGGTCCAACCACTACTTTCTTCAGAGGTCATAACACAGACACACTCAAAAGATTAGAGCGTTGCTGAAGACATTACAAGACCAAGACAATTCTTCAAGATGGATCCTCTTAAGACGATTGATCATTCAATCAATTTTATGCCACCAGCCACTGAAGAAGACTTCATTCCTGTCGGCTACAATGAAGAAAGATACATAGTTGCAGAGAATGAGGTTGCCATGCTGATAGACCGAGATCGAACTATCTGTGAGATGATATTTAATACAGATCTGACAGACATTGAGCAAGAATATTACATGGTTATTGCAAATGATGAGCCTATTAAACAGATTCCAGCATCAGTTTTGATTCACAAAAGGAATCCACAAGCAAAAATTCCAAGCGCTGATAGAGACTTAGGGTATTTCCTAGTTATGGGATATAGCCGAACTTCAGGCTTTGCTCCTAGAAATTACAAGATTAGAGTCTACAAGCGTCTGCCAGTGGAGTTCCTCAATCCTTCTGAAGAGCTTCTGAATCGTAAAGGTTATACCCATTTTCTGGAGGTGGCGAAAAGCATTGCAAACTTTGAATAAAGCTAATCCACTTCGGATATGGAAGAACAAGAGCCCTTTTGTTAGTGAACATCCAGCGTCTCTGACTGATTTGGCTCAACGGGAAGCTGATGAATACTTTAAAAGTGTATGGAATGCCAGCTACCAATCAGACAAGTATAGATTTGCATCCATCAGAGACATTCACCGTGAAGGAATTCGGGCCATAGTGAATGCAAATACAGACTACTGCATGAATGAAGTGAACTGGGTTGAAGTGTAAATGGGAAACAGGTACACTTTTCAAGAGTTGGTCAGCACTACACATTTATTTGGCATAGGCATCCAAGACAAGAAGTGTCAGTTTGCCAAGTACTGCCTAGAAAAGCATCTACAGAAAGTAGGGCCACTCGATCAGTTACCAAGTGTCTGCCAACCAATTGAGAGGTTTCTTCGCCAAGTGTTGCAGAGGCTTGCAGAGACTCCACTTCAGTTCTACGGAAAAGCGTCCACAAGCGGCTCAAAACCAATTTCTGATCTGAGCATCACTCTGAGCCACTGTGAAGAGACTTTGCGGCAGATGATGAAGATCATGGCTCCCATTTCTGATTTTGACAAAATCTTCATAGAAAACCTGCGCAAACCCAATGGCTCTAAGATTCGTAACTTCTATGGTTATCCTCTTATACCAACAATCAGAGAAGAAGTAAGCGAACACTATGCGTATGTCCTTTCCCTGTTGTAATAGAATCAAGGCATCGCTCGAGTTGTTTGTCCTAATTTGGAAGAGTACTACAGAATGTATGTGCCTGAAGTTCACAAATCTCAACGTCTTCCAAAAGATAGAATCATTAGATTTTCCTTGCACTACTAACTAGATATGTTATTCTGATTCCCAACTTGTTAGAGTATATGCCCTCGAATGCCATAAAGAGGATAGATTTATAGGGCATAAACATTGTAACTAAACTATGGTTTTTCTATTAATATAAGGCAGTTGCTTGTTGTTTTCTTATAGGCGTTTATAAGGTGTGAATAAACAACGTAAAGTTCTTGATAACAAGGCGAACCTTCTACCTCCTATGGGATAGAAGGAAAGGCACTAGAATGGTTTGACCCTTGACATCTAAAAGAGTTCGCAAGTCTAAGAAATATTGATTGGGCATCAATAATGAATAAAGACTTGTATGATGGGGGTGGGGGTTGAATAGACTCTGAAGTCTTTTTAGACTTCAAAAAATTTCATGTTACTTTTCAAAGATCTGAACGCTTGGAAGGCTGAGCGCTTGGGTCAGGCGCTTCAGTAAAGATAACTTAGATTTAGTGAGTTTAGCAATTTACCAAAGTAGGGTAACGCTTAGATCACTTAATCAGGGTTAGCACAGTGGAAATGATTTTTAGCGTTCTTTTAGATAATTTAATCGCTTTTCAATTTTACTTGTCTTTTAGAATAATGTAATATGACAGATAAGACAGTAAAATATAAATGACACAATAATTTGTAAGGTTCACTGGGTGATATAATCCCAGCTACGTCCTTCTTCTCCTTTTTCACTTGGAGGAAATTACTAAGATGATTATCAAAGAATCACACAGAATCTTCTACAAGATAATAAAGAATGAAAATGATCTCGGGCTCCTTGATCACACAGATTTCAGCACTAATGAAGATCGTCTTCTACAAGCTTCTCTCACTCAGAAATACTGCCTGTAATGAGTTTCAACAACTTTTCTCACTCAGATGAAAGGTTGAGGTTTTTGTTACAAGGGTTTGTTTGTATTTGGGAAGATCAAACAACTTGGAATATCTCAATGGGAATTTAGGTTTCTTCTTTGGAAGATGTTTGAGATATTTGTGACTGTCTGGAATGTAGATAAAAAGGCTTGAAGGAATTTTGGCGATGGAGTTTCTAAGCTTTTTCTTGTGTACGTAATTTTCTTTCATAAATATTTTGTACCTTCCTTTTTAGGGTCTGCTGAAGGTAAGGTATTTATAGGCAATTCTTGGGATCTGTCCGTTGGACACATGTAGGAGCGTGCCTTTCACGCAGCGCGTGATTCTACCTAAAGCCTGACATTCCTGAAAAACTGCTGGCACCGATTGGATGGTAGCAGCTATAAACTCTGAAGTTCTGACAGTCTAGTAAAAAAGGTGGCTTGTCCACAGGTCACCGTAGCTTATCATATTTAATGCTTTTATCAGGCATTTAATGCATTTGAATTTATTTCCCGTTGGAAATAAATGTCCGTTGAATGATTGCATTTAAGTCCTTCGTGACTTGAGGATTTATTTCAGGTGAATTTGTCATTGGTCGCTTAAGTACTTTGAGCGCTTGATCCATAAATCCTGAAAAAGATCCTTTAGCGTTTGACGGACGCTAAGAAACAAATCTTCATCTCTGGTTGACTTCAGGTGTTGATCTTCAACTTCTTCTCTAATAGACTCACCTAGAATTCTATTAGCGATTCAGTATCTAATACTTAGTCTAAAACCTACAAAGATAAAAATTTCAAGCCTAAACAAAATTACAAACTTTCAAACGCTTAAACAATGATTTATGGAAAACATAAACTTACATTTTATGTGGGGTCTAACATTGAATCATATCTTGTCATCATCAAAACATCTAACATGAAATTTCCTAACAATTTCCCCCTTTTTGATGATGTCAAGACTTTAACTCTTAGAACTCTTTTATAATTTAAGAGTTACTTAAAAGAAAGCCCAAATGAATATAAGTTAGTGTTCAAAAAGTTAGTAAAGTTAGCTAAAGTTAGATTAGCTTCAACAAGATGTTTCAGCGATAAATCATTCATATATTGAAAGAATAAGCATACATGATTTATACTGAAAACAAAAAAAAAAGAAAGCGATAACAGAAATAAAATAAAATAAATTCATTCACTTTTTCTGTCACTTAGCTCTTTCTTCGCCTTGGAGAACTTCTAGCGCTAAGTCCATCCGAAACGATCAATGTCAATCATTGTTGTATGTTGAACTTCATCGTAATCATACCTACGAAGTCTGGCGCTTTCATTAAGTTCTAACGACCTTTCCGTCCATTCTCTTGGAGAAATTCCAAGTTCACGAATTAAATCGTGATAGATATCTTTTCTTGGATCTTTTGACGGTCTCCAATTGATAAGTCGTCTCAGCGGTCCGGAAAAAGGTTGAAATCCCATACTTTCTAAGAAGTCAATGTCCAATTTCGGAAGGGGATATCTTCCTAGATAATACCTTGGCTTTCTATTTTTAGTTAACATCTTCTTGATGCTCACTAGTTCTTCAATCATTGATCGCCAATTTTTATTATCAGTCTTTGACATTACTTTGGACGCTTGATGCTTTTCTGTATTTTCCCCCTTCTTGGAATCATCAAGAGAGGTTTTCAACTCAGCGACTTCGCTTCGCAAGAGTCGAACTTCATCAACTAAGAGAGCAACTTGGTGAGCGATGCTCTGAGCAGCGGCATCGGTCGAAATATGTCTGTCAGCATCAGCCGAAGCGCTCTGGGCTAAGTGACGGTTGAATTCGGATGAGAGTTCAGCGATAAGAGGTGATATGCTCTTCATGATTGTAACAGTGCTTGTGTTTGAAGCGTTTGCAATATCACGACTTCACGTATCAGACATTATTCGGATATGTCTATCAGCAGTCTCAAAAATCTTGGAGTAGGAACCTTCAATGTTGTCGAGCGAGTTCCATACTGCCTGTCTGAAATCTCTAGCGTCTGAATCACTTTCAGAATCCGAATCAGAAGAAGGACGCTGTTGGTCCCACAATGGCATACGAAAGGGTCTAGAAGAGGGGGGGGGGGGTTGAATAGACCCTGAAGTCTTTTTCGACTTCAAAAAGTTTCGTATTAAAATCTCTTTTGAACGCTTAAGGATAGTAATCGCTTGACTAGTCGCTTGGCTAGTCGCTTACTTGAAGACTAGTTTGATAAAGTTAACTTAGACTTAGTGATTTCAACTATTACCAAAGCAGGGTTAGCACAGCGGAAGTATTTTAAGGTCTTCTCTTGAAAATGTTTTAGCGTTACAAAAGTTTTTCTTTAGTTGCTTTCCTTTTAAATCGTTTTGAACGCTTAGAAGTGCTCAGCGCTTTGTCAAGCGCTGAAGCTTATTTTGGAAGCTTAGCGTTCTCTTTTTCACCAAGATAGTCACTTAACTGTTTTAAAGCCTTTTTCAAGATAATATGCAAATGTAGAGCAAAGTATTAAAATAGTAAAGTGACACAAGATATTTGTAAGATTCACTGGGTGGTGTAATCCCAGCTACGTCCTTCTTCTCCTTTGCACTCGGAGGCAATCCATTAAATTAATTCTCGAAGAGTCACACAGAGACTTCTACAAAATACGGAAACAGGAAGAGATGGATGTGGATAACTTGAGCTCCTTGGTCACACAGATTTCTACTACAAGCCACTTCAATCCTCTACTTCTGGAAAGACGATCTCGAGCTCCTTGATCACACAGATTTCAGCTCCAATAAAGATCTTCTCCAAGATGGCCTTGAGCTCCTTGATCACAAAGACTTCAGCTCCAATAAAGACCTTCTTCAACAAGCTTCTCTTACTAAAAATCACTGCTTGTGAAAGTCAACAATCTTTCTCACTCAGATGAAAGGTGTTGAGGGTTTATTGTAACAGGTTTGTTTGATGTTGGGAAGTTCAAACAACTTGGGATATCTCAATAATAGTTTAGGGTTCTTTTTGGAAGATGTTTGAGATATCGGGTGACTGTCTGGAATGTATTTGTGAAGCTTTAAAGGATATTGGAGCTTCAAGAAAGATCTTCTTCAACAAACTTCTCTTACACAAAAATACTGCTTGTTGAAAGAATTAACTTTCTTGAATTCCAATTGGCTATGGAGTTTGGAAGCTTTTTCTCTCAAATTATTTCAGCAAAGTTTTGGCTCTTCGCACATTCACTCACACACTCTTTGAATTTGCTGAGGGGAACTATTTATAGGGTTTCTTGGAAATTGTCCGTTGGACACAATTGAGCGCAAATATTCCCTTTTATGACATTCCTTAATTTCTGCTGAATCCGATTGGACAGGAGCAGGTTGAAAAGCTGACAGTCTAGTCAAAAGGTGGCTTGTCCACAAGTCAGAAAGTCTTGTCGCATTTAATGCACTTTGAATTTATTTCCCGCTTGGAAATAAATGACCGTTGCTGATTGAATGACTTAAGGAAGTATTTTAGGTGAATCGCTTGAATGAAATGAGCGCTTGGATCAACACTCCTTGGATAGTCCTTTAGCGTTAGCTGGGTGCTAAGAACATTCTCTTGAACGCTTGATTCATAACTCCTGAAATAGACTCTTAAGCGCTTGACGAACGCTTAAGACAAATCTTCATCTTCTTCTGACTTCAGACGCTGATCTTCAACTTCATCTCTAATAGACTCACCTAGAATTCTATTAGCGACACAGTATCTAATCCTAAGTCTAAAATCTACAAAGATAAAAATTACAAGCCTAACAAACTAATAAACTTTCAAACGCTTATACATATATTCTATGAAAGTACAAACTTACATTCTTTTGGGGTCTAACATGAAATCCTATCTTGTCATCATCAAAACATCTAACATGAAATTCCTAACAGACGCTCTGGGACGGGAGAAGTCCGTAAGAATTAGAAACTGCAGCCTTGCCTTTGGATTTATCTCTGATAAAGGGCTCGATAGGCTCTTGTGCAATTTCAGCGTGCACTTCTTCAATCGCTTGATCCATGATTGAATTTGCAATAACTGGGGGCTCGACTACCGGGGCGCTAGAAGAATCTGGCAAAGAAGCCTCAAGAAGATGAGCGACTTCCGCAGTAGGAGCAATGGCTTCTTCTATAATTTGTATTGGGGAAGAAGGTTCTCTAACACCAATGACCCAGAGGGGGCCAAGGGCTTCCATCACATGTCTTGGACTGATCAGGCTGGATTGCGGGATAAAGAATATAACGTTTTTGAGCTCTTCGGTACTTAGTGCCATTTGCACATCTTCCGGTAAAGCAATCCCTGAAGTATAACGATTGAAAAAGTCCAAAATCAAAGGCATGAGTGCTTGAGTTGCTTCATGGTCCACTGGCCTGATTAGTGATAACATCTTGGCCACTTGAATATTGGATTCACTAAAGAGCAAGGGGTGAAGAGTATATCCTCTGAAATTGTAACACCCGGAAAAGTGATTGAAACTGATGTCCAGCGCTTGGGCATTTTCAAACACTGCTCTCATAGTTCTGTGGAACTCAGCAAACTCAGCGTGTTCATTCGAAACATCAACACTAATCTGACTCTGTCCTGGAAGAATTGGTTGTTTACTTGATGAAGTGTCTTCGTTCAGGTCAAGAAAGACTCGTTGAACAAACCCTTCACGAGGATGCAACACGTAGCGTCCGCCTTGGCTGTATAAGGCAAGTTTCTGGCGAATGTAGCTTTTGATTGGTTGGCGATATTGTGGCAAAGCGCTAACATTCCCTACAATAAACTGACGCTGCTGGAGCAAGAAGGTTGCATATCCTCTGCGTCTGTACTCTATTCCAAATTGAAATAGGAATGGATATCTCACGAGTTCATCGAGGGTGTAGAAATGTAAAACAAACTCTTCAGCCCAACTGGCTGTATTCATCATCCATCGCTTGCCAAGCTTGATAGCTTTAGCTTGATCTTTTCTAGTGGCAAGAAATTTCTCCAAGCGTTTCGTTTCTTCTTCATAGTCCTCAGCCCAAAATCTGGCAAGATATTCATGAGCCTCATCTTCTATCCACGAGTTGATCAAATTTGGGCGCTCCGCAACAAGCGGGCCTTTTCCTTTCCATAACTTAAGTGGATTAGGAGAGAGAGCGTTCTGAGGAGAATTGACGACGGAGGGGAGAGCCGAATAGCCTAGCTTGTTGAGATCTTCCTCGTCTGGATTTTTGTTCCAATCACCCATGTGGGGGGTTTTTGAAAACAATCTTGTTTGATCGAAGAGGATAAAAGGACTCGTCTGAGCGACCGGTGAAATTGAATCTCTTGTCATCAAATTCGGATTTGTTGAACGCTGGACGATGAATATATTCGAGGCGTGATTGAAGACGCTCCAGGTTATATAAACCTAGATCGGCAAAACGCTAAAAAATTTCAAACTTGTAAGAGTCTGAAAGATCAGGCCGATGGAGAGATGTTTGAAATTGGATTTCCGACTCGGCAAGCGTTTGAGTGTCACGTTCTCAGGCGGCATAATAAAATTCAACATCTGGAAGATATCCGCGCGGGAAGAAATTAATGACACGAGGAGGAGGTCCTGTTGGCGTAGGAATGAGGGCAATAGCTTCTGTTGGGATGGGGGTCACTTCTATCGATCGCTCAGCGTTTAAAGTCGCTTCACTGGCTGATGATGTTTCAGTGTCAGGAAGGGCTTGAGATGCTTTCTTAGCGATATCCACAACAGTTGCCATGTCCACGTATATTTCAACGGGAATCTCCGAAAGTGGAGGGGCATCAGCGGTAGGTGCCTCGTGAGGTCCATCTTGAGCTGATACATGTAAGCGATTGAGAAAAGCAAGCAAAAATTCCTACTAAGTAGAAATTAAAAGGACTACATCGCTAACCCTGAGGAATATCATCGACTATTTTAGTCGCTTGATCTGATTCTTGGACAAGTTCCTCAGGCTCCTGAACTTCTTCTTCGAGCTCTAAATCGATAAAAGAAGTTATTGGATCAGCACGAATTGGGATATTTAGTTCTTCAAGAGTGTTGAGAACATAATGAATATCTGCTTCACTTGGTGCTGAAAGAGTTTTTATCCTAGCGTTAGAGACTAACGAGGAAAGGATAGACTAATTTGCTTAGCAAATACTTACCCTGAACATTGGGAAGCCTCTCAGATGGATAAACGGCTTGAGGATCTGAGCGGACTTCGGGAACAGCGTCAGAGGGAGGAACACCCGCTGACTCTCTAAGCGCTGGTTTTGCTGTAGCGCTAGAGGATGTTGTGTGAGTAGAGGTAGGAGTGCGCCTTCGTGCAAACGGTACTTCTTCGTCCACTGCTTCCTCTTCTTTCTCGGGAACGGATAAGATAAACGCTGGAGGAGGCGATGGCGATTTAGGAGGGAGAGAAGGAATCTTTTGCTTCTTTTTGGGCTCCGGCTTCTTCTTCTTTGGTTCAGGCTTCTGTTTCTTTGCTGACTTGGATGGCTCAGTGACTTTGAGAACTATCTTTCTCTTAGGTCGCTTGACCACCACTTCTTCCGAGGACGAGGATGATGATGAAGAGGAGGACGCTTGATCTTCATCAACACTGCGAACCACTCCTTCAGCTTGGAGTCGCTGACGCTCTTCTTTGGGAACCGTTGCTCCACCATGTTTTCGAGGTTTGAGCATTCCACTAATCATCTTTTTGCCGTAGAATTTGGTCGCTGGAATCTTTTTGCCAAAAGATTTTGTATAACCGCAAGCGCTAAGAATACGACTTAGCACAATCCCATAGGGCTTGAGATTCACTGAATTGGCCATCGCTGCCTTGAAGCGATTAAAAACGTAGAGACGCCAGTTAACTTTTAACTTGGTCAGAATGGCCACCATCATCTTGTACTGAACGTTTGTGACTTTATCGAATCTCCCTTTTCTACATTCGATCATTTTTTAACATAGATCAGCGAGAATAACGTATTCGCCCTTCATATCATTTTTCTTGAAGTTCGGCTCATACGCAGTATCAACATCTTCTTTCTTTATCAACTCCCAGACTTTTGTAGCATCTCCGAGAGTGACGTTTTCTACCTGAGTGCCATCATTGGGCAGAATCAACAATGAAGAAATCAAGGAGGGAGTGAGAACAAAGGTCTCTTTAGCAAAAGGGAAGACGCAGGATATGGAAGTTCCGTCTTAAAAAATCTGGGTATTGTTGAAAAAATAGAGAGATTCTTCTTCAAAGTAGTTGAAAACAGTAGTGATCATATCTCTCAAACCAGATTCTTGAACAAGTGGAAGAACCGTTCGAAGAGGAAAGTTCTGGTTCTCGTAAAGGTAATCCCAGTTAATCAGAAATCCGGCGTTAACCGTAACTGGTTTTTCAGTACGGGAAGTTTTTTCGGTGTCAGACTTGGATGATTTTGAAGATTTTGAAGGAATGAGAGAAGTTCTTGCCTTTAGAGAGAAATAACTTTTACAGTAGAAGAGTTTGGAAGTGATAAAGGTTTACCGTAAAGTTTTTGAAAGGTTTAAATAGGAGGCAAAAATAAATCCTCAATTGGTAGATGAATGACACGTGTACAGAAGTTAATGACAGAAGGAATCTGAACCATGTACACATAACTTTTCGGATGTCAAAAAGTGCGGTAAAATAGGGTATTATAATATTTTTCGTGTCCGCAGTTACTTTTTGAAAACGTTTGAAATTTTTTTTGAAATTTTCAGCGTGAAATATACGCGCCTGATAGTACACTGACACATACTCAGACTCATTCAATTACTGAACCGCCTATGTTTAGATAGGAATCATAATCGTTAGTTCGATTTGATAGGCACGTGCTAGTAGTTATCAAATCTGATCTTTTGGACTTATCCACACGTTTCCTTTAGCGATGAAAACTATGCATGAATTTTTTTTGAAAGAAAGTTACTTAGCGTTAAAGTGGGAATTCTTTCAATGCTGAAGTCTTTTCATAAAACAATAAAAAAATCAATCGCTTGGATTTATAAAAGATAACGTTATTAGAGATTGATTTTGTCATGCATAAAAGATAAGCGCTAGTGATCAATGCTTAGGATTTTAAAAGTCATTTTTGATCACAGTCGCTTGATATATTGAGATAAGTACAATTTTAAAGTTCCCCCTAAAATTGATGACTCATTTCGAAATTTTTGATAAACTCTTTAGACATAAACAAAGGTAGATTCCGCCTAGATTTTATGCCTATAAATATGATGTTTTATGATTTAAGCGTTTAAGTCAATCATACCTAATTCACTTCTCAGAGTGAGAAAGCATTGTTCGTTGAGCGCTTTGGTGAAGATATCTGCCAATTGTTTGTCAGTTCCAATGAAATGCATGGAGATATCTTTCTTTTGAACATGGTCACACAAGAAATGGTATCTAATGTCAATGTGTTTGGTTCTAGAATGAAGGATAGGATTTTGGGTCATAGCTAAAGCGCTTTAGTTATATCAATGGATTGGGGTAGGACCTAGGATTGTTCCATAATCTCTAAGTTGTTGCCTCATCCAAAGGATTTGTGCACAACAGCTTCCAGCGGCTA
The DNA here is from genome assembly GCA_019426215.1 of Buddleja alternifolia. Taxonomy (NCBI): domain Eukaryota; kingdom Viridiplantae; phylum Streptophyta; class Magnoliopsida; order Lamiales; family Scrophulariaceae; genus Buddleja; species Buddleja alternifolia. Next base: position 8,546,762 of record CM033400.1, read on the forward strand.
CATACTCTGCCTTAGCGGTAGAAGTCGCTATGGATTGTTGTTTCTTACTATGCCACGAAACTAGTCTATCACCTAGAAATTGACATGTACCACTTGTACTTTTTCTATCTATTTTGCATCCTGAAAAATCTGCATCTGAATAACCAATTAGTTCAAAAGGAGAGTCCCGTGGATACCATAAGCCCACATTTTGTGTACCTTTTAGGTATTTAAGGATTCTCTTGGTAGCATTTAAGTGTGATTCTCTAGGATCAGATTGAAATCGTGCACACATGCATACCGAAAACATAGTATCAGGTCTACTAGCGGTAAGATAAAGAAGTGATCCAATGATACCTCTATAGTTAGTGATATCAATTTTCTTCCCACTTTCATCTTTATCTAACTTAAGCGTTTGGCTCATTGGAATTTTTGAAGATGATGCATTTTCCATACCAAATTTCTTAATCATATCTCTAGTATATTTGGCTTGGTTTATAAATATTCCATTAGTGAGTTGTTTAACTTGTAATCCTAAGAAGAAAGTTAATTCACCCATCATGCTCATTTCAAATTGATCTTGCATCATTTTCTAAAATTTCTCACACAATCGCTTATTTGTAGAACCAAATATAAAATCATCAACATAAATTTGGACTAAGAGAATATCTTCATTATGGGTAATTTTAAATAACGTTGTATCAACGCTGCCTTTTGAAAAGCCTTTACCAATAAGGAAGATAGAGAGAGTGTCATACCATGCTCTTGGTGCTTGTTTAAGGCCATAGAGTGCCTTATCCAATTTGTAGACCATACTCTTGCCATGGTTGTTGATGAATCCTGGAGGTTGCTCCACATATACTTCTTCTTGGAGTTTACCATTCAGAAAAGCACTCTTCACGTCCATTTAGTATACTGTGAACTTGTTGAATGCGGCAAACGCTAGGAACATCCTAATCGCTTCAAGACGAGCTACTGGGGCATATGTTTCATCAAAATCAGATCCCTCTTCTTGACAATAACCCTGAGCGACTAATCTGGCTTTGTTTCTTATAAAAATGCCATCTTCATCCATCTTGTTCCTAAAAACCCATCTAGTCCCAATAACTCCTTGGTGAGTTGGTCTTGGTACTAGTGTCCAAACCTTGCTTCTCTCAAATTGGTTATGCTCTTCTTGCATTGCTTCTACCCAACTTGAATCACTAAGCGCTTCATCCACTTTCTTTGGTTCCATTTGAGATAGGAAGCTTGCGAACATGGCCTCATTAATTGTAGCGGACCTAGTCCTAACAGGTGCTTCAATATCTCCAATTACTAGCTCTGGTGGATGGTCTCTAAGCCATTTTCGGTCTGGTTGGAACGGGTTGAGAGACTCTTGGTTGTTAATCGCTTGATTCTCATTTGTCTCTTGCGTATACGCTGCATCATTCATAGTTCCAATATGCTCTTGATGATCATTCTCTTCATGATCATCAGCAATTCTGACATTATCATTATTGTTAACCTCACGAGTATCCTTAGGAAAAGGTACACGAATCTCATCATCTTCGTCATCACTATCATCACCAAGATTGATTTGTGAGGCTTGTTGGGTGAGATCTTCAATTACTACATCATCAGGATTAACCTTACTCGGTTCTTGGTTAGCATCATCAAACACAACATGAATGGATTCTTCAACCTTTGATTTGATCTTATTTAGGATGCGAAAGCTCTTTCCATTTTTGGCATATCCTAGAAAGATTCCCTCATCCGCTTTAGGATCAAATGTCTTTAGGCTTTGGGATCCATTGTTATGAATGAAACATTTTGAACCAAAAACATGAAAATATGAAACGTTAGGCTTACGTCCCTTCCACAATTCATATGGAGTCTTCTCATGTTACTTGTTGATCATACACCGGTTCTGAGTGTAGCAAGCGGTGTTGATCGTTTTGGCCCAAAACCTTTGAGGCAGCTTGGACTCTGCTAACATCGTCCTTGCGACTTCTTTAAGCGTTCTGTTCCGTCGCTCGGCAACTCCATTCTGTTGAGGTGTTCTAGGAGCAGAATACTCATGAAATATTACTAAATCTATACAAAATTTTTCAATAAATTGGTTAGTAAATTTAGTTCCTCTATCGCTTCTCATTCTCGTCACCCTTAGATCTTTTGAATTTTGCAATTGACGAATTAGCGCTGTGAGCTTGACACTAGTTTCATCTTTGGTTGCTAGAAATTCTACCCATGTATAACGAGAGAAATCATCAACTATTACTAGCGATTACTTTTTACCACTAACACTCATGATTTGATTAGGACCAAACAAATCTAGATGCAATAGTTCAAGAACTCTAGAAGTAGATAGACATGGTTTCTTTTTAAAAGATGATTTAACTTGTTTACCCATTTGGCATGCATCACATAAGCGATTTTTCTGAAATGAACCCTTAGGTAATCCTTCTACAAGATTTAGCGATATTAACTGAGAGATTGCCTTGAAGTTGAGGTGATTCATTTTTCTATGCCATAACCAACCCAATTCATTTTGACTTTTAGCAACAAAGCATGTGGGTTGTTATCAGATGTAGAATCCCAATCTACTAAATACACATTGTTTGTTCTTTTTCCTCTTAATTTAGTAGACTTAGTCTTAGCGTCGTTAACGTAGCAGAAGTCGCTTGAGAATTTTACTTCAAAGCCTTTATCACAAAATTGACTAATGCTTAACAGGTTATGCTTAAGACCCTCAACGTAATATACATCACTGATCATGATTTTCCCCTTATGCATGATACCTATACCTTTGGTTTTACCTTTGGAGTTATCACCGAATATAACTTGAGGACCGTTGGTAGCTTGATAGTTGACTAGAAGATTTTTGGAACCAATCATGTGTCTTGACGATCCACTATCAATGTACCAAACTGAAGTATCGGTGCTGGCTGTAGGTATCTGCTTTAAAGGACAATTCTAATTCTTCTTAGGTACCCATGTTGTTTTGGGTCCTTCAGCGTTAGTAACTTTGGTTTGAATCAGAACTTTAGGAACCCATATTTGCCTAGTCTTCATTTTAGGAATACTGGTCTTCTTGGGTTTCACATCGTGTTGTGTGTGTTTTTTGGGTGTGTGACAATATCCTCGATTATAATAGTAGTCATAATCATAGTCATAGTCATAATCATCATAGTATCGATAATAAGATCTTGACTGTCTTGGATATGGACGTTGGTATTTCCTTGGCGCTGGCTTGGGTTGCACTTTTGGTGCTTGACGCTTAGCGCTTGATTCATAGTGGTTAGGTTTATCCTTAGCCTTTTGAGCGTTTGGATGAACCTTTCTTTGTGAATCATTTGCCTTTGTCTTTCCCTTGCCTGAGTCAGCTTTGGCTTTCTCATTTGGCCTCGTACTGTTGTTGCTCGGTTCATTCAGCGTTTGACTTTGTGAACTTTTCTCAACAAAGAAAACACCCTTTCCTTTGTTGTTTGCCGTAACATTAGATTTATTTGGTTGTTTACCTAATTTATTGCATCCTAAACTGGTCTTTTCACCAAATAATCTAGTTACCTCAGTCACATTATCCAAGTTTATAGAAGCTTTTGATAATGATGAGACTAGCTGCTCTGATTTGGCGAGTCTAGCGATCAGATCAGCTTCTCTCTTGACTATTATATCAAGATCATTTTTTAATTGAATAATTTCACTCTCAAGCGATTGGTTCTTCTCAATGCACTGTTTCTGAACTCGCAACTCTGCTCTGAGCGTCACTTTATCTCTTGTGAGTGATGAGATAATAGAGAGATCATTTTGATATATTTTGGTAGCTTCTTGACATTCATTGTAGTATTCTTTGATTTTGTCAAGTAATTCATCATAAGAAAGAGGAATTGATAATTCATTGATTACCTCTGGTAGCGAGTCCTCAGAAGCTTCATCATCTCTTGCCATAAGACAAATCAACGCTGAGTCGCTTATAGGCTCATCATCACTGCTTTCATCTGATGATTCCAAATCCTCTTCAGGTGCGGAGAATGGTTCAGATTCCGCTAGCAAGCCTTGTTGGCGAAGGTTGCTCTTGAATTGGTTTCTATCCGCATAGTCTTGCCTTGAGGGCTTTGACACATTTGGATAAGGGCAATTTACCTGGTAGTGCCCTGGTTTCCTGCAATTATAACACAAATTAGTTTTCATTTTCTGTTCAGTGGATAATCGCTTTGAGACTACCGGCGCTGAGAGATTTTGAGTAGGGGACGGAGGCGCTTGGTATGGAACTGGCGCTACTGGTTGAGGTACAGAGTACACTGGCGCTTGATATTGAGGCGCTGGAGCAGGGAGAGGAGTCTAAAATGACGTTTGTCCGATAGGATTTCTCTTTTCATATCTTAGAAATTTTTTGAATTTCTTGACCAATAAAGCTATTTCCTTTTCTTCATTTGATTCCATAGTTTTAACCTCACTAACCGCTTTACCCTTGCTTTTGGTTGTAGCGATTAAACCTCCTGATTCAGTCGTTGAAGTCGATGTGTCGTTGACTTCACCCAATTCGAACTCAAATGCCTTTAACTCTGAAAAGACATGCTCTGGAGTAAGGGTCTCCAATGTCTGTGATTCTCTCATAGAAACAGTCTTAATTAGATACTTGCTTGGAAGACTTCTGAACATCTTGTTGACCATTTCCTTGTTGGTCAATTCCTTGTCTAATGACGCCAACTCTGTAACGAGCAAAGTAAACCTTGCGTCCAATTGTTCTAGCGTCTCATTGGGCTGCATCTTGAAATGCTCAAATCTTTGCATGGCTATGGAAAGCTTATTCTCCTTCATTTGTGCTGATCCTTCACACACTATAGCCAACTTATCCCATATTTCTTTAGAAGTCGTACATTGCTTGATTTTGTTGAACAATGCATCGTTGTCTCCTAACGCTGAGTAAAGTGCACTTCGTCCAACATTATCTAGATTTGCCCTTTTTCGATCCTCAGGCGTCCATTCTAACTTAGGTTTCTCGACATAACCATCTGGAGTGGCCTCGGTTGCTCCAAGGGCTCGAGTTACAACTTTCATAATCTGAATGGGACCACTGTAATTACATCACACATTTCACTATCGCATGAGCACAAGTAAGCGAATGCTCTAAGTTTCCAAGAATCATAATTTGACTCTACCAACTTAGGCATTTTGTTGAAAGCCATAATGAGATATTTTTAAAGAGAAAATTAAAAGCGACTAAGTTAAAAAACAAATGGATCTGAACAAGCAGTTATGCTCGGAAATGCTTAGGTTTCTAATTCAACCGCTCTGATACCACTTGATGGTCCCAAGTGGCATACGAAAGGGTCTAGAAAGGGGGGGTTGAATAGACACTTAAGTCTTTTTAGACTTCAAAAAATTTCGTGTTACTTTTCAAAGATCTGAACGCTTGGAAAGCTGAGCGATTGCGTCAAGCGCTTCAGTAAAGATAACTTAGACTTAGTGAGTTTAGCAATTTACCAAAGTAGGGTAACGCTTAGATCACTTAATCAGGGTTAGCACAGCGGAAATAATTTTTAGCATTCTTTTAGATAATTTAATCGCTTTGCAATTTTACTTGTCTTTTAGAATAATGTAATATGACAGATAAGACAGTAAAATATAAATGACACAATAATTTGTAAGGTTCATTGGGTGATGTAATCCCAGCTACGTCCTTTTTCTCCTTTTTCACTTGGAGGAAATTACTAAGATGATTATCAAAGAATCACACAGAATCTTCTACAAGATAGTAAAGAATGAAAATGATCTCGGGCTCCTTGATCACACAGATTTCAGCACTAATGAAGATCGTCTTCTACAAGCTTCTCTCACTCAGAAATACTGCCTGTAATGAGTTTCAACAACTTTTCTCACTCAGATGAAAGGTTGAGATTTTTGTCACAAAGGTTTGTTTGTATTTGGGAAGATCAAACAACTTGGAATATCTCAATGGGAATTTAGATTTCTTCTTTGGAAGATGTTTGAGATATTTGTGACTGTCTGGAATGTAGATAAAAAGCTTGAAGGAATTTTGGCTATGGAGTTTCTAAGCTTTTTCTTGTGTACGTAATTTTCTTTTGTAAATATTTTGTACCTTCCTTTTTAGGGTCTGCTCAAGGTAAGGCATTTATAGGCAATTCTTGGGATCTGTCCGTTGGACACATGTAGGAGCGTGCCTTTCACGCAGCACGTGATTCTACCTAAAGCCTGTCATTTCTGAAAAATTGTTGGCACCGATTGGATGGTAGCAGCTATAAACTCTGAAGTTCTGACTGTCTAGTAAAAAAGGTGGCTTGTCCACAGGTCACAGTAGCTTATCATATTTAATGCTCTTATCAGGCATTTAATGCATTTGAATTTATTTCCTGTTGGAAATAAATGTCTGTTGAATGATTGCATTTAAGTCCTTCGTGACTTGAGGATTTATTTCAGGTGAATTTGTCATTGGTCGCTTAAGTGGTTTGAGCGCTTGATCCATAAATCTTGAAAAAGGTCCTTTAGCATTTGACGGACGCTAAGAAACAAATCTTCATCTCTGGTTGACTTCAGACGCTGATCTTCAACTTCTTCTCTAATAGACTCACCTAGAATTCTATTAGCGACTCAGTATCTAATACTTCGTCTAAAACCTACAAAAATAAAAATTACAAGCCTAAACAAAATTACAAACTTTCAAACGCTTAAACAATGATCTATGGAAAACATAAACTTACATTTTATTTGGGGTCTAACATTGAATCCTATCTTGTGATCATCAAAACATCTAACATGAAATTTCCTAACATATTCACTCATTGACAGTCAATGATGAAACTGATAAGTAGTGATAGGTACGTGTGAACCTTTGACCTGAGAAATAGAGTTGAAGATGTACTTGTGACATCAAGTCTGTCATTAGAGTAGTTAGATTCAAATCACCTATTGGTGGAATCGACCTCGAAGTGCGACTTGATGGGCAAGTAGCATTGTTAACTAATTTGCAATATGGAATTTATTCTCTCATAAGTGAATGAGTAAAATATCCTATGCGATCATGAATAAGTGAGGATGAAAGACTTTGGCCAAAGCATTTAAATACCTCAACTTATTATGAGCTTAGGCATATGGTCAAGTTATATGAGTTTGACTTTAAACCATGACTCTTACTTGACTGGGATATAAGAATAAAAGGTTTATACACGTACGGTATTCACGGCGTAAAGGTTTGGAATGATCCTATTCATTCATTCTCAATTGGGTTACGTTGTGAGCCACGAGACTGGCTAGTTGTCACTCACACCCCTTTAGATTCCTCCCAATTACTTTTTGAGATGAACCTAAAGAGTCGCGCTTAAAGGAAGTGCAAAAGGAAAAACATGAGAAAAAGACTTGAGAGAAATTCACGGCATTGGATGCCGTAATTAATTAATTAATTATTGGATAATTTAATTAATTAATTAAATTAATGAGTTAATTAATTTCTTGGAAAAATTGAATTATAAATTAATTAGGCATTGAATTAATTGGATTATCAATTTATTTATTGGATAAATAAATTATCCGATTAATTAATTAGCAAGCAAGACGAAAGCCCGAAGGCTTCCGAGCCCACTAAGGGGCGGCCAAATAGACGCCCAAATAGGGCTCTTGCATGCTAGTGTTATTGTTTCATAATGATATAAATATATCACAAGGTGAAAAATACCACAAGGTAACTTACATAACTTTCTCTCCAAGAAAAAGTCTCCCACCTCTCTCTCTCTCTCTAGCCATCTTTGACAAGGAAGAAAGGAGTTTCTCGATTTTGATTCCGGCGTGACGAATTAGAGACGTTGGCAAATTCGGCATTAGAGAAAATGATCACGTTCAGAAATCAACACACGCGAGAGCGGTAATTTTTCTATACACAATTAAACACGAGGATTAGAGATGATTCGGGCTTTGGGAATTAAATTTACTTTCTGCTGCGTTGTATTCGTATAATTCCCAACAGTGGTATCAGAGCCAATCTTTGAATTCTGTGTTTAATTGCTTATGTGATTGACTGTTTTTTTTTGCGTTTTTGAGGCCTTCTTTGAACGTGTTTTTCATATGCAAATATTCTGAATATCACTGTAGTTTCTTCATGAAAGTTGTATTTTAATGAGTTGCGAATCTGGGCATATAAATTTTATGAGAATCGGAGAAGTATAACCCCGAGACGAGCTCGACGCAAAACGCGTGTGCAGTCTGCGCGCTCAATAGGAGGCCGATTGCGCACACTGGGTGGGACCCCAATGCCGTGCCATTTCATGGCGCCGGTTGGAGGGGCTGGCCGGACGCTGGGAGTCCGGCCAAGCATGATTAAACGGTGCTCTAGGCGCACGGCATACAACGTGACATGCGCCCAGCGCACAGACCTGTTTCGGGGCTCGGGTTTTCGTGACTCGCGCCCTAATGGGTCAGGTTATATTTTCCTAAGGTCCAAATTTTAATTGAATAGGTGTTTTGGCTATTTTAGTTATCCGGGTGGGTTAAAAGGATGATGACCCGAATTTAATTAAAAAGGGGCCCAAATTGTTTTGATTAAAATTGTGGATAATTCAATAAATTAGTTATTGGACCTAATTAATTAATTTTGAATATGTCAATGGTTGGTAATTTAATTTTGATAAAATTAAGCCCAATATAGTTTTTATTGATCTTTATTTGAATGAAATAATTAATTAATAAACTTTTGGAGAATTTTATTTATTAAGTTATTTATTTAAATAAAGAATTCTCATAAATAGGATTATTTTCATATGAATCAATAAAATTTGGAATTTTATTGTGGAAATTAATTAAGTTGGACTAATGAATTTTTATTAATCACCAGCATAAGTGCTTTATTTATCACGAGCATGTATTATGTGATGGTGACATATGTCTATGGGCTTAGATTGCTTCTTTTGATTATGTATTTCTTTTGATGGGTTGTAAGGGCCGGTTTGAGCCCATTTTATTTTATTTATAGATTTATGTATAGTTTTTAAATTACCTCTTGTAATAAATAGAAATAGAATAGGCCTTTCAAGAAGGAGGTCATGCAAAAGAAGAGGAGCTTGGAGCCCACGAAGATTAGCTAGACTTTTCTTTTTCAATTTTATGATGGCCCATTAGCTTGGGCCCTCTAGATAAAAGCCCATAGACTTGTGTGTTGTATTATTGCTTTCGATGCATGTTCATTAGTTGTATGAAACATGTGTGTTATCAATATGCGCTATATAAATTGGTAAATGTGCAAAGTGAGACGAATAAATGTTTTGAACATGAATTCTCCCAAACAAAAATAATACTAAGTTAGTAAGGGATGCTAGGCATCCTTTCCCTCCACTAAACTTAATAAGATCAAGGATTAAATCCATATGTGGCATCTTCCCAGTAAGTGGGAGTCATATATTAAGATTTAATTCTAGAATTTTATTAAGTGCATTGGATGCCTTAATCGAGACATATTTCACCCCAAATATCGTTAAAGGGTTGCAGGGTGAAATTCAAATGTTAGATTATGAGGAGTTAGTGGGAATGAACTTAGATAGTCCACTTTACCAATAAATCGTTAAAGGGTTGCGGTATTTGTGGATTATGGGATAAATATGATTGAACCATCTATTTGATAGATTGTTGTTTGACATCACTTTAATTAAGTAATGGACCAAATATCGTTAAAGGGTTGCCATCCATTATATTAATTAAAGAACTCAATCCCCACCACGAAGTTTTCATCAACGATCGCTTCCGTCTTTTCACAGTGGGAGTGTGAAATTTCGAAAAATGTAGTGGGAGCCAAGTTATAAGTCAAAGTCCTTGATTTTAAACTTAGTTTTAGTTTAGTTCAATAATCTAATTAAGTCTGGCTTATTTTCTGCAGTCATTTTGTTTTATCTCTCTCAATCAAAAACCATGTCTCCCAAACCACTGTCAAAGTTAATGGAAAATACGATTCTCACCGGTCCAAATTGCATAGAATGGTTAACTATGCTTAGGATGGTCCTTAGCAGTGAATCCATTGACTATGTATTGGAAATTGGTCGTCCTCCCATTCCTAGACCAGACGAGGGTGATGAAGTTCGCCTAGCTCGTTGGGATTGGTGATGTGATAACCATAGATCAAGAGTGTACATATTGAGCTCAATGTGCATAGAGCTGCAAAGGTCTCATGATAAGATGGATAATGCAAGAGACATTATCCTTCATCTGGATGAATTGTTCGGAGAACGCGGTAGGACCACCGGATACTTTATTTCAAGGGATCTATTCCGAACTAAAATGACTGAAGGAGAAGATGCTGGAGAACACGTTTTCAAAATGATGACCATGATAGAAAAACTAAAATCTTTAAACTTCTACATGGACCTGCATCTCCAAGTCGATCTTATTCTACAGTCACTCCCAGATTCGTTCTATTATTTCATCATAAATTTTTATATGAATGACATTGAGAGATCTTTAGCTGGGCTATTGGAAAAACTCAAGGTTGCTCAGAAACAAATAAAGACGGACAAATGGAACAATCTGATGGCTATTACATTTCCTAAAACATTTGATGGAAAAAGGAATAATGCTCATTTAGATGAGGGAGCATCCAGTACGACTTGCAACAAGGCACAATGAAGGAGAAATAAGAGGGCTAGAAAACAAGACACATGTTTATGTTGCGGTGAGCTGGGCCACTGGAGAAGAGACTGTCCTAATATACAAGCAAAAGGTGAATAACTTTATAGTTTGAAACTAATTTCTTTATAATATTCCCTCTTCATCGATTATGATTCAGAAGTTAATACCTTTTGTATAATTGTGTGAATCAGAATCTGGGAAGATGAATGGAGCTGAGCCCTAATGAGGAGAAGATCAAAGTAGGCAGCGGGCAAGGCGTCGCGGCTACTAAAACAAGATCTGCCTCATTATTTTTTATTCTAGACATATGCTATTTCTGGATATTGTTAAACATTGGTTCAATTTCGGTTTTAGTTAAATAAGGTTACACTTTCGTTTTATTAATGAACAATGCAAGATTTATTATGGTAATAAATTAGTAGGCTTTGTTTCTTTGATAAATGCATTGTGTTACCTTAATGTCAAGAATAAGTGTGTTGTGAATACAATACAAAGGAAACGTAGTAGGCTTGAAATAAACCAAAGATTAATATGGCACCTTCGACTAGGCCATGCTGGCGAACAAAAGATTCGCAAAATGGAAAAAGATGGGCTAATTGGCCCACTGGGATTGGATCCCTATCCTACTTGCGAATCTTGTCTCAAAGGCAAGATGGCTTGATCGCTCTTCACAAGGAATTTTGAAAGGGCCTCACAAATCTTAGGCTTAGTGCATACTGACGTTTGTGGTCCATTTGGAGAAATGGCCAGAGGAGGTTTTCTTTACTTTATCACTTTCACTGATGAGCATTCTCGATATGGTCTAGTGTACCTGATGAAGCATAAGTCTGAATCCATTGACAAGTTCAAGGAATTCAAGGCTTTAGTGGAAAATCAAACAAGTTAACGTATAAAAACTCTTCGATCTGATCGAGGAGGAGAATATATGAGCGACGAGTTTGACTTATACCTCAGAGAGAATGGTATAGTATTGCAAATCACACCTCCAGCGACTCCACAGTTGAATGGAGTAGCAGAGCGAAGGAATCGAACCTTGTTGTACATGGTTCGCTCCATGCTTAGCTACACTAATTTACCCATTTCACTGTGGGGTCACGCGCTACTTACAGCTGCACACAATTTAAATAGATGTTCGTCCAAGTCCGTTCCTCTGACTCCCTATGAAATGTGGAGAAATAGGAAACCAAGTCTTAACCACATAAAGATATGGGGATGTCCGGCTTATGTCAAAAAGACTAAAGTGGACAAGTTGGAGGCTAGGTCCTTAAAGGGACGTTTCATTGGATATCCTGACGATTCTATGGGATACCTCTTTTACCTGCATAAAGGATCATTGTAGCCTTACAAGCCCACTTTCTTGAAGATGAGTTCATTCAAGAAGGATGAGCGGGTAGAAAGATTGTTCTAGAAGAACCAAATGAAACCCCAATGGATACATCTACACAGGGAGTGAGAACCGAACCTTCTGTAACACAAACACAACCACGATGATCAAATAGAGTATCTCAACCGCATGAGAAGTACGGATATCTATGTAGAGGGAGTTGGATCTCCATTCTATGTTAGAGGATGATCATGGAGATGATCCCTCCACTTTTGATCAAGCGATGGTGGATGTGGATGCTGCTAGATGGCGTGAAGCTATGCAAACTGAGATCGATTCGATGTATGCAAACCAAGTTTGGAAAATTGTACACCAACCTGAAGGGGTAAAACCAATTGGATCTACAAGAGAAAGATTGGTGTTGATGGCAAAGTAGACACCTACAAAGCCAGGCTAGTGGCGAAAGGGTATAGTCAAAAGGAAGGAATTGACTACCAAGAAACCTTCTCGTCAGTGGCTATGATCAAATCAATAAGGATTCTACTTGCAATAGCAGCACACCTAGATTATGAAATATGGCAAATGGATGTCAAAACTGCTTTCCTAAATGGATTCCTAGAAGAGGATATCTATATGGAACAACCTAAAGGTTTTAAATTCGAGGAGCATATGCATAAGGTGTGTAAACTTGAGAGATCCATTTATGGACTCAAACAAGCGTCTCGTAGCTGGAATCTGCGTTTTGATGCGGTTGTCAAAGGATTTGACTTCATCAAAAACGAAGACGAGCCCTGTGTTTACAAGAAGGTCAGTGGGAGCAAGTTGACATTCCTAGTGTTATATGTAGATGACATATTACTCATTGGGAATGACATAGGAATGCTCACCACAACCAAGAAGTGGCTTTCGAGTACATTCTCCATGAAAGACTCGGGAGAAGCGACCTATATTCTAGGGATTCGGATCTATAGAGATCGAACCAAAAGAATGATAGGACTTTCTCAAGCCCTTTACTTAGAAAAGGTCCTAAAAAGGTATAGGATAGAAGATTCTAAGAAAAGGTTCCTACTAATGAGACATGGGATACATCATTCGAAATCTGTGTGTCCTCAAAGTAAGGAAGATAGAAAAGAAATGAACATTATACCCTATTGACATGCTAAAAGCTAACGTGCTATTGTAGCAAGTGCACAAGTCGTGTGTAGTAATAAAAGTGAACGAGAAGTCCGGATTGTCGAACCACAAGGACTTGAATTCTAGTTTATGATTTTATAACAACAAAGATCAATACAATAAAGGTAAAATGAGTGTGACACGCGTAAGATAAGAACAAGGTTGCACAAGTGATTTAAAACCAATTGTAAAGGGAGACTAAGGCACATGCTAGGTCCAAATTGATCAAATATACTTATAAAGGCTCTTGTTGTTGAGCCTTCAATCCCCAAGCTCTTTTCCTTCCTCTAGTTTTCCCCTCCAAGAGTGATGAAGAATGGTGATGAATGGTGGAGAAATCAGATTAGGGGCTGCCCCCCCTTCCTCCAAGAATCTGAAATTGATAGTGAATGCTGAAGAGTATGGGTTCCCCTTCCTTTTATAGCCAAAATTCCACTAAAGTATGCATTAAGAATTTCCATTAAAGTTCCCCAATGAGAATTCCACCTAAGGTGATGCTTAAAGTTTGGCTTTTAAGATTCCAACCAGCTAAAAAATGCTGAACTTTCGGCCCTTAAACATTCCACCAAGCATAACCATGTGAAAACTTCAACAAAACACATGCATGCTGCCATTTTCTTGCTTTCCAGCGCAGTCTTAGTATGTTCCTCATAACCTTCTCCACAAATCTCCAAATTGGATGATTCAAGTCCCCATGTGCAGATATGATATAGATCTACAACTTTACAGAAGGACACTCTGTCCAATTCGGTTTCTAAGTATACCGAAATTACGTTTCAACATGGAGGTTGTTTCTGATTTGGCGCCCATAAAGTAAATCTACCAAGAAACACACTTATGACAACCGCTCAACACATGTGCTGAATTATGGCCAAAATTGATTCCTACCCATCATATAATGCTGGAATTTAGGCTGAAAAGGAGTAACATTTGGACTATCCACGCCTAGGCATGACTAGGAGGGCGCTGGGGCGTACCCTGACACATGTACTTCTCTGTTCGGCGCAACAATTGTATTGCCTTCATAACTCTCTCCACAGACCTCCGATTTGGATGATTCAAGTTGCCAAGTGAAGATAACACAGAGATAAACAACGTTGGTGAAGGAGATGTCCTCAAATTCGAACTCAAAATATGCATAAATTCTGTATTTGCGTGCGTTATTCCTCTATTGTAGTGATTTTCCACCTTTACTCGATAAGCACACAAATTAAACGCAAATGTGGTATAAATCATGCATAAACCAATATAAATCCAATAAATATGAGGCTCTAAAATATGTAAATTCACACCCTATCACCTATGCGTCTATTGTGGACAGCTTGATGTACGCGATGCTCTGTACTAGACCCGACATTGCTTATGATGTGAGCGTTGATAGTCGATTTCAAGCAAACCCTGGTAAGGAACATTGGATAGTTGTGAAGAATATCCTAAAGTATCTGAAAAGAACTAAGTATATGATTCTCACCTATGGAAGTGGTGACTTGAGGGTGGACGGGTACACTGATTTGGATTTCCAATCTGATGTTGATGACTGGAAATCCACCTCGGGATTTGTATTTACTCTAAATGGTGGAGCGGTGACTTGGAAAAGTTCCAAGCAAAGCACAACCGTAGACTCCACCACAGAGGCTGAATATATAGCTGCCTTGGAGGCAGCTAAAGAAGCTATTTGGATTAGGAAGTTCGTTGAGAAACTTCAAGTGGTTCCTAGCATAAAGCTCTCGTTGCCACTTTATTGTGACAACACTAGAGCTATAGCACAAGCGAAGGAACCTAGGTCTCACAATAAATCCAAACACATAGAGAGGAGATATCACATCATAAGAGAGATCGTTGCACGAGGTGAAATAGCTGTTCAAAAAATAGCCTCAGCCGACAATGTCACTGATCCATTGACCAAGCCATTGGCACAGGCAGTGCTGGAAAAACATCTTAAAACGATGGGTATTAAATACCACAGCAAATGGCATTGAGTGCAAGTGGGAGATTGTTAGAGTATATGCCCTCGAATGCCATAAAGTTGATAGATTTATCGGGCATAAACATTGTAACTAAACTATGGTTTTTCTATTAATATAAGGCAGTTGATTGTTGTTTTCTTATAGGCATTTATAAGGTGTGAATAAACAACATAAAGTCCTTGATGACAAGACGAACCTTCTACCTCCTATGGGATAGGAGGAAAGGCACTAGAATGGTTTGACCCTTGACATCTAAAAGGTTTCGCAAGTCTAAGAAATATTGATTGGGCATCAATAGTGAATAAAGACTTGTATGATGTAAGTTTCGACAGAGAAAGTGCCAGTCGTACACTATGGAAATGGTAGTGGGAACTTATATCATAGACTTGTCAGTTGGACTGATATGTTCGAACACAACTCGCATCAGTTCATCACATGGGTATTCACTCATTGGCAATCAATAATGAAACCGATAAGTAGTGATAGGTACGTGTGAACCTATGACTTGAGAAATCGAGTTGAAGATGTACTTGTGACATCAAGTCTGTCATTAGAGTAGTTAGATTCAAATCACCTGGTGGTGGAATCGACCTCGAAGAGCGACTTGATGGGCAAGTAGCATTGTTAACTGATTTGCAATATGGAATTTGTTCTCTCATAGGTGAATGAGTAAAATATCCTATGCGATCATGAATAAGTGAGGATGAAAGTCTTTGGCCAAAACATTTAAATACCTCAACTTATTATGAGCTTAGGCATATGGTCAAGTTATATGAGTTTGACTTTAAACCATGACTCTTACTTGACTGAGATATAAGAATAAAAGTTTTATACACGTACGGTATTCATGGCGTAAAGGTTTGGAATGATCCTATTCATTTGTTCTCAATTGGGTTACGGTGTGAG
Source organism: Buddleja alternifolia (assembly GCA_019426215.1). Classification (NCBI taxonomy): domain Eukaryota; kingdom Viridiplantae; phylum Streptophyta; class Magnoliopsida; order Lamiales; family Scrophulariaceae; genus Buddleja; species Buddleja alternifolia. Next base: position 8,562,716 of record CM033400.1, read on the forward strand.
CCACGAGACTGGCTAGGTGTCACTCACACCCCTTTGGATTCCTCCCAATTGGCTTTTGAGACGAACCTAAAGAGTCGCGCTTAAAGGAAGTGCAAAATGAAAAACATGGGAAAAAAACTTGAGAGAAATTCACGGCATTGGATGCCGTAATTAATTAATTAATTATTGGATAATTTAATTAGTTAATTAAATTAATGAGTTAATTAATTTCTTGGAGAAATTGAATTATAAATTAATTAGGAATTGAATTAATTGGATAAATAAATTATCCGATTAATTAATTAGTAAGCAAGACGAAAGCCCGAAGGCTTCCGATCCCACTAAGGGGAGGCCAAATAGACACCCTAATAGGGCTCTTGCATACTAGTGTTATTGTTTCATAATGATATAAGTATATCACAAGGTGAAAAATAACACAAGGTAACTTACATAACTTTCTCTCCAAGAAAAAGTCTCCCACCTCTCTTTCTCTCTCTAGCTGTCTTTGACAAGGAAGAAGGAGGAGTTTTTCATTTTTGATTCTGGCGTGACGAATTAGAGACTTTGGCAAATTCGGCGTTAGAGAAAAGATCTCGTTCAGAAATCAACATACGTGAGAGCGGTAATTTTTCTATACACAATTAAACACGAGGAATAGAGATGATTCGGTCTTTGGGAATTAAATTTACTTTCCGCTGCATTTTATTCGTATAATTCCCAATAAGACTGCAATCAAAGATTTTTCCAAGGCATGTGCTGGATATCATGGGTCCAATGTATGTCAAGGTCAGGGATAGTCCACTCCGCACATTTATCGAAGGATTTTGCCTTACACATAGAAGAATATACAAATTACTTGTTGGTGCATCAGACTTCTGTGCTAGCATTCCTTTGGCCAGGATGAACTTTCAGTTTACTGACTTTCGTCAAGATTCGTCAGTATCTGAGGAAGTACCTGTGCAGCTTATTAAAGCGTCTGAACAAGAACCTGCACCAGAAGTGGCAAGTATTTCAGCGTCTATTGAGGAACCAGTAAAGCGTCTACACCAGAGATCAATCCTAACGCTTTCGAACCAGATGTTGCTGAATTACCGATTGAAGTGCGAGGCACAACGTATGATCCAGCACATCAAATCTCCCTTGACTCACTCAAGTAAACATCAACGTTTAAGCGACCAGCTACTCAAGCGGTTACTTCAGACATGAGTCAATCTTTTGGGCCACTGTTGAAATCAGTATTGGAGGAAGTGAGTGATCATGCCACTCAGAATGATAAAGCCCTCCATTAGATCAAAACCGATTTGGCCAAAATTGAGTCTCAGAATATGAGCGCCCAAATCGCTCATATGCGCGGTGCAGCTCAAGCAGCAGTTGCTGATTGCCTAAAGGAATTTCAAGAGATGAATGATGCTACAAGGGCAAATCAACTGGCCATGAAAGAGCATTTAGATAAGCTCATAGACAGTTTAGAGGCCTCAATGGCTCAGATTGCTATCAAGTCAGTCTATTAACATAACACTTTTTGAAGGCTGATGATGGCAATAAGGGGAAAGAAAAGAGAATAAGGGAAACAGGGGTGAAGAGGAATGATTCTAGTTCAAAAGCTGCAAGTCCTCTGACCAAGCGTCAAGTAACCCTTCCTACTCTTATCAATTTACCAGTGCCTTCTCGAGCGTTACTCAAACAATTTGACATTCCATTTGAACGAGAGCCTATTTCAGAGCCTTCTGATCCCAAACTTATAGATAAGGAACAGAGGATGTCAAAGTTCAATAGAACATTCAGAATTTGTCTAAGGCGTATTGGTGTTGACCCAGCTGATTGGGATAAGCGGTTTGTTGCTAATAAAGAGAGAAAAAGAAAGAGAAGAAGTCTGTAATTGACAAAGATCATGCTTCCATGATTACACTTAAAGAGAGTATATCTGAAACGATCAGGGCTGAACTAAATAGAAGAGTCAACGCTCAAACAGAAGATTAAGAACTCTTGCTTACTTTGCATTATCTGTATTCTTGTCTCTTTATTGTATTTTGTTTACTTGTAAAATGCCTGTACTCACCTTGATATATTAATGAAGTGCAGTTTCAGCTAAAACATCTTGTTGAGGCTTAACTAAGCTTAACTAAATTTATCTAACCCATATTCAAAGCTAACTTTTACATTTTGGCTGTCTAACTCTTGAACTATAAAAGAGTAAGTATTGCCATCATCAAAAAAGGGAAAATTGTTAGGAAATTTCTTGTTAGATGGTTTGATGATGACAATTAGGATACTATGTTAGACCCCAAAATAAGTAAGTTTGATTTTATTAGAAATCATGTATAAGCTTTGAGTGTTAGATTTGTAATAGGCTTTATTTATTTTCATTTCTAGTCTGTTAGGTTAAGTAGTCTTAGACTGAGCATCTGATAATTTCTAAGTGATTTTATCAGTAGTTAAGTTTGAAGATTCAAGCGTCTAAAATCTGAATGAAGAATTAAGAATCGAAGCTTCCAAGTACTGATTGAAGACAAAAATCATTCAGTAGTGATTAAGCGTCTATCAATGACCAAATATCACCTGAATTTATTTCTAAGTCCAGAAGGAGTTTTAATGCAAATATTCTCAGATCATTAATTGTCAACGGGCATTTATTTCAAATGCATTAAATGTTGATAACAGCATTAAATGTGATAAGCACTCCAGGAAGTACGGAGAAGCCACCCCATTGGAATGTCAACTATTCAGAGACTGCAGCACCAACTTTTGTGTAGCAGATTTTCAGGAAAAAGGACAAAAGTTGTTCACTCGCGGAAGTGAGAGACACGCGCCTGTGCATGTGTCAAACAGACATTTTTTCCAAAAATGTCTACAAATAGACTTCAGCCACAAGCTAAAATCAAGTCATCCAAGTCAGATTGAAAAGATCTGATTGAGGTAAGAGACACGAAATTAACTTAATTTCGCACTTCGCAAGTTTCTCCCCATTTTTGAAGGGGTCTCCTAAACATTTTCTTTTATCTGTATTATTTGTGGCTTGTATGATAGCTATTCCAAGACGCCAGGAAGTATCAATTTTGTGAGGGATTACACTAGGTCCAATCATTAGAGGTGTTTGATGATGACATGGGAGATGAATACATTGTCAATCCAACCGACAAGATAAAATCACAGGGCGTTAACAACAAAGATAGTAGTATTGAACCAGATCCTGACTATTTGGAATACTTGATCTGTATAGAATTTAATTACAAGCTATAATAAAGTGAGTGGTTGATTACGAGAGTATATTTGTGATGGTCCTAAGTAGCATACGAAAGGGTCTAGATGGGGGGGTTGAATAGACCCTGAAGTCTTTTTCGACTTCAAAATTTCGTATCACTTTAAAGGTTTGAACGCTTGGATAACTGAGCGCTTGGGTCAGACGCTTCAGGAAAGTTAACTTAGACTTTGTGATTTTAGTAGTTTACCAAAGTAGGGCAACGCTTAGATCACTTAATCAGGGTTAGCACAGCGGAAATGAGTTTTAGCGTTCTTTTAGTTAATTTAATCGCTTTGCACTTTAACTTGTCTCTTTCAAAGATAAATGATGTAATAATAATAATAAGAAGAATAATAAGACAGTAAAGATAAATAACACAAGATGTATAAGGTTCACTGGGTGGTGTAATCCCAACTACGTCCTTCTTCTCCTTTTTCACTTGGAGGAATTTACTAGAATGATTTTCGAAGAATCATACAGAATCTTCTACACGATAGTAAAGGGGTGAAAATGATCTTAGGCTCCTTGATCACACAGACTTCAGCACCAATGAAGATCATCTTCTTCAAGCTTCTCTCACTCAGAAATACTGTCTGAAAGGGTAGAACAACTTTTCTCACTCAGATGAAAGGTTGAGGTTTGTCACTATGGTTTTGTTTGTTTTTGAAAAGATCAAACAACTTGGAATATCTCAGTTAGAATTTGGGTTTCTTCTTTGGAAGATGTTTGAGATATTTGTGACTGTTTTGAATGTAGATAAAGAGCTTGAAAGATTTGGCTATGGAGTTTCTAAGTTTTGTCCCAGAAAATGTACGTAGGATTTTTGGCGATGATTTCTCTTCTTTTTCTCGTACGTATCTTGTGTATCTTGTATGTCTTATATGTTATATATGTTATATATAGGGTTTGTCGGGGTAAGGTATTTATAGGCAATTTCTTGGGATCTGTCCGTTGGACACATGTAGGAGCGTGCCTCTCACGGGGCGCGTGACTATACCTTTTCTCTGACATTCCTGAAAATTCTTGGACGGGAGCAGCTGAAACTCTGAAACTTCTGACAGTCTGGTCAAAACGTGGCTTGTCCATAAGTCACATTAGCTTATCACATTTAATGCTCTTATCAGGCATTTAATGCATTTTGAATTTAATTCCCGTTGGAAATAAATGTCCGTTGAATGATTGTATTTAAGTCCTTCATGACTTGAGGATTTATTTTAGGTGATTCTGACATAAGTCGCTTGAGGGATTTTGAGCGCTTGATCCATAAATCCTAAAATGAGATCTTTTAGCGTTTGACAGACGCTAAGAAGAAAATCTTTATCTCTCGTTGACTTCAGACGCTGGTCTTCAACTTCTTCTCTAATAGACTCACCTAGAATTCTACTAGCGATTCAGCCACTAAGACTTAGTCTAAATTCTACAAAGATAAAAATTACAAGCCTATAATAAATTACAACTTTCAAATGCTTATATATCAATCTATGAAAAACGGAAACTTACATTGTATTTTTGGGGTCTAACATTAAATCCTATCTTGTCATCATCAAAACATCTAATATGAAATTTCCTAACAATTTGTGTTGTACCATGATTGGACGTATTTTATTGTAGACTGCTCTAGTGTCTTCGAACCTACTCATAACATATCTTATTTTTTATGTATTCAACTTAGATATCATTAAATAGTATATCAATGTTACTAAAGCATGATGCACAGGATAATTTACTATCGTACTGCTATAGTTTAGCCCATGTAAAAGAATATTAGGAAAAGAGGCACCACCCAGCAAAAAATACGAGTGTGCGATGGGCAAACAATATAACCCACAACAGTGGCGAAGTGTCCATGTAAATGCAAGTATTTTGCTTTGCTACTCATAATCTTTTATTTAATTATCTTTGATTTTTAACTATTAGTTTGTTTTGTGTCTACTCCACTGAATTCCATTTGGAGATAATTTGCAGCTCCCTTGCATTTACAAGCTAATGTCTCATTTCTTAAGTCACGTTACCCACTCGTCTTGTAATAAGTACATATTAATTTATTCCTACAATATCATACCTTTCATATTTTATCAGTATTAGTCGTTGTGTATTAGTGTAAAGATGCATAACCAAGATTCCCTTGTCGCTTTAAATACCCAACAAACTTTATTATGCATTTCATAACCACCCATTCGTTATTGATCCCCTTAACTTCTTTTAGTTTTATCTTTTATTTTTAAATTCTCCACACATGCAGGTAGGACACAGACGAATTAAGACCAGGTTAGATTCCTCGGTAGAATGATTAATACAAATTTGACAGTTTACCTGTATTAATTATCGCACACCTGTATTTTGAAACACGACACCAGGCAATCAATAGATAGCACATTTTTCGCAGTGGTCAAATCATTGGTAACTTAGAAATCATAATTCTAAGAGACCTCTATCTCTGCGAGATAGGGAGTTCCAATGACAACGCATCTCCATTCTCCGGTGAGAACTATGCATGTTTTATTTATAAACCTAAACATCCAATTAATATTTTGAGGTCTTAAATGGTGTAATTGATAAATGTTGTGCAACTATAGCCCCACCACACCTCCTGAATAAATATTTAGGCATAATCATGCACGATTTTCATGAACAACCAAAACAGGGTTTATGGACACAGCACAATCACAACTCCACAAACATCGCATTTATATAGAGGCAAATTAACAGCTCAACGACTATGAATATAAAAAACCAGATGCTTCTCTTGAGTTCACCTCAACCTCTCGGACCTGTCGTAATCCACCCGATCTCTTGCAACCAGGCAGTGAAAGCATCCATTCTATAGAAAAGTTGGGGCCATATCTGGAAAGCAAAAGCTGACACTGAGTTTGACCTTTTTTTAATGCAGTATGATGCTCTACAAAAAAGAGAGAAAGCACGGACGGGAAAGTTCACTGCATTCATATGTCGCTGCTTTGGAATGCATGAAGAAACCTACACAGAAAAATCTTTTTCGTGTATCTTAAGTCCAACGGGAAAAAAATTCATCACGCTGCAAATGTGTATGGATTTGCCAATAATCGCCCCAAAAAGTGGTTGACTAATTTCAGTTCTCGTTATCCACCCAGCAATAATTGAGCCCTATTGAGTAGTTATATAACTTATTTTTAAATATACCAATTGTTTGGTTTATTTCTCTCCTCGTTGGCTGCCTTGTTGTTTGATTCATCGTATGTGAAGTCATGATTCGTGAGGTTTCCATGAATTCATTTGGTTAGTACTTTTGTCAAAGAAAATGCATACGTGAATTTAATCCCGAAGGAGGCATTCAAGTGAATCTCAAAGTGCAAAAGGGAAGCAGTTTCAAATAATAAAACGAAATCTATTAGTTATACGAGTATTGATGGCAAGCTTCCAAAAGCTAGGGAACTGACAACTTTGACCAAAACTCTTCTGCTTGCTTTATTGAGATCTCAGTACGAACATTAATCATTTATACTTTTATATATCGTCCGTACTATTCTCAACCGACAATTACTCCCATGATTTTTTCTAATGAAGTCAAAGGGAATACAAGCAGCAATTCTAACAGTTATGTTCAAGACAAGTACTCAATGAAACAAGAGGACCAATTTCGATTGAATTTGTCCCCAGAGTTCCTTAGTTTTTGGAAGCTTGCGGTCAATACACCTACAAGCAGCGAATTTCATTTTATTATTTAGAATTGTTTTGTTTTCATGCTCTGCTATCTATTCAAAATTCTGATTTAGGAATAAAATCGTGTATCCCTTTCCTTGATAAAACCATCCACCAACAGAAATTATATCAAATCCATTGAATCATAACTGCACCACTGCCAATAAAATGTACGATAATTAGGCAGTTGAGGAAAAAACAAAGATTGACATAATATTTTTGTGATTAGCCACTATTTGCATTAATTCTCTAGTGGCTGTGTTAATGTTTGGTTTAAATATTAGTATATTGCTGCTTTATCAACACAAATTCGGTATATGATGCTTGTAATTTAAAGTTTGAATATTGAATAAGCTTCTTCTAAATACCTATTGTCGTTATAAAGGCCAACTCTGTATGTTGTTTTGAGAGTTGTGACGGGGTTGAGATTATTGTATCAACAGGTTCTGAGTCGAATAACATGAAAAATGCAAATGATAATACAACATTGTATTATATTAAAATAACTAAAGCAATATTTCTAATTATGCATAATCATATTTTCTGATGAAATGGAGTACGTGAAAAAGCGATGTATCTTTGTTAGCCTTCAAGCATCGGAGGTTTGCGTAATCAGAAAATATCAATTGTGAGCGTAGTCAAAATCGAGACCAGCCATCAGATGATTCTAATGTTGACATAGGATAGGATGCCTTGCCAACTTACTGGCAAAGTTGATACGGAAGACAATATTAACAAAAAAGATAATATTGAGCCAGAACCCGACTATTTGGAATGCACACCCCTTTGGAATGGTTGGTTGATGCCCATGCTTTCATTGACATGTCACAATTCACTAAGTTAATGGTATTTATGCATTGTGACCAAATAGATATTAAAGGCGCTCAAGTCCGCCAGTGCTAAGTATATAGGCAAATAAAGGGCATGGGTACAACAGTAGAAGGCAAGAGGTTTACACTGCAGGTGGGATGTAGATCAATCGCAGATGGTTACCAATGTATTTTAACACCTAAATTGGATACATATGGAAACACTCAGGCATTTCATCCAGTCTCAGAACTTCCATCAACAAATCCATATGCTAACAAATAATAAGAGGAATGAGATGCGGATTCGATGGTCTAAAGTAGGTATCTGCACAATATTTGATCGGGTACGCTATCACTCCCTACGTTATGTAGTTAAATGGTAAGGTAATAAATAAATTTATAATGTAGGACTACCCAATGTCAAAGGCTATCGAGAATTTGGAGATCCTGATTGGCTTTGGATTGGGGGGATTTTTGAAGCTAATGCGGCGGAGACAACCGTCCATGAACTTTCCACCATTGAAGCTTCGAGCGGGAATGAATGCTCAAATAGCTTTGTGGACAGCTAGGAAGGATCCACACAGCACAGTAATGTACATACTAAGGACACTCTCTGCTTATCACGTATATTAATATAATGTTGGGAACCATACTATACTCATTAGTACACCACGTGCATTGTACAATGCATACTCATTATTTTACGTTGCACGCTTAAGAATAATAAAAACAGGCCCAAGGTTGGATTAAATAATGCTCGTGTTTATGTTTTGCTTTATTTATATGTACGTCCCTACTAATTCATTTAAGGATCACACGTTAAATAACTCATGAGTCACACCCAAATTACACCGTTTCAATTTACCAAAGATGACACCCCATTTGTTGTTATGTTAGCAAGTAAATTTGACCCTCATAGTCCGCTGGACCATGCCAAAATAAATAGTCTATAGATTCATCCAGGTTATTGTGTCCTAACGTTAATGTACTAAATACAAATACTACCTTGCAGAATCAAGTCATTATGCTAGCAAAGAAGAAGAATAGTGTAAGATAAGCATATCGATTAAAGTATTGACATATAGTAAGGTGTACATTCCATTGTAACGAGGTTGACAACAGTTTATTTAGTTATACACCATTAAAATAATTCAATTTTGCCTCTTGACATGTTCAATTAATTAAAAAAACCATCCTCTTTCCCATTCCACATTATGTAGCTGCATATATACACATTCCTTGAAAGGGACGGAGAGAGCATGAGTTTATTTTGCAACTAATTAAGGAACATTTCAAAGCACATAAAATTGCGAAATAGTAAAATAGCATAAAATAAACAAACTCAACTAAGGCGGCCACGCCCCTTAAATACATGATCATTAATATGGAACCCGAAAATGAAGCCCACTCATTAGAAGGGTAAAGCACCTTATTTATAGCTTAAGCTATGCCGTTCAACTATGATTATTAATGTGCGAGCATTCAAATGGTGGTATACATGGCAGAGTACCCAAACTAAATTATACCTCCACTTCTGGATGCCTAAGGGCATACGTAGGCATTGGGTTACCCATACGTCCGTCCGATACCCAATCGTAAAACAAATAAAAGGACAAATTGGATCACCTTGGAAATCATAATTTGTACAATATATGTTTACATTGAGGTAGTAAATGTAAAATAGTTCATTTTCAAAGCATAACACATTTAATATATTTGAAATAGGTAATGCATTCGTTTCATTATTGACCCGGATATTACTCATGCTGCCCTCATGGCCCTAGTATTTTTATTTTTGTTTTTAAAATATTATGTCTTCCAATGAGAAACTCAAAATAAAGAAAAAATGAAACAATTATATAGGTACCACAAACTATAGATCCGCATGCATGGCTCCACGTCGCTGAAGTTATTGGTCGCTGACTCTACCCCTGTCCCTACCATTATCCATATATACACACAAATCATTACCATTATCCATATATCCACGCAAATCCATCTCCCAAGGCGCGTGGGACACGCTCTGCCTACTAAACATCATGACTATTTTATCAATTTAAAATTATTCCCTCTCGTATTTATTAGGTACGTTGTCCGAGATGATCTTATTAGAGTCCATTAGGTGTTAAAAGGTTTGAACACAAGGAAAGAAAAGAAAGAAAAAGGAGGATTTTGAAAATACAGTGTACATTGCATGCAGAAAACAAATTGTAATCATTACACTTTCCAACCTCCCCTATGTAAGTACTTAAATTGTCCACCAACCCACACAGCCTACAACTAACAAGCACCAAGCCATTCAATACACAATTCTGCATCTACGATGGTGGCCTGGAAGGTAGTCCATTAAAGCTTGTCTCCCGGAGCCCATCATAAATGAGCTTGCTTTCATCCTTATGCCATTATAGTGTATCAAGGGATAAGGCATTTACTATTAAAGGGTGACCTAATACATGGGGGCCAATCCATTTAATGCTTGCTTTTATTTTATTTTCTTAGTCTACCCATAGCATAGGAATACATTGTCTCGTCCACCAGAGTTGGCATCAACCACATGCAAAATATTGACCCCTTTCCCATTGCAAATTACCCCTGTTTAGTGTCCTTTCTAGTAGATTTTGTTTATGTAATATTTGCATGTTGCACCCCATATCAATGTGCACTGTTAAATAAACAATGGTATGCTGTTGTTACAGCTATAGCGTTCAAAGATTACAACCCGCTCATGCTAAATAAAGGGGAGATTAACCTCGCCTTCATACCCAGGGTGAAACAGTTGTCCGTGATCACTATTGGGTAAAAGGTAGAGACATGCACAATAAAACTATTTCCCTCCAGCGAGATGTCATCGCTCCGTATGCACCAATTGTGTTCAAAGTTCTTTAAAAAGTACCAGATCCAGTGAAAGCGACAGTAAAATTTTTGTTTGGACGGGAAGCGGCGTGGACCCTGCTCAGTTTGCGCTAGATTGTCATTGTGTTATGAACACTGTTGCGAACTATCTCATGGTCCTGGACCCAGGTGTTGAGGAGAAAGTGTATGATCATATGTTCTTAGCCATGGGTTTTGAGTCGCAAGCGAACCGTCCACCCCAGGGAGAATATCAGGGCATGTACATGCTCACAAAAAATCGTAATACAACCCTCCTTTGCCTTGAAGACTCCCCCACTCTGATGGACTTCCTGATGACACGCAACGTTCATCCACAAAAGGAAGAAAATTCCGGTCTCTTTTAGTCTGTGTATAGATAAGTAGTATACGACATGGTGTAGGCGCTATTTTGCTTGGTATATAGCTTACATCATTTATACCTTTTGTCCTGAACACTCTAGCTTGTGTTTGGGAGGTTTGTTTAGCTTGTGGTGCATAATGCAGGAATTATTTTGCTTACTATATAACCTGGAACATGTGTCCTTTCTGTATAGATTAGTCCAACCTATGTCTAGGGATGTTGAGAGCTTGCGATGCTCAATGGAGATTGGGGTAATGTACAAATTGAATGATTTAAGATCTGTTATTAAACTATATCTATGATTTACTTTCAACTTGTTGCACATATCAGTTCACATTACTATTTGCTAATACCATTTTTGATACATGATCAATTTGATACCAAACATAATGGATGCATTGTTCCGACGCTCTAGTAACGTCTCTTTTGTCTTTTTTAAAGGGAATACCATTAAATTGGGAAATCCTGGTCCACTCCCAGCCTAGTCAGGCCCATGTGTATTTTAGAAATTAACCAATTTACCATATGGTAAGTATAATGCACCTTCATCTTGAAGTACACTTGGGTTTAGCCACGGCGGATCTAGCCAAGTATTTTCCAGATAGACCACACCATTAGCAGTGCATATCTCAAATCATGCAAATAGACAACATTTGTACGGTCTCTTTTGTTTTCTTTTGAATACCTTACCAAGATGAACCACACCATCAACCGTGCCTCTAATGCATCAATGTTTTTTTTTTACATGAATACAATGTTCCCGCTAATTTGCAGCGCCGTTTAAGAGTGATTCCATACAAATCAAACACACATTCAACATCAGAATCTTGTTTATAAGCACCAAATTACTTACATATCTGATTTGAAACTATATAAGGTGCATAACAAATCTAAAATCCCAAAAATCCACATTAAATGATTTCTTTCTAAAATATCGCAGAATGCCAGACATCAAGCTTAATAATAAGACACAGAATTATACATTTAAATAACATCTTTTAGTTGCGGATTTGATCAAACAAACATGGTTCTGCTGACAAGACATCTGGGGCCCATGGTAAGGCCTCAAAGAATTTTACTAAATCTCACCTTTACTCTAAAAATTCCAACTATGGGTAAAATCTTCTTGTCATTCATACAAATGTACAGTGAATTTGCAAATAAATCGGCAATCTATAAGTTCGTCAAATAAGCCCAAGACAGCAACGTTCATAAACACCGACAAACAAACCAGCATATTGATCAAAAGTTGATTATAAAAGTCTAAATAACTTCAATTTTTACAATTTTTAGTAAACATTATCACAACATAACTAATAAGATCCATTTAATTTAACATAGTCAAATCCACATGCGTAATTAGCGAACCAGGCTTAAATTAGCAAAACAGAATTCAAGGTCCGCTAATAAAAAACCTCGCTCTCGATCCCCCTCTATTTTTTTCAGTATGGAATATAAAATAACCGGACAATTACATATGAACACCATGAAATAATATTTCATTGCAATTTTCTAACTTTGGATACATAGTGCCAAATATCTAGCGCGATCACTATCACCCACTTTGATGAAAATTTTTAAAATCAAGCAATGCATCCTGTTAAGGCCCTCAATAACACAAGTGACATCATCCGCAAGCTATTGTATGTTGGAATCCTGATCGGCCAACCAGCGAAAGACGCAATGTTCATATGCGCCTTAAAAAAGATTTCGAGCGTCAAAGCACATTCTTCGATGTTGTGTCCAGCAGCATTGTAAATAAGTCCAGGTGCCTCAGACACGAGCCTGTTTGTAGCTTACAACAGGCGTAGACCAAAAAAATATGCCTCAGTATTAACATAACGCTCGTTCATCCTTTTGTAACCATAATGCTATCTCTTCCTCGATATCCCAAAATAAGGACCAAGCTTTACTACAAAAAACTATGTCTGTGTAGCCTTCTCCAATAAGATCACCACTTGTTCCATGATAGTGACTATAGAAATAAAACCAAACCCAACATTTAGTCTCAGACTTATCAATTTAGACGAATCATGATCGTCTGAAAATAGGCTGGATAATTCAAAATGTGTATACACACAAAACAACCTATTAAAACTGAATAAATATTATCCATTGTACTATTCAGACTTCCACAAAAATACTTTGTTGCTATATTATATTACATCAAACTAAATGGTAAAACCATCCCTTAACAGCGAATTCAAAGTTATAGATAACAATATTTGATGATACAAGCATGCCAGATTTCCTTTTTCATAGAAATAGCAACAGTAAAATTCTATTACCACAGATACACTTATTGCATGCTCAGAGGACGCGAATTAAATAGCAAGCTTGCGAAATAAGTTGGGAATTTGGCGTGGGTAACACACAAAATCATCCTTAACAACCCAATAAATGCTCGCGTTAATAGACGTAAAAATATACAACCCCAAAAAATAAAATAAGTGACAATAAAACATAGCAAGACCTCACTTAACACGCCGCTTTGCCAATACCTATTGCCGTACTCCTACATTTCCTCGAATCATGTCTGACCAATGATGTCGATGCTTGATCCATACTGATAATTCACACTCACTGCAATCCCACAAATTATTCTAACGAAGGAAACCACTAATTAATCCTGAGATTATGAGTTAACCAATGCAATTCTTTATAAACCATCTATCAGAAAGACTAAGCGTCGTGAAATCAAGAGAACCCACCTAAAACATACATGAGCCCAATTACTACGAATCATAATTGCGTAAATGTGCCCTAAAAAACAGATTAATTAATGTACCAAATCAAACGACAAGCCTATTTGTGTTGGTACCTGCAATGACCTTTCGATCAAAAGGCACTCCAATCGGCATAATCTGAAGCAGTACAAAATTGATTGGGTAATAGACGGTATTATTGGCATTTTGGAATTCGATGTGTAATGATTTAACACAGTCAACAAATGCCTGTATTAAGTTTTAAAACATGAGTTCAAATAGATGCAAAAACATATAACCCCGAATAATAAAATAGGCGATAATAACACATAGCAGGACCTCACCTAACACGCAGCCATGCCGATGAATGCATGTTGTTGTACTCTTACATTTCTTCGAATCATTCCTGCCTGACGATGTCGACACTTGATTTATACTGATAATTCGTATCCACAACAATCCCACTAATTATTCTAACGAAGGAGACCACAAATTAATTCCAAGGTCCTAAGCTAACGTCTTTATTAACCATTTAACAGCGACTAAGCGTCGTGAAACCAAGAGACCCCGCCCAAAACATACGTGGGCCCAGCTGCCACCAAGCTTAATTACGTAAATGCGCCTAGAAATAACCGATTAATTAATGTACTGAATGAAACGTCGGGCCTATTTGTGTTTGTACCTGCCATAACCCTTCGATTAATAGGCACTCAAATCGGTGGAATCTCAAGCGTTGTAGAATTGATTGGCTAATAGACGGCACTATTGGTGTTCTAGAATTCGTTGTGTAATCACTTAATACAGTCAACAGATGCCCGTATTAAGTTTTACAATGTGAGCTGTCATAGTAAAAAAAAAAAGGTAACTAATTTTACCCCTTTACAATTGGGGCGACCTAAATCATCGATTTTCTATATTGTTTTTAAACAATACTCCTGTCATCTTAGTAATGCACACATCCTTAAATGAATATCCTACATCCTTTTCTTTTTCTTTTTTATTTGTTATTTCCTCCCTATTATTATTATTATTTATTTATTTGCTTGTTGGGCGTGCCTAATCTGATATACTCCCCCTGTTATTTAAAAAAAGTATACACATCGTTCTCAACTATTATTAGTATGTGTCCACCTTCATTATATAAACTGTCAAACCTTATGTTATATATATGACACATCTTCAATTTCGCTGATCTCGTACGAAATATTAAAAGATATAACCAGTATAATATTAGTTAAATATGACAAATAGACTAAAAATTATAGGCAAGCAAAGCGGCACATAAACGACATGCAACAGCCACATCTAAGTACATCGCACACAAGTTCCCAGATGATTAATGATAGACGGCGGCTCACTTCACCTATTAAGCTCAACCGCCGCATAGTTCAATATAAATAGCAGTATAGTATAACCAACACCAGCGCTAAAATAATCAAGCCAAGTCCCCAAGTGATACAAACAACGCAAATCGTAAAGACGTCAACCCCGAGCATCGCTGAGCATCCAGTGCCTCCATCAAAAGAAGAAGGACCAGGTAATTTAAAAAAACATGCAGGACGATATTATACGTTGAACCACATATTTGGTTATCACTAGTGGTGTAATTAGCAAGGATATGCACTGGCCCATATTTGAGCCCATTTATTTTGCACTTGCCTGGCCTAAATATCTACTGTCTCACAGAACAACTAAACATATGCAACTATGAGGAAAACCGACCAGTAGGAAAAGTTGACGTTGACACACCAGATGAAAAGAAACATCAAGAGAATGGGATTTCAACAGTCCATGAGTGCAATGAAACATTCAGGGCACCCGTTTACAACCAATGATTCCTAGTAAAGCGAACGAAAGAAATAGAAGGTTTTCAGAAGACCTGTTACAATTAACATCCATTGACGACAACCATTTAGTTTAAGAGACCAACCAACATGAAATGCCAAGATATCAAATTTTATTTAAAAAAATACTACTGACTTTGACCAACATCGTCAGAGCATCAAAGGAAATAAAGAACGACGCAAAAAAGCTTAAAAATAGCGTGGCGGTCAGTTAGAACAGAGTCTCTGTACAGCATTGTAAAATCATTAGAGATGCCGCCAGGAGCAACGCCAAGAAATACTCATCACCTGTCGGGTTTGAAATTGAACAACACATCGCTGACCACGAAGGACGAGTAATTGATCAAATAAATAATCAAATACCCATTATTGGACATCTATCACTGAAGGTCGCAAATATCACAGAAGATCTCAACGCCATGCGTGGGAACAATAGGAAGAGTGAATAAACTTGCCCCTAGATACATCCCAAACAAGAAAAATCAGTTTCATTAAGCACCAAATGCCTTTATTAGTTACTCAATATCGAGAAAGTATGTATATCAATATTCTAACTTCACATTCGTTTGCCGCAGTACACTTGTTCAAAAGTATCCACCCTCTTGTTTTTTCAAATTATATACGGGATTTAATTTGTACAAGTTGATCCCCTTAAATAAAGAAAACGTTTACAATTAATAGTACCCTAATCTCGCCATTTTAATATCCCAAGCCAGCATCTCACCCGCCACCCGACTTAAAATGTCCAGGAAAATAAATGTAATATGCATCAAAGGAAAAGGTCCTTGGAGAATGAGGTCACCTAGAAATAAACATCGCAAATCAAACCAATCACAAACAGACCACGAGTGCAAACTCAGCATGCCATTGTCCACGTCAAACATAATGCAACACTTACGGACCGTAACGGTGCACAAAGGTAGCAAATACGAAAATAGGGATCTATCAGTGCACACGCCAAAGCACAAATCTGTACGCAATTTTAGAAAAGTTTGTCAAGGCAAACAATTAAGTAAGATGTTGACATTCGTGATATTCCAATTGTCATTCATGACATCCCGACACTGTAATCAGATTGACAAAATACATACATATTACTAACACCCCAAAAGAAAGATCTGATCCCCCCCCCCCCAAAAAAAACAGAAAAAGCAGAGGATTATTTTTTGAAAAAAAAAAAAAGCAAAAGGGCAAAAAAAAACAATAATTTGAAAAGGCAATCCCTGCGGAAGCAACGGATGCACATCAAATTTAACAAGCAACCCAATTGAAGTCGGGTTCAATCAGCTTCAATCACATCATTAGCGCCCACACTCCCGCATTCGTTATTCGATTATTCCAATGGGGATCTAGCCACGTTAAGATCCTCCTTAACTTGTCGCAGAAAACCATACATCGGGCAGCTACCTAAAGCCAACAAAGTCGATGTTGAAGTAAGCAGATCCATGACCAGCTCCTCGATAATCTGAAAAACTCTTCTATGCAACCCAACAAAACAACACGAATCCACGGCGAGCACCGAGTACATCTATTCACGCAAGTGAGACCTGGAAGTTTTTTTTTTTTTTAAAGGATATCATAGCTCAATCGTCATGTCAAGAAAAAATAACATGCAAGCATCGGTGGCGGATGGACTAATACCACAAGGCCCCAGAGATTGACTGAGTACCCTTGCCAGGTAAACACTGTGCGACAATGTTTGGACAAATGTCAACAACTCAAAAAACAAATTTTCAACACGCCATACATATACGCATTCCGCAATTAACGCAACAGACAAAGCAATACCTACTAGAGGAAGGCCGGTTCGGATTCCTTCTTATTGCAAGCATCACAGTTAAAATGTTTGTGTAAACACAAATGCGGCCATCACCCAACAAAAGACGATTGTATCTTATTGAGTAAATGAGATAATTTCGATGCCAACCTCCTTTTGCAGTAGCACGATATGAAAGAATGAAGCGCATAATAGACAGGACATAAAACGAACATACTTTAGGATAAAGTGTTATCTAGACCAAGCAGGGCATTGTCTCTAGTTGTGAAATATCTATGTTACCTAATCAATTAGCGAGTTGTAGGAATGAGACAACATCGCACCACACAAATAGAAAGACATAAACAGAGAGGCCACGATGCCTGTGGCATAATAAATCATTAGATGGAGATAAAACAATTCAAAAGCTACAGTCATATAGAATCGTAGCTGGAATACAATGCGCAAGCATGGAATGTCGACAGGAAAAATAGTATAATTGGTGAAAAACAAGACCCGTCTAGGACTCAATATATAGGCATAGGCCACAAGACCATAATAACCAATCACCAAAATTATGTAACACAAATGTGCACACGACTCACAAAAAGGCTCGGCCATGACTCAACCAAGTAAGAGCGCGTGTGGCTAAAACAAACCCAAATATGCCCCAATTGAAGCAACACATAAGACCGCAGACATAAAAGGAAGCAGACTGAGCAATCAACATAGCCACGTCAATCAAGTAAATAAAGGCCCCTATTCTAACTGAATCCTAAAATTAGTGGGACACCCCCGTTGAATTCACCTTTCCCAATAGATTCCCCCCCCCCCCACTTTATTTTTTTAAATACCAGTTTCTAATGGATACCCTAGCGCGTGGAAAATAAAATAGATGGCACGTAAGGCCATGAACCCAACATATGGAGAAGAGCCACTGGGCATTATGCAAAGCGTAATAATCACGCTAAGATAGCCATGCACGGCATCAGAATCAACTTAAGGTTCTTGAGACTGCTCTACAACATTAATACATAGGCCCTCCGCCCGAGCAGCTGGCGTATAGATATACCAGATATACCTCTGACACTTTAAAGGCAGATGGATGAACCCACACGCTACACAATTTTTTGAAATGCACACATGCCAATCAAACCCTGCACTCGCACACCCAGACATAGGCCGACGATGAGAATTTGAGACGAAAGCATGACCTGAGTACCGCCGCGAATCTAATCCCTCCATAAGCATGCGGGACTAAAAAAATGGCGCGGCCAGGCTACAGGAGCCCATAATTATCGAGTGCATGCTCCAGCCAATTACGCAAAAGCACCTTGGTGATGGCATAAAAGACTCCCAACTGATGGCACACCGCGTGTTGAAAAGGTTGTTAAAAAACTACGGATGCAAAAGAGCAAGAAACTACGCGGATATCCATACATGCTAAGCTTATGGGGATAAAATCTTATCCATGCAACTGTTTCAATGGGACCTCCCCACTCACAATCAGCCACTCAAACCCAGGAAAAACACGCTCGCACAAGGAGCCCGATTGCTCGTACACACATCCCAAGCTTAATGCCCCATTCAAAAAGCTCTCAGCTTATGGATCTATACTGATAAGCTTTTAATACACATAGATGCACACCAGACGTAGTCAAACTTTAGTAAATTGAAATAATGCAAATAAGAGAACAAGCAATACATAAGGATCAATTTAGATTAGGTGATGGTTACAAGCCAAACGTACACATCATTACTACAAAACAGCTACAACGATGTAGGATCATTAACAAAGAGCGCTTGCTAGTAGCGCACAAAAAAGCCAATGGGAAAAAGCATACTTCTACGTAGAACAATGGCATAACAAAAGCAAGAATAGCAAAAAATAACATTAATATAAGGCACGCGATCAAATCCAAAACAACCAGATGAATAAGCAAACACTCTAAACACGGTAAAAAACTTTGAACTAATTTCGGCCACACAACACTTCATTACAACACATGAACCACAACCTAAAGATTCACAAGCAGAGGTCTACCAATGCAACAACATTACAGTACGCTATACAAATAGATGTCAATACAACACTCATATCACTTGCCTGCTGCACATATGTCAGACGCAATAGCACAACTAATATCTAAACTACACAATTGCATCGTCAGATGTAGCAACACTGCTACCCACCTCACAATCGATGCTATCATCGAATTCCTCTTCTCTTGATGTAGAGATTTCTGGAGCAGCCCACTCCTCCTCGAGTTCGCTTCTAAGTTGATGCTAGAACCCAAAAGAAGGTGTAGAACGCAGGATATATGACGCTCGGGCGCATGTCACCGTACTCAACAACAATTGATGGAGAATCAACTTCATTCTCTCGCGAAGTACTACAAAGGAACATGTGTCTTGAACCAACCAACCCCCCTATCCTTGCCCCTTGGCCAGCAGGCCTGCACAAGCAAACAATCAGTCGCTTTCAATATACAATAATTAGAAATTGACATGCTAACCAAGCCATCTGCCATTACCTTCCTGCTCCCCAGAGACCCTCATGCAAGTAAGCTTTATCAGGCACTACGAAAATATGTCGAGCACAGCTACTGCCAAGGCGATTCAAGAATATAAATTATTAAATCAATCAAATTCCTCAGGCAATATTACACGCCATCAAGCACCACATATTTACAAACCACGTCCATACAACATACCTTGTTAAGCCACTTCTCGTTTCAATTTTTTCTATAGCGCACAGAACAAGATTGAATTTTGCCGCACTATATACGCTCAGGTTATCAACTATAAGATCCCCCCAAAAGCACATTCCAGTGATATCCACCACCAACACATTCAACATCTGAGCATGTTCACCTTTCAGCCGTGTCATGAGCTACACAATGACGACACCAAGAATATTGGCCCGGAACAAAAGCTGAGCGACGTGCAACGTCGAACTGGAGGAGTGAGGCATCACAGACGAGCCATCCTGTATAAATAGAGCAGTATACACAGATTACTAGAATATAATACATCATAAATCAGATTACAACCAGCCTTGCGGACCACGATAGATCTAAACAAGTGTCGCACTAAATTTTGGAGACAGTTGTATACAAGGCGCGCTGAGCCAACACAAATACATAGCCTTACCTTAACCGCAGAAAACACAAGAGCGAAAAACAATGGTGTGGCGTCTTTTTAACTCCCACACAAAAATATCCAACAAACACGCAGAACAATAGCCGTGCACGAAGTTAACAGATGTGCGGCCAACAATCACCAAAAAATCACGCAACAAGCAAAAATCCATACCACACTGACTAACTAATTTATAGACAATTAAAATGGGCAAAAAGGGAATATTAAATAGTCTAAAAGACACGTGTGCATGCACATTATACAATTCTCGCAGCTCAGCAAAATGATAAAATAGATGTATTTCCCACACGCAATTGCAATCGCAACCAATCCCTACGTATAGAACAAAATGGGATCCATTTACTACTGAGGATATACACCTCAGGTCATCCCAGCGTGGCACAAGAAAAAAACTGATACAAAAAGACACTTGCAAAACAATAACACTCACTCGCTTAAACCAACACCACCTACGCATTATTATTACGCGGCTAATATAATAGCGCGCACTCGCAAATAGGTCAGCGAGCTCCACCTCCATACCTTCGCCTCTGCTTCACGACGCTTATGATGGCCTCACCATCTGGGCTGCCATTTGCTTCATCTATGAAAATCCAGGACCAACAATTAACGTAATATTAGTGCATCTATACAGTAGCATAAAATAGAAAAATCACATATCACCTACCATGCAGCCACAACCATCTTCGAAGGCTTGCCTCAGCAACCCATATAGAATCTTCAGAAAGATCAACAATAGCCTTCCCCATGAATATCGACTGATCAAGCAAGATGCTCTCGCCATCAGATTTATTTGCGCAAATACAACTATCAAAAAACTTGCATGCAAAATAGCATCGCACACAAAGAAACATATAAATCCAAGATAACAACCCTCAAGCAAACAATCATCCGTTGTATCAATAAAAAAACTATACGGAGGCTCGCCCTCATCATCAACAACAGACGACCCATTTAGATCTCCCAAATCACCTAATATATGGTGCTACTCACCTGAAAAATCCCAATTCAATAAGTGAGCACCAACTTAACAGAACAACACACGTACGCGCTGAAAAAAGACTCACCCATCCCTAAAGAACGATACGCAATATCGTCGGTGAGCACGCCCACTGATCCCTGCCTATCTCCTGTACTCTCAACGCCAACAGCCACAATTTTTTCATTCGCCTCTTTAGGAAATTTCATGTTAGATGTTTGGATGATGACAAGATAGGACTTTGTGTTAGACCCCAAAAATAATGTAAGTTTGTGTTTTCATAGATCAATTGTATAAGCGTTTGAAAGTTTGTAATTTTTGTTAGGCTTGTAATTTTTATCTTTGTAGATTTTAGACTAAGTATTTTATACCGAGTCGCTGATAGAATTCTAGGTGAGTCTATCAAAGATAAAGTTGAAGATCAGCGTCTGAAGTCAAGTAAAGATTAAGATTTGTTCTTAGCGTCTGTCAAATGCTAAAGGACTGTTTCAGAGATATTGAATTAAGCGCTCAAATGACTCAAGCGATCAAGCATTAGATTTACCTTAAATAAATTCTCAAGTCATGAAGGATTTAAATGCAATCATCAACGGATATTTATTTCCAACGGAAAATAAATTCAAATGTATTAAATGTCTGATAAGTGCATTAAATGTGATAGGGCATTATGACTTGTGGACAAGCCCCCTTTTGACTAGATTGTCAGATTTCAGAGTTCAAAACTTGCTCATGTCCAATCGGAACCAGCAAAAATTCAGGAAGGTCAGAGAGGGAATGTTTAAACGCGCTGCGTGAGGAACACGCACCCACATGTGTCCAATGGACAAATCCCCAGAAACCCTATAAATAGTACCCCTCAGCAAACCCTAAACAGAAATATACGTACATATACAAGAAAAAGGTCAAAACTTTGCTTAAATTACTTGAAAGAAAAGCTTACAAACTCCATAGCCAAAATCCTCCAAGCTTTTCATATACATTCCAAAGACAGTAATAGAAGAACCCTAAATTCCTATGAGATATCCCAATTTGTTTGAACTTTCCAACATCAAACAAACCTGTGATTAAACTCTCAACATCTTTTATCTGAGTGAGAAAGTTTGTTGATTCTATAAGCAGCATTTCTGTGTGAGAGAAGCTTGTTGAAGAAGATCTCTATTGGAGCTGAAGTCTGTGTGATCAAGGAGCTCAAGATCGTCTTTCTTTTCATCTATTTTGTAGAAATCTCTTTGTGACTCTTCCATAATCAATCTAGTGAATTCCTCGAAGTGCAAAGGAGAAGAAGGACGTAGCTGGGATTACATCACCCAGTGAACCTTACAATATCTTGTGTTATTTACTGTTTTATCACTTTACTTTACATTCAAATATTATATCTTGAAAAAGCATTTAAAACAGTTAAGCGACTAATTCAAGTTTAAGAGAACGCTAAGCTATAAAATCACTTCCACTGTGCTAACCCTGATTAAGTGATTTAAACATTACCCTACTTTCGGAATCTTTGAAATCACTAAGTCTAAGTTATCTATTCTTCAGCGCCTGACCTAGCGCTAAGCTTTCCAAGCGTTCAAATTCTTCAAAGTAATATGAAACTTTTTGAAGTCGAAAAAGACTTCAGGGTCTATTCAACCCCTCCCCCTCTAAACCTTTTCGTATGCCACTTGGGACCATCTAGGGGTATCAAAGCGGTTGAAGTAGAAACCTAAGTGTTTCCCAGCGTAACTGCTTGTTTAGATTCATTTTTCTAAACTTAGTCGCTTTATTTCTTTTAATCTCATATCATGGATTTTAACAAGATGCCTAAGCTGGTTAAGTCAAACTATGGTTCATGGAAACTTAGAGCATTTGCATATTTATGTTCTTGTGATAATGAGATGTGTGATGTAATTACAGATGGCCCCATTCAGATCATGAAAGTTATAAGTCGAGCCCCTGGAGCGACTGAAGCTACTCCAGATGGTTATGTCGAGAAACTTAAGATAGAATGGACGCCTGAAGATCGAAAAAAAGCGAATCTAGATAATGTTGGATGAAGTGCTCTATACTCAGCGTTAGGAGACTATGATGCATTGTTCAACAAGATCAAGCAATGTAAGACTTCAAAAGAGATATGGGATAAGTTGGCTATTGTGTGTGAAGGTTTAGCATAGATGAAGGAGAACAAGCTCTCCATAGCCATGCAAAGATTTGAACATTTTAGGATGTAGCCAAACGAGACGCTTGAACAATTGGACGCAAAGTTCACTTTGCTCATCACAGAGTTAGCGTCACTAGATAAGGAGTTGACTAACAAGGACTTCCCAGCAAGTATTTGATTAAGACTGTTGCTATGAGAGAATCAGAGACTTTGGAGACTCTAACTCCAGAACATGTGTTTTCAGAGTTAAAGGCATTTGAGTTCGAATTGGGTGAAGTCATTGACACATCGACTTCAGCGACTGAATCAGGAGTTTTAATCGCTACTACTAAAAGTAAGGGTAAAGCGATTAGTGAGGTGAAATCGATAGAATCCAATGAGGAGAAAGAGATGACTTTATTGGTCAAGAAATTTAAGAAATTTCTAAGATATGAAAAGAGAAACGCTATTGGACAAACTTCATTTCAAACCCCTAAGCGTCAATCGGCAAAAGAAACTCCTAAGCCAGTGCTGAGTAAACACCAGTGTCAATATCCTCAAAAATCTAGATCATACTATCGATACTATGATGATTATGATTATGATTACGACTATGATTACTATTATAATCGAGGATATTACTATACACCTAAAAAGCACACACAACACAGACCGAAACCCAAGAAAGCCAACCTTTCCGTAATGAAGACAAGGCAAATATGGGTTCCGAAAGTTTTCATTCAATCCAAAGTCACTAACGTTGAAGGACCCAAAACAACATGGGTACCTAAGAAGAATTAGAACTTCCCTTTAAATGCAG
Source organism: Buddleja alternifolia (assembly GCA_019426215.1). Taxonomy (NCBI): domain Eukaryota; kingdom Viridiplantae; phylum Streptophyta; class Magnoliopsida; order Lamiales; family Scrophulariaceae; genus Buddleja; species Buddleja alternifolia. Next base: position 8,587,037 of record CM033400.1, read on the forward strand.
GTACCTAGAGCCAACATCGATACTCAGTTTGGTACATTGATAGTGGGTTATCAAGGCACATGACTGGCTCAAAGGATCTCTTGATCAACTATCGTGCAACCAACGATCCTCAAGTTATATTTGGTGATAACTCCAAAGGTAAAACCAAAGGTATAGGTATCATGCAAAGGGGGAACATCATGATAAGTGATGTATATTATGTTGAGGGTCTTAAGCATAATTTATTGAATATAAGTCAATTTTGTGATAAAGGCTTTGAGGTCAAATTCTCAAGCAACTGTTGCTATGTTAATGACGCTAATACTAAGTCTACTAAATTAAGAGGAAAAAGAACAAACAATGGGTATTTACTGGATTAGGATTCAACAATAGATAACAAACCTACATGCTTTGTTGCTAAAAGTCAAAATGAATTGGGTTGGTTATGGCATAGAAAAATGAATCACCTCAACTTTAAGGTAATCTCTCAGTTAATATCGCTAAATCTAGTAGAGGGATTAACTAATGGTTCCTTTCAGAAAAATCGCTTATGTGATGCATGTCAAATGGGTAAACAAGTCAAATCATCTTTTAAGAATAAACCTCATTTATTTACTTCTAGAGTCCTAGAACTATTGCATTTAGATTTGTTTGGTCCTATTCAAATCATGAGTGTTAGTGGTAAAAATTACTGGCTAGTAATAGTTGATAATTTCTCTCGCTATATATGGGTAGAATTCTTAGCAACCAAAGATGAAACTAGTGTCAAGCTCACAGCACTAATTCGTCAATTACAAACCTCTAAAGATTTAAAGGTGATGAGAATTAGAAGCGATAGAGGTATGAATTTACTAACCATGTTGTTGAGAAGTTTTGAACAGATATTGGAATACTTCATGAGTATTCTGCACCTAGAACACCTCAACAGAAGGGAGTGGCTGAGCGATGGAACAGAACGCTTAAAGAAGCCGCCAGGACAATGTTAGCAGAGTCTAAGCTACTTCAAAGGTTTTCGGCCGAAGCTATCAATACCGCTTGCTACACTCAGAATTGGTGTATGATCAACAAGCAACATGAAAAGTTTCCATATGAGTCATGGAAGGGACGTAAGCCAAACGTTTCATATTTTCATGTATTTGGTTCAAAATATTTCGTTCATAATAATGGATCCCACAATCTAAGGACATTTGGTCCTAAAGCGGATGAGGGAATCTTTCTAGGCTACGCCAAGAATGGAAAGAGTTTTTGCATCCTAAATAAGATCAAATGAAAGGTTGAAGAATCCATTCATGTTGTGTTTGATGATGTTAACCAAGAACAGAGTAAGGTTAATGTTGATGATGTAGGAGTTGAAGATCTAGCCCAACAAGCATCGCAAATCAATCTTGGTGATGATTGTGATGATGATGAGGATGATGAGATCTTTGTGCCTAATCCTAAGGTTACTAATGATGATATTGTTAAAAACGCTGATGATCATTAAGAGAATGATCATCAAGAGCAAATTAGAACTGTGAATGACGTAGGGACTGCACAAAAGACAAATGAGGGTCAAGCGATTGATAATCAAGAATCTCTCAACCAGTTCCAACCAGATCGTAAATTGCTTAGAGATCATCCACCAGAGCTAGTTATTGGAGATATTAGAGCACCTGTTAGAACTATGGTTGCTACAATCAGTGAGGCCATGTACGCAAGCTTCTTATCTCAAATGGAACCAAACAAAGTGGATGAAGCACTCAATGATTCAAGTTGGGTAAACGCGGTGTAAGAGGAGCTTAACCAATTTGAGAGAAATAAGGTTTGGACGCTAGTACCAAGACCAACTTAACAAGGAGTTATTGGGACTAGATGGGTTTTTAGGAACAAAATGGATGAAGATGGCATTGTTATAAGAAACAAATCCAGATTAGTCGCTCAGGGTTATTTCCAAGAAGAGGGTATTGATTTTGATAAGACGTATGCCCCAGTAGCCCGTCTTGAAGCGATTCGGATGTTCCTAGCATTTACCGCATTCAACAAGTTCACAATGTACCAAATGGACGTGAAGAGTGCTTTCCTGAATGGTAAACTCCAAGAAGAAGTATACGTGGAGCCACCCCCAGGATTCATCAACAACCATAAAAAAAGTATGGTCTACAAATTGGATAAGGCACTTTATGGCCTTAAACAAGCACCAAAAGCGTGGTATGACACTCTCTCTATCTTCCTTATAGGTAATGGCTTTTCAAAAGACAGTGTTGATACAACATTATTTAAAATTACCCATAATAAAGATATTCTCTTAGTCCAAATTTATGTTGATGATATTATATTCGGATCTACTAATAAGCGATTGTTTGAGAAATTTTCGAAAATGATGCAAGATCAATTTAAAATGAGCATGATGGGTAAATTAACTTTCTTCTTTGGATTACAAGTTAAACAACTCCCTAATGGGATATTTATAAACCAAGCTAAATATACAAGAGATATGAAATTTGGTATGGAAAATGCATCATCTTCAAAAATTTCAATGAGGCAAACGCTTAAGTTAGATAAAGATGAAAGTGGGAAGAAAATTGATATTACTAATTATAAAGGTATCATTGGATCACTTCCTTATCTTACCGCTAGTAGACCTGATATTATGTTTTCGGTATGCATGTGTGCACGTTTTCAAGCTGATCCAAGAGAATCACACTTAATTGCTACCAAGAAGATCCTTAAATACCTAAAAGGCACACAAAATGTGAGTTTATGGTATCCAAAGGACTCTCCTTTTGAATTAATTGGTTATTCAGATACAGATTTTGCAAGATGCAAAATAGATAGAAAGAGTACTAGTGGTACATGTCAATTTCTAGGTGATAGACTAGTTTCGTGGCGTAGTAAGAAACAACAATCCATAGCGACTTCTATCGCTGAGGCAGAGTATGTAGCCGCTGGAAGCTATTGTGCACAAATCCTTTGGATGAGGCAACAACTTAGAGATTATGGAACAATCTTAGGTCCTACCCCAATCCATTGTGATAACCAAAGCGCTTTAGCTAGGACCCAAAACCCTGTTCTTCATTCTAGAACTAAAAACATTGACATTCGCTACCATTTCTTGCGTGACCATGTTCAAAAGAAAGATATCTCCATAAATTTCATAGGTACTGACAAACAATTGACAGATATCTTTGCCAAAGCGCTCAACGAACAACGTTTTCTCACTTTGAGAAGTGAAATAGGTATGATTGATTTAAACGCTTAATCATAAAACATCATATCTTTCATATGCATATAATTTAGGGTAAATCCATTTTATTATTATGTCTAAAGCGATTTCAAATTCAAATGAGTTATCAGTTTTAGGGGAAACTTTAAAATTGTACTTATTCCAACCAATAAGCGTCTATGATCAAAAATTGATTTTCAACAATTCTGTGCATTGATCATGAGCGTTTATCCTTTATGAATGACAAAATCAATGTCTAATAAAATTAAATAAATATATCTTTTAAAAGTGATTGAATTTTATTAAAAGACTTCAGCGTTAAGAATATTCCCACTTAAACGCTAAAGAACCTTCTCTGAAAATCATGCATTGTTTTCATCGCTAAAAGGTAGTGTGTGGATAACTCCAAAAAGGTAAGATTTGACAACTGCCCACACACTCCTATCAAATCAATCTGACGGTTAATGATTCCTACCTAAAATAGGTGGTTCAGTAAATGCATGTGTCTGGGTACGTGTCAATGTACCATTAGGCGCGTGCAACTCACGCTGAACATTTTCAAAATCTCAAAAAAATTTGAAAAGTAACTGCGGACTCCAAACTTTATATTTCACAGCAGTTAACCAAATTTATCGCGCCTTTTTACATTCGTTTTTATTATTTAACGGCTCAGATTCAATTTTCTTAATTTCGTAGTTAATTGCTTAATACGTGGCATTTATCTAAGCAATTTCCTTTCTTTTGACTATAACCTTTTGCTACAAGCCTTGCCTTGTATGTGTCAACATTTTCGTTTGGGCCTATCTTCCACTTGTAGATCTATTTACACCCTATAAGTGCTATACTTTTGGGCTGATCTACCAGAGTCTAGATCTGGTTGGAATGCATCAAGTCTATCTCCAATTGCATAGCTTTTGGACAGTTTCCAAAGTCGATGTCCATCATGGCTTGATCATAAGTAGAAGGGTCATCTCCTTGAACTCCCACTTCTATAGTATGGACACCTAGTTCCTCTTGTAGCAAGTACCTATAGTACCTTTTAGGTTGATGCGGTACTCTACCAGATCTTTTGCAATATTAGTTGTGTTTCAATAGGTTCAGTATGTGTTTCTTGATCAGTTATCTCCCTATGTGTTTTATTTGTTCATCAAGAACGATCTTTCTACCTGCACCACCTTCTTGAATAAACTCATCTTCAAGAAAGTACGCTTGCAGTGCAACAACGATCCTTTGGTCATCTTGCATATAGAAGAGGTATCCCATGGAATCCTCAGAAAAACCAACGAAACATCCTTTAAGGGACCTTGCTTTCAATTTCTCTACCGTTATCTTCTTGACGCAGGTAGAGCATCCCCAAACCCTAATGTATTTAAGGTTTGATTTCCTATTCCTCCATATCTCATATGGAGTCTTAGGAACGAATTTGGAAGGACATCTATTCAAGATGTGAACAGCAGTAAGGAGTGCATATCCCCATAAAAAATGGAGAAATCAGTGTAGCTGAGCATAGATCGAACCATGTCCAAAAGCATTCGATTTCTACAATTTGCTACCCCATTTAGTTGTGCAGTTGCTTGTGGTGTGAGTTGTAATATTATTCCACGTTCCTCTAGGCAACTCATCACTCATATATGCGCACCACGATCCGATCGCAGTGCCTTTATATGATTTCCAATTTGATTTTCCACCAAAGCCTTGAATTCTTTGAACTTATCAAATAATTCAGACTCTTGTTTCATTAAGTACACCAGACCATACCCTGAATGATCATCAGTGAAAGTAATGAAATAGTGGGAACCTCCACAAGCCATTTCTCCAAATGGTCTACAAACGTCAGTGTGCACATGTCTTAATACCTGATTGGTTCTTTCAAAAGTCCCAGCGAATGGAGATCTAGCCATCTTACCTTTGAGACAAGATTCACAAGTTAGATAGGGATCCGATCCTAATAGGTCTATTAACCCTTCTTTCTCCATCTTATGTATCTTTTGCCCGCCAGCATGGCCTAGACTAATATTCCATTTCAAGCTTAGGTTAGGATCTTTACCTACCACGCTTCTTTGAGAAGAACATTCACAACACGTTCATTTTGTATATTTAAATAATAGAGGCCTTTGAATAAAGTAGCAGTGCCAACAATCTTATTATTGTATAAATTGTTGCAAGTACCGTCAATGAAATTAAACACATAATCATTCCTAGCCAACATAGGAATTGAAATAATGTTCTTAAGCCCATTGGGAAAAACTAAAATATCCTCTAAAATTAAAACATGTCCATATAATAAACATAAAGAAGTTGATCCGATGTGAGAAGCCGCGACAGTCTGCCCGCTTTCAACACAGATCAGCACCTCTCTATGCTCCAGTTTTCGACTTCGCTCCAGATCCTGATTCATTACACAAACGTGAGCACTGGCTCCAGAATCAAGTATCCACGAAGTGGAAAATACATTTATAGAACAATTGGTTTCTAGGATAAAAAGTATGTTAGGAAATTTCATGTTAGATTTTTTGATGATGACAAGAATATGACTTTATGTTAGACCCGAAAAGAATGTAAGTTTATGCTTTCATAGAATACTTGTATAAACATTTGAAAGTTTATTAATTTGTTAGGCTTGTAATTTTTTATCTTTATAGATTTTAGACTAAGTATTAGATACCGAGTCGCTGATAGAATTCTAGGTGAGTCTGTCAGAGATGAAGTTGAAGATCAGCGCCTGAAGTTAAGTGCAGATGAAGATTCTGTCTTAAGCGACTGTCAATCGCTAAGGACATTTCAGGAGTTATGAATCAAGCGCTCTACCAAGCGCTCAAATGATCAGATTCACCTGAAATAAATTCCGAAGTCATTAAGAACTTAAATGCAATCATTCAAAAGGAATTTATTTCCGACGGGAAATAAATCTAATGCATTAAATGCTTGATAAGAGCATTAAATGTGATAAGGACAAACTGCATACAGAGCAAGCCACCTTATTGGCTAAGACAGTCAGAGTTTCACAGTTCAAACCTGCCACATCCAATGGGTGCAGCAGGATTTTAGGAATGTCAGAAAAGGGTACTACTCACACGCTACGTGGGAGGCACGCGCCTCAATATATCTAACGGACAAATCCCAAGAAATGACTATAAATAGTGCCCTTCCAGCAAACCCCAAAACACACGCATACACACCAGAATTAGGTCAAAAACTTTGCTGAAATCAGTTCAAGAAAAGCTTACAAAACTCCATATTCAAAATCCTTCAAACTTTTCATATACATTCCAAAAATAGTCACCGATATATCAAATCTCTTCATAGAAGAACCCTACACTCTTATTGAGATATCCCACGTTGTTTGAACTTCTCAAAATCAAACAAACCTTGTGACGAAAATCCTCAACCTCTTTCATTTGCGTGAGAAAATTGTTGATTTACAAGCAACATTTCTTTGTGAGAGAAGCTTGTTGAAGAAGATCTCTACTGGAGCTGAAGTCTGTGTGATCAAGGAGCTCACGATCGTCTTTCTATCCTCTATTTTGTAGAAGCCTATGTGTGATCCTTTGATTATCATTCTAATGGATTTTCTCCAAGTGTAAAAGAGAAGAAGTACATAGCTCGGATTACATCACCCAATGAACCTTTCATATCTTGTGTCATTTTACTGTTTTATTGTTTTACTCTATTATTTGCATCATATCATTAAAAGGCTTTAAAATGGTTAAGTGACTATTTGGTTAAAAAAATGCTAAGCATTAAAATCTATTCAGCTGTGCTAACCCTGATTAAGCGACCTAAGCGTTACCCTACTTTGTAACTGCCAAAATCACTAAGTCTAAGTTAACTATTCTTTAGCGCTTTGCTTTCTAAGCGTTCAAATTCTTTAAAGTGATAACGAAATTTTTTGAAGTCGAAAAAGATTTCAGGGTCTATTCAACCCCATTTCTAGACCATTTCACATGCCACTTGAGACCACCAAGTGGTATCAGAGCGGTCGAAGTAGAAACCTAAGCGTTTCGGAGCGTAATTGCTTTTTTCAAAACTTAGTCATTTATTTTTTGAAAAATCTCATATCATGGCTTTTAACAAGATGCCGAAGTTGATTGAGTCAAACTATGACTCATGGAAACTTAGAGCATTTACATATTTATGCTCATGTGATAATAATATGTGTGATGTTATTATAGAAGGCCCCATTCAGATTATGAATATTATAACTCGACCTCCTGGAGCGACTGAAGCGACTCCGGATGGATACGTCAAGAAGTCAAAAGTTGAATGGATGCCAGATGATCGAAGAAGAGAAAATCTGGATGATGTAGAACGAAGCGCTCTCTACTCAGCTTTGATAGATAATGAAGGATTGTTCAACAAGATCAAGCTTTGCAAAACTACAAAGGAAATTTGGGATAAGTTGGCCTCTGTGTGTGAAGGATCTGCACAGATGAGGGAGAACAAGCTCTCCATGGCCATGTAGAAATTTGAGCATTTCTAGATGTAGCCCAGCGAGAATCTAGATCAATTGGATGTGAGGTTCACTTTTCTTATAATAGAGTTAGAATCATTGGACAACGAATTGACCAATAAGGAAATGGTCAATAAGATTTTTAGAAGTCTTCCTAGCAAGTATTTGATAAAGACTGTAGCGATGAAAGAATCTCAAATGTTGGATATTATAACTCCAGAATATGTATTTTCGGAGCTAAGTGCTTTTAAGTTTGAGTCGGAAGAAGTCTGTGATACGTCGACTTCCACGATTGAATCCGGAGCTTTAATTGCAAGTGTCAAGATTAAGGGTAAAGCGCCAAGTGAGGCAAAAGTGACAGAATCAAATGAGGAAAAGGAAATGGCTTTATTGGTCAAGAGATTTAAGAAATTTCTGAGATATGAAAAGAGAAATTCGAATGGACAGACCTCATTTCAAACCCCTCCCCCTGCACAAGCGCCTCAGTATCAAGCGCCAGTGTATTCTGTGCCACAGCCCCCAGTGCCAGTTCAATATCAAGCGCCTCCGTCTCCGAATCAGAATCAGAATCTCTCAGCACCAGTGGTTTTTAAAAGGTTAACAACTGAACAAAATATGAGAACTAATCTTTGTTACAATTGTAGGAAACCAGGGCACTACCAGATAAATTGCCCTTATCCAAATGTATCTAAGCCCACAAGGCAAGATCATGCGGATAGAAACTAATTAAGGAGCAACCTTCGTCTACAAGGTTTGCTAGCGGAATATGAATCATTCTCCGCACCTGAAGAGGATGTGGAATCTTCTGATGAAAGTAGCAATGATGTGCCATCTAGTGACACAGCGCTAATTTATCTCATGGCGAGAGATGAAAAAGCGTCTGCTGACTCACTACCTGAGGCATCCACTAAACTATCTTATCCTCTTTCTTATGAAGAATTACTTGACAAAGTCAACGAATATTACAAAGATTATGAAGGTGCCGTTAGACTATATCAAGAACACACTGAGATCTCAATGATTAAAAGTGATAAAGTGACGCTCAAAGTCGAGTTTGCTAGTTCAGCAACAGTGCATTGAGAAGAACCAATCGCTTGAGGCAGAGATTGCTTAGTTGAAAAGTGATCTTGATATGGTAGTCAAGAGAGAAACTGAGTTGTTCGCTAAATTTGCCAAATCAGAGCAGCTCGTCTCATCATTATCAAAACTTTAAGAAAGTTAGATAATGTGATTGAGGTAACCAGACTTTTTGGTGAAAGGACCGGTTTAGGTTGTGATAAATTTGGTCATAAATCAAAAGCGTCTAAGGTTACGACAACCAACAAAGGAAAAGGTGTAGCCTTTGTTGAGAAAGGTTCAAAAAGTCAAATGCTAAAAGAACCAAGAGACAATGGTAAAAAACCAAGTGAGAAGGTCAAAGCCAACTCATGCAATAAGGAGAAGAGAAAAGTGAATGATTCACATAGTAGGGTTCATCCAAATGCTCAAAAGGCTAAGGAGAAACCTTGCACGAGTGAATCAAATGCTAAGCATCAATCGCCAAAAGCGACTCCTAAGCTAGTGCTGAGGAAATACCAGCGTCGATATCCTCAGAGATCTAGATCATATTATTGATACTATGATGATGATGATGATTATGATTATGATTACGATTATGATTATGGTTATGACTACGATTATAGTTATGATCAAGGATATTATTATACACCTAAAAAACACACACAACACAAACCGAAATTCAAAAAGGCCAATCCTCCCGGAATGAAGACAAGGCAAATATGGGTTCCAAAAGTTTTAATTCAGACTAACACTACTAATGTTAAAGGACCTAAGTCACAATGGATACCTAAAAAGAAATAGAATTGCCCTTTGAATGCAGGTATATAGAACCAGCACTGATACATCAATTTGGTACATTGATAGTGGGCCGTCAAGACACATGACAGGCCCAAAGGATCTCTTGATCAACTATCTTGCAACTGGTTATAACTCCAAAGGTAAAACCAAAGGTATAGGTATCATGCATAGGGGGAACATCATGATAAGTGATGTATATTATGTTAAGGGTCTCAAGCATGATTTATTGAGCATTAGTCAATTCTGTGATAAAGGGTTTGAAGTTAAATTCTCTAGTGACTATTGCTATATTAACGACGCTAAGACTGGATCTACTAAATTGAAAGGAAAAAGAACACATAATGTTTATTTGGTTGATTGGGGTTCAACAATCGATAACAACCCTACTTGTTTTGTTGCTAAGAGTCAAAATGAATTGGGTTGGTTATGACATAGAAAAATGAACCACCTCAACTTTAAGGCAATATCTAAATTAATTTCGCTAAATCATGTAGAGGGATTACCTAGGGGCTCCTTTCAGAAAAATCTCTTATGTGATGCATGTCAAATGGGTAAACAAGTTCAATAATCTATTAAGAAGAAACTGCATTTATCTACTTCTAGAATTCTTGAACTATTGCATATGGATTTGTTTGGTCATATTCAAATCATGAGTGTTAGTGGTAAAAATTATTCGCTAGTGATAGTTGATTATTTCTCACGCTATACATGGGTAGAATTTTTAGCATCCAAAGATGAAACTAATGTTAAGCTCACAACGCTAATCCGTCTATTACAAACCTCAAAAGATCCAAAGGTGACGAGAATGAGAAGCGATAAAGGAACTAAATTTACTAAATATATTGTTGAGAAGTTTTGTAAAGATTTTGGAATACTCCATGAGTATTCTGCGCCTAGAACGCCTCAACAGAATGGAGTTGTTCAGCGACGGAATAGAACGCTTAATGAAGCCGATAGGACAATGTCAGCAGAGTCCAAGCTGCCTCAAAGATTTTGGGCCGAAGCAATCAATACCGCTTCCTACACTCAGAACCGGTGTATGATCAACAAGCAACATAAAGACTCCATATGAGTTATGGAAGGGACGTAAGCCTAACGTTTATTATTTTCATGTATTTGGTTCAAAATATTTCATTCATAAAAATAGATCCCATAACCTAAAGACGTTTGATCCTAAAGTGGATGAGGAAATCTTTCTTGGTTATGCTAAAAATGGAAAGAGTTTTTGCATCCTAAATAAGATCAAATCGAAGGTTGAGAAATCTATTCATGTTGTGTTTGATGATGTTAACCAAGAGCCGAGTAAGGTTATTATTGATGATGTAGGAGTTAAGATCTTTCTCAACAAGCGTCACAAATCAATCTTGGTGATGATAGTGATGATGATGAGGATGATGAGATCTTTGTGCCCAATCCTAAGGTTACTCGTGAGGTTATCAATGATGATATTGCAAAAAATGTTGATGATCTTGAAGAAAAGAGCAAATTGGAACTGCGAATGATAAAGCGACTGTGCAATAGGCTAATGAGGGTTAAGCGATTGATAATCAAGAGTCTCTCAACCCGTTCCAACCAGATCATAAATGGCTTAGAGATCATCCACCAGAGCTAGTAATTGGAGATATTGGAGCCCCTGTAAGGACTAGGGCCGCTACATTTAATGAGGTCATGTTCGCAAGTTTTCTATCTCAAATGAAACCAAAAGAAGTGGATAAAGCGCCTAGTGATTTAAGTTGGGTAGAAGCGATGCAAGAGGAGCTTAACCAATTTGAGAATAATACGGTTTGGACACTAGTTCCCAGCCCAACTCACCAAGGAGTTATTGGGACTAGATGCGTTTTTAGGAACCAGATGGATGAAGATGGCATTCTTGTAAGAAACAAAGCCAGATTAGTCACTCAGGTTTATTGTCAAGAAGAGGGTATCGACTTTGATGAAACTTATACCCCAGTAGCTCGTCTTGAAGCGATTTGAATGTTCCTGGCGTTTGCCGCATTCAACAAGTTCACAGTATATCAAATAGACGTGAAGAGTGCTTTTCTGAATGGTAAACTCCAAGAATAGATATATGTGGAGCAACCCCCAGATTTCATCAACAACCATGCCAAAAGTATAGTCTACAAATTGGATAAGGCACTTTATGGTATGGCACTCTCTCTATCTTTCTTATAGGTAAAGGTTTTTCAAAAGGCAGCGTTGACACAATATTACTCAAAATTACTTATAACGAAGATATTCTCTTAGTCCAAATTTATATTGATGATATTATTTTCAGATCTACTAATAAGTGATTATGTGAGAAATTTTCAAAAATGATGCAAGATCAATTTGAAATGAGAATGGTGGGTGAATTAACTTTCTTCTTAGGATTACAAGTTAAATAACTCCCTAATGGCATATTTATAAACCAAGATAAATATACAAGAGATATGTTTAAGAAATTTAGTATAAAAAATGCATCATCTTCAAAAATTCCAATGAGTCAAACGCTTAAGTTAGATAAAGATGAAAGTGGGAAGAAAATTGATACCACTAACTATAGAGGTATCATTGGATCACTTCTTTATCTTACCGCTAGTAGATCTGATATTATGTTTTATATGTACATGTGTGCACGCTTTCAAACAGATCCTACAGAGTCACACTTAATTGCTGCCAAGAGAATCCTTAAATACCTAATAGGCACACAAAATGTGGGCTTATAGTATCCAAGGGCCTCTCCTTTTGAACTAATTGGTTATTCAGACTCAGATTTTGCAGGATACAAAATAGATAGAAAAAGTACTAGTGGTACTTGTCAATTTCTAGGTGATAGATTGGTTTCATAGCATAGTAAGAAATAACAATCCATAGTGACTTCTACCGCTGAAGCCGCGTATATAGCCGTTGGAAGCTGTTGTGCACAAATCCTTTGAATGAAGAAACAACTTAGAGATTATGGAATCCTCTTAGGTCCTACCCCAATTCATTGTGATAACCAAAGCACTTTAGCTATGACCCAAAACCCAGTCCTTCATTCTAGAACTTAACACATTGGCATTCGCTACCATTTCTTATGTGACCATGTTCAGAAGAAAGATATCTCCATGCATTTCATTGGAATTGACAAATGATTGGCAGATATCTTCACCAAAGCACTCAACGAACATCGTTTTCTCACTTTGAGACGTGAATTAGGTATGATTGATATTTTTATAGGCATATAATTTAGGGGGAATCCACTTTATTATAATGTCTAAAGTGATTTCAAAGTTGAAATGAGTTATCAATTTTAGGAGAAACTTTAAAATTGTACTTATTCAAGTTAATAAGCGACAATGATCAAAAATGATTTTCAAAATTTTATGCATTGATCATTAGCGTTTACCTTTATGCATGTCAGATTGATCAGCAATAAAACAAAAAATAATATTTCTTAAAAAGTGACTCAATTGTCTCTATTCTAAAAGAAGACTTCAGTGTTAAGAATATTCCCACTTTAATGCTAAGTAACTTTCTCTGAATATGATGCATTGTTTTCATCGCTAAAGGTAGCGTGTGGATAAGTCCAAAATATAAGATTTGACAACTGCCCATGCGCTCCTATCAAATCAAACTGACGGTTAGTGATACCTATCTCAAAATAGGCGGTTCAGTAACTGCACATGCCTGGGTACGTGTCAGTGTACCAACAGGCGCATGCAATTCACGTTAAATTTTTTTAAAAATTTCAAACGTTTTTAAAAAGTAACTGCGGACTTTAAAATTTTATATTTTACGACAGTTATCCTAATTTATTGTGCCTTTTCACATCCGTCTTTATGATTGACCGGCTCTGATTTAATATTTTTCATTTCTTAATTAACTGCATTTACACGTGGCATTTATCAAGCATTTGAGGAGTTACTTTTTGCTATCTCTATTTAAACCCTTCAAATTTTTACAGAAAACCTTTATTAATCTCAAGTTCTCTTTGCTGTAAAAATTCTATAAGGTAAAAAGGCTTTCTTCTTACTCTCTCAAAAAGCTTACTGTTATTCAACAATGGTGCCACCAAAATCTTCCAAAACTGATGCTGAAAATCTTTTAAGTCCAAAATTGAAAAAGCAGTCACAGTCAATGCCAGATTTCTGGTAAACTGACAGTTCCTTCTTGAAAATCAACACTTTCCTTTGAGAGATATTCTTCATCTCATTGAGAGTTCTGGACTTAGAAACATGCTTACAACCCATTCTCTGATTCATGCAGAAGAAGCCTTATTCTTCTTCCAAAATGTCGTCATTTCTGACGATGGCAATTCCATTTCCTACGTGCTTCCTTTTGCTAAAGAAATGTTTGTTCTTACTCCCTAACTTCTAGCTACCTTATTACAATTGCCTACTCATGGTGGAGAAGTTCAAGACGTGAAGATGGGATATGCCACCAAAGTCTGGGAAACAGTCAGAAAGGACAACATTGATGCTGCTTTTAAATCCAACTTCAAAAAGAATGACATGAAGGGCGAATATGTCATTCTCATCGATATCTGCGCAAAAATGGTGGAATGCAGAAAGGGTTCGTTCAATAAAATTTTGCATATTCAGTATAGGATAATGATAGCCATTTTGACCAAGCTGAAGGTCAATTGGGCTTTATATGTTTTTAATCACTTCCAGGAAGTGATTCAAAAGTCAGTAAATCCCAAGCCATTTGGGATTCTACGCAGTTTTATTCTTAGCGCTAGTGGTTATGTCACATCTAAAAGATCTAAAGTGCCAGCGCTCAAATTTTATGGCAAGAAAATGATTGGTGAACTGCTCAACCCCAAGTGAGTAGGTGGTGCAGCGGTCCCTAAGGAAGAGTTCGTGGTCATGATGAGGAGCAAGAAGCTTCCTCATCAGATGAACTAGAAAAATAAGTGGTGGTCAAGCGACCAAAGAGGAAAATTGTCCTGAAATTCTATGAGCTTTCCAAGTCAGCAAAGAAAAGGAAGAATAAGACCAAGAAGAAGAAATCTACCTCTTCTCCTTCAAAATCCCCTTCTCCTCCTCCAGCGCCTGTGATTTCGCCTGAATCCAAGAAAGAAAAAGAAGAAGAATAAGAAGAACAAGAAAAAGAAGAGGAAGTGTTGCTAGCCCGTAAGAGCACACCTTGGTCTACTCCAAAGGGATCAACAAGCGCTCCAGTAGAGCCAGCGCTTGAAGAACCAACGAGTGCCCCTCCTCCTCCTTCTGAACTTATTCCTGAACCTGAAGTTAATCCTCTTTCACAAGATTTTACTAACTATCAAGGTAAGTACTTGTGGTAAACAATGTATATTATCCTTTCCTTGTTAGTTTCTTTAATCTAATGCTAGGATAAATTATCTCAGCTCGAAGTTAAGCAACGATTCAGTATGTTCTCAATACCTTAGAGGAATGCAAAATTCTGATTAGTGCTACTCCCCTCACTACTCTCATCTCTCTAGATGATGATGAACAGCTTTTGGATCCTAAGGCTATGGAACCAACTATTTCCAAAGATCAAGCGACTGAAATAGTAGAAGAAAGTCCTTAGGGTAAGCATTTTTATCCTTTAATCTCAAATTTCTACTTTGTAGAAATTTTTCTTTATTCTCAAACGCTTGCATGTATCAGCTCAAAGTATGCCAGAAGCTGATGCACCTTCCCCTCCCGAGGCTGAACTAGAGTTGGAAGTTGATTTATCAACCGTGGTGGAAATCGCTAAAGAAGTTGATATTGTCCTTTCGGACGCTGAGATCTCTCCAGCTAGGGAAGCGACTGTAGATGCTGAGCAGTCGACAGAAGTGGCCCCAATAATCCCCACTCCAACCGGACCTCCTCCTCCTGTGGTGAATTTCTTTCCCAGAGGCTATGATGAAAGCTAAGAGTTCTATTATGCCTGGAGAGAAACAACCCTTCAGCAAATGATTGAGATGGAGATAACTTTGTAGACATCACTCCACAATCCTACTCTTTTTTACGCTCAGAGATTAGAAGTTTTCGAGAATCTAGCAACGCTAGGTCTCAAGTTCAAGAAGGAGATCCTTTCTCGCCTTGAGTATTTGGAAATCCCTCTTAGCGATTTGGCAGAGTTTGAGAGCAACAACTTTCAAGAAGTCGGCAGCAGTTTTGAACGTAATTTTCCATTTCGCCGCACCCATGTCCAAATCAGGAATCCTCATATGGGGGATTGAGAGAAGAACCCCGATGAAGAACAGTTAAATCAATGGGTTATTCTACCCTACCAAAGTCATCCATTCTGCCGCTAATAAGTCTTCTCTAAAACCTCTGCAATTAAGGAAAGGCAAGGCTGAGATGTTCAGAGAACACCCCAATCTTATTAACAACTGGCTTGAAGATGAAGCCCGAGAGTATCTTGCCAGAGTCTGGGATGATAACTTTGACGTTGAAAAGGAAATATTTAAGAAGTTACTCGAGGCCAAGAAAGATAAAGAAGTGGCTGAGCGACTCAGAAGACGCTAGATGCTGGACAAATACAGATGGGCAAAGGATTTCGTACTATATTTTCATACGATTGAAGAGATGCTCAGGTATCCGTTTCTCTTCAACTATGGAATTAAGTATAGGCGTCGTGGTTACGCTTCATTTCTACTTCAAAGACGGGAATCGCTAGTAGGAGAGGTGAATGCTTTGCCTTATTTCAGATAAAGTATGGAGCGCTATATCTGCTCTCAGCTTTTTCAGATCAGTCAAAGAGAACGCTATAAACTTCATCCGAATCAAAATTTTGTTCAGCATATCCAATTAGATTTGAATGAAGATGCCTCTACCAGCAAGCAAGATGACATGCCAAGGCCCAGTGAAGCGCATATGCATCTTACTGATGATCATGCAGAATTTCACAGAGACAGAAGAGCGATTGTTGAAAATGCTCAATCGCTGGATATCACCTTCAACCATCACTTTAGTTTCAGTGATTTCCGTGGCTACAATCTTAATCATGTCTTAATATGTGAGCAGAACATCCGCATGGCCCAAATTCTATCTCTCATTAGGCCAGTGGATCAAGCGCTAGCTCAAGCACTGATGCCTTTCTTGATGGACTTTGTCAATAGTTACACATCTAGTGTAGTGATCTCGGAAAACGCTGATTTAGCATTCAATACCGAAGAGTGTGAATGTGAAGACACTTTGTTTTTCATCCCGAGATCCTTCTACCTTAGTCCAAGGCATGTTCTCGAAGCGATTAGCCCACTCTGGGTCATCCCTGTTCAAAGATCGTTACCTACTGTGGAAATCACAGATATGGTTGTGGATGCTCCCATTGTTGCTAAAGACGCTGAAATACAAGATGCTCCAAGCGCTCCAATGGAAGAAACTCCCCTCGCTGATCAAGTTGCAGAGATGAATGATGCAATTGTGTCAATGGATCAAGCGATTGCTGAAGTTGCTGAGGTTATAGAGGAAGAGCCATTTATTGTCGATTAGGCCAAAGGCAAGGCCCCAATGACTTCCAAAGAATCAATGCTTTCTTTAGAGCGATCCTCTTCTAGCGACTCTTCAGATTTTGAGAGTGACACTGAAGCCAAGGACTTCAAGCAAGCGGTCAAAAACTCTCTGATTGATATTCAGAGGTCCTGTTCTCGTATAGAAGATCTACCGAAGAATTAATTAGTACAGTGGAAAGATAACGAGTCACTGACATGAGAAATCAAGCGACTCAGAGCACAAACAAAGTTCTTGATGCAATGGTTTCACTAATTATTGGTCTCTCTGAAGAATTCAACCGGTCGCAAGCTCAAAATGCATCGGTAAATACCGAGTGTCATACTCAAACTGACTTGGTTGGTCAGAGTATCATTGATCAAGTAACTCTTCTTATCAATGAGGTCATACTCCTCCGCCGTGAAATCGCTGATATACGTGCATCTCTTGATGAAGTCAAGAAGGGGGAAGGTCCAAAAGGCAAAGAGCCAATGTCCAAAACTGATAATAAAAATTGGTGCTCCATAGTCGAAGAAATTGTGAATCTTAAAAAGATCATCACAAAGAAAAGAAAGCTAAGATATTTCAGAGGAAGGAACATGCTACCAGACGTTCACATCGATTTCCTAGAAGGTATTGTTTTTCACCCATATGCAGCACCTTTAAGAAGGTCGCTCAAATGGAAGCCTTCGAATGATAGAGTCCAAGATCTTTATCATGATCTTATTCAAACGCTTGGCATTCCACCTAGAGATTGGGTAGAAAGGTTGCTAGAACTTAATATAAGCGCCAAAGAAAATCAAGAGGACTACAACGAAGTCTATCATACAACTATGATTGAAATTGATAGGGTTCTCCTTGAATTAGCGAATGAGATCTACCAGGAAGATGTGTCCAAGCGACAGAAAAGAAGATAGTGTTGTTATATTTTTGTTAATGTTGTGTATCTTCTTTTTATCTTTTCAGCTCAATCATTGTATGCTTTATCTATTATATATAAATGAATGATTGAGCCCTGAAACATCTTGTTGAAGCTAATCTAACTTAGCTAACTCAACTAACTTTCTAACGCTAATTTATTACGTCTTTTAGCTTTTGTCTAACTCTTATATTATAAAAGAGTTAAAGTCTTGACATCATCAAAAAAGGGAAATTGTTAGGAAATTTCATGTTAGATGTTTTGATGTTGACAAGAATAGGACTTTATGTTAGCCCCCAAAAGAATATAAGTTTATGCTTTCATAGAATACTTGTATAAGCGTTTGAAAGTTTATTAATTTGTTAGGCTTGTAATTTTTTATCTTTATAGATTTTAGACTAAGTATTAGACACCGAGTCGCTGATAGAATTCTAGGTAAGTCTGTCAGAGATGAAGTTGAAGATCAGCGTCTGAAGTCAAGTGAAGATGAAAATTCTGTCTTAAGCGACTGCCAATCGCTAAGGACATTTCAGGAGTTATGAATCAAGCTCTCAAAGCTACCAAGCGATTAAATGATCAGATTTACCTGAAATAAATTTTGAAGTCATTAAGGACTTAAATGCAATCATTCAACGGGCATTTATTTCCAACAGAAAATAAATTCAAATGCATTAAATGCTTGATAAGAGCATTAAATGTGATAAGGACGAACTGCATATGGAGCAAACCACTCTATTGGCTAAGACTGTTAGAGTTTCAGAGTTCAAACTTGCCACATCTAATTGGTGCAGCAGGATTTCAGGAATGCCAGAAAAGAGTACTACTCACTCACTACGTGAGAGGAACGAGCCTGTATGTGTCCAACGGGCAAATCCCAAGAAATGCCTATAAATAGTGCCCTTCTAGCAAACCTTAAAACACACGCATACACACAAGAATTAGGTCAAAAACTTTGCTGAGATCAGTTTAAGAAAAGCTTACAAAACTCCATATCCAAAATCCTTCAAGCTTTTTAACACACAGAATCCTAGCAAGTGTACTAGGTCGTGCAAGTAATATAGTGGATGTAAGTCCGGATTATCGTACCTTAGAGACAATTGTATTTAAGTACTGAAATTACTGTGTTATCTAATTCTAAGTTAAATCAAGAGATAAAGATATGAATTATGAATTAAAATACTAAATAACAATTACCAACTAACGAGAGAAATCAACTTTGAATTAAAGCAATGAGAAAAGTGATTAAGGCACATGATTCAACCAATTATTCAATTTGACTATGATTCTATCTTACCGGATTATTATATTGATTAGGTTAAGGCGAAATTCCCTAAATTACTCACTATCGAATCTCTTGGTATAGCAATTCTATTTTCATTAATGATTTCTATATCTCTATATGAAATTCGAATTAATGGAAACGCATTACAAAGATCCATGGAATTTCCCGTTTTCACGAAAAGCACACACAAGGAAATCGAATCTATCTCTAGTCAATTTTACGTTGTGGTGTTTAATACCTAGATGCATCCCTAGTTTATCTCTTCTCGATCTCAAAACTAAGCACAAATTCATACAATTGGTAGCTAAGCAATCATAAGCATTAAGAACAAGTATTAAACACATAACCCAAAACAAATTTAATCCGGAAAAATAATACTCATAAATCAAACATAGTAATTGGATTTCACATGGCCTCAATCAAAGGGAAATTAAGTCATAATTGTAAAAGAAAAGCAATAATTCATCTTGAAAGACATGGTCAATGAAAATAAATTAAAAAGCATGAAATTAAAACTCCCTAATAACGTTTCTTGATAGATCTTGCTTGAATTCTCCGTCTTCATAGACAAAGATGGAGTATCCTCGCGTTCTTCTTCCCCAGGCTTCTCTCAACCCTCTTGGTGTGTTTCAAAGTGTCAAACCCTCAAAAGTGGGCAAAAGTCCCGAATTTTGACCTAATAGCGCGTATTTATAGATGCTTTTCATTCATTTTTGCTCAAATTCTCAAATAACCTATAAAAACACAACCAATCACAAAATCAAAGCATATGTGGCATAAATACACTCAAGAACACATCAAAATACAAGAAAAGAGGCGTCAAAAAGGCGTAAAATACGAGCTTATCACTTTTCATATGCATTCGAAAGACAGACACTGATATCTCAAATATCTTCATAGAAGAACCCTACACTCTTATTGAGATATCCCAATTTTTTTGAGCTTCTCAAAATCAAACAAACTCTGTAACGAAAATCCTCAACCTCTTTCATCTGCGTGAGAAAGTTGTTGATTTACAAGCAGCATTTCTGTGTAAGAGAAGCTTGTTGAAGAAGATCTCTACTGGAGTTGATGTCTATGTGATCAAGGAGCTCAAGATCGTCTTCCTATCCTCTATTTTGTAGAAGCCTCTATGTGATCCTTTGATTATCATTCTAGTGGATTTTCTCCGAGTGTAAAGGAGAAGAAGGACATAGATGGGATCACATCACCCAGTGAACCTTTCATATCTTGTGTCATTTTACTGTTTTATTGCTTTACTCTATTATTTGCATCATATCATTAAATGGCTTTAAAACGGTTAAGCAACTCTTTGGTTAAAAGAACGCTAAGCATTAAAATCTATTTCTCTGTGCTAACCCTGATTAAACGATCTAAGCATTACCCTACTTTGGTAACTCCCGAAATCACTAAATCTAAGTTAACTATTCTTTAGCGCTTGACCTAGCACTTTGCTTTCTAAGCGTTCAAATTCTTTAAAGTGATACGTAATTTTTTGAAGTCAAAAAAGACTTCAGGATCTATTCCCCCCCCCCCCCCCCCCTTCTAGACCCTTTTGTGTGCCACTTGAGACCACCAAAGTTTTATACCTGCAGCACCCTTGCCAAAGTTAGGACACTCCATCCAAATAGTTAATTTCATTAATTAATTTGAAGTATCCAATACTTAAATTATTGCTACAAGAAATACTCATAAATTCGTTCAATTTTTTCTTTTTAAGCGTGACTCTTTAGGGTCATCTTTATTTGTTAATGGGAGAATTCCATTGAATGTGGGTAACACCTAACCAGTCAAGTGACCCATATTGTATCCCAAATAAGATTAAATGATTAGATCACTGGTTTACCTTTCCTATTGTAATTCCCATGTGATTACAAACTCTTCATTTCCATATCCCGATCAAGTGAGAGTCATAGTTTAGGTCAAACTCATAAACTTAACTTTATGCTATATTTGTAATAAGTCTAGATCAGTGAGCTTTCTAATTTAATTCTTTCTCAAATAAACGCATACGCTTTGGCCAAAGACTTAAGATCTAACTTACTTATAAATGCATAGGATAAATTCTCGTTCACTTCCGAGGGAACAAATTCCATCTTGGATGTCAGTCAAGACGTCTACTTGCCCATTAGGTAGCAGTTCAAGGTCGACCCCACCAAAAGGTGAATTGGGTCTAACTACTATAATGACAAACTTAATGTCACAAGTATATCTTCAACTCAATCCCTCAATTTTAAATTTCAGACACACCTATCACAATTAATCAATTCTGTCAATGACTGTCAAAGAGTGAAAACCAATATGACAGAATCAAAGTGAGTCATGTCTGAGTGCTATGACCTTCATCAGTGCACCTATGATATGAGTTCTTCACTACTTCCTAGTGATTGATGGGCACTTCTCTCGTTAAAACTCATATCATACAAGTCTTTATAATTTCCAATACCTAATTGGGAATTCTCGACTCGCAGACTCCTTTAGTATACAAGTATTAAACTCCTCTAGTGCCTTAGAGAGTTAACTTTTGTTTCATGGACTTATAGATGATTACAATATATAAATGCCAATAATAGAGTAAACAACTAAAATGCCTTTATTGAAAAGAATAATAACAATTACAATTTTATAATGTCCTTTCTTTCTTTAATCCACTAATGGCATTGAGAACATAAACCTAACAGTTTCCTCCAGCTCATCGATGAGATCCTTAGCTGGCACGACAACATCATAAGTCTCAACCATAATGTTAGACATAACCGATGAGATGAAACATCGCACATAAGCCTCATCATCTATCTGCTTAGTCCAGCACTCTAAAGTACGAGCACGAGTAGCTGGTCTAGGCTAAGACAGGACTTCTTATGTGATCACATAGTCAAGTCCCATGGGCTCGAGGTGCACATCTAGAGCCAGACGTCCATAGGCATAGTTTGAGTCACCTAGCTTGTTGGTTTTCAGAATTCTTAAAGACATATCAACGATACTCATAATATATCTGTGTATATGCAAAAAGCAAAAAACATATATTATCATTCACTTTTAAAATATATTAACATGCAATCATGGCCTTTTAATTAAACGTGCGTTCCCACTGTTTCTCGATTTCCATCATCCCACTGATGAAAAATGGGAAATTTCTGAATTTCCAGCGGGCTCAAGCCGCCAAATGGCTATCTACCTCATCCCGCAACTCATAGACAATGGGCAGTAATATTTGATCAGGCACTACGGTCCCATCCACTCTCCAAGTAGTTTTCAAGATGTTTGCCTCACGTTTCATACATGTACCTAGGGTTGTCTATCAAGTCGAGCGACCCAAGCTTGCATAGGCTCATGCTCGGCTTGATACTAAAGAGTTTTTGTTTTCAAGTCTTGGGCTAGGCTTGCGAGTTTCAAGTCGAACCCGAGCCGACTTGAATTTAGAATATCAACATTTTTATCTTTTTAGTACAATTGATAAAATAAATCTACCAAATAAAGAAAACACATAACAATTTCAAAACACTTCAAAATCATCATAATCAAAGTATAATCGTACTAAAAATCCTTAAACCTGGTTTTGTAAATTCAAAAACACTAATTATTTTTCTACTTTATTTTGCTACTTGTGAACATTTACAATTGAAATACGGTGTACTTATTTTCATCCAGTTTGACTTCCATATTTTTCTTATATTTATGAATTTTGTTTATAATTATTTACATAAAAATGAAAACATAAGAAGAAGATGTAATCCACTTACCTTGTTCGATGAATTTCTAAAGCCAAGCTTTTGAGAAGCAACAGATCGTTCCTTCCTCTAAATTATCACACGAAATATGATCTTTAATTCTTAAACCTCGACCTCCTCTACCTCAGACAGGGTGGACAACTAGGGTTTACGGAGAGGGAGAAGGAATTTTTAATGTTTCACTTCTTTTCACTCTCTAAGATGAAAATATCACATATGTTTTTTTTAGTTAAGCACCTAGTGTTTAAATAAAAACTACTCATTTGCCTAAGGAGAGGGGGTGGCCGAATTGGCCTTAGGGATAGGTTCACTGGTCTTCATCCAATTTCAAGCCCAGTGTTAAGTATTTAAATAATATTCTCAGTCTAATTCAATTGGTAATTAATTAAATACTAGGCTCTTTTTATTAATAGTACTTTATTAATTTTAAATTTATAATACTATTTAATACTTGATTGAATAAAATTATTTAATTACAATAATTAAATATATTTATTATAATCAATACATATCCCTTCGATAATTTCCACTCTAAGTGAAATTATCAAAATACCCTTTATGAAGTAAAACTCCTTTATTTTATCATCTTTATACAGCGCGACTCCCTGGGCTCGTCTTGATTGGCATTGAGAGGATTCCAAGGATATAGTTATTACCACGTCATTCCCGTAAAGCTATATTGAAATCAAATCAAGTACGAGATGAATATTTCATCACGAACCTTTAAGTCATAATTACCATATAAGCATAAACTCTTCACTGACACTAATATATGTTATTTTTACACTAGTTTTCCCCCGTTTATCGACTTGGTTTGATTGTTTCCTTGATAATTTGATCACATTTGATGCTTTGATCCTTGTTTTCTCATATTTTCTAGAATAAAATATGATTTGGAGGAAAAGAACAAGGATTGAAGGTAAATCATGAATAAAGATACAACACAAGGTAAAATGCTGTATGCGCAGTGCTAGAGTTTATGGAATAGATTTCTCTACCCATGTCCAAATTACACACTTGCTATACCAATGGAAATATAAGAGGGAAAGGTACAATTCTTATGTTGAAGACAAAGATCAGATATGTAGGGAAGGAAGTGAAAACGTCATCGGAAGAGACGTCTTACGACGGAGTTTTCTCATTCAGTAATTTGTGAGACACGTTTATCCCCTATAACGTTTGATTTAGGCCTTGGTGTCTTCTTGAGAGTTGTAGATCTTTGTTTGATGATTCTATAGCAACTTGAATCAGCTTATTCCGACATCGGTAGAGAAAGTTATGCGAAGTTTACCAGAACTGGCTGGAGCAGCAGGGGACGAACGCCGAGGCGTTCATCCACGAACGCCGCGGCGTTCACATGCAGTAGCCAACACCGTGGCGTTCAACAAGCGAACGCCGCGGCGTTCGAGGCAGCGGGTTGGTCTATAAATACCCCTTTTAGCCATTTTTTACCCTAACTCACCTTGGATATCAGCAACCACACGAAAATAGAGAGAGGGAGAGCTTAGAAGAGAAGATTAAAGGTCAAAACATGGAGAATTCAACAAGGAATCCACATCTCTACAAGAATTAGGGAGTTTTTACATATTTGTTTCTTGAATTTGTTCAAATCTCCTATGACTTGTATGATTTATATTTGCACTTTTGACATGAATATGAGCTAAACTTGTTTGATTGAGGCCATGGATAGGCCGTTTATGTTATTTTGATTGTTGATTTGTTGGTGTTTATTGGATTAATTTTGGTTTTAGCTATGTATTCAATATTTGATCTCAATGCTACATTTGCTTGATCACCAAGTGTTTGATAAAATGCCTAGGTTAGAGATCGAGAGATAATAACCTAGGGAAGATATAAACATTGAATACCCTATAGTTAAACCGACTAGAGATAGACTCGGTTTCTTTAGGTGGCTTTCCATTCACGTGGGGAATTCCTAGACCTTAAATGCATCCTCGTTAATCGGGTTTTCATATAGAGATATATAGGAAATCGTTACCAAGGGTAGGGTTGCTATGCCAAGAGATTGGGTAGTACGTACGTTAGGGAATTTCGCCTTAGCTAAATCAATCTAATAATCCAATAGAACCTAAATCACAATCTAAATGCATAATCGGTTGAACCATGTGCCTTGATCGCTTCTCTCTATTGTTTCCTCCCTTTATTTGGTGTGACGTTGCCTTAGTTTATTTTCTAGTATTTATTAATTAGTTAATCAACCTTTCTATCGACCGATTTAACTTAGAATTGAGTAATATAGTAGTCTTGGTACTTAGATTATAGTTGTCCCTGCGGATACGATAACCCCGGACTTAGAAATCCACTTTACTACTTACGCGACCTAGTTCTCTTGCTAGGATTTTGTCGTGTCAGACACAACCCGATCAAGTAAGAATCATGGAATGTCAACCTCATACAACTTGATACTCTACTATAATCATATTGATGTGAAATTACCAAACTACCCTTTGTATCCAATACAAGTTAGTCAAAAATGCTTTGGCCAAAGACTTTAATTTAACAACACCTATGATGCACAGGTCGTTTCTCATTTACTTTCGAGACAGTGAATTTCTTATTAACAGTCCACTTCCCATTGTCAAACGCACCCATTGAATTGTACTTCGAGGTCGACCTCACTAACGGGTGATTGGACCTAACTACTCTAATAACTTATTCAATGGTACGAGCACAATGCAAAGGACTCCTCAGATCTAAAGCTCACTCATACTATCATAACCGGTAATTATTTTCATTGACTGTCAGTCACCGAGTAAAAGCGCATGTGATAGGATTAATACGAGTCATGTTTCAATATGTCAAATCCGTTAATCATATTCATGACACCAGCTTCCACTATCCAATCAATGTAAGACTAACACTTTCCATGTCAAAGAAAGTGTCATACGAATTAAACCTAAACGCTCAATTTAGATTCTTTAACTCGTGAAGCATGTTTATAAGATCAAGCACTTAACTCCACCAGTGCTCCTATTTATCAAATAAGTAGTGGTGAGTACATTGATTTTAAGGACATATTTGTTCAATACATTCAATGCCACAATTAGATTTATAAGAACAAACTCAATGTCTTATATTAATGATTAATAATGTTCATACAATATAAATAAAATGCCCTCCTAAATCTAATTCCTCAATGGCATAGAGGGCATAACACCTAACAATATATATTTATATATATAGAATTTATTTATATGAGCCCGAGCTCAATTCAAGCTGAGCCTGCCTCCACATTGAAGCCCTAAACTTTGGCTCAAGCTTGAAAATATTCAAGCCAAGCTTTCGAGGTTCGAGCCGGCTTGAGCTCATTGACAGTCTTATAGGTACCCAAGAACATGGTGTGTGTATATATACCAATCCATGGTTAAGTCCGACCCATCATTGTCACAGCTGATCAGTAGCCATATGGTCCTACGACTCACAGACAACTCCTTAACGAAACTGAAACCCATGTGCACTTCTATTTGACCTCCTGTCCAATAAAAGGCCTAGTTGTGAAATTAGTATTCTTAACTTGACAGAGCATCACACGACTCATGGACGATGATAACAATAATCGGGCTATTCCCTTTCACATCTAATGATGGAAGGCTCTGGATCTAATCGGAATCAACTCTGTTCCCTATTTTCCATTTATGGACTTAATTTTAAATATGGAGTTTTATTTGTAAGGTCTCACCAATTTAGTTACTTATCTTTTCTTAAGTGATCATGCAAACAAGCACATCATACATAGCATAAGAAAAAGCAACTAACAACATGCCATATAAAGCGATAAATATGATCTTAGTCGGGTCAATCCTAAAGACCTCAAATCATCAAGGTTTTGACCAATCTAATCTAAGGACCCGAACTCTACACTAAGATCTTCAAAGCTTCCTAGCTCGAACGTCTCCATCTTCATCTTCAACGATTACAAAAGTCAATCATAAAAGGAAACCCCACCATCTCATGTGCATGAATAGATAACATGGCATGCATGCCTTAAATTACAGAATCGACTAGTTTTTGGCTTGACCGAGACCACCACATAATACATTCTCGCAACATGCAATATATGAATTAAATTTACTGGCTTTAACTATGGATGATCAAATTAATTTTTGGATCGATTGATTTAAGTTCTATAACCAATTTTGGAAAAGCCCATGTAAAAGCCTTACTTTTTCTTAAAAATTCTAATTTCAAAAACTCAATTTTATTTAATTTCACAAAACAATAAAATACTGATATGCCTCTTGGGCTCGGATCAATTCCAAATGTGGGCCACACAAGCAGGCCCAGTCGCAGAAGGGGACTACCACTTTGGGCCAAGGATTATTTGGTTTAGGGCTTTTATTTAATTATTTGGGTCTTTGTTTAGTGATTTCAATTTCTATTGACCAGCAACTCAATTTATATTTTTCAGTAGTATATTTAATTACGGTAATTAGAGTCATGTTAGGAGTGGTTAGTTGAATTTGTTTCATGTATCCTACTTTCTAGGATCACGTTTGCATCTTGTATTCAAAAAGGGGAGAACCGAGTTAATGGAAAGAAGTTAAGTCGTTTCAAGCCAATTTCTTAGTTTTTCTCTCTTCTTCCTCAAATATTTCTAGAGTGTGATCTTCTACTTAGTGAAGATAATTTTCATCATATCAAATACCAATTTTATTTACTTCAGAAAATTAAATAAAAAATTAATTTTGAAATTATCCAATTCTAGGCCCAAGCCCAAAATTATTAAAGTTTAATTGTAATAAAAACACCTTATGTTTTACAAAATTACAAATTAGGCCCGTATTTAAATTAATTGCAAAAGTGACCCAAGGCCCAAAATGCAATCTTTCAAAATTTGAGAAACCCCTAGTTCACGCTAGGTGGGCCACCGTCTGAGGCAGCCCAATTAAGGGTGATGCGGCAACAGCTGCGTTGCCCCTATGCCGACGTGTGCTGTCGCGCATGGTGATGCCACTTGGGTCGACGCTACGAACAGCGCAATCGCTGTTCGCAATTACGCGAACAACAATTGTGCTGTTCGCCGGGGGAGACCTTCGTTGCAATGAGGCTGTGCCATTCCGACAGTGCCGCCATTGCAATGGCGACGCACGATGGCTTTCCACCATACGATTTCAACCCCTTTATTATTATTTTTTTTTTAAAGCTGAATAAAAAACCAGTCTTTCATTATAAGATTAAAACCAATCAACATATCCAAAACTTAAACAGAAAATCCAACCATATTCATATGTAATAATAACATGAATTTAAACCATATTAAACACGTAAAAAATCCGAGCCATGTCAAACCTTGGCTTTGATTCCACTGTTGGGATCGCCCAGGGAATGCTCACGCAGTGAAAACGAAAAACAAAAAATTAGAACGAGCATACCATAAACAGAGTAAGGTAGACATGGTATCATCAGATTCAAAAACTTACAATATTAGTTTTCTTGTGTTTGCCTCGTGAAGAACTTAACATCAACAGTCTTTTTAAGCTACTCCACAGCTTCAATTCTCCGGATGGATTTTCTCTAACACTCCAAGTCACGCGCCTCTAAGAATTTCCACACCTTTGTTCACACCTTTGAGATCTTCTATTAGTGTTAGCTAAGAAGATTCAATCTTTTGGCTTGTAGAGAAAGGGGTAGTAAAAAGGTGTATGCATGGCTCTAATGAAGAGGAGAGGAAGAACAAAAGAAGACAAAAACTCACAGAAAGTGAAGCATAGGAGGCGTGTACACTGGAGAGGATTAAATCCTCCCCTATACACACCTAAGTGGGTGTGCCCCACTAGGTCTTTTGACCTAATCGGCTTTTCTTCCTTCCTCTATTGTTTTCGGCCCCAGGTCATTAATTAATTAATTGGTCCATTGATTTATTAATTTAACTTGACCCAATATTTATATATTTAATTAAGCCAAACTAATTAAATATCCTCTTCATTAAATTAATTAGACCACTAGTTAATTTGTCTCCCATTTAACATAATATTCCAACATTAAATTAAAGACTTTAATTAATTAAGATCACTTAATTAATTTTAATCTTTTTTTCTTGATTAATTAATTTCCATTAATTAATCTCTCCATTAATTCACAAAGAATTAATTCAGCCAATAGGTGCAACACTAAGTTAGTGTGTGACCCCTTAGGCTCATTAACAAGCTAGCAATAGGTCCATTCCCAAAGGGTCAATTAATAATTCACATAATTAATTAGAACTTGAATAAATATCACCAAATTAATCCAAGGCATGTATTAGTCATGGTTCGATGTCTAGAAACATAGCCATGACTTCCTAGATGTTAACGATGAATAGTAAAACCTATCCAAGTTACGATCTTCATGTGAGTCGAATCCTTTAGTCTTTTTCCTATATGAAGTCAAGGATTTGGTGACGGTCGAAACCCTAATAACCTTAAAAGCTATGACTGTGTTGGAAATCGAATGACCCAGTCTTCTAAGTAGGGATCACCATTCCCTCTTTTAAGACATCGTTTTGATCAGGGGCTTTTGTCAATCATTTAAATTTACACAACAGCAAGAAAATACTAGGTGTCACCCCCTAGATGAATTTCATATCTAATGTCATCTGATCCATCTATACAATACATACGCCGCCATATGATTATCTTGGAATGAACGTGTAAATTAAAGTATAGTTGGCAGTACACATCCTAGCAATGACATCTCAAGTCAAAGGACTAATCTCACACTATAAAACCAAAGGACTTCAAGTTCAACGCAGAACCAACAAGATATCCTTGTGGGTCGTTCAATCTCATACTCACCTAAGTACGGATCTTTGTGCATGCACTGACCCAACGAGCTAATGCCCATGGGACAAGACATTCTCCTTTGAGAATGACACACGCAAACAAGTCTTATCGAGATCGTGATATCCCACATCTTATAGTCTCTATAACTTTGAATGGAGTTTAGGATTACGGCCCTCGAGAGCGTTCTACAGTCGACATGACCGCTCCCCTAGCCTTGTGTAATCCATGGGAGCTTTATCTATACTAACAGAAAGTAAATAACGATAAAGAAGAGTGCCAAAACAAATTTAATATATTACATGAAACAAGACTGTCATAGTGTTTACAAACTAATGGCCAAGCCAACTAATGGCTCGCCGGATACCTACCACTATCACTCCATCCATTCAAGCTTCATCACCGATTCCCTCCTAGAAGCCCCCCAACTCTGTTGCCCTCACCAGCAAACACTTCATCGCACCACCGCCCGCTCCCATTGTCCTGCCGCCTGCAAACAACTGCCGCACCAATACCTAACTGCCTCGTTTTAGACTGGTTTGCAATGATGAAAGTGAGAAGGACTCCTTCGGCCACCCTCACAAGCAAGGCCCCCAACGCCGCAACAAATTTAACTCCCTACCCGTCATGAATCTCACCTCAACCACCATTAGCGTCGCCGTTCACCCCTCTAACCACCCTAGCTACCCCCACTTTCGGCCTCCCCCTTCACCTCCACAGTAAAAAAGTGTAGAAAAAGAGTTTATAAAAAAAAAGTGTACAAATAAGAAAAAAAATATATGGGTTTTTATTTTTACCCCGCAGAGAAAACGCCCGGGCATTTTTTTTCTTTTTGGACTTTCTATAACAATTTATGCTGGAGAAGATCCTAGAAGTACATTCACTTTAGAAATTTGGATTTTTCTAATTTAAACTCTTTACATCATCTAGAATTTTAAATTATTTACATATTACGATTTTTTATTTTATATGTATAATATGTAGTATTTATTTACCTTTTTTTTTTATAAAATTTATTTACCTTTATGAGTCCATTACAATTCAAGTGGAACTTACTTTCGTTTGTGCTTGGCTTGAAAATTAATAAGTACTTTAACCGACAAATTTCGAATCGATTTACGTTTATTGATAGTCAAAGGTTCATGTGTATATAATGTAAAATCAAGATATGTCAATAAAAAGTGCATTACGTGACATTTTTTAATCTCTAAACTTGATATCACGAGACAATAATTTCCGTTAGATAATTGCTTAGATGTCTTGAGAAAGGCCTAACTGATTTTGGCACCATGCTGTAACATTGCTAAAGGAAAGGAAGATGTTGAATGTTGGTTGCTTCTATATTGAATTGTACCTTTCAGAGCCATCAGAAAAGGCACCTGCATAATTATAGAGTATATTCTAAAAGTAATTAGAATTAAATAATTAATTGCTATTTTAAGAGTGTGATCCCGTGGATTGTTTCATGTATAAGGTAATATACAAAAGGAAAGAAGATGGCAAATAATTTGGTCATGTATCTTTTATTTCAAGATCGTATAAACTTCATGTATGTTTTAATACAAATATGTATCCGGAAAATAAATAAATTATTTATTAGCATCAACCTTATAGATAATATCAAATATGCCTGCGTTAAAATGAACAAATGGATAGAAGATGGGGCAATAAGTTTCGTATGAGTCCATACTGTCAAATATGAAATGAAACATTAACATTATATTAATGACTAGAAATGCCACCTTGCACTCTTTTCATTTGATTTTTGGGAGCATAAAAATGCAAAAGTAATCGGCAAGTCATACAAAATAATAATTGATTTTATGATGAGGAAAAGAAATCATGTTCATGACCTCTTTTATGATGGGTTATTTGCATCCACTTCCTCTCAGATATTGGTCGTTGGCAAGAACATCCCCTCATGTATTAGAATTTAGCATTCACTATCCCTATGTATAAAAAAAATTATAAACTACCTTTTCTATCTTTAGTTTATATATTTTCCTATTTTCTATTTTTCATTTCATTCTTCTATTTTTCTTATTAAATAGAAAAATGGAAGAAATAAAAATTACCCTCTTGAGAATTTTTCATTAGTTCTAATAAATAGTTACTTTTATTTAAAAATATGTATATCAAACTTATTTTAAATAAATTTAAATATGTATTTTTATAATTTGCTTTGTGTGTTTCTTTGATTATATATTTTAATGATTTAAACAACTTTTAATAAATTAGTAGTGCTTTATTATTTTTATAAAAAATAAAAAAATTATATATAGATTTACATTATTGCTTATTCTAGTAGACAAAAATCTGAAAACTCACAGAGTAATTTTGTTTTAACTTTAATGTCCCATTACGTATTCTCGTCTTCTTCTTTTTTGATTCGTATTTTTTTCTTTTTTATTCTAAGTAGAATAAGACTAAAAAGATGTAAAATATATATAAAGGAAATTTATACTTTCACTTGGAAATAAATATTATCATTTGAAATATATCTAATATATGATAGTGAAAATAAACAATGAGATTCATAATTTATCAAATACTATGTAGGACTTCTTCAATTTCTACTTCAAAATCATCAATGGGTCCTTAAGCAAGATAATTAAAACGAAACTATTCTTTCAGTTTTTAGATTTTTGCTTATTGTATTATTTTGAATGAAAAGATTGTAAAATGGGTATGTGAGATTTTACTTTAATGTATTATTTGTTATATTTATTTCTAATTAAAAATAATTATTCGTTAGAATTATTTGTAGTTAAATTTTTTTATAAGGTTAACTTAAATTCCTTTTTTTTTATTTAATAAGAAAAAGAAAAGAATGAGATGAAAAATAAAAAATAGGAAATAAAAATATAAAGTAAGGGTAACAAATGCAGGTTCTATAATTTTTTACACATAAGAGTGGTGGATACCAAATTTTAAAACATAAGAGGTACTTGCCAAAGCGACATACATCAGGGAAGGTGGATACAAATAACCACTTTTCTGATTGATACAAGATAATGAGTTTATAATCTCTCCTCCAAACTATGCAAGCCCGATTCGAGCTTCTTGTAGGTTTAGTCTTACCTCAAATACTCACACAAGTCTACTAGAACCCCTCCTTAATATCAATTTGTAGTGGACCAAACTGTCCTTAAAAAATCGATTAAGAAGGGGTATAATGCCCTCACCTAACATGCCAAAAGTAACGAAATAAGAAATAGTTTATAATCAATTGCTTATAAGTTTATTAATAAATATTCCTTTTGGATAGTTGGTTCATGATCCAATTTCAAATTACGATCAATGAGATCAGATGCATGCATCACGTACAAATGACTCGTAGGCCCTCATGGAAGGATAGCACACTAAGCAGGGACAGAGCTGGGGCTGGAGGTTACCCCCCCCCCCCCCCCATTTTTTTTATTTTTTAGTTTTCATGTATAATTTTTAATTTTTAATTTTTTAGTTTTCATGTATAAATTTTTAAAAATTTATATTTTCGTCCCCATTAGAAAATAACAAAAAACAAAATTAATTTACATTTCTAACCCACAAGCTAGCTTAAACCCGCATAGTAAAACAATTGATTCAGTTGAACATTTTAATAGGCTATATAATCAAATTTTAAGATAGAATCCTTGTTACAATTTTACGTTTTCTCATCCTCCATAAATTGTTCAAATCTCATCAACCGTTTGTCGTCTCTTCTATATGATAAATATCTTTTTATTTTTGCTTTATCTTTGTATGGTCAATTTCCACAAAGTTAAATATTATTAATGAAATGTAACGATAATTGCCATTTTTAATTTGAAATGTTAAAATTGATATTAGTCAAATCATATTTCTTAGCCTTTTTGTATTTTGTTTTATTCAATAATAGGACGATTTTTCATTTTAGCTGAAAAACTATATTTTATTTGATTATTTATGAAAAAATGTATCAAATATTATTTCTATATGCTTCGCCAATTGCTTACGTCCACGGGAGATGATAAGAGACTTTCATTAGTAACAAAAGAGGTACAAAGTACAAATATGTAAAAAGTTTTTACTAAACTTAATCCTCAATTTTTTTATTTTTTCGCATACATATAGCGTACCGTATCGCGGGAGACAAGTCTTCCGCATCCCTCATACAATCATTCGGCTACTAGGTAAATGAAATGCATGTACACCACAACAATCTCGCCCCACCCCCGCGTTATAATTGCTGGTTCCATCCCTGACACTAGGATTGGTTTGTGTAATGGATTGAGTTTGTTGGATTCAGACGAGTGGAGTGAATTTTATCATAACACCCCCGCAATTAATGTTGTTGGATGAACAACTCCAATAAATTCCAAAGAATCACACTACACTATCCATTAGTTTGGTTCAAAAATCCTCCCAATTAATCAATGTGGGGACAGGGAAGAGGGAAAATGGGCATTCGTTTCTGGTGATTTGTTGAATAGTGTTGGCAATTAAGGGGCCACATGCTGAGTTGTGGTTGGTATTTCATCCGATCCTTGCATGGCCCCTCATTCTTCACTCTCTCAACTAAGTTGAATTTTTTAACTTCTCCATATAACAACTGTCTCAGTGTTCTCCAGAGTACTCTCTCTCTCTCTCTCTAGGTCAAAGCGGAGGTCAGTGTTCCTTAATTTGTAACTCTTTGCCTTATCTTTGCTTGTACGATTGAATTTTCTCTATCTATTGTTTGTTTTAACTTGTGGGCTGATTGCATGATCTGGGTTTTCTGATTTTTTTTGTGGGTTTTGTTTTATAGTTTCTGCAATTCATAGTTGAAGGTTTCGCATGCCTATTTTTGGGTTATCTTTGTTATTTTTGAACTCTGATTGTGTTTTACATTACCTGAAATGGTACTGCTAAGTGCTTGTGTTTTGCAAATGGTTGGAAATTGTGTTGCAATTTCCCTGCAAGAGTTCAAAATGTTTTTAAGCTAGGCATTTGTGTGTTTGTACAATTTAAAATTGTATGTTTTTAAAGAAATTATTGCCCTTTAAATGTAGGGTGTCTGCATTGCTACTTTGGTTCATGGGATATTTTAGAAAAAGAACTGTATTTTAGGAAATGGGGTTTAGTTTAAACCTAAGAAAACAGAAGTAGTAAATTTGACACAGATGAATTACACATAGATGAATTACACATAGGGGTGAAAGACGAACCAAACTACTCGAAACTTGACTCGAGCTCGATCGCTAAAAGCTCGTTTGAGCTCGGTTCATTAACTTATTAAACCAACCTTGAACAACTTATTGTGTTTCATAAATTTTGAAGCTCGGCTCGATTAGTAAAAAATAATGAAAACATGTACAAAAAAATCAAACTACTCAAGCTCGACTCGTGTTCGGCTCGATTAATAATCAAACAATCTCAAACACAAACTTTGAAACTCGATTGTATTTCAAACAAGCTTGAATAACGTCTCCTTTGGCTCGTTTTTACACCCCTAATTAAACACACACGCACACACATAATTATATATATTTATATGTATATACATGTATATATATGTACGTATGTGTATATAATGTGTTCGTGCACCCGAAACTTCGTCCGTCATAAATTCTAAATTTGGGCTATGTTTGGTGGGCATGAAATTTAGGTTCGAGAATTCTTTGTGTCAATGCCTCATTTCCATGCTTTCAAAAGCCTCTTTAACTCATTAATTTAAGATGACTAATATCATGTTTGTGCATGAAATCTCTGGTATGTAGTATTATATGAATGTTTTAGAAAGCTACTTGGCTCCTAAACGGTCTGCACATGTTTCTCGCTACTACTTATGGAAGCAAGATAATTACATATTGAATGTATGAAAATTCTGTGGTCCGAGGTATATTATCGAGTAGTAGTTGCTACGATTTTAACCCCTGTAAAGATGATTCTGATATGGGCTATGATTTCTAAATGTTGCTGATAGTTTCTTCAATCAGCATTTAAAGCTGAAAAAGAAGTCCTAATTGCCGGTTTGCCATTGAGATTATGAACAGAAACAAGATTTGATATATCCAAAACATTGGCAACTTCGAAAGGATTGAATGGCATAATATACGGAATGTGTCCTTTTTCTAATTAATCGTGTAATTTGATCTCTAAAAGTGAAGTAATTGTTCTTGAACATTTCAGGCCTAAATGCCTTTCACTTCTTGGATTCTTGAAGTGATTATTTACAATTTAATCCCCGTAAATTTTTGATTTAGAAACATTTCGGCAAGTCTTTTTCAGCCCGAGTCGCTAAACGGGATTCCAAAAACCATTAAACTCATTATCCATTAAATTTCATTATTATAAATTTTTTGTGGATCATGCATTTCTACAGCCTTCGATCTGCCTTTTTTGCGTTGTTCGTTTTTTGCATTGATCGTTTCTCCATCTCTTACTGAAACAACACTCAGGAACCTCCCTCAGATCAGAAATCATGGCCCAACCAAACGGGGTTATTTATTCATCAGCCAGCTCTCCACAGCACCCTAAGCTATATAATGCAAATAACGGAATCAGCCATTATAAAAAAGTCAATGAACTTTTGAAGTTCTCTAGCAAAAGATTCTGGTCGTTAGGTGGAAAACTAAGTACTTCTAGTGGATCTCGACGATCTTCTTTGATATGTCAGTCAACTGAAACGCAAAATACGGAAACAAAAGAGCGTGTTAGACATTATGGTGATTGCTCAAATATATCCAGGTATTTATGGCTTTTGGATTAAAATGATAATTTACTGAATAAGAAATGAAATTCCCCATGTTCTCGATTCAGTTTCGCTAAGTTTGTGCTTTATATTTTAAACATTTGCATTGTTTTCAATTATCAGATAGTTGACTTTGATGATTTACTCTCGTTTCTGCATCAGCCCGCAAAATGGGGATGAGCATTCCATTGAGACTGGAAAAATCATCTCTTCAAGTGAAGGAATAGCTGAAGCATGCAAATTTGTTTACAATGATGCAAGATTCATGAATGAAAGGGCTAAAAATGACATCGTACTTCTTTCCCGGTAAATTTAGTATCTATTTTGTATTAGCTCTAGAAATTAATCTGGATTTCCAGT
Organism: Buddleja alternifolia; assembly: GCA_019426215.1. Classification (NCBI taxonomy): domain Eukaryota; kingdom Viridiplantae; phylum Streptophyta; class Magnoliopsida; order Lamiales; family Scrophulariaceae; genus Buddleja; species Buddleja alternifolia. Next base: position 8,623,696 of record CM033400.1, read on the forward strand.
TCACTTGGTCTTTCACCAAGAACTTTTTATTTTGTTTGTTGATTTGTACAGCATCACCACTTTCACTAACATTTCAAAGATGCAAACCATATTTGATTCCTTACCAAGGACTGTTTTAAACCATCATGTGTAATACGTACTAATAATTTACATCTCCATGTAGCGGCATAATGAGATTGGATGCTCGTGCACGACAAGATGTTGCATTTCTTGGTTCAGAGTTCCTCAAACTTGATGGTAAGAATTCTTTAGCGAGTTTGGAAAAAAGTTCAAAATATTTACAACGTGATATACTCGTTTATGATTCGTAATTTAAATCATTACTTTTTCTATTTGGTAGCTCGGGCCAGAGAAGATACTGAGAAAATTGATCATGATGTAAAGCGAAAAGCTGAAAGGCTTCATCATGTTGCCACTGTAAGGGATGTTTCTGAACTGTTTCTATAACAACGAGATAACTTGCTGAAAGTATTCTTGTCTTTGTATCGTTGAAATTAGATCTGTTTTCTTGGCAGATTCTTAAAAAGAAAGCTGAATCCAGATTGAAAAGTGCTGCTGACAAGCATTGGAGTGATGGTGCATTAGAGGTGAGCAATGGTGCTTAATGATGCGTTGTGTAACTGCTGTGATCATCATAACCTGATTTGCACTTTTTGTTTATATTTCTTAATTTATTTAATTTTTAATTTTTTTTAAATTATTAATATGTTCATCTGTTCATGCCCGCAAACATCAAGTTGACTTGGGTTATGGGAATAAAGGCACATAACAACCTGATTGAATGATCGTACGAATATACTAACATGCCCTGAATTATTGTTAGAACGAGGACTAGCATACTTATTAGGGCTTGAAAGCGCAAAAGAATAATGATATTTTCAGGGTTTGATTGGTTTATTAGATTGGGTTAAATGACTGTGTGATCGACCCTATCCCAATATTTAGACTGTTGGATCGAGGGCTAGGCTATATAGCTGGTTGAAATGCTGAAATGTTTTATACAACTGAATCTAATGTCAACATCTATTCTCATTTTTGGTCACAATGATTTATGACGGTAATTAGGTTAAATTTACTTGAAAATTAGATAATTGAGTTTTTTCTTCCTTGTAAGTTGCTCCATTTTGTTCGTTTGTTTTTTATTCTATGTAAATCAAGTCCTTTTGTTCGTGCCAAGGCTGATTTGAAGCGAGCTGACTTTGCTGCCAAGCGACGAGCAACGGAAGATTCTCTAATGGCTTTGGAGGTTTTCTCATTTATAAAGCTTTTCTCTCTGATGATGTTGAAAATCTTTTAATTTATTATTTCCCCGACTTCACCGATCCTTCCTTCACGAAAAATATCTTCCCATTTGTTTTTATTAAAAATTTAAGAAACACAGTTGTTTTTGTTGGATTTGCAGTTTGTCAAAAACATTCACGATATGATGGTTGGCAGAATGAATGGATCGTAAGTTTTCTCCAACACTACAATTTCCTGGTCATTCAGTTTTTTTGCTATATCCAGACCAAAGTTCTTTTGTCGAACAGGAAAAGAGATTCTATATACACGAATGAGGTTATGAGACATATAACACTTGAAAAGAATGGGAAAACTCTTGATTTCATTCCTGGAGAGGTGTCAGCAGATCGTATTAGTGCCATTCAGGTTTGCCGTTTGCCTTAAAACATATCTTGAACTTATATTCTGTTTGGATTGGAATATTTGGAAGTTAAGTGTTTCAAATTCATAATAACAAACCCCCTGAACTTATTTGATAGTTTTCAATTGGGAAAATTGTAGCATTAGTCTCATAGGATAGGTGCCTTTGCAATTTTAATTTCATTGTTTACAATGTTGAAAAATTAGTTTCATAGGATGTACTTTTTTTGCATTTTTAGTCTCAATCGTTAAAAAAGCTCAAACAGTTAATTCTGGTCACATGCCTTGCATGAGATCAATACTTGTTGCAATAGTCCGTGAATTCACACGTCTCTATTGGTTCTATATCTTATGGGACAATTTTTGAAAGAATGGGGCTAAAATGGAAATCGGCCCTATCCTATAAAGCCAATATTGCAATTTTCGGTTCTTTTTTTTTTGGAACAATTGAGCTTGTATTCATATCAACAATCTTACGTCATTTCCTGGCATACCAGGCCTTACTTTCTTATTTACATTCTATCAAACTTATATTGTAAAGCTTTCCCTACTCTATCTATAACCTGACTAACAGTGTTGTTTTCATGATTAAAGTATCTTCTATTTCTCTCTAACCACACAAAGTAAACAATCGCAGCAAAGGTTGCTCTCTTTTTGCAGCTTTGTTCCGTCTTTCCTTTGCAAACTCTTATGCCCCACTTAACAACTTCGGGCCATGTGGATTGGCTGCATCGAACGCCCTGCTTATGCCAACAATGCTCCATAACTTGCTGTGTAAACTCACATCTAAAGAACAAATGATCCTTTGTCTCTTCCTCCCTGCCACAAAGTAGACAATTCCTATTCTCTATGTCTTTCCATGCTGCCACCCTATCTCTTGTCTTCAACCGATTCTTGCTTGCTAACCACAAAATTATTCTGTGTCTTGCAATAGGGCCATTTCCCCAAATCAGATTTGCCCACTCCACTTCCTCATGGTGCTCCATAGCATGCTCATGTGCTCTTTTGATAGAAAAAAATCCCATCCTTCCATTTATTTTGAGCCACATCCACCGCGTCCAAGAAAATGTCTCTTATGCCAATCAGTCTCTTCCAAAACCATGATGCTGAATTTGATGGGACAACAGCCCACACATTTTCAGATTTTAAGTAATATGCATTCATCCACTTAATGTAAACTTCAAATTCTTTAGTAACCATGTTGAGATATTTTTCCAATCATGATGGATTCACAATATTGATTCGTTCTTATCCTCCAGATCCTTTTTGTAAATTCAAATCATTCAATCCAAATGTAACCTTAAAGAAATTGTCCTCAAGTTTGACAATTTTATCTTGATACGTTTTATGTTTATGTTAACATATAGGAAGCTTACTTGAGCATAGCTTCTGCACTTTCCGAAGCTGATGGATTTGACTATACTGATCCAGAAGAGGTTTGAGTCAAATAAGTGCATGTATGAAACTATGATTTGATTTTTGTACAACTTTAATTTAAACGCTTCTTTGTGAACTTGTTCCGAGCAGCTGGAACTGCTGGTGGCAACTCTTATTGATCTTGATGCAATGGATGGTAAAAGTAGCGTATCTCTGTTGGCAGAGTGTTCGAGTTCACCCGATGACAATACAAGGTATCTACTGCTCTTGATTAAATGAATGGTAGTAGATTCTAGGGATAACTATATGCACACTCCACTTATTGGTAATTACCTTAGTGTGTAATTAGCACGAGCCCTTGAAGTTTTCCAAATTAATAAGACACTCGTGTTAGGTCCTGGCAACTCAAAAAATTTGGATGAAATTGTAATATGTTGTTTACTGACGGGGTAAAATTTGACTATGCTTTTACTAACAAATGAAGTAATAATGGTAGTTTCTCGGACCTCGTGGTCCCTTGTGTAATTTAGGGTCTCACGTATCTATGTAATTTACCCTAGGTTCGATATATATACATATATATATATTGTTCTACAAATGATTCTTTGGGAATTTTGGAATTTGAAGATCTGGTATAATCACAACCATCAGCGTACTGTCGATGCAAGGTGGACCTGTGGTGAGACACATCACATGGATGGTTGCGATTGACTTATAACTGTGAGACCCGCCATCTCCTAAGAAAAACCCCACTTCTAGGCCACCTTCAATCAATTTGCAGTTCAACTGAAAGTAAATCTCGCTACGATTTTTATTTTGCAATAGTTATTATGTAAATAAGATTAATAGACCTTAGGTTTTCGATCCTGTGGACCGTACCTCTACCTCTGTTAATAGTCATAATACCGGCACTAATGCATCGGATCTTATCAGAAACTTGCACGGTAATGGTACTACGATGCCTCGTGTGGCACCCTTTTCTAAGAACAAAAAATCTTAGATGTAAATAGGTGATACTAGACATCTTTGTCGTAAGTTTGCTTGTCTCGGTTATTTCCATTTGCGAGCATGATTTCTCGTTTTCTTGTTCAAGAACTGTTGATTATCACTTATGTATGGGTTCTCTGAATCTCCGATGAACAGGAAAGCATTAGCTAATGCATTATCAGCTGCGCCATCAATGTGGACTCTTGGAAATGCAGGCATGGGGGCTTTGCAGGTAATTTACAATTCCGAGCCCTTCACGCGTTGGATTTCCTTTTCTTTTTTCTTTTTTTTCCCTTTCGGAGTGCGTATGGGTGAGTATTGAACGTGTATAATATGGATTGCAGAGACTGGCAAATGATAGCAATCCTGCAATTGCTGCTGCTGCATCAAATACCATATATGAATTAAAGAAACAGTGGGAAATAGAGGAGGGAGATAGCTGGAGGTTCATGATGAACCAAAGCTTAACTGTTGAAGTTGATGACGACGAGGAAGATGATACAGGGGCAAATTAGGAAAGTCATATTCATAATGTAGATAAATTTTGGGGGTGGGGGTAACTCTTAGGTTAATAACTAATCAATTACTAATATGACTGATGCTTATGCAACACTGGCATTTGGTATAAAATAAAGCAACAATTATCAGCTTGGTGGATTATCGTCCAGATTCTTTCCAGATGGAGACGGTGTTTCGTCTCATATTTTATTTCATTTATGGTCGTCACGAGTATAATTTTTTTTTAATATGCGAGTGACGTGGATTTTGTATACGTAGCATGGTGTTCATCAAATAAAATAGAAAATGAAACACTATTTTGGGATAGAAAATCTAGTGTTGGTGGATCGTGTATTTGGGTGAGCTTAAATGCTCCTCAAATTATTTTATAAGATAAGATGTGGAGGAACTTATGAGCTCCACAAAGATAATTGGATAATTATTTATAAAGGAATTTATAAGTTGCTAAAATAAGATTTAATTTGAAGGGAGCTTGTAAACTTCCAAAATAATATATTTAGGAATACGAATTTAGCTTCTAAGATATTAACAAAAATCTTTATTTGGCTCATTTTATTAACGTATTTATTAATATTTACATTTTATAAGTTTTATGGTCTTATTTTATCCAAATATTAAAAGACTTATTTCTTAAAAAACATGTAATATCTTATAAGCTCTAAAACCAATCTTATATGATGTTGCGTATAGATTTGAAACACTTAAAAGTTGTTTGAGTGCTAAAACTTGTTTCTTAGTTTATCCGAGAGATCGTGTGGCCTCCTCCGTTTTCTATTTTCCATTTTTCCTGTTTTTCTTTTGTAATTTGTTTCTTAATCTTTTTAATTTTGAAAGTTTTTCTAATTATCAATTTTTTTTTTAATATTTTCTAACTTTTTTGAACCTTTTTAATCTTCCGTATTCTTTCCTGATTTCTAGAATTTTTTTCCTAATATTTTCTTTAAGTATTTTTAATTTTCTGTTTTTTTTCAAAGTTATTGAAATTTTGTCTTATTTTTAGATTCCCTTTATTTATTTTTCTAATTTTTCTTGAATTTTCTTTTTTTTCAAAGTTTTTGAAAATTTGTCTTATTTTTAGATTCTTTTTATTTGTTTTTCTGATTTTTCATGAATTTTCTAATTCGTTTATGAATTCTTAAAAAAATTTGAATTTTGTCATATTTATTTATTTATTTTCATGATCTAACGGTTGATCATGAATGATCCAATGGCTTAGAATGAATGGAAATAATTTAATTCTAATAAAAATGAGGGTCATAACGTGTGTATTGTAAAAATAATTAACGTCGTTTGTGAATGGCAACAGAAAGGGAGGCTGTGCAACTAAAAAATTTCACAGGAGATTTCATGACTACTAATTTTTTATAGGTTAGTTTCATGCACATTTTCGTTAACTCGAATGGGGTTAATGGAATTAACCCAAGAAATAAAAAGTTCTATGTTAAAGAATTAGGTAAGAGGAATCTCTCCCAATATATACCAATCATTAAACTCAAGCTTTATTAGCCTAATGATATCAAAATCCATTTTTATGTGGGAGATCTTGGGTTCAATTCCTAGCGATCACAAATTGTGATTTTTCTCTGTTTTTTAGGAGCCTTTGTGCGGACTATTAAAAAACCATCGATCCGAATTTGTCGGTGTCCCTTCCCGTCTAGAATTTAATATATACCATCATTCACAAACCCTCCATTTTGTCTAAAGTGAATTTTGTTTGTCTTGGCCCATTGAGAGGTTGAGAATAAGCCCAATTCTCCCTCTCGCTCGCTCGGGACTTTCAGCTCCAACTCTCTCCAAGATTCGTTCACTCACTCACTATTTATTAATCCATACTAGGATGTTGTATAGAGCTTCCCAATACCACCAACCACATTTTGCGCTTTCTTTATAGAAATAAACGATAGCGCACACCATCCCCATTTCCCACTCCATGATTTGGGCTGCCGGCTATTTGCCTATCCTTTTATTTTAATAAGCTTCATGTGGAAATTTATTAATTAATTAATACCTACCCTTTTGGTTTGTTATTGATTCAGAATTATTTAGGCAGTAATTCACCTTCTTACTGTCAGATTTTTGAATATCAGATTGAATTTCTGGGATTGATTTTAGCATAAAGGGTTGTGATATATTTGGGTGTCCATTATTTGCAAGTTTCATCTGGGATTAAGGGAACAAGCAAGGTGAGTTTTTTTAGTGTCTTCTCTAGATTCATTCTTTGATTTTCTTGCAAATTTGTATTATATAATTACTGTTAATACTAAGTGGAATTAATTTTGTCACAAATGGCTCTTTTTGAATGAATCATTCACAGCTGTTAGCTTCCTGAATATGTTTATTTCAAGTCATTAGTATGGATGGATTTATGGATTATGTGCTTAAGATGTGGATCTTATTAGAAATTATGATTTTGTTCTTGCTTAATAGTTTTTGATGTTACTGAACAAGAAAGGGATAAAGTGTACAAAGAAATGAAATGATATTGAACGGAGAAACGAAAGGTTTGAAAATGGTGAAATTCCATCCAACATGCAAAAGATGGAAACTCTAAATTATGAGAAAAAATGAAAGTAAAACAATGGGGCATGTGTCATACGTTGAGTCGAATAAACTGGACAATATATGTTCTTTGCATCTTTATTAGAAGCCTTAAAGAGTGACTTTGATAAATGCAGCTAGAAAATAATAGTAGAAATGTCTTAACTCTTAATATATATTTGATTGTGCATTGTTTGTTTTGTATCGCTCAAATTTCATAGGTAAAAGGAGTTCATCGGATACTTAACTTGTGCACCTGATATACAGATGATTTTGGGTGTTTAATGAAAACTTCCATCTGATAAAGAAATGAAGGGTCGAACGGTTGTTCCACCATTTGCTTTATCCATTTTAGTCCAACTGCATTTTCTTAGTCATCGTGGGTGTTTATGTAGTTTGTTCCCTTCACAGAGGATTTTTTTTTTTTTTGATTTCTTTTTAATAATGTAGATATCATAATTTGATTTCTGATGCGTTTTTGCATTCTCTAGAAAACACGGATGCTCGCGCATCCTACTCTATCTCCGCTCATGTTGTGTGTATATAGTCAAAATAATAACTTGTCATATCTCAATAGTGGGAAGGTAATAATTATTAGTTCCACTTGCGTGTATAGATTAAGATCAATAATAGAAATTCAATTTGTTTTGCAACATGACGACACTATTTGGTGTAAAGGATATCCTTGTATTTGACAGTTTTCCTCTTATTTGCCAAAAAAAGTTGTATAGAATTTGCATATATCCCTAGTATCTTGGAAAGTGTTATGAGAAAATTATCGACCTTGACCATTAGTTGTAACTTGTATCATTACCTGGCTGTTCTTGACAATCCTTCTATATCTAATTTCATTTTCTTGCACTAAAAAATCATGAAGATGGGCGATGTGGCTAAAGATCTAACAGCTGGGACTGTTGGAGGGGCAGCACAATTGATATGTGGACACCCGTTTGATACAATCAAGGTCAAGCTCCAAAGTCAGCCGACTCCGCTTCCTGGCCAGCCTCCCAAATTCGCGGGCGCCATAGATGCTGTGAAGCAAACAATAGCTGCAGAAGGTCCAAGGGGTTTGTACAAGGGCATGGGGGCCCCACTTGCCACTGTGGCAGCCTTAAACGCGGTTTTGTTCACAGTTCGAGGCCAAATGGAGGCGTTGTTGAGGTCTGCACCAGGTGTTCCTCTTACGGTGAACCAGCAGGTCGTGTGTGGTGCTGGAGCTGGTGTTGCCGTGTCCATTCTGGCTTGCCCGACCGAGTTGATCAAGTGCAGGTTAGTGTTTGGCTGCATTAGTAGGGCATTAATGTGATAGTTCTGCTCGGAGTATTCTTGGAAGTTTCTCGTTTCCGGAGTCCACAGATAATCACAGCCATTCATACAGCGGGAGCCATGTGGAATCCACTACCTGTGAATGGTTGTGATTGTACTGGGACTTGGACCCCCTAAGAATCAGTCGGTCTGCTTAATATGTGAACTCATTTATTCATATCATGACCAATATCATATACACACACACACACACATATATATATATATATATATATGTGTGTGTGTGTGTGTGTGGGTAGATTACATTGACAACCCTTGCCTGAGACTCTAATTACAAAAAGAGAAAATGACACTCTGACCCCCTCACTTATGGTTAAATTACACAAACTCCCCCTTTTTAGAAGTTACAACGGACTCCCCTGGACCCGGTTTTGTATTACACGGGCAACCCCTGTCAGTTTTTTGGGCAGAATAATGTCATCAAAAATCTTTTTGAATATCCCCATTTTACCCCTAGTCAAACTTGGACCAAAATGCCAGACTTTTGATTGACCAAAATACCCGCGGGGTATTTCTAATATATACTAACTTTCAAGAAGTGTCAATGTAATATTTAGACCTGAAAAAATAAATAAAAACTCAATCACTTTAATTAATGTAATATATTTTTAAATAAAAATTCAATCATTTTAATTAATTAGTTGAAATTAATAGGGCAAATGCACTTCACCCCCTCTAAAATTCACCTTTTAGCACTAGACCCCATCAAAATTTATAAAGGAGACTATGCCCCTAGAAAATTTAAATATGTAGCGCTTTGCCCCAAATTCAAAGTTCATGCGAATTTTTTTTAGAATCATAACCACTTCTCAGTCTTTCTCAATTTGTATGGTCACATAAGTTACTTTTCATCTTTGCATCAAAACAATTTTTTTTCTTGGACATTTTTCTTAAAAATTATTAATTGTTGCCTCAAAATTCATGTTTTTCAACAACACATAAAACCTGTTTTCGAATTCAGGTTCTCACATGATCACTTTAGTTTAGCGCCAATTTGCATTATAAAGCATAGTTGATTTGCGTAGGAGATGATAAATGACATTTAATAACCTTACAAGTTCATAATGCTTGACATACGACTGAATATCTGACAAACATGTCACATGCATATTGATTTTGGGGCAAAATGCTACACATTTAAGTTTTCTAGGGGGCATAGTCTCTTTTTTTAGTTTTGAGGAGGTTTAGTGCTATAAGGTAAATTTTAGAGGGGTGAAAAGCATTTTGCCCAAATTAATAACAAGTAATCACTTCTCTAAGTCATTATGGATATATATTTTATTTAAGAGAATTTCATCACAAAAAGAATATTCTATTTAAGAATTATTTAAGTTATTCAATAAATTAATTTCAATGGATAATGAATAATTATTTCAATTAAAAATCTTAAAATACTAAAAAAATTGGAAACCAATTCAAATCTATTTTTCCATTTAGAATTTTTTATTTTATTATTATCCTTTTTTCAATTACTTCTTTTTTCTATCTCTTTTGTTTAACTCCTTTCTTCATCTTATTCCTCCTCCTTCACCAAACCCTAATCACCATCTCCACACCACCACCCCCTTCCTCATTCCTAACTCTAACCATCGCCGACCAGTCAACCTTCCACCATGCCCCTGTCTAGCCGCCGTCTTCTGCTCAGTAAGGCCCGCCGGCATCGTCGCAGATCCAGCCGAATCTCCGCCTCCCCATCTCTGCATCCCACTCGTACAGCCCTTCACCCCACACCACCACGTCCAGTTGCGGCTGTATGTGTGTGTGTGCGTGTGTGTATGGTGTGATGTGTTGTGTGTGTTGTAGTGTGTGACTGTGTGTGTTGTAGTGTGTGTATGGTGTGGTGTGTGATTATGTATTAAATATACATATATATATATATATATATATATATATATAGATAGATAGATAGATAGATCTAAATAGAATGTATAGTTGAGGGAGGAGAACAGAAAAAAAATGGAAAATGCAATATCTTTTAATACTTTAAGTGTAAGGGTATTTTAGTCCTCACATAAATTTATAGTTTTCATGTTTTCCTTTTTTTTGGGTCCAAAAAAGGAGGGAAAAAAAGCCACTTTACAATTTCGGGCAGGCAAATTGACAGGCAGCTAGGTTCAGGGGAGGTCATTGTAATTATGAAAAAGTCAAAAGGAGGGGGTTTGAATGTAATTTTCCCTTACAAAAAACACTCCAAATTTTGAGAAATTACATAACTTCATCAATTCCCTGTTAGTAAAAATATATTACAATTTTACCCTATATTTTTCGAGTTATTAGGATCTGATTGGATTGGGGGTGTCTTGCTAATTTGTTAAACCTCAGGAGCTCGGGTAATTACCCAGTAAGAAGGAATGTGTATGTAATGATCCTTATATATTTTTCCAGGCCGCAATGTGATAATTCAGCCTACATACTCATAGGAGGTCCGAGACTCCAAATCTAGGGTAAATCACAACCATATATGTGGTGTGACTCATAAGTTCCATCAAACAACACTGGTTGTAATTTTCCCAGGACTTGGAACTTGAAGACTCCTAAGAATTACTGGTTCTACTCATCCTGGTCAATTGCTCTACTTGACTATATTATCATGGCCTGTTATACATGTTTTTCTGAGCCGCGCACCTAATTCTCAATGATACCGATATCCGTAGGGACTATTTAAGGAAATTGATAGGAAAAGTAAATGAAAATCATTTTTCTTTGTTTGGTTACCAGAGAAAATGAAAATGCAAATGAAAAGAAAATAATAGAAGAAATCTAATACTAACTTGGGAGAGTTCATTTTCCTTACCATTTGGTGAGGAAAATGGTCGAACAAAGAACTATTCTCACTCCACACATCCAACTTCTATTTTCTTCATCTGTTGTACCATATTTAACTCAATTTCAATTGAGAAAAACCTAAAACCAGAAACTAGAAATGAAAAAAAAATAAAAATAAACAAAAGGGCCAAAAGGATGACTGTCCAATTAGGACCAGCCCAACTGGTATATTGGATCCAAGTAGCACCAGCGCATAATCCTTCCACTGCAAAGAGCGGGACGTGATCGCTGCCCAGTGAAACCAGTCTGACACAGTGCCTTCCTCTCGAAAGCCCATGAGACCCAAGCCTTTGCCTGGGCCTCATAGCCCAACTCAGTGTGATTTATTAATACTAAATTGGGAAGGGAAATGGTGGAAAACAAAGTACTATTCTCACTCCACACATCCTACTTCTATTTTTCTCAATGTGATTTATTATATTTTAATGACATTTGTGAAATTATTTGTTAAAAAACATTCGAAAGCAATTAATAGTTTAGTTCCATAGTTATTTATTTCTTTTGTCGTCGTTTTCCTTGGAGTTTATAAGTTTTTCTAGATAACCGAACAAACTTTAGGAATTTGGATTTCTTTGATTTTCTTTTCCTTTCCTTATCGTTTTGTTTTTTTCACCAAAATCCTTGAACCAAACAGATTGTAAAACACTTCGTGTGCTCTCCCGATATTGATGAAAGAAAAGAAAATGGTATAAATAAGCATAAGAATTAGAATGACTACAAAAAAGGCCACACGGGGAGACCTCAAAATCAAATGTCTATACGATTTTATGTGTTGAGAAGTTTTCATTGTTTTAAGTGGTCACTATTGATTATTCGAACGTTTTACCTATTCACAAGTTTACAATTACCCCACCATGCAGATTGCAAGCTCAGAGCTCACTTTTAACTTCCGGGTCGGGTGCTACTGCTGTAAAATATAGTGGGCCAATGGATGTGGCTAGACAAGTCCTCAAATCAGAAGGAGGCCCGAGGGGTTTGTTTAAGGGGTTGGTACCCACTATGGCACGTGAAGTACCGGGAAATGCTGCAATGTTTGGCGTCTATGAAGCTTTAAAGCAGTATCTTGCAGGAGGCCAAGACACTTCTAGTTTAGGAAGAGGTTCGCTAATATTGGCTGGAGGCTTAGCTGGAGCTTCATTTTGGGTCTCGGTTTATCCAACTGATGTTGTGAAGAGTGTGCTTCAAGTTGATGAGTACAAGAATCCAAAGTTTTCAGGCTCTATTGATGCATTTAGAAAGATCTTGAAGGCGGAAGGTGTTAAAGGGCTCTACAAGGGTTTCGGGCCTGCAATGGCCCGTAGCGTTCCTGCAAACGCGGCTTGCTTTTTGGCTTATGAAGTTACTAGGTCGAGTTTAGGTTGATCAATTAATTTGGGATTATTCTAAAATTAATATTGCAATTTTGAGATCATTTTTTTACCCCATTTTATCCGAGTTTTCACATAAAAATGCGAATATTTTATGCTAAAGAAGAAATATTGTCATTTTTTTTGTTTCAATTTTTGAGAAATTCATATGAAGTTTTATCCGACACTGTTTCCTCTAGTTTTTGTTTTGTTTTACCAACTCCATGTAAAGCTTCAACCGTTCATTTGAAGATAATGTATTTTAGGACAATGATGCTTGACCTTTCCCCTTGTGGTTTGGTTGTAATTTTTTCTCCGCAGGAAACTCAATGCTACTCAACTAAATTCTATTGAATGAGTGTGTAAGTCGTTGGACATTATATAATAATGTTAAAGTGGATAGGCAGACGGTTAGATGTACATTTGATGATGTCATAAATTTAATTATTGAAATTATCATAGAAATTCAACAAATAATTAAATTTCTCAAAAGGACAATTTTATCAATTTCTTCTACTTTCTCCATATTAGGAAATGGGTTGTGTTCCATGAACTTATAAGTAATTGGAAATGGATTAGTAACTTTCTTTTTCGTGTGGTTTAGGTCAATGGAAACTCAACATGGAAAAAAAAAAGTTACGAATCATTATTATATACTTTTGAGGAAAATAGGAATTATTATATTTTGATTTGCCAATTTGCTTTGATTGAAGGGTTAGTTTAGGCAAAGTAAACAGAGCAAGCAAGGGATCAAATTTTGGAAGCAAATAGGCATTACATTATAGGTGCTATTAACTGTAACTCATCGAAACTTTTTGCATTTTTACACTTTTATATAATTTTTTTTTACATTTTTTTATATGAACTACATTCATTTTATTTTTTTATGTAAACTTTTTTTTAGTTACACTTGCTTAGCTGAACTATAGTAGTTTTTACCAAATTTTATACTTTTAGCATTTTCTGACAGAATTTTCGCAGGAATAGCATTACATACATTGCATGTGACCATTTTAAGGGTAGGAATAAAATTTTACGGCCTTTATGGTTCACTATATTTACACTTTTAAACGGAAGTGACATTTTGAATTGTACAATTCAAAATAATGAAACGACAAGAAAATATTGTTGCAACTGATAATATGTCATTGTTACCCTTAAAGAGATCACATGTGAAGCATGTGATAGAATCCTGTCAGAATATTCTGTCTATTCCGCCGGAAAATGCTAAAATATAAAATTGTGAAAAAATTAGTGTAGCTTAGATAACAAAGTGTAAACAAAAAGTTTATTTAAAAAAATGTATAAATGCAAAAAGTTTGAATGAGTTATTGTCTTTACCCCACATTTTAATAGTAAAATTATTGATTTATGCTAAAAGGTTTAATAAAGGTGCTCTTATACACTTTATAAACCTTTATTAAAACTCTTATTTTTATTTATAATTTGGTTATTTGCTACCAACTGACATTGGATTAGGTAGCAGATTTCCAATATAAAACGCACTTCACACTGGATTCGCACGCCATAAGTATATAACAAATTTTGTTGAAAATAATGGAAAAATATTTAAACCGCTGAAGTAGAGAATTGTGTGAACCTACTTGCATTGGGGTGAGTAGATTTTTAGCATAAAATCGACCAAACGAATCATATACACCCTAAGGTTTGGCCCTAGGCTAAAAAGCACTAGAAAAGAAGCCTTTTAAACCCACTTACAAGTCATACAATAATGAATAAAATCTGGATTTTTTGTGTTTATTGTCAGCACTTTCCTTTGATTTGAGAGTGTGGTGATTGTACCGGGACTAACCCCTCGATCTATGGTGATTATGTCTGCACAACCATCTCACCACCAATTGTCACTTAGAACGGTGCTTTGCCCTGTCAAATTTAAAAGGGTATAAAGTTGTGCACCTCTACTATATATCAACTGTCTATAACTTTTAGTCCATTAATAGGTGGTTAATGCTAACATAAAATTCTCTCTAAATTTTTACTAAAATAAAGATAAATAATCCATCGCTATCACAGTCCTTAAATTAATCCATTTTGTCTCACTTTTCTTTTTTCCCAAAATTCAGCATTTCGTTTTATGGCCTTCCCCACATGCTGCTGCTGCGCATTGTCGACAGATATGTTTCATTAATATATTTCTACCATTTACTATAATTTTGAATATTTCTTTCTCCTTCTTCTTCTTTCTTTATGGTTTCTATTTTCTCTATCCACTTCTAAATACGAAAGTGTTGTTAAATTCAAAATATCAAATCAAATTCTAATATGCCAAAGACTCATTATTACTTGTTAGCACTAGCCCGAATACTCGTAATTCTAATGTGCCATAACATAAGTGTTCTCTTTTCTTTTCTCTTTGACGTATGTAGAATTTAACAGGCTGAGTTTTCGTGCACCTCAATTAAACTCGAATCCATTAGGAAAGAAAACTCGAATCTATTCTTGTAATAGTTGCTAGTTGATTGTAAAATATTATTTTTTAATATTCATGATATTTATCATGTAATCAATTCATTCCAAGAAAGAAAACAACAATACTTTTCAAATCAAGTGGAGACAAAACATCAATAAAGAATGAAAAACCAATGACATATACTAAATTTTAACTTAAATTTATAATATAGGTAGTGTTCCTATAATTTTGTCATAAAGTAAAGTAAATTCTATGCTAGACCGAGACTATTGGTCTCGGTCTAGTGTACACCATTGGATCAAGGGGCATTTTAGTACCCCTATTGGGGATCCAATAATGTACTAGACCGAGATCAATGGTCTTGGTCTACCATAGAATGACCCATAAAGTAATTAGAAGGGAAAAGAAAAAAAGAAGAAGAGAAGAATAAAGCACAAAAAGAAAAAGGCAAAAAAGAAGACATTTGTGGCTCCCTCATGATGAACTAAACCGTACACTTTTTGGTGGGTTACCACAAACTGATTCTGCGGATTTGTGGTCGGGCCTCATAAATTGTTATAAATTGCAACTTGATAGAAACATAGAATAATAAAATTGAAAGTTGAAACCACAATATTGAGGTTATAAGTAAAATATTAATATTAATAATCATTATAATTTAAAAAATTTCAAACTTATTTTCAACGAAGTTTATGTACTTCCATGGTGAGACAATATAATATCAATGTGAAAGGTTAAACTGAAGATTTTAGCCTTCATAAATCTCTTATGTTCGTTATGAATTCAATTACAGGTATATTTTATGTCATAATCGTTGGATAACAATGAGTAACTCACATATAACAAGTGTCACATATCATATATTCTGTCGCTCTATTTTGTCCACTGAATGCAATATTGAGATTAGTTGGCTATATATCAAGACTTTCTTACAATAAATTACTAGTATGAATAACACAAGTATATACACTATATCTAATATATATATATGGTTTACATTATCTAATGATGTAGAAAATTGTAGGGTTCAAATATTAAAGGGTTAATTGCACTTCATCCACAAATTTTGCTATTTTTGCCATGTTACCCCTTAAAAGTAACTTTAAAATATTTTATCCACCTAACTTATTTTTGTTGTAGCATTATGTCCTCTGATGATACTTTTGGATCGAATTTTCATTGGAAAGCTCTTCATCAACCGTTATTGCATTGCTTGGGACTCCAAATTCCAATTGTTAAATCAAGACATAGACATCGTAATCTTCATTATTATATTCCTCAACCATTTTGTAATTTTTCGTACTATGATCAATGTTGTTTATAAGTCCTATGATGCATGGATACGATACGAATACTGTTAGATTAGAGAAAACCCCGTAGAAAACTTGTATTGTTGAGTAACATATTTATAGAGATACATGTACTTGGTAAACAAGAAACACTAACTATAAACAAGGAAAAGATAAATACGAGGAAACCTAAACTAACATAAATACTAGAAAGATACGGATAGATATTATATTATCTAACAGACAAATTTCAAAATTTCAGGACACGATACGTTAGGGATACGAATATATATATATATATATATATATATATATAATATTTAAAAATAACTTTGAGTCAATAAGTTCACTAACATAAATAAAAGTGAATACTGACGTCAGTTCATTGTTTATAAGTTCAAAAAAATTCGAAGGTAACAAAAAAAGTTCATCATTTGCGGTGTATGAACGTCGTCTCATTTATCTTCTTATCCAAAATATTTGTGATAAAGTGTGAATAATAGGTTTCACGCAGAGTAAAAGAAGAAAAAACATATTAAGAAGTGAAACCAAAATAGTTTTTTGCTTCTTTAAATTTTCTTTTTGTTTGCTTAACTTTTTAACTTATGGTCAAAGTCATTATTATTTTCCTATTTTGACTTATAAAGTATTATATAATATTAAAAGGGAAAAAACTATGTCCGGTATCCAAGGCGTGTTAGATACTTTAAATTTTGTATAAGATGCGGTATCCGGAAGTATCGGATATCCGAAATTTTCTTTTTAATTTAATTTTTGGATACTTCAAAAAAGTATTCGATACGTATATCCCGGTAGTATCCACAGAGTATCGTATTCGATACGAGTATGATACTGCACAAGTCCAATTTTAGAAGTATCCGTGCATCATAATTTATAACAAAGTATTATATTTGGCGCGCCTTCACCATTGGCAGCAATATAACAATGTTAATTACGTAGTTTTTTGCTTCATTTTTGGGTGGAAAATATGGAGAAAATGAGTGAATGGTGGCTGCCAAAGAGTGTTTCTACAAAAATTCTATAAAGATATCGTCAGGGGTTATAGTTCTTCAAAGAATTTAAGTTGAAGGGCCTAAGTGATGAGTTTGTGAAAACTGATTGATACTATGGATTTGGCAGTTGACTTACATAAGCTTGTTTTTCCAAATTGGCTAAGAATAGTATTGTATTTCCTATTTATATTAGATTTTAGTTTCCTTAAGTATCAAGTCTCTTATTCTATAAATAAGAGCTCTCAACTTGTAATTATTTGATTCACTTGGTTTAGTCAGAAATAAAAATGTAGATTTAGTGTTGGCTCGTGGATGTACGCAGTTTGCAAAACACGTTTAAATTCTTCTGTTCATCTTTCATGCTTCTTGTTATTTCTTGTTTATTTCTTCATGCTCGTGATGCCTCATTCTTGACAACTGGTATCAGAATCATGGGTTTGTAAATATAGGAGAAGTCTTAGATCTAGATCTATGGGAAGCGCTTTGGCTAGCGCAAATTTTATCGTGTGAATGATGGTAGGAGATGAAGGAAAGATCAAGATCGACAGTTTCGTTGTAGGTATCACAAATTGAGGTCATGGTGAAGCCGAAGAGGGAGATAGAGGGGGATGGGATCAGTTAGATCCCCAACCAAAAAGAATAATCATGTTTAACATTAACAAAAAAGCGTGGAAAATTATGGTGCCAGCAGAGGCAGATTTGTGTTTCCAGGTGGTAGAACACGAAGTCAGTGGGAGCAGTTGCGGTGCCAGTGGCTGATCCGTAGGGCCAGAGGTCAGAGGGTGGGGTATTTCCGAGAGGGCTTAATGAGTTTCCAGAGATCGGAGAGGCAGATTCATGGTGCTAGAAAGAAAATTCACCGAGCCAGAGGTCAGAGTGACAATATCGGTAGCCGAGGTGGCAGAGTCGTGTAGTCGAGAGACCGGAGGGTAGGGTTATGGAGGCAGATCCACGTAGAAAGAAACAATGAGGTAGAGGCACGACACTGAGAGGGCAGACGTGGTGCCAGAAGTCATGGAGGCAAGATGCGAAACTAGTTAGGCAGATTCGCAGAGTTGGGGTTTTTTGGCAGAAGGGTGTGACATGGCTCATGCAGTAGGAGCATCGAGCAGATATGTGAGTGACACGAGTTGGCCAATGAAAAACCTAGAGTGTTGACCTATGGATCAGACATAGCTCAGCAGGGGATAGAGAGCAGATATGTAAGGGATCCGAGATTGCCATTGGAACAGTCCTTAGTGTAAGGATGTCAGTGAACAGGTTGACCAAGGCGTATTTTGAGTGCAACTGAAGTTGGGTGGTTGTGAGACATATTCCGGTCTTCGGAGTAACCTACAGCTATGGGTCAATTGGATCGAGAAAGATATGTCATGGTTTTTAGGAGTTGGTTGATTACCAAAAGAATAGGGTAGTGGCTAGGGGTTCAAAGAGGGGAACATTGTTCACATTAAGAAAAAAAGGGAGTCCATCACGTGGGAGGCACTAAAGGAGGACGAATCGACGAGGGGTGGAGATGTCTTGAGTTTGATCTCCATTGAGGTCTGGAGATGTGCCAACTAGATCAAGATTCACTTGGGAACAGTGAAGTGGTTCTTCAAATTGAGCTCGAGCATATTTTAGGATCAGTCTCCAAGTGGGAGATTGATGGGTTTGTGGGGACTAATTTATACTATGAATTTGGCAGTTGACGTATATTAGGATTGTTTTTTTAATTGCCTAAGAAAATGATTTTGTTTTCTATTTAGATTATGTTTAGTTTCCTTGAGTATCAAGTATCTTACTTTATAAATAGGAGCTCTCAATTTATAATTATTTGATTCACTTGATTCACTCAAAAATAAAGATGTAGATCTAGTGTTGACTCGTGGATATTGATAGTTTGCGAACCATGTTTAAATACCTGTGCTCATCTTTCATGCTTCTTGTTTATTTTTTTCATGGTCGTGATGCCTCATTCATAACACAATTTGCTTTTAATTTTTGGAAGGTAATGTAATGAACTAATAATGATATAACGAGGGAAGTAAAATGTAATTACTTTACCCAATATTAAATATAATTTAAAGATCCTCCCGCTCCAAGGACTTGAATCACATCATTAAATTTTGTAGTCTGCTTTTTCACATGGAACCCCACAAACATTTTCATGATTATGAATATTTAAAATTCATTATAATCAAACACTAATAATTGTCAATTTGTCATTAATTAAACTACCTCATTATCTTTAATGAGCTAAACTTGCTTTACAGAAGATTAAAATCACTTATCCTCCTACTCCTCATCCACACACCAAAAACACAACTTCCACTGTGTGTAATTTGTCTATTATTCATGTTCTAGCCAAAAAATATCCATGAAAACCAACAAATTTGCAAAAATGCTACACAAAAACAACCATAAAATTGTTGTAATTCTAGTATATGCTATCCTTGAGTGGATTCTGATATTCCTCCTCCTTCTCAATTCCTTATTCTCTCATCTTATTACCAAATTTGCCAAACACTTTGGCCTTAAGCCACCCTGCATTTGGTGTTCTAGAGTGAATTTCTTCGACTCGAAAAAGAACGAAAACTCGAATATTCTTGATCATATCTGTGAAGCACATAGAACAGACATTTCCAAACTTAGCTACTGTTCTGATCTCCAAATGTTGTCTGAATCCAATAATTTGTGTAATAATTGCTTCTCTTCGATCTCTAGCCCGACCCGCAATGAGAAGATAAACGACGACAATGACGATGATGATCCAGTGATTTTCGAGAACAAAAATCAGATAAATTGTTATGATGAAGATGAATCAGTTTATATAGCAGATATGCTTTTGCATAATGCAGATTATGTTGATTATTCTGATAGATTCATCTGCATAGAGATGATTGAAGAAGAATCTTCAATTTTAACCGATGATCAATACAAGGCACAAGATGAAGACAACGAGAAATGTAAGCAATTTTTTGACGATATTGTAAAATAATGTGTATTATAAATGGGATCTGACTTACAAATCTGTCTTTTATTTTAGTTTAATTTCCTGATCCTGTGATTCTGAACTAAAAAGATGGTAAAATTATGTGGCATTGTTCAGGTGCAGAGTTATGTGTCATCGACAGCCCGAAAATCGAAGACCATGGATCAAATGATCAAGGTAAAGTCTTTTTCTACATTTTTCCTTTTTCAGTATTTAAGTACTTTTCTAGTATTTATTTTTTCTGAAAATCTAATTATTAGATACAATAAAGGAAAACCATGTCACGGGCAAATAGAGAAAACGCTTGTATATGTTTATACACCACATAATTTAATTCAAGTCATGTCAACATTCACTACCATATGAGCTGACATGATTTGGTTTGGACCGTTCGCTATTGAATACCCAATCTACACG
Source organism: Buddleja alternifolia (assembly GCA_019426215.1). Lineage (NCBI taxonomy): Eukaryota > Viridiplantae > Streptophyta > Magnoliopsida > Lamiales > Scrophulariaceae > Buddleja > Buddleja alternifolia. The sequence goes on from CM033400.1 coordinate 8,644,377, forward strand.
AACATTTTCCGGAACTTAGTAATACCTCTATAAATGGAGGATTGTTTGGATGGACCCAAGATCAACAACTTCCCTCATTACGCTGCCCTAAGGTGCAAAGGGCGGATCCCCTTTGGTAAGGTACAATATAAATAGGTTGTTCTCGTAATAGGGTTTTTGAGGAGTTACATACTTCTCTATTTTAAAGTTGCACTTGGTCAATCCCGAGTGATCTCAGTCGTTTAAGGGAGTTATTGACAATTCTTTTATGCGTGGTACTTGGACAGTCTTGAGTGATCCCAATCGTTCGTTGAAGAATTTCTCTGGCTGAGCTTTGGTGAGGTGTATCATATATATGTCGTTTTCTGGTTAGGGTTTTCAGGGAGTTACTGACAACTTTATTTTATACCACACTTGGTCAATCTCTAAACTGGTCAATCTCGAGTGATCTCAATCGTATATCACCTTGGATCCATCTCAGGAGCTGTTTTATGCCAGTCCCTATAGAATAATCCCAACCGCTCATCACAAATAAGTGGCGGGGATCTCCCCAGACAGGCTAAGAATCCTCCTGCTGCTTGTACTTTTTTTTTTGTACATATATATATATATATATATTGGTAAATATTTCTGCTTGTAAGTAGTTTAATTTGG